>JAOWBW010000072.1:1080211-1680211 GCA_026119855.1 Campanula takesimana
ATATAGGAAAGACAGAAATATCATTCAAGCATACAAATAATATGAGATGAAGTTTTAAGTTTGCATTTAAACTGAATGTTTAAACATCATGCGTAGAAACATGAGCAGTAAATATTATGCGCATGAGTTTAAGTAATATGCATTCAATGTTCCACAAACGAATGGTTTCAATTGAACAAGGTTTTGTGAAACATAATGATGCATTCTTCTCATTAAAACTTGAAGGATTATCAGTTACAGAGTACAAGCTTTAAAGAGGAAAAAACAAAAGAGTGCGCACAAAAACAAAAGCGCACGAAATAAAAGCGCATAAAACATACTATGTGCAACGAGAATCAAAAGATCTCAAAAAGTAGCAAAATACTTAAAAGAAGCCTAGTCTATTCTGATGCGGCAGAGGGCTTCATGCAGCTCGTTCTGGAGGCTGTGAACTTGTTCATGAGTTCCACCTTTAAATCTTTAACTTGTCCTGGAACTCAACAGCTTTGCCAACGTAAGTGTTCATCATCTGCGTATATCGGCATTGTCATCCACCAGCTCTCTGAACTTTGCTCTGCAGTCCGTCTGGATGGCAGTCTACGTAGCTTCCAGTTCTTGTGTCGGTATGAGGCGCTGAGTGTTGACGCTGGCTTGAATATCTAGCATTGCGTAGTCCATCTTGTCGTTGAACGCAGAAGAAAAATCTGTCATAGACTTAGTAATGCATTTACGCACTTCTTCAATATTAATCTCACTTCCATGCGCAGAGCTTCCTTGTCCAATCTTCTCATCTGAGCTTGAAGATCATCAAATCCTTTAAGTACCCATCTGCGAGGGTTTTCTTTAGCTTTTTCAGTATATCCCTGAATCCACCATCAATCGCTCCAAAGGTGCACACATTATTGAGTAGTGCGCTGACATTTTCGAGCTGGGCACTGATGGTTCTCAGGGAGTCCAGGATAAGCTGATCTAAAGTTATAGGAACTTGTTCTTGCGCTTTTTCTTGCGCAGGTTGTTCTTGCGCCTTTTCTTGCGCAGGCTCAGAGAGATGATCAGATGAACTTGCCTTTGCACTCTTAGCACTCTCCGTGCATTCCTTTGCCTCCCTTGCACTTGCCTTTACCTTTGCTTCTTCCTTCACTTTCTCCCCCTTAATGGTATCATCTCCAATGCTGCATATCTAGACGGTACAGCCAAAGCAGTTTGAGCAGTAAGGAGTTGTTTAGCTGCAACTGCGTAGACGACTTGATTCGCTTGAACGGAATGCAGGCTTGCACGATCTGGCGCACTCATCTGAAGAGGAAGTAGGAATCTCAGAGCTGTAGATGAAGGTTAACTGGAGAAGATCACTGCTGTCAGAGGCTTCGGAACGAGTGCGGCGCTTCTTCAATCCTTTTGCGCTGCTGAGCACCTTCTGCTTTAGACGAGAGGAAACATGTGCGATATCAGAACTAGGGACAGCTTCTTGAGTAGCTCGGCCTTTTCTCCCCTGAACTGCAATCATCATCTGAATCACCACAAAAATCAGCCTTATGCTTCATTGAGGTTGGTTTGAGGGAGAAAGAGCTGGAATGCTGGTAGGATCTGCCTCCTTGAATGAAATCCCTTTGGTGGATTGAACCAAAGGAATTTCTTGATCCTTTGCCACTGGCGTAGCAATGCCCTTCCCCTTGCGTTTATACGCATCTTCTGAGGCTTCTTGCGGCAGCATCAGGTAGAGATCTACCTGCACTCTTTTTGGACTTGGCCACAGGAATTGGGCCTATCCAAGTTCCTTGTTGGGAGTGGAATCAGACAGCCAGATTTTTATAGTTCATGTTACCAGATCTCACTGCGTCTAATTCTGGAGATGCACTCTGGAGTAGTACTTTGCGTCACAAGACTGCTTCTTGATTGACTGTTCTTCAACATAGGTGGCCAGTTTGCCATAAGTCAATAAGAGTTTAGTTAGCAATCTACAGTGAGTTTGATATTTAGTCTTCCCTGCATTCAGCTTCTTGTCATAGCTGGTCATTCCTTCACAATCTCATTGAAGATAATCTGCGGCCAGTCGAGTTGAACTTCGTTGAAGATGGCTGCGCAGTATTTCCCACTGCTTTGAGATGAAATTCCCATTATTCCATTCTTGCAGTTGAGAGAATCTCCAATGATGGTACACAGGTGATACATCACCTCACCAAATTCCTTTCTGTTATGCATTGCCCACTTCTTGTTTAGAGAAGGAATGCCAAAAGCTTCTTTGCAAGTGGCATTTTGATGAACCTCAATCATAGTTGACTGAAGTATTATCAACGTTGAAGTTTAGGAGACTGCGAATGTGGTTAGGATGGACCATTACATCACTGTGCTGTACAGTGGCCATGATCATTTCGTTGGCTTCTTCAATTTGTACCGGGACAACTTTAGCTGTCTTGAAGAATTCATCTACTAGCGCAGGCACCATGAAGGATTGATTAAGAGTGAATAACGGAAAGAATGCCAGAGGAACTGAGAAGGTGCAGCAGACGACGTCCAACTGCGTCTAGAGAAAGATCTGCTGAATCAGTCCCAACCAGGTATGAAGTAAATGTGTCCCTACGTAAAATAATGGATAGAATTAGATAACCTATTGCATATGGAGCTGTGCGCATTTGCAAATAATGCAGATATACCTTGGCACAAGTTCCATGATAAGCAAAAATATTTATGCGCAAAAAATAGGAGGTGGATGCGCATAAAATAAGAATGCATACGCAGAAAGTAAGGGATAATGCGCAGAGAGAGAATAAATACTTGAAAAGAAGTGTGCGCAGAAAAAATTAGATGAAACTATATGCGCAGAACTATGCGCAAAAGACTATGCGCAGAAAACTATGCGCAGAAAACTATGCGCAGAACACAAATACTAGGGGATATACCAATTGACCAAATAAAATATTAAAAAAAAATAAAAAGAATATTAAGAACATGAAGAACCCAAAGAACACCGAAAAACAAGTGACAAAATTCAGCGAAAAACTTATCAAAATGACCGCGTTGACCAGACGATTCAAACTATAAAAAGCATAAAGTCAACAGTTGAATAATAAACCCAGAAATCAAGAAAACAGTTCGTCTGCCTTGGAAGTTACAGAGCCCAGAAATTGACGAAAAGCACATGTAACGACCATTGATCATGAAATAAACTACATGTAGGAGTAGATTAGGCAAAAACGAACACAACACAACGATCGATTTCAAAAATGATCAACAAACAAGGGAGAAATCGAAAAAGGGAGTTTTGAGACCTCCAAGAGCAACAATGGCGAAAAGTAAGAAGTTAGTGAAACATACCATGTCATTGACGGTGGGAAGCCCTGATTGTTGTTCTAGTTCTTTTTCGTTCTGAGAGTTCCCAGGATTGGAGAGAGAAGAAGAGTCGGAGATGATGATTTCGGGTTGAGTTTTGTTTTCTTAGCGCCATTGAAATGGTTTGAGAAAAGAAAAATTGAGGTTGACGATAAAGAACAGGAGATGAAAAATGAAGGTTTAGAACAGAGGTTAGAGAGAGAGAGAATTAGAGAAGAGAGAAGTAGAAAGAGAAACGGTTTAAGTAGGAAGGAGAGGTTAGGCGCACGATAGCGGGAAATATTTGAGAAAAAGTGCAGTGGCGCAGGATAGCAATGCCACGTGTCACTAAAGGGAACACGCGTGCAGGCCTATGCGCGTGTGTGCGTGTGAAGTCCTAACCGGTCACTGTCGAGTCAACTTCCTCATAAATGCTGAGTCAGTGAAAGGACGGGCGCACGTTAGCAGGGTGACGTGGCCAAATGGGGGACGTGCGTGCGCAGTCTTTACGCGCGCGTGTGTCAGCGAAGAGAGGCTGACGGCTGTCGCATCATCTTCTCATTAAATGGTGACAGACATTCGCAAGTGCGCTGTCATTATCGCAGTTTGCATTAAATGACAATGGGACATGCGCAGGGGTAAAAAGGTAATTTCCCAAGAAAATTAAAAAAAATAAAGGCGCGTGAAATTTTAAATTACACAAGTACCCTTGTGACTAAGCGTTGACTTTTCAGTCAAGGACCTATGTGTAAAATCTAATGAATAGAACACTTACCTGCGATCCACGATGATTTGCGCATGGATAGTCATGCGCAGCGCATTGATAGCGCAGAGATTCTATAAATCTCAGAACTGATGTTTCATGCGCAGACATTTGTAGCGCAGGTGTTGAGCAGGGCGCATGAAACTTAACCTATTTTGCACACTTATCAAGCAAATACATTAGTATCAATAAATTATATGGACAAGTTAGCTAAGGTTAAGCATACCCATTTCTCCTTTCAAGAGACCACTTGTTAATTCTTGAGGAGTTGATATTAGATGTTGATGAGCTTGGTATTAGTGCTTGGCAGGATTGGAAACTGCTATGGTGGACATATTATCGCAGAGAATTGGACAATTCTCTTCATGAATCCCATAGTCCACAGGTTGTTGCTTCATCCATAAGATTTGGCAGCAGTAGCTTCCAGCAGCAATATATTCTGCTTCAGTAGTGGAGATGGACACAGCAGCTTGTTTCTTGCTTGCCCATACTACAAGTCGATTTCCAAGGAAATGACATGTTCCACTAGTGCTCTATCTGTCAATGGTGCACGCTGCATAGTCCGCATCTGAATAACCTACAAGTTTAAAGTTCGAATCTTTGGTGTACCAAAGTCCAAGGTTAACAGAGCCAAAAATATATCTAATACATTTTGTAGCAGTTATGTGGGCTTCTGAAGAATTAGCATGATAGTGCGCACAGATCCAGACAACATAATATCTTGGCCAACTAGCAGAAGATAAAGGAGAGTCAATCATACCTCGATACAGTCTGATCAACCTACCTTTTAAGTCTGTTAAGTTTGTTGCTGGTGGCCATTGAGTGTCGTATGCTTTAGCATTCTTAAGTCCAAATTTTTTATTAAGTCCCTTGTGTACTTGGCTTGATTATGAAGATGCCATCATTCAATTGCTTGATTTGAAGCCCGAGGAAGAAGGTGATTTCTCCCATCATGCTCATCTCAAGTTTGCTTTTTAAAGCGCTTACAAAGTAACTCATTAGTAGAACCAAATATATTATCATCAACATAGATTTGAACGAGTAAAGAATGATCATTATACTTAGCAATAAAAAGAGTTGTATCGAATTTACCGCGCTTGAAGCTTTTCTCTAGCAGGAATTTTGATAGAGTATCGTACCATGCTCTTGGAGCTTGCTTAAGTCCATACAAAGCTTTCTGAAGCTTGAAGACGTGATTTGGAAATCTGCTAACTTCAAATCCAGGAGGTTGAGCTACGTAGACCGTCTCTTGGAGTTCACCGTTGAGAAATGCGCTCTTCACATCCATTTGATAAAGCTTGAATTTCTTGTGAGAGGCATAAGCTAAGAAAATTCTGATAGCTTCTAGTCTTGCTACAGGCGCAAACGTTTCATCATAATCGATTCCTTCCTCTTGCCTATAGCCTTGCGCAACCAACCTTGCTTTGTTTCTGGTGATGCTTCCATTCTCACCCATCTTGTTTCTGAATACCCATTTTGTACCAATAACTCCTTGGTCAAGAGGTCTGGGAACTAAGGTCCAAACTTTGCAGCGCTCAAATTGATTTAGCTCTTTTTCCATAGCAGTAACCCAGCTTGAATCTTGGAGCACTTCATCAATCTTCTTTGGTTCGATTTGAGAGATAAAGGAGAGATATTCATCATCGAAGTTTGATGTCTCCTAGTACGAACCCCTACATTGAGATCACCAATGATATTTGAAGTTGGATGATCTCTAACTTCACGAACCTCAAGAGGTAAGTTAGGTTGAGTGGTAGGAATACAAAGATCTTCAATGGGTACTTCATTTGCTCCAGCATCGAGATCATCAAAAGTGATTTGCTGAAGCGGAGAAATAGCATGCGCAGGAGGAGGTGTTTGCGCATCAGGAGTCGTCACTTCTGGCGCAGCATCTGGTGTATGCGTATGAGATGGGCTACCTTGATTCTGGTTTTGATCTTGATTACCATTCTGTGCAGGTGCAGTTTGAGGCTGCGTACCTGTCTCAACATTCTCAGCAGAATCATCAGAATCATTTGGAGCCAAATGTGGCTCAATGAGAGAATGCTCATCAAAAGTAACATGTACGGATTCAACAATTACTAGAGTAGTTCTATTAAAAACATGAAAAGCTTTAGAATGTTTGGCATACCCAGCAAAAATACCTTCATCTACTTTGGCGTCGAATTTACCTCTATGATCTTTGCCATTGTAGAGAATATAGCATTTGCAGCCAAAAATCTTGAAGAAAGCAATGTTGGGAGCTCTTCCTCTCCATAGCTCATATGGAGTCTTGTTGTAGGATTTGTTGATGAGAGATCTATTCTGAGTAAAGCAAGCAGTGTTGACAGCTTCTCCCCAGAAATACTTTGGAAGCTTAGCTTCAGCTATCATTGTTTTTCCAGCCTCAATCAACGTGCGATTCTTTCCACAACGCCATTTTGTTGAGGAACTCCAGCAACGGAGAATATGTGAAGAATACTATTTGTTGGTTCTCACAATATTGAGCGACATCGTTGTTCATAAATTCTGTTCCGTTGAAGTATCGAACTCTAACGATGTCTTCTATGTTTGGAGATTTCGAAGGAGAACAGCCAGGATATCATTGAGATACCACAAGTTGGTCCAATGCTCACGGTAGTGAGCGGTCCAAACACATGAGGTGAAGCGGTTGTAAGCGTTTTGACATTGGAGCAATCTTGCTGGAGGAAAACTGCTCAGGCTGCTTACTAAGCTGGCATGGTGCTTATACCATTGCTAGCTGCATTCATTTATGTTCTTTGCTGCAAAACAAGGATTAGTAATAGAAATTATAGCGGTAAGATTAATAATATAAAAATTGGTCTTACGAGTCCTTGTGAGCAAAGTTAGTAAAAAAAAAACGCCATCCTTGATATAGCAGTACGGTGAACTGAAATGGCATTCCAGATCTTTATCGCATAATTGTGATATGGAGCAGGTTGTGCTTTGAGACTATCTTTTATGATTAGTCCCAATCCAATTATGTGCCCTTTGTTGTTGTCACCATAACTTATTGAGCGATCTCTTCCTTCATGCACATCTTTAAGAGTGTTGACATCTCCAGTCGTGTCTAGAATCCACTGTCAATACCAACTGAGCTTGAGAGTGCACAGTGAAGTAGAAGATCTTTTCTGCTTGTTGAAACATAGACTTGCGCTCTACAACAGAGTTATCATTTAAGATCAGCAGGCACTTAAGAGATTCCTTGCGCGGCTGCGGAGTTGGTGATGACGCAGCTTTGTCAGGTTAGCTCTGGCAAATAGGTACTTGCCATTCTGTCTGCTTGGTGAAGGTGTCCCATTTCCACTAGAGTGAAGGGACCTTTCTTTGATTGTCCTTGGCGCATGCTCAGGTTTCATTTCAGAAACATCTTCTGAATCGTTGTCAGCATTTGCCACTAAGCAGAGCAGTCCATCCTCAGATTCAGCATCGTTGTCTGCAGTGTCTCCAAGTCCTTAGCTCCTTTTCTGCGCAGTTTTCTTCAGCAGCTGTTCCGCACTGCTTAGATACTTTGTGCGCAGGGTTGCTTTTCCTAGTACTCAAATTTTGGAGTAGGCATTGTGAAGCGAAATGTCCAGGCTTTCTGCAGTTGTAGCAGACCAAGTCATCTTTCTTTGAGTCTCTATGAGAGAGAATCAGAGGTTTGCTTGAGGATCCACCAAGTTTGGAAAACTGTCTGAATTTGATCTGAGGTTTGAGCAGGCGCAGGAACATGTGAAAAGTTAGCCATTGCCAAGATTTGAAGCCATATTGAATTGGCACCCAAGCTGTTAAGCTTGAAAAACAGAAACATGTTTTATGAAGGTGTTCGCTCTGATACCACTTGTTGGTCCCAAAGGGGCAATAAGGGTATGAAAAATGCTAGAGGGGGGGGGGTGAATAGCGTTTTTAAATTCTTTTCAAACCCTTTTGCAAATCAATGGCTTATGCGCACAACTCTTATTTTGGCTAAGTATAGCGCGCAGCAAGAGTGTGAAATGCACAGCGAAAATTTAAAGCAGCTCTGCGCATGGTATACTGCGCAGAGATAAAAACGCACGCGCTAAGTTTGAGGCTAAAGAGTGGCGCAAAAATGGTTCTAAGGAAAATGAGCAATAACAATTACAACAGTAAAGTGTAGCAATCTGAAAGATCAAACAAAGCAGTTCATAAATAGTTAAGCAGGATATATGCAGTAAATATAATGAACACGCTATTTGGAGAGGTTCGATCGATGAAAGATCTACATCCTCTACTAAGATGGTTAGTCTTAGATTTCTAATGGAGATCTTATAATATGAGAGAGTATTACAAATTACAACATTTGAGCTCAATACTGACTCAAGATCTATTATCTATGAAGAACAAATCCTAGACTAAACCGGTGTATCTCAAGAAGTTTGATCAAAATGATCGAAGCTTCAAGAGGTGTGTGTGTGACAGAAATTCTGGGCTCTATGAAAATGAAAGATGAAGAGCACCAAGAATTCTGGTGATATAGGGCTGTTCGATTTGAGCAGGAGTTTGAAGGTTTGAAGATCTTGAAGGCTGTTCTAAGGAATCTAGAAATATTGAGCAGCAGTCTTCAGATCTTCAAGGTTTCTTAATGAAGCATGAAACTCGAGCTCTTGAAGCATGCAAGCTTAAGAAACTTGGAAATGGGAATGAGCAGGCTATTTATAGCTGAGCTTCAAAAACTAGCCGTTGGAGCTCTGAGCAAGGACGATATGCTGGACAATATGATTTGTGCGCAGGTGTCCTTTATAGCCGTTAGAGACAGAGCAAGGACATGAGTTGGCACAATATGATTGGTGCGCAGGTGTCCGGTAACACCCGTCCTAATTCTTGTTAAATTCTTGACTTGCTTGTTAAATTTTTGACTAGCATATTTATATCCTATTTTATTTGAGTTAATTATTTAACTACTTTAGAAAGTTAAGGTGGTTAAATGTTAAAGTTGAAAGTTTAGGGGCCTTTTATCAAAGTTAGAACTTGAGGGGCCTAAGTGTCATTTTGGGATTCTTGTTAAATATTTAAGGTGTTGCCTTCTCTGAGAAAGTAACAATTCTCAATTCTTCTCGACTCTTCCTCTGTGTAAAAGCTTGGGTTAGAATTCTTTTTATTCTCGACTCCTTGCGATTAATTATCCCTCTGTTCGTGATTCTGATCCCGGATAAATATTCGTGGCATTGAATAGAGCGTTTCCTGCCGAACAGAAATTAATTTGGGTCAACTTGATTTCGGACTAGGTAAGTTATTAGCTTCCCCTTACTTGTAATAATATGCCTATGTGTTATTCTTGATACTTGTGCTTGTTAATTTCGTGATTTGAATGAGTTTTGTGATACTTGTAAAATTGGGACGAAGGGAGTATTTTTATACTATGTATACAGAGAACATGAACCTAAATCTAAATGGGTTTGCAAATTGTTAAAGGAAATTATACCCCTATTCGTGAGACGGTAAAATAGTAACTTGATTTAAATATTATTAGAAAAATTGTACCATTATTTGTGGTACGGTGAAATGAATGGAAGTATCCCTAAATGATTATATTAGTATATTAAAAAATTATACTTATACTTTTGGGGACGGTGAAATACTTAAATGGAATAAAGGAAAATTATTCTATTATTTGTGGGACGGTAAAAAGAATGAAATATACTTGAAAGTAATGTTCTGAACTTGTTTGGATGTCATGGGTATTGCCTAAGGTTAGTAAGAGTATACTCCTACGCTTGAGACGGAGAATTCTAAGCCTGGGAAAGAAATTGAGTGTTGGTGAAAATGGTACCAGGCGCCGCCTGGTGATCTTTCGAGCGCCCGCCCATTTCATCAGAAGTTTTGGTTTCAAAAGTGCTTTGATGAGCGGCCGCCCGGTCCCTTGTAGGCGGCCGCCCGGTCCCCTGTTTCAACAAAAGTGTTTTAAATCTAAATTGAAATGAAAGCTTATCCCTCCTAAGGCATAGAGCCTTAGGATAAGATTTCCTAGCAAGTGTTGTGACACCTTAGGGGCATCAGAAGTAAGTCTTGAACATGATTACTCATTAAATTAAAATGGGAACTTGAGTATAAAAGGAAGAACTCTTCTTTATGTCTTGAAAGTGCTATGAACAAGCACTTATGTGTTATGCTTGTCTTGGAACTAATGTTTGTTCACCTTGAGGGCACCAAATTAGTGTCTTGAGCTTGAATATCCTATGTAGGGGATTATGAACTTGTAAGTATGAGTTGTATAGCTCATTTACTTAATTTGAACTCGAAGTATTCTTGGTCTAGGTTTAGGGTACTACCCTAGATGGCCTAGATGAGTGTTGTAGAACACTCTAGTACTGAAAAATAGTCCCTTTGTGAACAAATGAAATGTGGACTTGAATCATAATTAAATGATAATTTGAGTATAAGAGTAGTAACTCTCTTTTATGTGTCTTGAAGTTAATGTTTTGTGTACCTTGGGGCACCAACTAATGTCTTGAGCTTGAATGTCCTAAGAAAAGGATTGGAAAATAATTCGTGAAAGATGTATAATTCATCTTCCTAGCTTGAACTTGAAGTATAAGATAATTAACTCTTGTACATGTTTAACCATCCAAAGAAATGGACTGAGAACTTGGATATAAGGTGATAAAATCTTGTATATGTATTGAATGTCTTAAGTTGAGACAGTAACTTGAAGTATAAGACAATAAAATCTTGTACAAGACTTGAACATCCAAATAATTGGATTAAGACTTGAATATAAGATTATAAAATCTTGTATGTGCCTTGACACCAATATATGTGTATGGTAATAAACTTGAAAGATTCTTGATGTGTATATGCAAATCTTGCATATATTTACTTGATAGAATGTTACTTCTTGATTACTTGATACATGGTATGAATAACCGAAAGAGTTGGGATATGGGATTAGATAGAGAATAATTAACTCTACTACACATTTGAATTTGATACGTGTATATTGGAAGTGCTATGAATAAGCACTAAAGTGCTAGTGATTGGTTTTAATCGTGTATATACTCAATGAAGTATATAAAGAATAAAGAAGATATCTTGTCTTGAATTGGGTTCCTAAAGAATATAGGGACTAGTGTAATATGAAGATAATTCATATAATCGTGAATACTACGATTTAAGTTAATAAGAATAACTACAGAACACAATATGTGTTAGAAAATGTATTCGATTACTAGCGATACCTATACGTGAGATATGACTGTGACTAGGTATGATGTGACCTATTCTATTACGTATTTAGAGTCTAAGGTATTGGGCTCTATTTGATAGTAAGGGTATCGTGATAGACACTTTAATGTGTTAAACGTTATATGAATATGTACGTGCAAACTTGGCATGTGACAAAGTGATATAGAATGATATACCCTACTACTTGTTTGAGGTTTGTTATTAATAGACTCTAACTTGGATTGACCGTGTTATATGGACACTCTACGTGCCATTGTTTGATTGATTTGTGTGTACGTGTACTTGTATTCTCGTGAGCACATGATACATGATTACATAGTGCATATTCTCATGAGCACATGATACATGATTACATGTGCATATTCTCGTTAGCACATGATACATGATTACATGGTGCATAAAGACTGGTCCACTAATATGGGACTTAGTTCTATTCTCGTAGTTCAAGTAAACATCTACTTGTGCATTCTCGTGTAAGTCCAGCTGGCTTATTTGGTGCAGAGGGGTGTATAGGTTCACGCTTATTGCGAGGGCTGGGGCATAAGTGATAATCGTGGGTCTATGCATTCGGTCTGTTTTTCCCTTACTACCATCCATAGTAAGGGCTTATCCTGTATTAGAGCAATACGCCTGATATAAGTGAATGCTAAACTCGTGAACACCTTGTGAATCTTGTTCTTGTGAATGACACTGGTTACCGGGTCTTCTTATATACTGCATAGCAGTCTCTTGATCTTGATCGTGGTTGTTATCAGCTATACAAGCATCGACAACAATGGTATTCTTGGGAGAAATAAGGAAGGATTCAGGTAATGATACGTGATAGGCCTATGTGCTTCTTGGTGAGTTGGTCTAGCCTCTCACACTACTTGACTACTTGTTACCTGATCATATCTTGAGCTTGATTACTTGTTGAGTTGGCTTAGCCTCTCCTATACTTGTTACTTGGTAATACTTGATATATGATTACTTGAGTATCTACTGGAATTGCGTGATAACATGTCATGTAGTTTCATGTTAATAGCTTACTGAGATTTATCTCACCCTTTATTTGTTTCCCCCCTCCCACAGGAAAGCAGGGGATAGTACGCAGTGAGGCTCGACATAGCTGGGAATGTACTCCGCAGGATGTTCTTGTTTGAGACTAGTATCGTTTTACACTTTGGTAAGGACGATGTTGTATGAGTTGTTAAACTCAGGGCTTGTTGGGGTAGACTTGTGTAGTACTTGTTGTCTCTAGACATCTCTTGATGCCAGATTATGTGCTAGGCATGTCTTCCGCTGTATGTAACCATGTTTGGTTTTAATTTTCTTGGTCTAGAACTCGTCGTGAGCTATCTTAGCTCCTTACTCTTGAGTATATATATCATGTCAGGTTGTTTCTAACAGGTATTGTTCATGTTTCCCGTTAGTTTCTTGTTTCTTGTTAGTTACGCGCACCAGGTTCGAGGTTCTATTAGGGGATCCCGGGACTTGGAGCGTGTCAGTTTGGTATCAGAGCCTGGTTAGCTCTAAGCCTGGATAGGGTCTACGGCATTCGTGGGTTGGCTTATGGGTGTGCTTCTGGCGTTGAGTGTTCCTTTACTTGTTGTTATACCAGGCATAGGACTGGTGTTGATAGTGTTGATCCAATTGGATTAGATGGTTTGAGAATCGAGAGCGTGAGTCTTTAAAGACTTAGGCGTATCTATCTTATCTAGTGGACATTGTTTCTTGCTATATATGCATGCTTGTCCTTATCTCGTGAATTACGTGGAAGTGTATCTCTAGTAAGAGACTACATGCTTGATATCGTTATGTATAAGAGCTTGATAGAAGTGTGGGTGATAACACCCTATACGTTCTATGTTAACTTGGTCATGTTACCTAGATGGGACCTTGATGTGATACGTGTTATGGCTTGGCTCTTACGTGTTATAATTTGGCTTTCTATATGTTATGCCATTCTTGTTTGCCACAATAGATGGTGAATAGTTCTATGCTAGTATGCTTGACTATTTTTATGAGCATGATATAATTATGTATATTATTCATGTTCTGCATTGAAAGTTCGAACAGTGTTATCGAGATTGTACTGGGTATTTAACCTATGTGATTGACAGTGGAATTTCTACACCAAACCAGATGGATGTATCCATTCTTGATGAGATCCCAGCTATAATTTCTACTGAGTAATACATGTTACTTGATGAGAAACTTGGATTGTCTTGAGTTGTTACAGTGCGAATACAGTGCTGACATCTGGATTAATGTTCTTGACCTCGATTGAGTTAAAAGAGTTGAAGATTCAACTTGAGAAATTTCTTGATAGAGGATATATCTATTTTGAAGTGGGTTTACTTCAGGCATCTTTGTTGACCTATAAGTGGAAACAACCAAGGTACGCGTGTTCTTGAGATTTTCTTGATCTTGTTAGAGATTCATTAATGAATTTCGAAGGCAGCTCTATCGTTAATTATTTGACACCGAGAGCTACACCTTTTCGATGGATTGATAAACGTGAAGTCAATTTTTAATATTGAAATGATGGATGACCACGACTTCAGTATTTGAGATTGCCTAGTGGATTTGACTAATATTACAGTGATCTGGAGGATATGACCAGTTCTATTATTTTTAGTGGATATGTCAAGTTTCACCAATATAGTGGATTGACTAATCGAGTCTGCTTGACTTTATGTGTTTCGATGTTATAATTGATACATCTGGATTGCATAGAATATTTGTGAGCATACGTGTAATATCTATTTGTGAGTATATGTGTATAGTCTTGATGCTCTTGAGTTCTATTTGTTGATTGTATATGTTATAATCTTGATCAGTAAAATTCGAGGACGAATTTTCTTTAAGGAGGGGAGGATGTAACGCCCGTCCTAATTCTTGTTAAATTCTTGACTTGCTTGTTAAATTCTTGACTAGCATATTTATATCCTATTTTATTTGAGTTAATTATTTAACTACTTTAGAAAGTTAAGGTGGTTAAATGTTAAAGTTGAAAGTTTAGGGGCCTTTTTGTCAAAGTTAGAACTTGAGGGGCCTAAGTGTCATTTTGGGATTCTTGTTAAATATTTAAGGTGTTGCCTTCTCTGAGAAAGTAACAATTCTCAATTCTTCTCGACTCTTCCTCTGTGTAAAAGCTTGGGTTAGAATTCTTTCTATTCTCGACTCCTCGCGATTAATTATCCCTCTGTTCGTGATTCTGATCCCGGATAAATATTCGTGGCATTGAATAGAGCGTTTCCTGCCGAACAGAAATTAATTTGGGTCAACTTGATTTCGGACTAGGTAAGTTATTAGCTTCCCCTTACTTGTAATAACATGCCTATGTGTTATTCTTGATACTTGTGCTTGTTAATTTCGTGATTTGAATGAGTTTTGTGATACTTGTAAAATTGGGACGAATGGAGTATTTTTATACTATGTATACAGAGAACATGAACCTAAATCTAAATGGGTTTGCAAATTGTTAAAGGAAATTATACTCCTATTCGTGAGACGGTAAAATAGTAACTTGATTTAAATTTTATTAGAAAAATTGTACCATTATTTGTGGTACGGGGAAATGAATGGAAGTATCCCTAAATGATTATATTAATATATTAGAAAATTATACTTATACTTTTGGGGACGGTGAAATACTTAAATGGAATAAAGGAAAATTATTCTATTATTTGTGGGACGGTAAAAAGAATGAAATATACTTGAAAGTAATGTTCTGAACTTGTTTGGATGTCATGGGTATTGCCTAAGGGTTAGTAAAAGTATACTCCTACGCTTGGGACGGAGAATTCTAAGCCTGGGAAAGAAATTGAGTGTTGCTGAAAATGGTACCAGGCGCCCGCCTGGTGGTCTTTCGAGCGCCCGCCCATTTCATCAGAAGTTTTGGTTTCAAAAGTGCTTTGATGAGCGGCCGCCCGGTCCCTTGTAGGCGCCCGCCCGGTCCCCTGTTTCAACAAAAGTGTTTTAAATCTAAATTGAAATGAAAGCTTATCCCTCCTAAGGCATAGAGCCTTAGTATAAGATGTCCTAGCAAGTGTTGTGACACCTTAGGGGCATCAGAAGTAAGTCTTGAACATGATTACTCATTAAATTAAAATGAGAACTTGAGTATAAAAGGAAAAACTCTTCTTTATGTCTTGAAAGTGCTATGAACAAGCACTTATGTGTTATGCTTGTCTTGGAACTAATGTTTGTTCACCTTGAGGGCACCAAATTAGTGTCTTGAGCTTGAATATCCTATGTAGGGGATTATGAACTTGTAAGTATGAGTTGTATAGCTCATTTACTTAATTTGATCTCGAAGTATTCTTGGTCTAGGTTTAGGGTACTACCCTAGATGGCCTAGATGAGTGTTGTAGAACACTCTAGTACTGAAAAATAGTCCCTTTGTGAACAAATGAAATGTGGACTTGAATCATAATTAAATGATAATTTGAGTATAGGAGTAGTAACTCTCTTTTATGTGTCTTGAAGTTAATGTTTGTGTACCTTGGGGGCACCAACTAATGTCTTGAGCTTGAATGTCCTAAGAAAAGGATTGGAAAATAATTCGTGAAAGATGTATAATTCATCTTCCTAGCTTGAACTTGAAGTATAAGATAATTAACTCTTGTACATGTTTAACCATCCAAAGAAATGGATTGAGAACTTGGATATAAGGTGATAAAATCTTGTATATGTATTGAATGTCTTGAATGTCTTGAATGTCTTAAGTTGAGACAGTAACTTGAAGTATAAGACAATAAAATCATGTACATGACTTGAACATCCAAATTATTGGATTAAGACTTGAATATAAGATTATAAAATCTTGTACGTGGCTTGACACCAATATATATGTATGGTAATAAACTTGAAAAATTCTTGATGTGTATATGCAAATCTTACATATATTTACTTGATAGAATGTTACTTCTTGATTACTTGATACATGGTATGAATAACCGAAAGAGTTGGGATATGGGATTAGATAGAGAATAATTAACTCTACTACACATTTGAATTTGATACGTGTATATTGGAAGTGCTATGAATAAGCACTAAAGTGCTAGTGATTGGTTTTAATCGTGTATATACTCAATGGAGTATATAAAGAATAAAGAAGATATCTTGTCTTGAATTGGGTTCCTAAAGAATATAGGGACTAGTGTAATATGAAGATAATTCATATAATCGTGAATACTACGATTTAAGTTAATAAGAATAACTACAGAACACAATATGTGTTAGAAAATGTATTCGATTACTAGCGATACATATACGTGAGATATGATTGTGACTAGGTATGATGTGACCTATTCTATTACGTATTTAGAGTCTAAGGTATTGGGCTCTATTTGATAGTAAGGGTATCGTGATAGACACTTTAATATGTTAAACGTGATATGAATATGTACGTGCAAACTTGGCATGTGACAAAGTGATATAGAATGATATACCCTACTACTTGTTTGAGGTCTGTTATTAATAGACTCTAACTTGGATTGACCGTGTTATATGGACACTCTACGTGCCATTGTTAGATTGATTTGTGCGTACGTGTACTTGTATTCTCGTGAGCACATGATACATGATTACATGGTGCATATTCTCGTGAGCACATGATACATGATTACATGGTGCATATTCTCGTGAGCACATGATACATGATTACATGGTGCATAAAGACTGGTCCACTAATATGGGACTTAGTTCTATTCTCGTAGTTCAAGTAAACATCTACTTGTGCATTCTCGTGTGAGTCCAGCTGGCTTATTTGGTGCAGAGGGGTGTATAGGTTCACGCTTATTGCGAGGGCTGGGGTATAAGTGATAATCGTGGGTCTATGCATTCGGTCTGTTTTTTCCTTACTATCGGCCATAGTAAGGGCTTAGCATCCTGTATTAGAGCAATACGCCTGATATAAGTGAATGCTAAACTCGTGAACACCTCGTGAATCTTGTTCTTGTGAATGACACTGGTTACCGGGTCTTCTTATATACTGCATAGCAGTCTCTTGATCTTGATCGTGGTTGTTATCAGCTATACAAGCATCGACAACAATGGTATTCTTGGGAGAAATAAGGAAGGATTCAGGTAATGATACGTGATAGGCCTATGTGCTTCTTGGTGAGTTGGTCTAGCCTCTCACACTACTTGACTACTTGTTACCTGATCATATCTTGAGCTTGATTACTTGTTGAGTTGGCTTAGCCTCTCCTATACTTGTTACTTGATAATACTTGATATATGATTACTTGAGTATCTACTGGAATTGCGTGATAACATGTCATGTAGTTGCATGTTAATTGCTTACTGAGATTTATCTCACCCTTTATTTGTTCCCCCCCCCCCCCAGGAAAGCAGGGGATAGTACGCAGTGAGGCTCGACATAGCTGGGAATGTACTCCGCAGGATATTCTTGTTTGAGACTAGTGTCCTTTTACACTTTGGTAAGGACGATGTTGTATGAGTTGTTAAACTCAGGGCTTGTTGGGGTAGACTTGTGTAGTACTTGTTGTCTCTAGACATCTCTTGATGCCAGATTATGTGCTAGGCATGTCTTCCGCTGTATGTAACCATGTTTGGTTTTAATTTTCTTGGTCTAGAACTCGTCGTGAGCTATCTTAGCTCCTTACTCTTGAGTATATATATCATGTCAGGTTGTTTCTAACAGGTATTGTTCCTGTTTCCCGTTAGTTTCTTGTTTCTTGTTAGTTACGCGCACCATGTTCGAGGTTCTATTAGGGGATCCCGGGACTTGGGGCGTGTCATGTCCTTTGTACCCGTTGAAGACTGAGCATGAAGACCAAATTCAAATCTTCTTCTAGAAGGTTGACAGCTGTCTTTACTTGAAATATTTCTTTGAAGCGTCTCTCCACCAATGGTTTTGCTGAGTGTGCTTATTTTGTCGTTTGTGCACACCTCAGCACTCTGACTCAATCCAAAAAGCGTAGCTTGTCTTGTCTCTTTCCAAGCTTCTAGAATATGAGATCAGGAGATGAGGAATTTGACCAAGGTTGAGTTCGCGCACAAAGGCATACGCATTGCCGGCGCGCATGGATTCTGCGCATGGGCAGCATGCGCACCATGCTTGGTCACTAAAAGATCTCTTCGGATTTTAGGAAATAAGACCTTGAAAACTGAGCAGGGTCAAAAGCTGCGCAAGATATCTATTTAGGAAATGATTCTAAAGAGTAGGCAACAAGAAAAAAGATCAATTCTAATCTAATTAAATATCTATAATATCATTAATTAATAGCAATCGTATTTCCTAAACTCATTAGGAGATCCATATTCCGTAACAAATATACAGTAAAAACTCTTTAAATTAATACTCGACAAATTAATAAACTCTCCGAGTTAGTGGATAATTAGTTAAATTAAGTGACCTTGATACTATTTTGCAAGGAAAATGGAGAGATGGAAATGGAAATGTGACGTGCCAGATAGACGTGTCCAAAATCTAACCGGAACCGGCTAACCAGAGGTTTTTTAACTGGTCAAAACCGGTCAAACCCGGCTAACCGGTTAACCGTGAACCGTCTCAACCGTCAACCGTATTTTCAAGGTTCGGTTAAGGTTAGTCCATTTTGATAACCGTCAACCGGCGGTTATAACCGGGAAGCTAACCGCCGGTTCAACCGTCTATACTAACCGTCAGTTTCTTACCATTTTCGAGTTAGTTTTAAGAATTACAGTCAGTTTTTTTAACAATTTCAGTCAGTTTTTTAACGATTTCAGTTAGTTTTCTAACAAAATTGGTGTTTTTATTTCATTTTCAGTTAGTTTCTTAATGATTTTAGTCAGTTTTCTAACAAAATCATAAAAAACTGTTTCTTTTTAAAATAAAAATAAATAAATAATTGAAAAAGTCTCATAACCGGGTTAACCGGCAAAACCGGCTTAACCGGTTTAACCGTTAACCGGATAACCGTAACCGGATGTGGCGGTTAGAAGGTTACTCCACGGTTAGGGATTACCGGTAAAATTAACCGGCGGTTATAACCGGCTAACCAGCGGTTAACCGGCATGCCAGACTAGGCGTGGGATGAAAACTATGATAGCATATGAAGATGGGCTTGCAGGGGAATGTAAGGTGGGAAAGTAGTACAGTACAATTATTATCCTTATGGAGTGCTCATTGTCCTAATAAAGGACACTACTAGTACTACTACCTTAGATATGTTTTTGACAAACTGAAAAAAGTTAAAGCTAAAGTTACAAATGTTTGTTGCAATGCTATGCAAATGCAACCCATTGATAAAAGTAGATTAGTTCTGGGGAAAAGAAAAATGGAATTAACATCATCAAGTTGCAAATTTGTGTTAATACGATTCTAATTCCTTCCGTCCTATAATCAGTTGCGGATTCAAAAATTAATTTAGTATCCAATAGTTTATTTTTAACTGTACTAGTAGGTAACCCAAACTAATTTGTCAGTTTTTTGCTATTTCGTTTTTTTTTTTGCTATTTTTATTTAATAAAGAAACATAATATTTTTGGGTATTTAAGTATATTGTATGTGAATTAAAACAGTTCCTTACAAATTTAGGACAATTGTGTTAATTTTCTTAAGCTTTTTTTTTTGCATATAATTTGTATTTATTATGATAATTAAAACTTGAAATTAAAGAGATTTATTATTATTATGAATTAACTTTTAATTCTATACATGATTGACTTAATAATATTAGCTATTGTCTAATAAATTATTTGTTATTATATATACACATTATAATTAGTAAATATAAAAGTCTATAGTGTACATATAATGTGTTAGTAGAATAATAAATTAATTAACTAATAATATTAATATTAATAATTTATATATCTAGTAACTGTTATGATTAATTAATACTCCCTTTTCTTAGAGTAAGAGTCCTACTTTGCTTACGCACTCTTATTAAAAAATAATAGAAAATGGGTAAACATTGCAGGTGGGCTGAGAATATAGATGTCCAAAACACAATTCATAGTGCAAGTGGACAATATATAAGTTAGCAAGTTTGGTCTTTTTGTAACTATAGAAGCATTAGAAAGAAAATATAGTCCACAACACAATTCATCTTTTCTTATAATTTGTCAATTTGAGAAAGACTCTCTGGAATATATTAAAATAGAAAGTAGAACTCTAACTCTTAGACGGAGTGAGTACTGCTAATACTAAATATTAGCATATATTGTATAATTATTAACTGATACTATTAATAATAGTTAATTTATATAACAATTATGGTTAACTAATACTATTATTAATAGCAATAATTAATATATATATATATATATATATATATATATATATGATAAAATTATGATTAACTAATACTATTAATTAATAATAATTTTTAATTATTTAATTATTAACTCTAATTAAAAAAAATATAAAACATAATAATAGTTTACTATTAATAATTAATTATTATTTGCTAATATTAATATTAGCTAATACTATTAATTACTACATAAGGTAACTACTATAGTTAACTATTGTTAACTATTATAATTAACTATTACTAATAATAGTAAGAGTTAACTTTAATAGTTAACTATTATAGTAACTATTACTATTATTTGTAATAGTTAACTATTACAAATAATAGTAATAGTTACTATAATTGTTAATTATAATAGTTAACTATAATAGTGAAGTTAACTTTAATAGTTAACTATTATAGTAACTATTACTATTATTTGTAATAGTTAACTTTATAGTTAACTATTACAAATAATAGTTAATTATAATAGTTAACTATAATAGTGAAGTATTACTAATAATAGTAATAGTTACTATAATAGTTAACTATAATAGTTACCCTATATAGTAACTAATAGTATTAGCTAATACTATTAGCTAAGAAAAATAATTTAAAAATCACATATTTATGTTGGTAGGATTGATGTGGCATCACCATATGCAAGTTTTTCTATAGTTTATCCATATGTCAACACTATAACTCTCCTCACCAACTTTAATATATATATATATATATATATATATATATATATATATATATATATATATATATATATATTTATAATTAAAATTTTGTAAACTTTTGTATAACACTAAAATTGCTCTTGAAATAATGGAAAAAAATTGTTGGTAATAAGTTTGAACCAAGACCTCAAAAAAGGAAGGGAAAACTCCGTTTTGGTCCATTGTACTTTAGGGCGTGTTTCATTTTTACCATCGAACTTTATTTTTTTCATTTTTACCATCATACTACAAACAATGGTGTCATTTCATACCAAATTTGGGTGTAAAATGACACCATTGTTTGTAGTACGATGGTAAAATTAAAATAAATTTGGGTATAAAATATCGAATTTGGTTTAAAATGACACCATTGTTTGTAGTACGATGGTAAAAATGAAAAACATAAAATTCGATGGTAAAAATGAAACACGACCCAAAGTACGATGGACAAAAACGGAGTTCTCCCCAAAAAAAAATAACTATATGTAGATAACAAGTTATGAACACAAGCTATCAGAAGTACTAATGATACTAATTTAACCAACTAAATATACTTGCATTTCTCTTGCAATTACTTTATACTCCTATACTCTGTATATCACGTGCTCCTTCCGTCTCAAAATGTTGTTCTCACTTTTCTAAATGTTGTTTTCATTTTTTTCATTATTATAAATAAACTTTGAGTAATAATTTTAGGTTAATTTAATTATACTAATGAAAATCTTAAACTTGTGATTGATACACCATCAACAATACAATCAATAACAAGTTTTAGATTTTTATTAGGATAATTAACTAATTCCGAATTATTTTTCAAAGTTTATTCGCGATGAAAAAAGTGAGAACAGTATTTTGAGACGGAGGAGTATATTAACTTTTATTTTTTATTGTTTTTAAAGACAAAAACTTGTATGAGAACACTATGACCCGTCTTATAGTAGAGACAGGTCTTTTGACCCACGACCCGCGGGCAAAAAAAAATTAAATTTTTTGGTATTTTTTTAGTTTTTATATTTTTATTTTGGTGTTTTTTCGGTTTGCCAAAAGTAATAGTTACTATAACTAAATGTAACAAACGTGTTACTTATATGTAACAGTTTGTATACATAAAAGTAATACATATATACAAAAAAGTAACAGTGTTTTTTTTATGTTTTTTTTATTTGCCAAAATTAATACTTATTATAACTAAAATGTAACGAAAGTGTTACTTATATGTAACAATGTTTATACATAATTGTAAAATATATGTATAGAAAAGTAATAATTCAACCCTTTACACTTTATAACTAAAAACACTTTGTGTTGGTAACATTGTAAAAATAAAAAGTACTCCCTCTGTCCTGCTAGCTTTAAGGTTCTTATTTTCCTTTTTAGTCTGTCCCAATTTAAGGTTTTTACTTTGCTTTATTACCTAAAATGGAAAGTGGGACCCACTTGTCATTCTCACAACAAATACTCACTACCCACTTTCTTTCTCTCATTTTACTTTTCATACTCACAACATTTACTTTTTCTTAATCTCCGTGCAAAGTCAAACTAGGAACTTTAAATTGAGACGGAGGGAGTAACAATTTTTATAAATGAATGTTACATTTTACTTGTATAATAATATTGTAAAACAGTTACGTTTACTTGTATAATAGTATATTCATATGTTTTCAAATAATAAGTTACAATGGGTTCAATTTATCATGATACATGTAAAAGTATTACATTATCTATAAAAATCTGTAACAATTTCATCTACTAAAGTGTTACATTTACTTGTAGAAAGAATTACATTCATGTATATAAGTTGTTATTTTTCAAATGTTACTTTCTTTCAAAAAAAAAAAAATCAAAATACTCAAAAAAAAAATAAAATGGAAAAACACTATTACATTTCAGTATAACGATAATTTCATTTAGTTATTGTTAGTGTTACACGTATTTATAGTTAGTATTACAGTTGAATGATGAGTAAAATGAACTATTTTTTAAATATCAGTAATCTCCCCGCATGTCACTGAGTCATGTCATGGGATGGGATCCTATGCTTCGCGGAGAATGTTGCACACTGGTCATGGGTAGACTCGTCTCTTCTATGAGACGGATCTAGGTGTTCTCACAACAGAACACCTCTTTTTTAAATATCAGTAATCGCCCCGCATGTCACTGAGTCCGACCTGATTGCCGTTGTCTCCAAATCCGTTTTGGATTTCTAGCTTCCATGAAAACAGACTAATCCTAATATTGTTAAGTAAAATAGTTGACTGTTAACTTAAAATAATGCTCCCTCCATCATAAACTATTGTTCCTTTCTTTTTTTTTAACGTTATTACGAAAAAAAACTTTGAATAGTAATTTTAGTCTAAGTTAATTATCCTAAAATATTACTCCCTCCGTCCCAGAAAGATGGTCCACTTTTGACTTTTATTGATCAATACAAGTGAACTTTGACTAAATATAAATGTTAATCTAACAATCCTTGTGAAATTCTAAAACTTGTTATTGATTAATCATCAAATGATTTATCAATGACAAATTTTAAAATTTCATTGGGATGATTAGATTGATAATAATCTTTGGTCAAAGTTCACATGTATTGACCATCAAAAATCTAAAGTGGACTATCTTTCGGGGACAGAGGGAGTATAAAACTTGTTAATGAAACCCTATTATATACTCCTTTTGTCTCAAGTTAGTGTGAACTAAAAATTAGGCACGCAAATTAAAGAAAAGTAGGAGAGATAAATAGTGGAAGGATGTGTTTGTGAGTATGAAAAAATAAATAGAAGGGAGAATGAGTGGGAGAAATAATAAGTTGATTGGTGTTGTGAGCGTAAAAGTAAAGTAGGAGAGAGAATAAGTGAAATACTCCCTCCGTCCCGGTTTAATGTTCTTAGTTTGACTTTACACGCTTATTAAGAAACCAAAGCAAATTTGAGTAAAAAAGTAGTGTGTGGAGTATATAATTGTCCATTCATAAAGAAAATGGGTGAAAAGAAGTTGGCTAAGTGATGGTTCTTTTGCAATATATGAACTTTATGAGGATAAGGATGTCCAAAATACTATTAATCATTTGCAATTTAAGGAATAAAGCAACTAAGAACCTTAAACTGAGACATATCGAAAAGGAAAGTAAGAACCTTAAATGAGACGGAGGGGGTAGTAAAAATTCTTTGCTATTTGGGCACTTCACACTAACTTGAGACGGGCGAAAAAGAAAATAAGTTCACAATAAATAACCTAAGTCGGAGGGAGTATATACTATCAATAACAAGTTTTGTATTTTCATTAAGATAATTAAATTAAATTAAAATTAGGGCAAATGGCACATTGGTGTACTTAAGTTTTACCATTGTTGCAATGTGGCTTTCAACGTTTCATTTTTGGCAATTTAACTCATAATGTTTACAATTTGTGGCAATGTGACTTAAAACTTGACGAATACTAACGAAAAGAGATGAATGCTAACGAAACTAGATAAAAGTTAACAAATTGGACGGTAAATATAACGACCTTTATGGAATACAACATTATCCACCCTCTAAATATAAAAATTATCAGTATCACTATTTTATTAATTATGTTTACAAAACAAAATAATAAAAGAGTCTAATATATAGTAAAATTATTTCATCCAAAATAAATATTACCAACGCCCATTTTTCAAACCTTTATTTTAACAAATTATCTCATATTCCTTAATATTAACTATTAAGTATATAAATCAATAAATTACTGATTTATGTTTTTTAAAGCATTATTTTATCAAAATAAATATTACTCAAATTTGAAAAGATAAAACGTCTCAATTTTAAATTTAATTCAACTTAATTCCAAATCTTCAAATTTTTTTAATTTTTTTTTATAAAAAAAGTGCTCCTTTCAATTCCAGTCTTATTCTCAACAACAACTCCGCCGTCCACTTTAAAATAGCTGATGTGGTGGGATTGTTGTGATTGTTCAGATTTGGTGGCGGTGGTGACAGTGGTGTTCGAATTTTTTCTTAGGTTAGATATTTAAATAAGTTTTGAGAAAAAAAATATTTGAAGATTTGAAATATAAGTTGAAATAAATTTAAAATTGAAACTTTTTATCTTTTCAAATTCGATTAATATTTATTTTTACAAAAAAAAGCTTATTTAAAAAACATTAATTAGTAATTTATTGATTTATATACTTAATAGTTAATATTAAGAAAGAAAAGATAATTTGTTAAAATAATGGTTTAAAAATGGCAAGGGAGGGTGTTGGTAATATTCATTGTGGATGTCTTAAATAATTTTTTTTATTTATTAGAATTATTTATTATTTTGCTTTTTAAATATAATTAATATAATTGTGACAGTGATAGCTTTTTAAATTTAAAGGGTGGATAAAGTAATATTTTATAAAGGGCATTATTAGTTCAATTTGTTAACTTTTGTGTAGTTTCATTAGCATTCATCTCATTTCGTTAGTATCCGTCAAGTTTTAAGTTACATTGCCACAACATGTACACGTTATGAGTTAAATTGCCAAAAATGAAACGTTGGAAGCCACATTGCAACTTTAGTGAAACTTAAGCACACTAATGTGCCATTTGCCCTTAAAATTCTTTCATTTTAATATATACTCCATCCGTCCCATTTTAAACTTCAAAAATTTTCATTTTAGGTGTCCCATTTTAATTTCAAAACTTAAAAGGAAAGTTTTTTTATATTTATTTATTTGTAGCCCCCACATGTCATACTCACAACAATTTCCCACTAACTATTTTCGATCGTACTTTCTCTCTCCTATCAAACCAACAAAACTAAGGGCCTGCAGTGCAATGCATTTGTTAAGTGGAAGTGTGTCATGCAACGCTAGCCCAGATCTTATGTGCCCCTCTATGTGTCCCTCCCTGTACCCCTTTAATCTCAACTGTTTATGTTGATATTGTAAACGGTCCAGATTAGAGAGGCACAGGGAGGAGCACATGGAGGGGCACGATCTCAAATTATGTAAGATTATGTATTGTCAAACAGGGGTGGACTTTGGGCAGTGATTCAGATTTTTCATTCATACGATCTTCGAGCAGAAGATGACAAAAACACTCATAAAAACGGATTTTTCTTGGGTCAAACACCTACCCACTTGACCTGCCCGTTCGCCTTGCCTTGCCTTGCCCGCCATCTCAAATCGCGCCACGTAGAGATACTTAGAAAAAAACTTTTAATAACTTTAAAATGTAATATTTTTTAATTTTGAAGTCAAAAAATAATATGAATACATTGTAGTGTTCGTCTCGACGAGACAAATCAAACTAGATAGGTCATTATATTTATTTCAATTATATTTTTTTAAAAAAATTATACTCCCTCCGTCCCTGCCTAAGGTGCTTACTTTCCTTTTTGGTCTGTCCCAGCTTAAGGTTCTTTGTTGCTTTATTACCTAAAATTGATTATGAGACCCACTTGTCATTCTCACAACAAAAACTCCCTACCCACTTTATCTCTCCTACTTTCTCTTACTTACTTTATCATACTCACAACATTTACTTTTTCTTAATCTCCGTGTAAAGTCAAACTCAGACTCTTAAGCCGGGACGGGGGAGTACTATTTAACAAAAAAAAAATTGAACTTCTCGTTGCCTGAGATGTAACACTTTTTTGTGAAAAAAGTAATAGTTTAGTCTTGAGAAAATAACCGTTTTATTGTAAAAGGTAATAGCAGTTTTGCAAGAAAAAAATAAATAGTTTTTTTTTTTAAAAAAAGAATAGTTTTTATAGTTAGAGAAAGTAATAATTGACATGTAACATAATATATATATATATGTGTGTGTGTGTGTGTGTGTGTGTGTGTGTGTGTGTGTGTGTGTGTGTGTGTGTGTTGTGTGTGTGATATAATTTGTTATAAGGATTAATGTAAAAGTTTTTATAGATTAAATGTTATTTTTTTTCTTCATCACCAATAAACGTCCCATCACGAATCCATGCTATTCACACTACTTACACCAAGGTTGACCGACCGGGCATGCAGATAAATTTGTCACCGCCGCATGAGTCCAATTACAAACTAAAATCAAGGCTAAATTACTTGCTAGAATAGGTTCTACTTGTTGTATTAACAGGTATAAGAATCAACCCGTGCTCAAAGAAAACTCAATAGCGATCAAATGATCCCGACATAATTCAGACACATCAACATTTTGCATCCAGTACTTCCAATGTAAGAGCATTGATCGAGGATAATATTCAGTACTTTCAAATTAGCTCCATGAACTGATTGATCAGAGATATTCCCCAACAACCAACGAAGTCCTACACTGGCGATGAAGTCCTACACTGGCGTGAAGTCCTACAATGTCGATGAAGTCCTACACTGGCGATGAAGTCCTACACTGGCGTGAAGTCCTACAATTGTGATGAAGTCCTACACTGGTGATGAAGTCCTACACTGGCGATGAAGTCCTACACTGGCGTGAAGTCCTACAATGGCGATGAAGTCCTACACTGGCGTGAAGTCCTACACTGGCGTGAAGTCCTACACCGGCACCAACGAAGTCCTACATTGGCGAGCAAGTAAGTCCTACATTGGCGAGCAGGTAAGTCCTGACCGGGCACCGTCGACCGCGACACTCCATCAACAACAAAGGGTATATTCAGAATTGGGTCAAGGACATTGATTCCTCAGTACTGGTTACTCTCTAAACTCTAAACTTTACTTATTGCAGCATTGCTTTCAAAATGATTTTCAAAAAACCTCAAACAACCGTTTTTGCGTGTTTTCAGAGTCGAACTACGTTTGGTCTGATTCCTTTCCAGAGGATACGTAGGCAGCTTTATAGCACGACCATACCCAAAGTTCTAAATGGTGTCTTTTCTATCGACGATGCTACTTCTTTCATAAGTATCGTCGCCGAGGGGCTCTGTAGACACCCCATTTTGAACTCAAATTTATGATTACACTACTCTTGTGTCTCGCCTTTGTGTTTTGATGAAAACTCGTTAGTTCTGTCATGTTTCGTTAAGTTCTGACTGACTCTGTTAGTCTGGGGGCTAAACTGAACAATGGGACTTTAGACAAGGATAAAATAGTAATCTTGGCTGGATGCCTCGTACGAGACATCAATGTCTCGTACGAGACATCTCCTCTGTCTACGAGTCAGAGTCACTTTCCTTCTCCGTCCCGATCTCTTTCTTGGCCAAAACTCTGCTAATCCGGGGAATATCTAATAGGAAGCTTCCTAGGTGATTTCCTACTGATTTCCTACATTCTTTAACCTCTCCAAATAAGGACTCTATTTCCTACTAAACTTAGGACTCCTCTTCTTGGTCCCTAAGTAATCCAATACCTATAAAAATAGAGTCTTTCACCACAAAAAGGGGTTAACAACTCTCCAATCAGTCATTCTCCAAAGAATCCCGTTTTTCCTCCTCCCTCGTACCAAAACACCATCAAAAAGTCATCTTTTCAAACCAAGTTCAACACAAAACTCTTGGATCATCAAGGCCTTAGTCAAGACCATCAATCGGAATCTCAAGAACGCTTTAGGTAAACTCCTACGCTTTTAATCTCTACTTCTCATCTCATTCTTTGTTTTTAGAGTAGTGTAATCCCATCAAAATGATCAGCCTAGAGTAGTGTAATCCCA
Source organism: Campanula takesimana (assembly GCA_026119855.1). Lineage (NCBI taxonomy): Eukaryota > Viridiplantae > Streptophyta > Magnoliopsida > Asterales > Campanulaceae > Campanula > Campanula takesimana. The sequence continues at coordinate 1,109,009 of JAOWBW010000072.1, forward strand.
TCAAATGATCAGCCTAGAGAATGATCAGCCTAGAGCCTCTCCAATCCATGGAGATGGTCTCGAAGCACATGATCCGACATTCCAATAATTAAGAAATTAATTATTGGCTTTATTTGTTTTAATTACTTGTTCTTTATTTGATTAAAAACACCTAAGCAAGACCAATCCTAGATTAGGTGGATTGGGTGCTCCTTGACCTTCCCAATCCATAACTTAACCCCCGAACTCAAGAATCTCAACGGTCCGTGTTCCGACAACAACATGGTGGCAACTCTCAAATCAAAAAGGCGAGTGGAATATTCTCGGGTGCAAACAACTATCAATAGCAAGTTTTTGATTTTCATTAGGACAAATAAATCAATCTAAAATTATTGCTCAAAGTTCCTTCGCACTAACAGCAAAAAAAGCATGAAGATCATTTTGGGATGGAGAGAGTATAAAATGAACTCACATTGATGTTGTAGTTATGAGAACTTGTGGCAGGGGATGGTGGTGTAATGGGGGTAGGTTGTGTAACAGGTGGTGGTTGTGTGTCACTTTCAACAGAAGGTTCACTGTTGGTCCCAAAGGGGTAATAAGGGTAAGAAAAATAGCTAGATAAGGGGGTGAATAGTTGTTTTAAAATTATTTTCGTACCCTTTTGCAAATCAATGGCTTATGCGCACAGTTCTCAAATAAGCTTAGTATAGCGCGCAGAGAGAGTGTGAAATGCACAGCGAAAATTAAAGCAGCTACTGCGCAGGGTATACTGCGCAGAGTCTAAATACGAACGCGCTAAGTTTGGCTAAAGAATTGGATAAAATTGTGCTAAGGAAATAAGCAATAACAAACACAGCAGTAAATAAAATCAATCTGATAAGATCAAACAAAGCAATAATTCATAAATAATGTAAGCAGGAAATAGGCAATAACAAGAATGAACAAGCTATTTGGAGAGGTTCGATCGATGAAAGATCTACGTCCTCTACCAAGATGGTTAATCTTGGATTTTCTAACTATGAGATTTATATTGATATGAGGAGCATTTACAAGATTACAATGAATCAAAACTCAAATCAAAATCTATTCTATGAAGAGAAAATCCTAGACTAAACCGGTGTATCTCTAGAAGTAAGATCTAAATGATCAAAGCTTCAAGAGGTGTGTGTGTGTCAGAAATTCTGGGCTCTATGAATCTATAAGATGAAGATCACGAAGAATTCTGGGTGTTACAAGGCTTAGGATCTGGGCAGGAGTTTGAAGGTATGAAGGTTTGAAGGTTGTTCTTATGAATCTGAGATTTAAGCAGCAATCTTCAGAACTTCAAAGTTTCTCTTAGAAAGCAAAAACTCAAGCAACTTGGAAATGAAGAAGAGCATGCTATTTATAGCTGAGAGCTTAAAACTAGCCGTTGGAGCTCTGAGCAAGGACAATGAGCTGGCATAATATGATTGGTGCGCAGGTGTCCTTTGTAGCCATTGGAGACAGAGCATGAAGACAAAATTCAAATCTTCTTCTAGAAGGATGACAGCTGTCTTCATTTGAAATATTTCATCTAAGCGCATCTCCATCGTTAGTTTTGCTAAGTGTGTTTGTTTTGTCGTTCCTTCACACCTTAGCACTTTCGACTTTTAGTAAGCGTACATCATCTTAGCGCTTTCCAAGTTTAGGAATCTGAGAACATTGAAAACTGAGCAGGATTGAATGCTGCGTATGGATGTCATGCGCAGTAATGTCCTGCGCAGTGACCAATATCCTGCTTAGAAAATCTTTGATCATTTTTCGCTTCAAGTCCTATATTCTAAGCCTATACTATAAAATAGACTAAGCTAAAAATTGAAATTATTAAACTTGTTACATAGAGTCCTAAGGTCCATAAAATACTAATAGGTGATGGTATCAATCAATTCTAACATAATTAGGAGGGTTAAGAGATAAGCATACCCAACAATCTCCCCCTAAATGATTGATGTCATTACCTATTATAACAAAGGCAGTTCATTGTACTTGATAATAACATGTCCATAGAAATTAAAATGATAAATCATGCCTCAAGTCAATGCACACACTAGCCAGTGCTATAGATTTCTAGTCTAACCAAAAGATTAACTTATAATATGGGAAAGACAGAAATATCATTCAGTGCATATAAATAATATGATTTTAAGTTTAAGTATGCGTTTAAACTGAATGTTTAAACATCATGCATAAAAATATGAGCAGTTAAGATTATGCGCATGAAGTGAAATAATGCATTCATTGTTCCACAAACAAAGAGTTTGAGTTGAACAAGGTTTTGAAATTAAATTATTTGAAATGATAATAGTTGAGAATTACAAGTTTGAACAAGAAAAAGAAATTGCGCACAAAAAGGTTACCTTGTGCAAAAAGAAAAATTACAAGGATCTAATATATCCTAATCCTGCAAAGCGCTTCCCTGAGCTCATTCTGCAAGCTGTTGAATTTGTTCATGAGCTCAATCTTGAAATTTTTCTCTGAAAGCGACAGCTTCTCCAACGTAAGTACCCATCCATCTGCGCATCAATATGTTGTCTTCCTGAAGCTCTCTAAAATTTGCAGAATAAGCCATCTGATGACCAGTCATCTGATTGAAGTATGATTGCTTCGCAGCTTCAATAGTGTTCTGGATGGCTGTCTGTGTAGCCTCAAGGTGAGTGTCGGTATGAAGGCGCTGTGTGTTAACGCTGGCTTGAATGTCAAACATTGCTTGGTCCATCCTATCGTTAAACCCATCAGCAAAATCCGTCATGGATTGAGTTATGCATTCCCGAACACTATACATGTTAAGCGCACCAGGCTACGCAGGACCTCCTTGAGCAATCTTCTCTAAGATCTGCTCTTCCAAACTGGCGAAGCCTTCAGTCAAGCCATCAGCCAGGTTCTTGCGCAGACGTCTCAAAATATCTCTGAACCCAAGATCAATAGCTTCAAAAGTACAGACGTTTTCCAGCATAAAGCTAATTGCCTTGAGAGAGTCCAAAATGAGTTGAGAAATTAGATCTGGGACTTGCGCAGGCGCAGAGGGACCGGCGGAGGCAGAAGTACTTGCCTTTGCAGCATTCTCCCCCTTAATGGCAACAAACTCCAATCGCTGCGCATCAAGTTGATCTTGAATAGCTGTTTGTGTAACGACCCCAAAACCCGTCCCTATTTATTTTATATTTTTGGGGATTTTAATTTGACCTTATGTGTGCATTTTATGTGTTGCATCATATTTTATGATTTGCACATCTTACTTGATTAATTGTGTTATTTACTTAGTTAGTAGTAATAATGGTTAAGGGAGTTAAATGATTAAGTTGAAACTTTAGGGTCCTTAGTGAAATTATAACTTTAGGGGCTTAATTGTTCAACTTGAAAGTCAAGTGACCAAAATAAAAACTTGGGTAAAATTTGTAATATAACATGTTGCCTATCTCTCCCTCTGTGTTCATTATGCTCTGCAACTTTTCTTCTCGTTCTTTCCTAGGGTTAAGAAAGAAAAGGTAAGTTCATCCTATTTCGATTTATTTCTTTTTATTTACTACTCCGTTTTAAAATCTAATTATATAAAAATGATCAGGGCGTTGAGTAGGTCATTTATACCCGAACAAAACATATTTCTGCGATACTTTTTCCCGAACTAGGTAAGTTACTAATTCCCCTTTAAATGTTAAAATGATCATCTATGTTATACTTGACACTTGTGATTGTTATTTTTGTGAATTGGATGATTTTTGTGATACTTGTAATTTTGGGACAAATGGAGTATAAACCTATTGTGTAAAATGATGAAAGAAAATTGAAAGTAATGGTTTGAGATTGTTATGCATTCCTGGGTTTGTTAGTTGTCAGTAGAAAGTTTACTCTTACGCTTGGGACGGAGAATTATTAAGCCTGGGAAAGAAATGAGCTTTGGCTAGAAATAGCACCAGGGGCCCGCCTGGTAGTCTACGAGAGCCCGCCTGGGTAGAGTAAGAGCCCGACCGGGTAAGAGTGAGAGCCCGACCAGGTATAAGAGTGAGCGTCCGCTTGGTTCTTTCCGAGCGCCCGCCTGGTCTGCCGAGCGCCCGCTCGGTTTAGTTTGAGCGCCCGCTCGCCCCTATTTTCAGAAATCTTCTTTTTGTTTGATTAAGACTAGGATGTATTCTTAATCTAGGTTTTGGGTACTACTCCAGTTGACTAAAATGGTCATTGTGGAACACTCTAGTGTTTGAAATTGGTTCCTTTGTGAACAAATTTGTTATGGAATGTGAATAAGTGTTAAATGGGGTATTGTTGAACATCTTTTGATGTGTGTTGGATTGGTTCATCTTATTGATGAGTTTAGTGTGGTTCCCTACTTTGGAATCATGCCCGGTTGTTGTTTAAGCAAGTATTCATTACTATGCTCGTGTTTAAAGTCCAGGTGGTACTTGTTGTGGAGTCGGGCAGTGGTAGGGATTATAATGGCACCCGAGCCAAGTTCATTATAAGGCTTCTACCATTGGTTTCCCATTTTTAACCCCCTTCCTTGGGCCACAGATTAGGTTTGGGCAAGCTCTCCTTTGTGTGAGTTTAGTCACCGTTTGGGTTATGACTTTGTGTCATTTTCCCCCCATTGTTGTTGTTGTTGTTGTTTGGTTCATGAACCCGCTTCAGCCCTTTGCTGCTGCTCAGTTGATACCTCTCAGATGGTTATATGTTTGATTCGAGAACCTTGACTCAGTATCCATAGTTGAGTGTTTATTTCCGCCTTATGTGTGGAAAGATGAGTTGGCTTTACCTATCATGTTACGTGCTATGTGAATGTTTAGTGGCATTGTTCAATTATGATTATCATTTCAGCATGTAACGTAGTTGCATTTTAGTAGCTTACTGAGATTTATTCTCACCCTTATTTGTTTACTGTTTTAGATAAAGGAGAGCCCAGGGGATAGGTCACTTCACAAGGGAGGACGTCGAGGTGGTGATTTTGGGTAAGACATTTTGGGACATGTTTTATGTAAAGGCTACATTACGTAAATGTATAACCTTTTGGGTAGTGTACCCGTGACTTTATCTTTGTATCACCTATTTTTGGAACATGTTGGTGATTTGTAAATTTGTAAGTAAAGTGTGTAAGCCTTGTGGCTAAGTACCTTGGGTTGTGAAAGTTTGTTTGTGTGAAATGAAATCAAGTTTCAAGTAAATGTGTTTGGTAATATGAAACTTTTATGAAAGTACATTTCGAAAAAATTTCCTAAAATGTTTTATGACGTCTTCCGATCGTGTCCCGAGCATGGTGCCAAGTAGGACCACGGGTACGGGGCGCGACAGTTGGTATCAGAGCTAGGTTGTAGATGGTCTAGAATGACTAAGTGACCTAGGAGGGTAGTTGTGTATAGAGTGAGTAACGTTGAGTGTCTTATGCAGGTACTTATTGAAAATGGTTGAGACTGAAGGAGATCAGGCTGGTTCTTCAGGGAACGGGGATGCCAGAGAAGAGGCCCGAATTATGTTTCAGGGGATGTTCGAAGCAGCCATGAAAACTTTAAATGATCAGAGGCAACGAGGAGAACAAGCACCTCCGAGATATGGGTAAGAACAATTCCTGAAGATGAAACCAATGGGTTATGAAGGAGAACCGGAGGTAATAAAGGTCGAGAGGTGGATAGAGTCGATGGAGAAAATATTTGATGTCTTGAGATGTACAGATGAAGAACAAGTCAGGTTTGCTACTTATAAACTGAGTGGAGCTGCTGAGCACTGGTGGAGAGCTTTGAAAACAAATTGGTATGAGAATCATGTACCCTATACTTGGGAGAATTTTCTGAAGAAGTTCAAAGAACATTTCATTCCTCGGGTAGATCAAGACAAGAAGGAAATGGAGTTTCTTAACTTGGAGCAGAATACTATGTCTGTGGCTCAGTATACATCCAAATTCACGGAGTTATCCAGGTACTGTACTCACCTGGTGGCAACTGAGGAAAGGAAAGCAACTAGATTTGTAAAGGGTTTGAGAACTGTGATTCGAAGTCAACTAGTATCCCACAAGTTGCAAGATTTTCAAGATGCTGTTGATAGAGCATATCAGGTGGAGCATGATATAGAAGAGCATAAGAGGAAAGTTGAATTGTCAGGTACAGGACGACAAGGAAGACCTCAACTACAGCGTGGTGATAATCGAGGAGGTCAGGGAATACCATCACAATTTAAAGGGCAACCAATTATCAGGAATCAAGGTAACACCCTGGGAAATCAAGGTAGAAGAGTATGTAATTACTGTCAGAAGGAAGGGCACACTGAAGAGCGATGTTGGAAGAAGCAGGGAAAGTGTTTGAATTGTGGTCAGCTTGGCCATTTTCAGAGGGATTGTCCACGAGCAAGGATTGTACCATATGGGAGTGAAGCAGGATCATCTCAAGGTCAGAAGAGGGATGCCTTACGGAAGCCTAAAGTGCAAGGTCGTGTTTTTGCTATCAACCAACAGCAGGCTTCAGATTCTTCTAATGTGATAGGAGGTATAATTTCTGTGTCTAGTTTGAGGGCACGTGCACTTATAGACCCTGGCTCTTCGCATTCTTATGTGTCTGTGCATTTTGCTTCTCGATTGCATGTTTCTTCTGAATCTCTACCTTATGTGTTAGAGGTGTCTACTCCTATAGGGGAGTGTTTGGTGACCAATAAGGTGTTACATGGCTGTGATGTGCATATTTGGGAGAATGTTTTATTTGCTGATTTAGTTGTTTTGTCATTACAAGATTTTGATATTATCTTGGGAATGGATTGGTTGAGTAAATACCATGCTTCAGTTGATTGTTATAAAAAGGTGGTTACATTTTCTATTCCTGATGTGCCTGAATTTACTTTTGAGGCTGCTCCTTTGGGTAAGGGAATTCGTATTATTTCTTATGTGAAGGCTAGAAAGTTGTTGCATCGTGGTTGTACGGGGTATTTGGCCAGTGTTCTTGATACTACTAAAAAGTTGCCTGAAGTAGAGGATGTGCATATTGTGAAAGAGTTTCCTGATGTGTTCTCTACTGATTATTCTATGCCTCCTGATAGGGAGATCGAGTTTTGTATTGACTTACTTCCAGGTACTACCCCGATATCTGAATCACCTTATAGAATGGCTCCAGCTGAATTAAAGGAGTTGAAAATTCAACTACAAGAGTTACTTGATAGGGGTTTCATTCGACCCAGTGTATCACCGTGGGGAGCTCATGTGTTGTTTGTAAAGAAGAAAGATGGGTCCTTGAGACTATGCATCGACTATAGAAAATTGAATCAGGTGACTGTAAAGAACAAATATCCTTTACCTCACATTGATGATTTATTTTATCAACTCCAAGGGTCAGTTGTCTTTTCGAAGCTTGATTTGAGGAGTGGGTATCATCAGTTGAAGATTCACTCAGAAGACATTCCTAAGACTGCTTTCCGTAGTAGGTATGGTCATTATGAATTTCTTGTTATGCCTTTCGGGTTAACAAATGCTCCAGCTGTTTTCATGGATATGATTAATAGGGATTTTAAGCCTTATCTTGATTCTTTTGTGGTTGTGTTCATTGATGACATCCTGGTTTATTCTAAATCTCGGGAGGAGCATGAGTAACACTTGCGAATGGTTCTATCTATTCTTCGGGAGAAGCAATTGTTTGCAAAATTCAGTAAGTGTGCTTTTTGGCTCGATGAAGTTTCTTTTATGGGACATGTGGTCTCTAATAGAGGTATATCTGTTGATCCATCAAAAATAGAAGCTATTGTGAATTGGAAGAGGCCAGAATCAGTTACTGAAATTCGAAGCTTCTTGGGGTTAGCTGGGTACTACAGAAGATTCATTGAGGGGTTTTCCAAGATTGCTACACCATTGACTTAGTTGACTCGAAAAAATGTTCCATATGTGTGGGATGACAAATGTCAAGTTAGTTTTGAGGAGTTAAAGAAGAGGTTGACCACCGCTCCTATTCTTGCACTGCCTAATGGGAATGATGACTTGGTAATTTATAGTGATGCTTCAAAATAAGGCTTGGGGTGTGTTTTAATGCAGAGTGGGAAGGTAATTGCGTATGCTTCAAGAAAGTTAACTCCTAGTGAGCAGAATTATCCAACCCATGATATGGAGCTAGCTGCGATTGTTTTTGCGTTACACCAATGGAAGCATTATCTATATGGAGCAAAGTTTGAGATTTCCACAGATCATCAGAGTTTGAAGTATCTTTTCTCCCAGAAAGAGTTGAATAATAGACAAAGAGGATGGATGGAGTTGTTGAAGGATTATGATTGCACCATTTCTTATCATCCGGGCAAGGCGAATGTGGTAGCTGATGCTATTAGCTGGAAGTCTTATGTAGCTTCGTTGATGGTACAGGAATGGAAGATGTTAGAAGATGCTCGAGATTGGTGTCCTTATGAGTCGAGGCATGGGGCTGTATTTGTGACTATCAGAGTATTGCCAACCTTAATTCAACAAATCAAGGATGCTCAGAAAGATGACCCCAAGTTAGTGAAGATAATGGGAAAAATCAAAGATGGAAGATTTGAAGACTTTTCTCTCAGTTCAGAAGGGGTATTGACTTTCAGAGGGCGATTGTGTGTGCTTAATGTTGATGGGATTAAACTTCAAGTTCTTGAGGAAGGCCATAAGTCGAGGTATACTATTCATCCCAGGAATACTAAAATGTATCAAGATTTGAAGCAACATTTCTGAAGGAACAATATGAAGCGGGAAATAGCTGATTATGTGTCAAAGTGTTTAACTTGTCAACAAGTGAAAGCTGAACATCAAAGACCCGCAGGTTTTGCTTCAACCTTTAGAGATACCGGAATGGAAATGGGAACATGTTACTATGGATTTTGTGTCAGGTTTACCTCGTACTAGAAGAAGGCATGATGCAGTTTGGGTGATCGTAGACAGATTGACAAAGTCTTCTCATTTCCTACCTATTGAGATTAGCTATTCGATGGAAAGGCTTGCTACTTTATACATTAATGAGATAGTGAGGTTGCATGGAGTTCCTGTTAGCATTGTTTCTGATCGTGATCCTAGATTCACTTCTCGGTTTTGGAAAGCATTTCAGAAGGCTTTGGGTTCAGAATTGAAATTTAGTACTGCTTTTCATCCTCAAACAGATGGTCAGTCAGAAAGGACCATTCAAATTCTTGAGGACATGTTGAGAGCTTGTTCAGTTGATTTTGCAGATTCTTGGGATATTCATTTGCCTCTCGTGGAATTTTCTTATAATAACAGTTTTCAGTCGAGTATTGGGATGGCTCCTTATGAAGCATTGTATGGGAGAAAATGGTGTTCACCTATTTGTTGGGATGAAGTAGGGGAAGCAAAGATTTGGGGTGTTGACATGGTTAATGATTCAGTTGAGAAGGTTAAGCTTATTCGGGATCGATTGACTACTGCCCAGAGTCGTCAAAAGAGTTATGCTGATCACCAGAGGTGATACCTTGAGTTTGAAAAGGGTGACTTTGTGTTTCTTAAAGTTTTTCCAAAGGTGGGAATTAAAAGATATGGGAAAAAAGGTAAACTTGCTCCTAGATTTGTCGGTCCTTTTGAGATTTTGTGAAGAGTTGGAGATCGAGCTTATCGTCTTGCGTTGCCTCCTTCTCTTGACAAGATTCATAATGTGTTCCATGTTTCTATGCTTCGAAAGTATGTGTATGATCCATCTTATGTGTTGTTTGAGGTACCTGAAGATATTGAACCAAGTATGTCCTATGAGGATCATCCAGTTCAAGTCATTGATTCTAAAGTTCAAGAATTGAGAACTAAGAGTATTCCTCTTGTTAGAGTTGTGTGGAGAAACCATTATGTTGAGAAGTCTACTTGGAAGCTTCGGGAGGAAATGGAGAGAAAATATCCTTGGTTGTTTGATTCGTTTGGTAAGTTACCTTAAAATTCAGGATGAATTTTCTTTAAAGGGGAGTGATTGTAACGACCCCAAAACCCGTCCCTATTTATTTTATATTTTTGGGGATTTTATTTTGACCTTATGTGTGCATTTTATGTGTTGCATCATATTTTATGATTTGCACATCTTACTTGATTAATTGTGTTATTTACTTAGTTAGTAGTAATAATGGTTAAGGGAGTTAAATGATTAAGTTGAAACTTTAAGGTCCTTAGTGAAATTATAACTTTAGGGGCTTAATTGTTCAACTTGAAAGTCAAGTGACCAAAATAAAAACTTGGGTAAAATTTGTAATATAACATGTTGCCTATCTCTCCCTCTGTGTTCATTATGCTCTGCAACTTTTCTTCTCGTTCTTTCCTAGGGTTAAGAAAGAAAAGGTAAGTTCATCCTATTTCGATTTATTTCTTTTTATTTACTACTCCGTTTTAAAATCTAATTATATAAAAATGATCAGGGCGTTGAGTAGGTCATTTATACCCGAACAAAACATATTTTTGCGATACTTTTTCCCGAACTAGGTAAGTTACTAATTCCCCTTGAAATGTTAAAATGGTCATCTATGTTATACTTGACACTTGTGATTGTTATTTTTGTGAATTGGATGATTTTTGTGATAATTGTAATTTTGGGACAAAGGGAGTATAAACCTATTGTGTAAAATGATGAAAGAAAATTGAAAGTAATGGTTTGAGATTGTTATGCATTCCTGGGTTTGTTAGTTGTTAGTAGAAAGTTTACTCCTACGCTTGGGGCGGAGAATTATTAAGCCTGGGAAAGAAATGAGCTATGGCTGGAAATAGTACCAGGCACCCGCCTGGTAGTCTACGAGCGCCCGCCTGGGTAGAGTAAGAGCCCGACCGGGTAAGAGTGAGAGCCCAACCAGGTATAAGAGTGAGCGCCCGCTTGGTGCTTTCCGAGCACCCGCATGGTCTGCCGAGCTCCCCCCCGGTTTAGTTTGAGCGCCCGCTCGCCCCTATTTTCAGAAATCTTCTTTTTGTTTGATTAATACTAGGATGTATTCTTAATCTAGGTTTTGGGTACTACTCCAGTTGACTAAAAATGGTCATTGTGGAACACTCTAGTTTTTGAAATTGGTTCCTTTGTGAACAAATGTGTTATGGAATGTGAATAAGTGTTAAATGGGGGTATTGTTGAACATCTTTTGATGTGTGTTGGATTGGTTCATCTTATTGATGAGTTTAGTGTGGTTCCCTACTTTGGAATCATGCCCGGTTGTTGTTTAAGCAAGTATTCATTACTATGCTCGTGTTTAAAGTACAGCTGGTACTTGTTGTGGAGTCGGGCAGTGGTAGGGATTATAATGGCACACGAGCCAAGTTCATTGTAAGGCTTCTACCATTGGTTTCCCATTTTTAACCCCCTTCCTTGGGCCACGGATTAGGTTTGGGCTAGCTCTCCTTTGTGTGAGTTTAGTCACCGTTTGGGTTATGACTTTGTGTCATTTTCCCCCCGTTGTTGTTGTTGTTGTTGTTGTTTGGTTCATGAACCCGCTTCAGACCTTTGGTGCTGCTCAGTTGATACCTCTCAGATGGTTATATGTTTGATTCGGGAACCTTGGCTCAGTATCCACAGTTGAGTGTTTATTTCCGCCTTATGTGTGGAAAGATGAGTTGGCTTTGCCTAGCATCTTACGTGCTATGTGAATGTTTATTGGCATTGTTCAATTATGATTATCATTTCTGCATGTAACGTAGTTGCATTTTAGTAGCTTACTGAGATTTATTCTCACCCTTATTTGTTTATTGTTTTAGATAAAGGAGAGCCCAAGGGATAGGTCACTTCACAAGGGAGGACGTCGAGGTGGTGATTTTGGGTAAGACATTTTGGGACATGTTTTATGTAAAGGCTACATTATGTAAATGTATAACCTTTTGGGTAGTGTACTCGTGACTTTATCTTTGTATCACCTATTTTTGGAACATGTTGGTGATTTATAAATTTGTAAGTAAAGTGTGTAAGCCTTGTGGCTAAGTACCTTGGGTTGTGAAAGTTTGTTTGTGTGAAATGAAATCAGGTTTCAAGTAAATGTGTTTGGTTATATGAAACTTTTATGAAAGTACATTTCAAAAAATTTTCCTAAAATGTTTTATGACGTCTTCCGATCGTGTCCCGAGCGTGGGGCCAAGTAGGACCACGGGTATGGGGCGCGACAGTTTGCGTAGTGAGGAGCTGAGCCATTTGAGACTACGCAGCCACTTGATTCACTTAAATAGTATTCAAGGCTTGAATAATTTGGCGCATCTCATTTGATGAAGAGAGGGAAGAGGTTGAGAACGCCGGAACGGTGGAAGCAGGAGGTTGAGTAGTCTTTAGAGGAGAGGTGGTGGAGATAGGATCAGCAGGAGGGGATTTCTTTGCTGAGGAATGGTCACTGCTATCTGACGGAGTGGCACCATCCTTGAAAGATCCTTCAAAAGTAGCGGCAGCAGCAGCAGCTGGGATCTCTTCAGCAATAGGGATAGGTTGGTCAGTGGGCACAGTAGGAATAGGTTCAGGAGGGGCTGCGCCATCATTTCCAAGCGTCTGATCCACATCATCGTCTTCATCATCCTCAGGCTCTAGATCTAGCCCATTATCCAAAATAGAAGTAACACTGCGTGAGTTACCAACGAGAATATTTATGCGTTGAAAAGCACTTGAAGTAGGTTCCATTGGAGAGCTAGGAGGAGATTGAGTGTGGCATTTATTGGAGCATTTGGTGCTGCTGCGCACCTTTTGTTTCCGACGAGGAGTGACAGCCTCCGCAGGAACTGTAGGTTCATGCGCAGCAGGGGCCTTGGGCCTTGTCTCCCCCTGAAGAGCAGTATCTTCTGAATCAACAGTGTGATCCATGCGCGACTCACTATTAAGCGCAGTAGGGGGACCCTTTGAAAGGCAGCCTTGGAAGTCTTGGACTTTTTTGGAGAACGAGCAGGCGCATCAGCCTTTCTTTTCTTGGAAGGAGCTTTGGGGGCAGCAGTAGGCTCAACAATCTTGATGCCTGCTGTGGATTGAACATTGGGAATGTCCTTATGATTCTTCGTACTAGGCTCTGCAATGCCCTTGCGCTTGTAGGCTTCCTCTGGTGCTTCCTGCGCAGTACTTGGATCTCCTGCGCTCTTTTTCTGTTTTCCATCCTTGGGTTCTGGCCCAATCCAAGCTTCCCTTTTGGGATCAGTGTCAGAATTCCAGATGCGATAGTAATCAGCATTACCAATTTTTTTGCGCAGTGAGGAGAGCTGCACTCTGGAGTAGTACTTGGAGGAGCAGGACTGCTTAAGCATTGGATTCTTATCCACCAGATCAGCCAAGTCTTCATATTGTAGGAGCTTATTGAGCAAACGGCAATGGGTCCTGTACTTGGGTTTCCCAGCGTTAAAACGTGTGTCATATCTGTTCATGGCCTTAGTAAGCTCATTCCAAATGATATGAGGCCAGTCAAGCTCATCCTTGTTGTAGACCGCAGCGCAGTACTCCCACTGCTTGATGATGAATTTTCCCTTGTTCCCATTTTTGCAGTTAAGGGAATCACCAATAAGGGTGCACAGGTGATACATCACCTCACCGAATTTCTTGCGGTCGTAAATAGACCATTTCTTGTTGAGGGTTGGTTCATTTACAAGCTTCTGTGCAAGCTTGTTCTGCTTCGCAACATCATAAGAAACATGCACATCACCTACATCAAAATTGCAAAGCCTGCAGAGATGGTTGGGATGAACCAAGATATTGCGGTTCTGAACCGTTGCCTTGATTATCTTTGTGCTTTCACTTTTGTGTCTAGCATTGATCACCCGAGCAGTATCGAAGAATTCATCAACGAGTGATGGCACGTAAAAAGATTGATCAAGGGTGAAAAGAGGAAGAGTGCTAGATGATCTCAGATGTCTGATCAAACGGCGCCCAATCGCATCGAGAGCAAGATCCTTCTGATTGAGTTCCCAGCCACCAATAAAATAGAATGGATTCATGTCGTCGACGGCAGGTTGCTGAGCTTGCTCAGATTCAGACGAAGAAGAGGAAGAGGAATATGAAGTGGAGAGAATTTCTTTAGGCATTTGTTGAGTGTTCTTCTTGGGAGCCATTTTTAAAAACGAAGGATTTCACAAAAAATGGAAGTTTGGAGAAGAGGAGTGCAGGGAATGTTGGAGATTATGCCCTAGGCCCTTGAAAAAAGCCTTATGTTACATCATGTTCTCATTTGTTATGGAGATAACAATCAAGATTATTATATGTTTTGCATGTTTCTTGTAATAATCCTCGTCCGTAGTACTTATGAAGAACTAGTATAAGTTTAATTGATGATCATGTGATGATCATGTGTATATGATACAAATTAAACTTATGAGTACTTGTTGGTGAACAAGTACTGAACATGACCCACCTATGAGATTTATGTCATGGTCAAATGTCATAATTAAATCTCATATAGTTATATCATTTGATATCCTTAGACCTGAGATTATCATGGTCTTCCACATGATGAACATTATGTTTGACATAGTCAACCGCTACCCTTAACCAGGTAGTCATAAAGGCTATGATTGACATAATCGGATTCTTATAGGGAAGAATGATAAGTCAAGATGGAATTTGTCCCTCCTCCAGAGAGATATCTGCTTAGGCCACTCGTAGAGTGAGATTGATGAAATGCGTGGCCACGCTCAAATAAATTGATGTGATCAATGTCATTTGCTCATATCAATCTACTCGGGATCGAGAAAGCATTGAACGTGATAAGTTAACGTGGACCATGACTTATGTTCAATATGATATCGCGTGACAAAAGGATTGTGATATATTTTATGAGGATAAACGAACTTCGTTAAGTTATATTAATTGGGTAGTCATGATGGCTTGCTAGAATCCGCTCATGACTTATGGGTTTCACCTTGGTTTGACTCATTGCCAACTTAATATAATACTATGGGGTCACACACAAAAGAACGAATCAAGAAAAGGCTAAAATTGGACTTGCGTAAAAGAGCGTAAAAATCAGAATTAAGGAAAAACTAGAAATTGGTTCCAGCAGGCCAGATCCTACCGGACCTCCCTAAGGACCCGGTTGGACCAAGGGAGGGTCCGGGCGAACCATTCAAAGACCCGGTCGTACCAAGCCAAGATCCGGTCAAACTAGGTTGGTTCCCCGGGCGGACCTTTGTATTTCGGGCCTCGTTTTCCTGATTCGGTTTTTGACGGGATTTTTACCAAATCTCCTAAAGGGTTTAGGACTTTTGAGTTTAAATACATCTCTCTTTGACCTAGTCCATATGGTATTGAATGGGAGTAACCTAATTGATATTGTATCATTATTGATAGCCTCCATGTGTTTGAGAAACACATTCTTGAGTTTAGATTGTGAATCAAAAACTCAAAAACACCAATAAATTCATATAGCCTTTGAAGATATTCGTTCGCGTGTGGATAAACATAGAGGGTGCTTGCTTTAGCATCTCAAGTTTGTGTTCTTGCAATGATGATTCGGAGAACGCGAAGAACGAGGAGATCAAATCTAAAGCTTGAAGGCTTAAAGATTTGAAGATCCGGAAAATTTTAAACGTACAATATGGTTAGTATTCTAAATTCATCTTGCTATTAATTTATTCATCATGAATGGATCCATGGGCTCATGGGTTTTGTTGATTTTATTGCCGTCTTCCGCTGCGCAAAGACCCTCAAAACCCAACAGTGGTATCAGAGCCCCGTTCATGTATGGTTATTTTAATATTATCATGTTAAATATATATTATTCGATTATATGATCTAGCATGATGTGAATTTAGAATAAGGGATTTATGTGAATTGTTTGGTGAAAAAATTATATATGATATAGTATGATGATGAGCAAAGTTTTCAAGATGTAAGATAAATATGATTAATCTATTTATCGGATCATCAATCTCTTTAATTGGATTATTGAACTGATGATTCTTGATCTTGAAGAACAAATTGTTTGTTCTTAGGGTTTGATGTTCATGATAATTTGATTACCATGAATAGTTGAATTCTTAAAGGATCAAGATTTGATAAATTGCGTTCGTGCGGTTCGCGTGCAATACACGTTTTGTGCAGGATTTTTGTGCAGATTATGTGCAGCGCATGTGCAATCCAGAATTTTGTGCAGAATTTTCGTGCAGATCGTATGCAATGCATGTGCAATGCACGAATTCATGCAGATTTTTTGTGCAGTTCGCGTGCAGTGCAGATTTCTGAATTCGTGTTTTTCAGACTTGGAGATGCATTGCAGAATACGTATTGTTCATGGAATTGGATTCTATGAAGTAATGTATTGTTAATAGAGTAGGACTCTATGAAAGAATTCATTATTCAATATTATTAAGAGTAGGACTCTATGAAATCTAAAATTCATAATTATATTCACATAGTATCCGTTCATTAATTAATAGGATTAATTATACCTTTGTTATGCGCGATTCTATATGAAAGAACCTTCTTGAAATTTTAAGTCACGTGCCGACCCATGATAGACACTTGTGAGTACACCGGGTAGTTTTGTGCGGGCTCTAACCATCGCGAGGCGCATTGATTCTATCAGTGTATGAGCAAGATGAGTGAATGAGAGTTTCCTATACGTTTAACGTGGTTTGACTTAATTAGGCTATCAAAAGAGTTTTGTGCCTAAGGCACAAGATGAGATTAAAACATGTTTCACATAAGATGTCTAACAATCTCATAAAAGGATCTAAGAGTCACTTATGATGTGATTGATAAGGAATTATCTACCTAAATAGTTTGAATTTTGTGCAGCTTGCCATCGCAGTGGCAAAATTCAAATGAAATATGGATCTTAGCCTACATAAATTATATTATACAATTGTTGTATATGAAGGTTATATAATTTAGTTGGAGTATTTATGAAATACAATAATTATCTCTTAAATGATTGGTATGAAATATATATGTATATTTATTTGCATATTTCTGTAGAATATTTGTGTTAAACTTTAATTATGTTTATCACTGCGATCTGTTCTTAAAAAGACAAAGTTAAAAGAGAATGTAATTGTTTTCTTTGATTGGATCATGAGGTTAAGAATTTTTCTAAAGCAAGAACGGAAATTATACATTCTTAATAATCCTAAGTAACCTAAATTGCAATATTAATTTGATTAATATGTTCCGTAGGATCATCAAAATTTAATTTTATTAACTTGTTGATGATCTTGGATTCATGAATAAATTGTTTATTATGTGTTTTGATAATCATGATGATTCGATCACCATGAACACCAAATCCTAATTGAATCAAGGAAAGCAATTTTAAGGTAAATTTTGGAAATTTAAAATCTACCGCTTTTATGATAAATATTTTGAGTATTTTGAGTTGTCAATTTAATTGTCAGAAAAGTGATGTTTTAGAAAATGAATTTTCCTGAAATCAATTAACAGATGGAAAAATGTAAGTTTCTGAATGATTGAATCTATTTCAGATGGCTGGTTTTCAAAACTGTGTTTCCTGAAAAGTGATGTCAATTTAGAATTCAGAAAATTGAAATCAATCCTGAATTGTTCTTAAATTGCTGAAATCAATTATATTGATGAGACATGGAATTTAGATACAAGACTACAGATCTTACGGAAAATTTGGATTCTTTAATTGCTATTTTGTAAAACTGTTCTCTAAGTTTCTGAATGATGTACGGAATTGTGGATGTCTTTTGGCTTAGTTTCGGCCGTACAGTTTGTGCTCTCAATAATATAGGGGCTATCTAAATCGAAAGATTGACTTATAATGAAAAAAAATATTAAAAGTTACAATAAGACGTAATAAGAAAATAATTCATTAAAATTAAATAATGTTACTAAATTTGAAATCAAATTGTCTATTAAGTTTTAGGGAAAAAATGAATTAAAATAAACTAGAAAAGAAGGGGAGAGTGGTCCAACAATGAAAATGAATGAGAACCCCAAATAAGAGAAAGAAGCCCAAGATTAGAAATGGGAGAAAAGTCCAAAAAGGTTAAAAAATAAAAAAAAATAAAGTGCAGCTGCTTGATTCGAACATTTACAAACACATCAAACTCCTTACCATGCCACATTATTTTGTTCTCACTCGGTAACATATATATACTAAACATTCAAAGATAAATTTTTGTGTGCATTTTGTCTCAAAATTACAATGGCCATAGGCCTCATATTTATGCTAAACTATAGAAATCCTTAACAATATCCTAACTAAGGAAAGAGATAAATCTTAAAAATCAGATCTTTGGAATCTGATAGTAAAAATAAGAACTTCAATGAATCCAACCCAATTCGAGCGTACTCTTCCAGGATCTGATTCCCACTTTGATTTCTCCCTCTTAGATCGATATCCCTTCATACTTTTGATTGAACGAGATCCATTGTGATTTCAACATTTTGCGACAAGTTGTTTGATTGCGGTGACGATGGCGAGCTAAAAAAAAAGGACCGGCATTGGTGGTTATTGCGGGTGCAAAGAAAAAAGGGAAGGCAATGGCTTGAGCTGGAACAAAGGCACAGTCAGGAGTGTGGGTGGGGCGGGGAAAGAACATGATGGTGGTTGGGGGAGGCGGACTCGGGAAAGAAGGTTGGAATGCTATAGTGGCGAAGCCAGGAATTTTGTAGAAGGGGGTCAACATTATGACTTAGTGTTATTTTTTCCTAAATCAAAGGCGGTCAAAAATGATAAAATTAATTTTTAGTGGTAAAATGTTAGTATATTATTAATTTTAAATTTAGTAAAAATGACACAACTCTAAAATCAAAGGGGCCGATTGACCTCGATGGCTTGGCCTTAGCTTCGCCAGTGGCGTGGTAGGTGGGATGGTTGGAGAAACAATGGCTGGCAGGAGGAGAGGAAGGGGAATGTTTGAATGGAGAAGAAGAAGATCGTGAAATTTTAGGGTTTTAATTTCATTTCTTACAATTTAAACCTTTAAGTATATTCACTTTTAACTTTATCATTTTACATTTAGAACCTTTAGTTGGCTGCAATATAACTAGAATGAGATTTTAAATTTGTTTCTTAATTGTATTAACATCTATCTGTTAACATTAGAAAACCTGTTAATTTTATAATGACTGCTAAATATTTGGGTGACATTTGCAAATAAAGTAATAGGACAAAGGTCACATTTGTATTCATAAAAGTTCGGTGGTCAAATTGATGACGCCCAAATTCTACAGTGGTAAAAAATATAGTTCACTCAAAATTATTATTTTAAAAAGTTTATTATTCATAGAAGTTTTACTGTAATTTATTTAACTTTACTTAAGGATAAATATAAACTTTAAAAAAAAGGATAATTTATGTTCAAAAAAAGGGATAATTATAGTGAGTAAATACTTTATCAGAATTTAGAAAACAAATAAAAATTTCTGACTTTTGTATCAAAGGACATATATTAAATTTTCAATAATCATAATTATCTTGTCAAACAATAATATGACAGATATAGGCTCCCATATACTCCCAAATAAGAGCTTTCAAGAAAAAAAAAAAAAAAAAAACCCATAAGATGGAGTACATATAAAGTCTTAGAAAGAAAAAGATCTATTATTAAGTAGCTGGAGCCCACGACGACGACGTATAGGCGCACTTTTGAAATTGATTGGGCGCCAAAACTAATTGACTCGGTCGGTGAGGTCACGCAACATATTTATAACGGTTGCTACGTTCGAGTAGGTACATACATTATCCTTGACAATTAAAATAATATTTTCTCTCACTAAAATGAATAAACAATAAATGAAAACTGAAATAATTTCCGGTCTAGTATATAAACGTCTTCTTTTTCTTTTGTCTGAAAATTAATTTTGTATTTATAAAAATAAAAAAATAGACATAATGCATTTTTATAATAGTACGTCCGGTATATAAATAAGTAAAACACATTTTTTAATACGTTTGACAAATGCCAAAGACAGATCTAGGCGTAGCTAGGAAGGGGGTAAAGGGGGCAATTGCCCCCATTGGTTTGAACAAACTTTTTTTTTACTAGTGCAAAATTTTCGAAATTATGGGGGGTTTAGTGTAATTTTTTTTATAACTTGCCCCCCCCCCCATTGTTTTAAAGAAAAAAATACACTATGATTCATTTTACCCACATTGATTAAATTTCCTGGCTCCGCAACTGCCCAAAGGGGTTGTCCCAAGTGGTAAACAACATAAAATATTAGCAACTACACTAAAATAAATTATTTTACAGCAACTCAGATTAGTTTTTTGTAACAACTATAGTTTGACTTTTCCTTTTACTACCATTACAGATAATGTACTACCTCCGTTCTGGAGTAAGAGTCATACCTCTCATTTGCACGAAGATTAAGAAATTGTGAAAGTAAAGTAAGTGTTGTACGTGTAAAAGTAAATTAGGAGAGAAAACGAGTGAGAGGGAATAATAAGTTGATTGGTGTTATGAGTATATAAAAGTAAAGTAGGACTCTTACTATGGGGTAATATGGGGCGGAGGGAGTAATTTTTATCAGTACAAGAAGTTCACAAAACAATTAAAAGAATAACATTCTAGAAGTTAATTAAGAGCATCTTTGTTATTTTTTTTTTTTCTTTAAGTCTTCATCATAGACTAGTGTGAACATATAGTATTGTTTAACGCTACGATACAAAATATGGTTTGTTGAATATTTAATTTTTTGTTTTCATATTTTTTGCATTGTAGTCCAATGAATTGGTGTTTTCTGCTTGTTTTTGGTCAATAATGGTTTTATTTAAGTGTGTTTGTAGGTTTTTGTTTAATGATGAATGAATATGGAGTAATAATGGTAAACATTGTGAGAAACGTTGCGAATTGCCACTAATTACTTTTGTTAATTTACTTATTTTTATGTTAATATTAAAATTACTCTGTTACATAAAGATAGTTTTCTTTTACTTTTTTATAACCATCACAAGTAAGTGAATTTTAGAAAAATATCAATATCAATTTAATTATTTTAATAAAATTTATATATTATAATTAAAAAATCATTAAATGACATATTAATAACATTTTTGTAGAATATTATTGTGATGATTAGTTTATAATTTATGTTTAGTAAAAAATTATTTGTATTTATTAAACAAAATCAAATGAAATTATATTTTCAAGGCGAATAGAGTAAAACAGTTTACATAGTCAAATTTATGCGAAATTGTAACTAATTGGTCTCCAAACAATTAAATTAGATGGAATAGTAATAATATATACGAAATAAGTACTTACTCCATCCCAAAATTAATACTTATAATTTTACTTTAAGAAAAAATTGAACATGAATAATTATTTTAAATCATACAGTATATAATACTAATTGCACAATTTCTTTGTTGCTTATTTGGGCACAACAATATAAACTTTAAGTCACTATTTGAATTAACTTTAGACACAATTCCAGGTGTTCATGATTAGCACTTAAAAAAAAAACAAATGTCACCATAGTTAAATTACTTCAAATAAAATGGACTATACTTACCTATAGTTTGCAATATTACCATGGATAATCACATTTAATTTATTCATATCTCTTTGATTATCCAACTAATCCTTACTTCAATGGAAGATTACAATTTAATTATAAGCATAATTGCAAGTAAAATCATCGAGTTGTACTACTCAATATCATTAAAAAAAAATTGGATTGAAGTTAAAAGAATCCCCCAAATATATATATATATTAAAGTTGGTGAGGAGGGCTATGGCTTTGACAAATAGACAAACATATGTTAAAGCTTCATTTGTGTGAAGCCACATCATGACTATCCTAAATGTGTGTGACTTTTGATATTCTCATTATTAGCTAATACTATTAGCTCATAATAATAGTTATGATATGAGTTAACTATTACTATTAATAGTAATAGTTAACTATAATAGTTACAATACAAGTTAACTATTACTATTAAAACAATTTCTTAGGTACATCCGGTGTACCATGTGCGACGGGCATTGCCCATGGACCAGCCCGGCCGACCCGCCCCGCCCGCTAGCCATTCTTCCACTCCAAGCGCGACACGTGTCAATTTTTTAAAAAAAAAACCTCCAATAACTTTAAAATGCTATATCTTGAGATTTATAACTCAGAAAAATAAAATAAAAATACCGTTGTGTTCGTCTCGTCGAGACGAAGAAAACTACATAGGTCATGATATGGTTTGATTTTTTTTTTTAAATACTTTTTAAGACACAAAAAAAATTTGATCTGCTTGTCAGCTCAAATGTAACACTCTGTTCTGATAAAAGTAACACTTTCATCTTCAAAAAGTAACACTTTTCTACTATTAAATATAACAGCAGTTTTTTATAAAAAAAAATTGGGTTTGCATTTCAATTGTTACTTTCTCAATAAAAAATTGTTACATTTCATATATAATGTTACATTTAAGAATGTAAAATGTTACAATTCAGAAAAAAAATGTTACATTTATTTTTTATAAAATGTAACATTAGTTTAGTTGTCAATCATATGTTAATGTTGGGGGAAAAAAGTGTTACATTTGAAAAAAAGTGTTACATTTGAAAAAAATAGTGTTACATTCATTTATAAAAAGTGTGACATTAGTTTAGTTGTCAATCTTTATGTTATTTTTAATGTATTGCACCAAAATAGTGGTACATTTTGGAACAAAAAGTGTTACATTTGAAAAGGAAAAAGTGTTACATTTTGTTATAATAAGTGTTACTTTTGCTGGGAGGAAAAAAGTTTGAGGTGGCCAAAAAAAAAAAAAAAAAAAAAAAATTGGAAAATCCCGTTGCACCGTGCGACGGGTGTACAGGAGAGTTGCTCTACTATTAATAGTATTACTTAACTATAAAAGTTACTATAGTAGTTAACTATTACTATTAATAGTATTACTTAACTATAATAGTTACTATAGTAGTTAACTACTACTATTAATAGTATAATTAACAATAATAGTTACTATAATATACTGTATAACTATTACTATTAATAATATAATTAACAATAATAGTTACTATACAAGTTAACTATAATGGTTACTTTATAAATTAACTATTATTATTAATAGTATTAGTTAATCATAATAGTTATAACATATGTTAATTTTTACTATTAATAGTATTAGTTAATCATAGTAGTTACTATATAGGTTAACATTATTATTAATAGTATTAGTTAATTATAATAGTTACTATAAATATTAATAAGTATTATTAATAGTATTAGTTATTGATATTATTATATAGATTAATTTTTACTATTAATGGTTTTAGTTAATATGATGTTTACTATTTTAGTTAACTATAATTAAAAAAAAATCATATACAATATATTTATATTAAAAAAAATTGTTATGCTACTTTATTAAATAAAAATATAAAAAGAGTAAAATGCAAAAAAAATAAAAAATAATAGCAAATTAGTTACCCGTGCAGAGCACGGGTTACCCACTAGTTGTTAGAATTATATTAAAAATTTTAAAACTAGTTTGTTGGAGATATAATTAGTGAATTGAGCATATTGAATCGTAGTACATAGTAAACATTCTTGTCCTTTTTCTAGTTTAAGTCATTTAGTTTAGTGTAGACTCGAGCCCACTAAATTTTAAGGATTGCATTTTCAATGTGACAATTTTAGTTCGGTTTGAACAATTCTCAACATCATAATCTAACATTATAATCTATGCACTCAATGGTTAAAATCTTTATTTCTTATGACCACTATTAGGGAAACTCAACTTTACAACAATTCTAATACAGTAATACATAATAATTTGTAGAGATCAAACTTTCAATAAAGAGAAAATTTTGGGGGAAACTAGTTTCTCCATAAGTTATAAAAAGTCCTGTTTTTTATAGGGGTTAAAGTTTAGGGTTTAAGGTTTAGGCCCTTTTAAGGTTTAAGGCTTAGGGTTAAAGGGTTAAAAATTGGACTTTTTATAACTTATGGAGGAACTAGTTTCTCCCAAAACCAACTCTTCAATAAATAGATAAATAAATAAATAAATTGGCAATCATGTAAATATACATCGAAGCTAGCCTATAGTATAATTGGTTTTCAATGCGTAACAATTGACATGGGTCAATAGATAATGTTGCAACAACAATATTACGTGCCCAAAATAACGATTCTTTATATTTTATTATCCAACTTACAATAGTCGGGCATCATGTACACCACAAAGAAGCAATATTATAATTATAATATAATAAATAAATATATATATAAATGAACCTTACTTGTAAACTTTTGAAGTAAAAACATGAAATTAAGACATAGTAGGGCTGAAAATAAGGAGAAATAATTAAAAATAATAATAATAATTACAGAATCGTAAATAAATAGAGTAAATAAAAGTTTACGTTACCTTTTTAGCCAATTTTTTGTTTTTCTATAATTTGTTCACAGCTGTTCGGCTCTCCCTATTTCACTTTCACTGTGTGCGTCTCTTTGTGGTGTTTTGGGTTGGTTGTAGGGTCGTCGTTTGTGTTTTTCTTTTTCTATCTTCCCGCCTTCCCGCTTCTTCTCGAGTTGAATCTCATCCTTTAGGGTAAAGGAAAAAAAAAAAAAAAAAGTGTGAGTGTGTGTGAGTGAGAAAAGGGGTGGAATCAGTGTGAGTGAATATGGTGGTGGAAGAGGGAGAGGATTTAGAGAGAGAAAGTGAGATTGGGTTTTGTGGTAGGAGTGTGGTTGCAATGGATACTCCCGAGCGAACCCAGATCGCTAATCCCCTCTCCAAATTTGAGGTTTGTGGTTTCGCATTTTTGGTTGATTTTTTATCTTCTGGGGTTGTTTTTGATTCGGGCACTTTTGACTTGTGGGTATATATGAATTCGATAAATTCTTAGGTTTTTGTGGTTGAATTTATTTTTTCTATGGTATTCAAGGGGTTTGACCACTGATTTAACTTTTTGAGGTTTGTGGTGAAGTGAAGTCACTAAAAATTGGGTCTTTTTTTTTTCAATTGATTGTGATTGAAATGGGTTGCAACTGTGTGTATTGCTCTTTGATTTGTTGCGGTGGGCTGTTTGACAAGTCTTGAGTAGTGGGTGCATTTCAATTTGATGAAATTGCCAGCTTTGGTTGTTCAATTTCCGGTTTAGGTGTAGTTAAGGGTTCTGCTATGAGATTTTGTTGGATTTTTGTGGCTCTTGTGGTATGTGTTGGGTTTGACCAAATGTGTTTTATGATTTGCATGATTTGGATTTGTACTATTTGGGGATTTTTGCATTAGTTAGAATTAGGGTTTTTTTGTTTCTCATGGAGGGGGTGGACTTTTCAGTTTTGATGACTTTTTCAATAAATCTGGGTTGTGTTTGAGTTCTTCCCTGATGTACATAGTTTCTGTGATTAAAAAATTTATCATCCTGTTTTTGGTGTTACCAAATACTCCCTCCGTCCCAAAATGATCTTCACATTTGACTATTCAAACTTTTAAGGATATGAACACTTGATTCACTAGTCATGTTTTGTTTGGGCACTTTTAAGCCTAGGTTGTAGAAATGTGAAGAATTTTTTGGGACAATGAAAAATGCCAAATGAGAAGATCATTTTGGGACAGAGGGAGTACTCCGTAACTCTTATTTCTTTCCACTCTGCCTCCGTATTGCAATCTTATGTCATGATTTGCCAATAGTTTCTGGCCACAGTTCATCTTTCTAGTAATGTAGTGAAGTTTGTTAAACATCTCGAGATTGTTAATTCCCCATTGTGCATTGTGTTGGGTATGCTGATACGTTCCTTTGTACTTCTGTTGCTTACATTTTGTTATTCTTATTTGTCTTTGCATTCTACTTTGACCAATTTTCCTTGTCTTTATCAGTTCCCGATTGCAATGCTTTTCAATCTTGTTTAGTGATTTGATTTATTACCCTATGTATATTAAGTACTTGATTTACACGTTGCTACTAGTGCAAGTTATTGCCAATTGTTGTCTGTTTTTCTGCTTTTCCTTTCAGTTTGATAGCTTCTGTTCCTTATTAAAAGGTCAAATATATGAACTTCTATTAGTAATTAATAATATATCTACAGAATATTTCTTTCTTTCATTCAACTCCTTGTTGAAGGGATTTTCTTTTCTAATTTACAGGATTCCCCTGTCTTCAATTATATCAACAGTCTTTCTCCTATCAAGCCGGTTAAGTCCACTCACGTTACTCAGTCATTCAGCTCGCTTAGTTTTTCATCTCTACCATCTGTTTTCACCTCACCCCATGTCAGTTCTCTCAAGGAATCGAGATTCTTAAGAAGGTAACCATACTAGTGCTTTTGATGATTTTTTCAATTTATGTTCTACTTTTAGGTTTTGTTATTCAATGTACATTCGTGATTATTTCAACTGTTTCTTTCAGGCATCAATTTTCTGATCCGTCAAAACCTGAGTTTTCCTCCGAGAATGAGAACAAACGTGGGTCGAGTGAAGGCATTGTAAATGCTTCTCACAAGTGCTCAGAACAACCGATTGCTGAAACCTCGGTAGAGCCATCTTATGATTGTTCAAAGCTTGAAACTGAGCTCTCAAGAACCTTGACATATGATTGTGTCAGCCCTGACCCAAAAAATAAATCGGAAATGGCTTCCACAACTTCAATTGTTCCTTTTGTTCCAGGGGGCTCTGAAAAAGGCTCATATGGGAATGAAGTCAACGTAGAAGGGATAAGCCCAGTTGATCCAAATAAATCAGCATCGGGATGTGACTGGGAGAGTATGCTTATTGATGCCGCTGATTTGTTTCTATTTGAATCTCCTATTGTTTCAGAGAATCGTAAGGAACCCTGTGAAAAAGATTCTGATTTGGCAATAACTCAAACTTTTGATGCACTTGGCTCAAGCAAACATCATGGAACCGAAAATTCTTCTCAAGGGGACGGAGATTTGAAGGAAACATCCACGGACCAAGAAGTACTTGTGGATACTTCATTTAACAATTTTGTGGCCGGAGAGTCATCTGAGAGTATAAATGATGAGGTGAGGACTGACAGTCCATTTAGTTTATGGTTGAGTTGCCTGCGTGTGGTGATGTGGTCACATAAACTAGTCTTCTTCTTTTAAGATTTCATTGTATAAAGTGCATGCATGTAGTCATGTGGACTAGTTTCTTTTTCTTAAATGTTTCACTGTTTTGAAAATAAAGGACTTCCATTTCTTAGTCAACCCCACTTCTTGCTATCTATCAGCTCTTTTGGTTCACGAGAATTCTTTCATTGGTGAGGTCCCATGGGAAAGCCCGGTAATATATTTCAGGTAGGAGAGATGCCATGCACATTGTGTACTGGCCGTCCTTATTTACCTATGAGCGTATTGTAGTAAGGCTGGTCTTTTTGCTCATACTAATGGAATGACGGATTTTGTTAATTGTTTTGTTATTACGATCATAGAACCTGTGAAATTTGCTATGCAATTTGTGAAAAACCATTCCAGTGACTTATTTCTATAGTGATCTTGTGATTAACCATGTACAAAAATTTGTTATTGTATTGAAAGTTTTTTTTGTCTGTTTTGTAGCTTGGTTCCAATTTGAACCGTGGCATGAGAAGACGCTGCCTTGTTTTTGAGATGACTGGGTCCCGCATAAAGCACTTAACTGATGGCTCAGGCAATAGCTCTTCTCCGTCCCAGACTCACGAAATTACTGCTTCCAATGATAAGAGTTTGGTTCCAATGAAGCCTGATTCTTCACGACGCATTCTTCCTGGAATCGGTTTGCATTTAAATTCACTTGCAGCAACATCGGGAGACCACCACAAAGTTGTTAAGCATGAAACATTACCTTCTGGTGGACAACTGATAATTGCACCTCCCTCTTCTGCCTCTCATCATTCTTTGGCTGCTGGTCAAGAATCTGTAAATATTTTATCGGCTGCAACTTCTGAAAGGGCCATGGGTCCCGCTCAAAATGAGGCGTCGGTTGTGGACGATACTTCTCAGACACTTGGATATACGGTTAATGAAGAGTTGAATCAGAGTAGCCCCAAAAAGAAGAGGCATGTTCTTTCTACTTATTATATGTTGCACTTACATATTTGTCCATGTCTGTGTATGATACATACATATATATATATATATATATATATACATATATATGTATATATATATACATATATATGTATATATATATACATATATATGCGTACGTATACGTATATATACGTATATATATGTACGTATACGTAGATATATGTGTATACATATACGTAGATATAGGTATATACATATACGTATACGTATATACGTATACGCATACGGATATACATACGTATATACGCATACGCATACGTATGTACGCATACGCATACGCATACGTATGTACGCATACGCATACGTATGTACGTATACGCATACGTATACGTATACGTATACATATACGTATATATGTAATATATATATATATGTATATATGTATATATATATACATACATATATACATATATATACATATATGTACATATATACATATATATACGTATATATGTACATATATATATATATATATATATGTATATATTACATGAATTACTTGGTATCTTGTATTTCTTGTGTAAAATCTTGAATTGCATTTTCAGGCGAAGAGTGGAAAATGCTGGAGAACCTGAGGCTTGTAAGCGTTGTAATTGTAAAAAATCAAAGTGCTTAAAACTGTAAGTTCTTGCATACCACACAAGTTTCCATGCTGTAGGACTGTATGATAAGGGGTCTTCCACTCACGCACACACACAAACGCACGCACACTTAGTGTTATCTGTATTATTTGGCAGTAGAAATATTATCACATAATTCTTGTGTATTTGATTGTAATTAAACACAGATATCTATATGTGATATAAGTGTGATGAATTGATGCAATGCAAACTCTAAGTTTGTATGGAAACTTATATTTATTGAGGCAGTGACCAGGGAGCTTAGAGCTATACTCCCTCCGTCCCAGCATAAGTAGGACTAGAGGAGTGTGCACAATAATTAAGAGAAAATAGTGAATGTGTGGTAGAAAATGAAGAGAGAGAATGAGTGGGGTAAAAAGTAGTGTTGGTTGAATAAAATGAGTGGTGGAAAATGAAGAGAGAGAATGAGTGGGGTTAAATGGTGGGGTTGGTTGAATATAAATATATTAAAACATTTCTATTTTGGGCAGTCTCAATAGTTATGGGACGGCCTAAAAGGGAAATAAGTCCTACCTGTGCTGGGACGGAGGGAGTATACTAATAATGAACATGCGTAGAGATTAGGACCAAGAGCATGGATATATATGCGTGTGTGTGTATGTGTATATGTATATGTTAATATGTATATGTATGTACTTATATCAGCCTAAGTGATCATTACACTGACTCTTTAAACATTATATGATGCAGTTATTGTGAATGTTTTGCTGCTGGTGTGTATTGTGTCGAGCCCTGTTCATGTCAAGACTGCTTCAACAAGCCTATACATGAAGATACTGTCCTTACAACTCGCAAGCAGATTGAATCACGCAATCCCCTTGCATTTGCCCCCAAAGTGATTAGGAGCTCCGACTCTGTAATTGAAATTGGGGTGAGAAACTAGTATCTGGAATTTAAATAAGTTCTAGTATAGATTTTGAAGTTGGCTGTGTATCATTAAGCTGTTCTATTCATTTTACAGGATGAATCCAGCAAGACGCCTGCTTCAGCTCGACATAAAAGAGGATGCAACTGCAAAAAATCTGGCTGCTTGAAGAAATATTGCGAATGCTACCAGGTTTCTTTCCGTTGATGAAAATTAACGAATTATGTGCATGCTTTTATTTTTGTTTCATCGTATCTGATTTGGGTTTTTCGTTCAAAAGGGTGGTGTTGGATGCTCCATCAACTGCAGATGTGAAGGGTGTAAAAATGCATTTGGTCGCAAGGATGGTAAGTTTGCCTTCAAGCATTGACATCATCTGTCGTTTTCTATATACACAAGTAATACTTCGCTTGTACTGTTAAGTTATGACAAATTTTGCCCTTGAGGATAGATTTCATTAAAGATTGTTTTGGGTCTCTCTCTCTCTCTCTCTCTCACACACACACACACAAACACACGCACGGCTTTGGTGAGAGAGAGGGAGCAGGGTTTATTTTTTCATCAAGCATACATTTTACTGCCTTTACATCCCCGTTTTAAATCATTATTTGGTTTCATAGGATCAGAAGTTGAACTTGAAGAAGATGAAATGGATGAATGTGAAAGGAGTGTGATTGATAGAAATATGCAGAAGGCCATTGTACCATTTGAAACTGAGCAGAGTTCTGCTACTCCCGGAACACCTTTACATTTTGGAAGGTACAACTCTTCACTCTCAAAAGGAGTTTTGCCATTTTGGTGTCCCATTGAAAAGTACCAGCCATTTTGGTGTCCCATTGAAAAGTACCTCATTCCCAGAAAGAAAAATATATACTCCACTTTCTCTCTCCTTCCCACTCACAACACTTGCATTTCCAACATCTTTTCTTAATTCCCGTTCCTAAAAGCAAATGGATACTTTGTTGTGGGACGGATTGAGTATGTTTGTATCTTTTGTAAAGTTTTTTCATTTTTGTTTTTGGTTTTAGGCAAACAATTCAGCTGCCAATGTCTTCTTCCGCAAAAGGCAAGCCACCAAGATCGTTTATCACAATCGGTTCTTCTGGGATACACACTATTCAAAGATTCGGGAAGCCAAATCCAATTCAAACCCAATCCAAATTCGGGACCCATTTCCAAGCAGTTAACGAACAAGAAGATGAAATGCCAGAAATTCTCCAAGGAAACAGATCTCCAATTAGTGGCATTAAATCTGCCTCTCCCAACAGAAAGAGAGTATCCCCTCCTCATTGTAGTAGTAGCAGCGGCAGCATAAGGCTATCACCGGGCCAAAGAAGCAGTAGGAAGTTGATACTACAATCCATCCCTTCATTCCCCTCTCTCACTCCCAAGCACTGAAAAAACAATACAAAGTGTTCTTCTCGTGGGGGACGGACGACTAGTTGTAAGAAATTCTTTCACTCTCTTTCTCTTTTAATGTAGTTATTATTTGTTTAGTTATGTTGTTTCGTTAAGTTGTAACGCTCGTTTGAGCTTGCTAGCCTCCTGTTCGTGGTTGTATAATAAGTAATATCGTTATTTTCCGTCGTAAGGATCTACTGTTAGAAGTATCAACTGTTGAATCTATATTATAAGAAGGCATACTCATAATGTACATTTTTCCTGCTCTTGTTCCTTCATTTTGCTTTGTGGTATCAGTCTATATTTAAGTGTTGGTGAAAAATTATTAGGTATCAATCACAAAAAAGTTTGACTTGTTAAGTAAGAAAATACGAAAATCTTTTTTGGAGTGAGGGAGTAATGAAATAGAGGAAGGAACAAGGTTGTCCCTGGTTGAATTGGCAGCATCTTGCATATGGACCCTAATAGTGTGGCTCCAAGTTATGGCCCCATTTGGACATGAAGGATGAAGAAGCTTGGCTATGGCTACTAGCATTTCCGTCCCGAAAAGTTAGTTTTATGTGATTTTTTTGTGGTAAATAAAAATTTATTTTGATCAAATATTAATATTAATATCAGTATAATCATCCTAATATTGTTATTGATTCAGGAATCAAGGAGTACATTCTAGCTGTTTATAAAATTTTTGAGATACTTCTCTATCTAGCATGTGCAGGTCTTTCTCTGTGTGTGTGAGAGAGAGAGAGAGAGAGAGAGAGAGAGAGAGAGAGAGAGAGAGAGAGAGAGAGAGAGAGTTTTGGTGTTTTTTTTGGAACAGCTCAACTGTATCATTCATTTCAAGGCAATTGCCATCGTTTACAAATTCGTATGAAATTTATTACAGTCTTATCTAAAGCCCTACCGATCTATAGCCCTGCCTATTACAAGTTCCTATGAAGTTTTACTGTTGTCAAACAGTTTTCGTGTTTTATAGTAGTACTATTAAGTCCTGTGGCATGTGGGGTGTGTCCTTAAATCCGAAGGACCATATTATTATTGGGTCCAATAATTTCACTAGACAGTAGCCATGGACGGCAAGGTGGGTGCACTCCAAGTCTCCCACCACTTGCCATTTCGTTGCAACTATTTTGACATGATTGTTGGTGATGCCAAAATTTTATATTAATCACTTTTTTTACAGTAGCACTATTAACTTTTTTTAATTAATTAATTATGTAGCAAGATTTGTAATTAATTATTAAAGGTCACTTAATCAATTGACATAATGTTGAATTGATACATGTCTTGCCACAGAGGTACTGGAAAAAATGGGATCAATAATATTGCTCTTTTGTTATTGATTAAAGGAAATAATTGTAAAAAGAGCAACAAATAAACACAAAAAGATGAAATAAGAGAGTGAAGTTGCAGTTTTTTGGTAGGGAACAATGACACATATAAAAGTTAGGATATGTCCAATCTATTAATTCCAGATCTGTGCTATGTGAAACCAAAACTACTACAATACCCTCACATGGGCATGGATTGTGGTAGGAATAGTTTTTTTTTTTTTTTTTTTTTTTTTTTTTAACATTTGTAATATACCATTCATTTTAAGGCAATGGTCATCGTTTACAACCCCCTATGAATTCATCCCGCGGCATTTGAATGATATCGAACCCAGGACCTTCCCTAAGGGAAGTCCTTACACACCCACCAGGATACTACTAGGTAGGGATGGCAAAAATCCCGAACCCGCAATGACCCGCCCCTAATGGGAAGGGTTTTTCAAAACCCGCCGGGTTTGGGATTACTATAAACCCGCCCCGTTTGACCCGCCCCGCATAAATTTATAGTTTATTTATAATATTTTTCAAAACTAAAAATAGTAGCATTGTACAAAAATTTGTAATTTTTCTACTAGTTTAAGAATAACCGGGTCGGGTTGGGTCGGGTTCGGGTTTAATGGTAACCGGGGCGGGGCGGGTTCGGATCTAGGAGAAAATAAGTAGGAGCGGGTTCAGGATATGTCAAACCCGCCCCGTTGCCATCCCTACTACTACTACTACTTAAGTCAGAAGGCCATTGGCTGGTAGGAATAGTTTTGGCGACTATTTTGTTGCTACATTGCAGCAGTGACTATAATATGATCATATTTTTTTTTAAAGATGTAAGCGTATGGTAGTACTACCTCTGTCCCAGTTCAATATGCACTTTTACTGTTTATGTGTTCAATTCATTCGAACTTTGACCATTATTTTGTGAAAATCTAGCTATTATTATACGATTTTAAAAGTTGTTATTGTTTTATTGTTAGAAATAGTATCAATAACATCTTTCAAAATTGCAAAGAGATATATATAGATTTTCATAAAATTAAAGTCAAAGTTCAGTCAGATTGACAAAAAAAGTCAAACAATGCACATTGAACTTGGACGGAGGTAGTATATGACACTACTTACCACACAATTAATTTTAATTGCACAACTCAGAAAAAAATATACCATCAAATTGTAACTACTCGTTAAATCATAATTGCGAGATACTCCCTCTGTCCCAGAAATGTAGCCTCATTTTGACATTTAATGGTCAATAAAAATGAACTTTGACCAACCATTGACGATCTAATCATTCTAGTGAAATTTCAAAATTTGTAATTGATAAATCATTAAGTGATTTATCAATAACAGTTTTTAGAATTTCATTGTGATCATTAAATTGACACTAATGTTTGGTCAAAGTTTATTTTTGTTGATCATAAAAATTCAAAATGAGACTATCTTTCTGGGACAGGGAGTAGATGCTAAGCAGTTCCAAAACTTTATTTTTAGTGAGTGGAATGGGCCCATTGCATCAATAGTGGATAATTTTTTTTCTTTCGCATAAATAGCTCTATCTCAAGCGACATATTGACTTGTGTTAGCCTGTCTATAGACTCGGGCAATGCTAAGGGCACAAAAGAAGTCTACAAAATGGTGGATACAAAATGAGGTGACGATATTTTATTGGATGCATCGATTGTGGATCTGCCCGCCACACTCTAATGAAAAGCACCAATAAAATCTTGACACATGATTTTGTGAGCCAAGTTTTGTGAGATTTTTTTGTGACTTTATATTTACCCTATAGACCCAGACCCAGTTGTAGCTTTCTTGACATTATGAATTAATATAAATGAAAAAAACCCATTTAGAAAAAAAATATTTTTTTTCTTTGCTCCCTTGATACTATGCTAAGCTTTAAAAGATTTTGGTTTCTGGTTGAAGGGTGTTGAATCTTGAATAGTCACATTGTTGAAAAAAAGGGTAGACGTGTTAAATTTTGCAGTCTTTACAAAAGTTCCACCCAAAATATACTATTTGTTTTTTTTTTCTGTGTTTGTACCTCATGATAAGCTTTTCATGCCCCCCCACCCACCCACATCCTCCCCAATAATTTGAGAGAGAAAGAGTAGCCAATACACAGAAGGTGGAGAGGAAACATATGTGTTTACTTGAAGAAAAAAGAGATGGGATGGTATGTTATGGTATGGGATATGACTTTTGATGCAACATAAAGTAAATGATCTTGAAATTACAAGGGATATTAAGGGCCCATTTTGATTACTTGATTAATCAAGAGATCAAGCAAAACCAAACATTTCATCCTACGTACACATACCAAAACCAAAAAGGGAATCAATTCCCCCCCCCCCCCCCCCCCACCCACCCACCCACCCACCCCACTTTTATGTGTAATATTTTGTTTTATTAGTAATTTAACGGTTGTGAGTTGTCAAATTATCACGATAGTTTCATCATACATGCACCACCATTAGATCATTAATAATACACAATGTGACACGTTAGATCATTAATATTACACAATGTGCCCTTTTATATTTAATATTTAAATTTGCTTTTGATTAAAAGCAAATCTGAACATTTGGTTGGGATGGAGGTGGTATATAACATTGTTGGAAAAATAGTGTATTTTTTGTATTATGTGAAGGAAATATGATTTATTTCCGTGATAAATAATTTGTCGAATGACAAAATTGTTTTGTGGGTTTGTGTTATACTCCATGAGAACATTGAGATAATGTATTCATTTGTCCAATTTGGTGCTAGGATGAATGAGATACAAAGGCTTGAAGTTGGTGGGTTGAAATGGGGATATTGAGTTTTGTTGGAATAGAGGACCAACCGGGAACTAGCGATCGGAGCAAGGAAGAAATTCACGTCGGCGGACTAATGGACCGGGCGCTCGCCCGGGGTCAAGGCGGGCGCTCGCCCGGTGAGGCAGTAAGATTTGGTTTTTCGGACTGATGAAGTGGGCGGTCACCCGGGTTCAAGGCGGGCGGTCGCCCGGGTGTCGGGACAGATCTGGGCCAAGCCAAATTTTAGAGCAGATTTCGGGTTTCTTTGTCCTTCTAGGGTTAGGTTTTATTCTAGGATGCATATATAAGCAATGTTCCGCCCCCATACTCATTGTAACTCCATATTTATATATTATAGTGCAAGATCCTGGCTTGGTAGTGCCCCCAGACGTAGTCAAACATATTGACGAACTGGGTAAACAATTTCTTGTGTTCTTCTGTCTTTTGCTTTGGTTATCTATTTCTTGTGCTTGTTTGTGGTGCGGTGATTTCTTGCGATTTGCTTGGGTGTTGAAGGGTCTATTCCACAACAACTGGTATCAAGAGCTCCGGTTGAACGATCAGGGTTTATCGGGCGATTCGGGTTTATCAAGCAACCAAGAATGGGTAAGGATAAACAAGCGGTAGAGAAATTTGATGGGTCTGACTATGGGTTTTGGAAGATGCAAATAGAGGATCTTTTGTACAATAAAGATCTCTATAAGCCCTTAACAGGAGTCAAGTTGGAAAGCGAAAAACAGGAAGATTGGGATCTTATGGATCGGAAAGCCCTAGAGGTGGTTCGATCTACTTTGTCAAAGTGGATCGCGAAGACCACCAAGAAGGCGAAAACCACCAAGGAGCTATTGGATTATCTTACTAAGAGATTTGAAACTCCATTTGCTACAAATAAGGTTGATGTGATATGCAAGATGGGTAATCTCAAGATGCAAGAGGGAGGATCCTTAGCCAAGCACATCGATGAGTTTATGGATGTTATAGACTCATTGGCGGCGTTGGATATTACATTTTGGGATGAGGTTCATGCTTGTCAATTGCTAGCATCCTTACCAGGAAGTTGGAGCGGAACGGTGACGGCGTTAAATGCTTCAGCAGGTAAGAATAAATTGAAGTATGATGATGTTAAGGACTTTCTTTTAGGTGAGGAAAATCGTATAAAGAAGTTGGGGACACCATCTACTTCGGAATCGGCTTTAGCTATAACTAGCAGGGGAAAGTTGGGGAATAGCAACAAGGGGAGAACCGAATCAAGGGAAAACGTAAGAGGTGGTGAGTACATGCCTAGGGAGAACAAGAATGCACAAAGGGTTTCCAAGGGATCGGTTGAGTGCTATCATTGTAAGGAGTTAGGACACTACAAGAGGGATTGTCCCATGCGAGAGGATAAATCGGCGAATGTGATAACTGAGGGTGAAGATGTACTGATTCTGAGCGTTAGTAGTACGCTAGAATCATGGGTGCTGGATTCGGGGGCATCATTCCACTCATGCGGGCATGCAGGGGAGATGGAAAATTACACTTCCGGTGATTTCGGAAAGGTCTATCTGACGGATGGCGAGCCTTTGGAAATCAAGGGGAAGGGGGATATCAGAATGGGAGCATCGGACGGGAAGGTCTTACATCTACACACGGGGTCAGACACATTCCGGGTTTGAAAAAGAACCTGCTATCAGTTGGGCAGCTGGGTGAAGAAGGTTACACGATAACTTTTAGCTGCAGGAACTGGGTTATTACCAAGGAGGATTCTGAGATCGCTCGGGGTAATAAGGAAGGAAGATTGTATTTGATGAACAACACCAAGGATAGTATCGCGGTGGCGTCAGCCAAGGGTGATACGGATTTGTGGCACTGTCGATTGGGTCACATGGGTGAGAAGGGGGTACTTTGCTCAAAGGGGAAACTACCAGGTTTGACAGGCAGGGCTTTGAAGGAAGCAAAGTTGGAATTGGTTCACACGGATCTGTAGGGACCGGCCCCGGTAACTTCTCTAGGTGGTGCGTCATATTACATGATCTTCATTGATGATTCTACAAGGAAGGTCTGGGATTACTTCTTAAAGGGGAAAGATAAAGCTTTCAGGATATTTAAGAAGTGGAAGGCCTTGGTGGAGAATCAGACGGGACTCAAGGTTAAATGCTTGAGGTCTGATAATGGTGGGGAGTATGAGCTCAGGGAGTTTGAGGAATACTGTGATGCGAATGAAATTTGCATGGATATTCCAGACTCAGGTGGGAGCGGGACGGTTCATGATGACCAAGGTCAAGGGGTCACTGAAGATGAACCAAATACTCCAGGACCAGATATTACGCTGCGCAGATCTAACAGAGAGTGTAGATCAGATGACAAGGCTCCAGGTTTCTCAAGCAAGGATAAGTTGAAGCTATGCATAGCTTCAATGGGGCTTTGAGAATAGGGGAGGAGGATGGCACTACCATGATCGAGGTGAGCACTATGGCACTAAGGATGAGTTGAAGAACGGATATGGGGATTATATGCGGTTGATCTCTAGGTGGGAGATTGTTAGAATAGAGGACCAACAAGGAACTAACGATCGGCGCAAGGAAGAAATTCACGTCGGCGGACTGATGGACCGGGCGCTCGCCCGGGTTCAAGGCGGGCGCTCACCCGGTGAGGAAGTAAGATTTGGTTTTTCGGACTGATGAAGTGGGCGGTCGCCCGGGTTCAAGGTGGGCGGTCGCCCGGGTGTCGGGACAGATCTGGGCCAGGCTGAATTTTACATCAGATTTCGGGTTTTTTTGTCCGTCTAGGGTTAGGTTTTATTCTAGGATGAATATATAAGAAATAATCCTCCCCCATATTCATCGTAATTCCATATTTACATATTATAGTGCAAGATCCTGGCTTGGTAGTGCCCCTAGACGTAGTCAAACATATTGACGAGCTGGGTAAACAATTTCTTGTGTTCTTCTGTCTTTTGCTTTGGTTATCTATTTCTTGTGCTTGTTTGTGGTGCGGTGATTTCTTGCGATTTGCTTGGGTGTTGGAGGGTCTATTCCACAATAAGTTTATCTCACATTGGAAAGAAATATGAAAGGAAGCTAGTATAAAGGCTTGGGCACTTTAATAGTGTTCAAGATTGTATGTCATAGAGGCTCTCTCTCGCGCGCAGGAGGTGTGCAAATCATGGAACCAAATTGGCTTGGGACCATCGAACTCATGTGTGCACGCGACCTGCGAACACGAATGTAGCATCAATTTGGCTTGTCCGTGCTAGCTCACCTTTTGCAATTAATTTTGATTTTTTCGTATCTCTTTATCAGAATTAATTAAAGGATTAATCTTATCCTTTTGTTAATTAATTTCGGCTTATGTACAGTCCTTGGACTAGTATAAAAAGAGCTACAAACCAGTTGAAGAAGACACAGAAATTCACACAGTTTCCAGCAATCTCCACAGCCTCTCTTTCGTTGCATTTGGTTCATTCCTCCTTTAGCCTCCTGTGTTGCATACTCGTGGTGATACTGTCTGGGCACTAAAATTAGCCGTAGTCTCTTAGTGCAGGGAAGCATCCGGTTTGTGCGAGTGATCCTGGGAGACTAGCGTCCGACGACAACCTCAAGCACTCACGGTGAGGGGGCGAATAAGTCTTAAGGACAGCGTGATCAACACACGGCTCGGCACAAAAAATTCAGTCTAGTTTCTGTTTATCTATTCTCCAGTTTATTATTTATTTATTTATTATTTATTCTGTAATTCGAGTTCCTTTTGTAGAACTTCATCTAACAATCTTAAGACTTATTCCTTCTGCAAAAGGGAACGGATTACAGAACAACATACTAATTTCATTTGTGAGAAAGGATTACATATTATAATATTCTTGTGGCGTGGTGGCTATTGGAGAAAATATTGGAAAGGGACGGAAAAAACTGTGGAAAAGACTCAAATTTCCAGCACTATTTTTCATGACCAGCTGTGGTAAAATAGAATTTCCCGCTTCGTTAACCGTTAGATCGTTCTGAATTTTTTTGTACATGTTCAGGACTCATAGAAGAAAAATATTAACGGTGGATATTGGATTCTGTTATTGAGAGAAAGAGATCAAAAATTCACAGAATAGCAGAGTTTTGTAACAGTTTGCTTTAATTTGATGTTCATGACATCAACTATGAAACAATGGTGTCTATGCCTTATGAAGTGGTTATAAATCATGTGATATGTCTCTTATGGTTTATGTGAATCATATTGAAGATATTAGAAAGTTCGTTGAAACTAAGAACGTTGAAAGATTAAGCCTTTAACGTTACATTGACAAAGATAATAGGGCTTCTTGAAAGAAGTTGTTAAAACCTATTATGGTCAATGGTGACAAAGATTACAAAAGATTAACATAATAATGCTTCTTGAAAGAAGTTGTTAAAACTTATTATTGTTAATAGTGACAAAAAATCAAAAAGATAAAAACAATAGGACTTCTTGTAGGAAGTTATTAAATCCTATTGTTATTGATGATGGAAAATGACACAAATATTTAGATGAAGGGCTTCTAAAGAATTTGTGCATGAGAAATTAATTTTCTCTAATTCTGAGGTACTCCAAGATGAGACCTTTAAAGTTTGGAATAGTTGAACTTTAATTAAAATTTTATTAAGAAATCAAGAGGTTTATAATAGTTGTTACAAGAAATAAATTGTGTGAATTCTCCTATTGAATTAACAATTTATTTTGTAGAAAATTCTCTAAATGAGGTAGAGAGTTATAGTTGTAACAACAAAGTAATAATTTGATGTTTAATTGTTAAAGCCAAAGTATTGGGAAAGACTCCTTGTGTGGAGACGAATCTCCAAAGGAATATGATGCATTCCATGTATTCCGGCTCACTATAGTGAGAAGTAAAGGAATGTTGTTGGCAACAAAAGATGTTTTATTTGACCACCTTAAATTTAGTGAGGTTCTTAATGAAGATCATACAAAGTTTTGGTGGAAATAAGATGGATGTTTTAAGCCATGAATGCGGTTGAAGCATGTGAATTTCTTTTGCCTTTATCATGGAAGCATGGGGAATTCATTTGCAAGAACTATGTTCTTAATGAGCTCTCTAATTCTCTTTATAGTGTTTAAAGAGAAAAGGAATGGCAAAAGAATTGTGGGAGTCTTTCGACTATAATAATAAAATTGAGAATGCCGGTGCAATGATTAATCGTAGGCCGTTTCCCTATTTTATATATTAGACTCCATAGACCGTAAAAAGTCAAATGGAAGAGTTGAAATTGTCTTTCATGAAATCCATGCCGAATAGGCTTGGCAATTGTGCCCCTTTACCCGCTAACCCACCCGACCCAACCCACTAATTACCCAACCCGTTTAAGTTAGCGGGTTAAAGCGGGTCATCCATTTCAAGCCGCGAGGCTTAACGGGTCGACCCGACTCAACCCGCCCATTTCGACCTGTTTCAACCCGCGAGAACAAATAGCTTGGGTCGACATCCCAAGGCAAAAAAGGAAAAAATAAATAAACGGGTCGACCCGCCACAACCCGTTACCCGACCCGTTTCAACCAGACCCGTTTGACCAGTAAAATTAAACTGGTTGTGGCGGGTAGACCCGTCTTAACCCGCTAGAACCCGGCCCGACCCGTCCAATTGCCAGGCTTAATGCCAAATGGATGGTGTTAAGTGAAATTTTCAAGTGACAAATTGAGAAATTACTTTTCACTTGGAAAGATTCAAGAAGTACCTCAAAAGTAAATGAATTGAAATGAATGTTGAGATGCTTGCTATTCATCTTTGTGTTGGAAAGAGAATATAGTTTCAGAGAAGAAGTTGTTAATACTTCTTATAGCAAAAGAAAATGTGGTAGAGCATACTAAAATGCTTATGGCAAAGACAAAGTAGGTCAAATTTGCTTGAAAAGTCAAAATTTGTCTGAAAAGTCGAATTTGTACGAAAGACAAACTTGTTTGAAGCGTCAAACTTGTTTGAAAATCCAAAATTAAGTCATGCATATATCTTTCTTGACAACAGTGGGTGTCATTAAGGATAATCTTCATGATTTGAATAAATAAAATAAAAATTGTATCAACCGATGGATTGATTTAGTGATCAATAATGAGAATAAGTCTCTTTAGTTGGATCACATTCTCTCATTCAAAAAGGGATTCAACAAGATGTGAAATATGTATTGAACTATATCATCACAAGTTAAGTATAGGGATAGATTGTTCAAACACATGGTAATGATAACAATGTTATTGTTATATGTAATAAGTATTGTCTCATTGAATGGAGAAGTTGGAAACCAACTTTAAAATGAGATAATA
This sequence comes from Campanula takesimana, assembly GCA_026119855.1. Classification (NCBI taxonomy): domain Eukaryota; kingdom Viridiplantae; phylum Streptophyta; class Magnoliopsida; order Asterales; family Campanulaceae; genus Campanula; species Campanula takesimana. Next base: position 1,150,130 of record JAOWBW010000072.1, read on the forward strand.
AGGATGAAACACTAATGCTTATAGTGTGTATATAACATGTGTTTGTACACAATATCCACCTTGTAAACTAATATCAAATGGTGTTGATGAAAGAACAAATATCACTATTGTTATATTTAGGAGTAACCCAAAATGTGGGGAGTGAGTATACTTTGAAAAATTAAATACCTATTGAATAGGTTACCCCAAGAAAACAATGTAAATTCCATATGAAGTATGGAAACGTAGGCCTACGTACACTTGTGACTATGGAGGTGGTTCGCAAAGTAGAAAGTCCAACATCAATTAAATGGATATTTGCGTACAAGATGGTGGAGTATGTAAGTAATGAGTTTTCATTGGGTTGTCGTATGTTATTCATTGACATTGAATATATATAAAACAAAGATTGAAATAAATGGAAATCATGTACTGATGTCAAGTTCATGAAAAATGAACAAATGATACTTTGAGTGTGTAACGACCCAAAAAAACCTGTCCCTATTTATTTTATATTTTTGGGAATTTTTATTTGACATTATGTGTGCATTTTATGTATTGCATCATATTTTATGATTTGCATATCTTATTTGATTATTTGTGTTATTTACTTAACTAGTAATAATAATGATTAAAGGAGTTAAATGATTAAGTTAAAACTTTAGGGTCCTTTGTGAAAATGTAACTTCAGGGGTTAAAGTGTTCAAATCGAAAGTTGGGTGACCAATTTGTAAAATGGGTACAGATTTTTATATAAAACACTTACCTTTCTCTCCCTCTTTCTCTGTGTATATTCTGCAACGTTCTCGTACGATTCCTAGGTTTAAAGAAAGAAAAGGTAAGTTCAACCCATTTCGATTTAATTATTTTTATTTACTTACCCGTTTTAAAAACTAATTATATAAAAATGATCAGGGCGTCGAGTAGGTCATTTCTATCAGAACAAAACTTATTTCAGCGATACTTTTTCCGGGAATAGGTAAGTTACTAATTCCCCTTTAAATATTAAAATGGTCATATATGCTATACTTGATACTTGTACTTGTTAATTTTGTGATTTGAATAACATTTGTGATACTTGTAATTTTGGGACAAAGGGAGTATTTGGAAAGTTGATGTTGGTTGTGTAAAGAAGTCATATTTGTGTTGTACTACTCAGTTTGGTTGAGTTATGTTTGATAAGATAGATGTTAATTCGTACTTTTGGGACGGTGAAACGAAAGGAGTAAAATTAGCAAGTTTTATGTCTGGCGGGTGTGTTGGGCGGCCGCCCAAATAGGGCGGGCGGCCGCACATTTATCTGGAAGATTTTGGTCGTGGGACAGAGCATTTTGGGCGGCCGCACAGGCTGGTGTGGGCGACCGCCCAGGGTTGCTGGAAAAGTTAAGTGTTCCATTTCAAGTGATTTAAAGTTCAAGTTTGGTCTAGGTCTTAGGTGATATCCTAGAGTACCTAGAGGGTTGTTGTGGAACACCCTAGTGTTTGAATTTGGTTCTTTTGTGAACAAATGTGTTATGGAATGTGAATAAGTGTTTCATGGGATTTGGTTGAACATCTTTTGATGTGTGTTGGATTGGTTCATCTTTGTGATGTGTTTGGCTTGATTCCCTACTTTGGAATCATTGCCCCTGGTTGTTGTTTAAGCAAGTATTCATTACTATGCTCGTTTGGAAGTCCAGCAGGTACTTGTTGTTGGTGTCGGGACAGTGGTAGGGATTACATCATTGTAAGGCTTCTATCATTGGTTTCCCATTGTTTATGATATCGGGCAGTGGTAGGGATTACAATGGCACACGAGCCAAGTTCATTGTAAGGCTTCTATCATTGGTTTCCCATTTTTTAACCCCCTTCCTTAGGCCAAAAGTTGGGCACTTTGGGTTATGACTTGGTGTCATTTTCCCCTCTTGTTGTTGTTGTTATTGTTTGGTTCATGAACCCGTTTCAGCCCTTTGGTGCTGCTCAGTTGATACCTCTCTGATGGTTATGTTTGTTGCGAGTACGGAATCCCGGCTTAAGCTATTTATGCTACTCAACTGGTTTTCTCAGATGGTTCTGTTTGTTTCGAGAACCTTGGCTCAAAGTATCCACGTATGAGTGTTTATTTCCGCCTTATTTGTGGTATGATGAGTTGGTCGTTATTTCCAACTGGTATGGGACGGTTGGCGATAGGGAGCCTCTCATGTTATGTGCTATGAGGATGTTATTGACATTGTTCAATTTCGAGTATCATTTCAGCATGTAACGTAGTTGCATTTTAGTAGCTTACTTAGATTCATTATCACCCTTATTTGTTTACTGTTTTAGATAAATGAGAGCCCAGGGGATAGGTCACTTCAAGGGAGGACGTCGAGGAGGTTTTGGGTAAGATATTTTGGGAAAGTAAGTTTGTTATGAAAAGGCTACATTATGTAAATGTATAACCTTTGGGGTAGTGTACCCGTGACTTCATCTTTGTATCACCTAATTTTGGAACATCTTGGTGAGTTGTAAATTTGTAAGTAAAGTGTGTAAGCCTTATGGCTAAGTACTTTGGATTATAAAAGTTTGTTTGTGTGGAATGAAGTCAAGTTTCAAGTAAAAGTGTTTGGTTATATGAAACTTTTATGAAAGTACATTTCGAAAAATTTTCCTAAAATGTTTTATGACGTCTTCCGTGCGTGTCCCGAGCGTGGGGCCAAGTAGGACCACGGGTACGGGGCGCGACAGTTGGTATCAGAGCTAGGTTGTAGATGGTCTAGAAAGACTAAGTGACCTAGGAGGGTAGTTGTGTATAGAGTGAGTAACGTTGAGTGTCTGATGCAGGTATTTATTGAAAATGGTTGAGAATGAAGGAGAGCAGGCTGGTTCTTCAGGGCAAGGGGATGCCAGAGAAGAGGCCCGAATCATGTTTCAAGGGATGTTCGAGGCAGCTATGAAAACTTTAAATGATCAGAGGCAAGGAGGAGAACAAGCACCTCCGAGATATGGGTTAGAACAGTTCCTGAAGATGAAACCTATGGGTTATGAAGGAGAACCAGAGGTAATAAAGGTTGAGAGGTGGATAGAGTCGATGGAGAAAATATTTGATGTCTTGAGATGTACTGATGAGGAACAAGTCAGGTTTGCTACCTATAAACTGAGTGGAGGTGCTGAGCACTGGTGGAGAGCTTTGAAAGCAAATTGGGATGAGAATCATGTAGCCTATACTTGGGAAAATTTTCTGAGGAAGTTCAAGGAACATTTCATTCCTCGGGTAGATCAAGACAAGAAGGAAATGGAGTTTCTTAACTTGGAACAGAATACTATGTCTGTGGCTCAGTATACATCCAAATTCACGGAGTTATCCAGGTATTGCACTCATTTGGTGGCAACTGAGGAAAGGAATGCAACTAGATTTGTAAAGGGTTTGAAAACTGTGATTCGAAGTCAATTAGTATCCCACAAGTTACAAGATTTTCAAGATGCTGTTGATAGAGCATATCAGGTGGAGCATGATATAGAGGAACATAAGAGGAAAATTGAAATGGCAGGGACAGGAAGACAAGGACAAGGAAGACCTCAACCACCACGTGGTGATAGTCGAGGAGGTCAGGGAACACCATCACAATTTAGAGGGAAACCGCAAGGACAACCAATTATCAGAAATCAAGGTAATGTCCCGGGAAATCAAGGTAGAAGAATATGTAATTACTGTTTGAAGGAAGGGCACACTGAAGAGCGATGTTGGAAAAAGCAAGGAAAGTGTATGAATTGTGGTCAGCTTGGCCATTTTCATAAGGATTGTCCAAGAGCAAGGATGGTACTATATGGGAGTGGAGCAGGATCGTCTCAGGGTCAGAAAAGGGATGCCTCAGGGAAGCCTAAAGTGCAAGGTCGTGTTTTTGCTATCAACCAACAACAGGCTTCAAATTCTTCTAACGTGATTGGAGGTATAATTTCTGTGTCTAGTTTGAGGGTACGTGCACTTATAGACCCTGGCTCTTCGCATTCTTATGTGTCTGTGCATTTTGCTTCTCGATTGCATGTTTCTTCTGAATATCTACCTTATGTGTTAGAAGTGTCTACTCCAATAGGGGAGTGTTTGGTGACTAATAAGGTGTTACATGGCTGTGATGTGCATATTTGGGAGCATGTTTTATTTGCTGATTTAGTTGTTTTGCCATTTCAAGATTTTGATATTATCTTGGGAATGGATTGGTTGAGTAAATACCATGCTTCAGTTGATTGTTATAGAAAGGTAGTTACATTTTCTATTCCTGATGTGCCTGAATTTACTTTTGAGACTGTTCCTTTGGGTAAGGGAATTCGTATTATTTCTTATGTGAAAGCTAGAAAGTTGTTGCATCATGGTTGTACGGGGTGTTTGGCTAGTGTTCTGGATACTACTAAAAAGTTGCATGAAGTAGAGGATGTGCATATTGTGAAAGAGTTTCCTGATGTGTTCTCTACTGAGTATTCTATGCCTCTTGATAGGGAGATCCAGTTTTGTATTGACTTACTTCCAGGTACTACCCCGATATCTGAATCACCTTACAGAATGGATCCAGCTGAATTAAAGGAATTGAAAGTTCAATTGTAAGAGTTGCTTGATAGGGGTTTCATTCGACCCAGTGTATCACCGTGGGGAGCTCCTGTGTTGTTTGTAAAGAAGAAAGATGGGTTCTTGAGACTATGTATTGACTATAGAATAGTGAATCAGGTGACTGTAAAGAACAAATATCCTTTGCCTCACATTGATGATTTATTTGATCAACTCCAAGGGTCATTTTTCTTTTCGAAGCTTGATTTGAGGAGTGGGTATCATCAGTTGAAAATTCACTCAGAAGACATTCCTAAGACTGCTTTTCGTAGTAGGTATGGTCATTATGAATTTCTTGTTATACCTTTTGGATTAACAAACGCTCCAGCTGTTTTCATGGATATGATGAATCGGGTTTTCAAGCCTTATCTTGATTCTTTTGTGGTTGTGTTTATTGATGACATCCTTGTTTATTCCAAGTCTCTGGAAGAACATGAGCAACACTTGCGAATGGTTCTATCTATTCTTCGGGAGAAGCAGTTGTTTGCAAAATTCAGTAAGTGTGCTTTTTGGCTCGATGAAGTTTCTTTTCTGGGACATGTGGTTTCTAATAGAGGTATATCTGTTGATCCATCAAAGATTAAAGCTATTGTGAATTGGAAGAGGCCAGAATCAGTTACAGAAATTCAAAGTTTCTTGGGGTTAGCTGGGTACTACAGAAGATTCATTGAAGGGTTTTCTAAGATTGCTACACCATTGACTCAGTTGAATCGAAAGAATGTGCTATATGTGTGGGATGATAAATGTCAAGTTAGTTTTGAAGAGTTAAAGAAGAGGTTGACCACCGCTCCTATTCTTGCATTGCCTAATGGGAATGATGAATTGGTAATTTATAGTGATGCTTCAAAAGAAGGCTTGAGGTGTGTTCTAATGCAAAGTGGGAAGGTAATTGCGTATGCTTCAAGGAAATTAACTCCTAGTGAGCAGAATTATCCAACCCATGACATGGAGCTTGCGGCTATTGTTTTTGCGTTACACAAATGGAAGCATTATCTATATGGAGCAAAGTTTGAGATTTTCACAGATCATCAGAGTTTGAAGTATCTTTTCTCCCAGAAAGAGTTGAATAACAGACAACGAAGATGGATGGAGCTGTTGAAGGATTATGATTGCACCATTTCTTATCATCCGGGCAAGGCGAATGTGGTAGCTGATGCTATTAGTAGGAAGTCTTATGTAGCTTCATTGATGGTACGGGAATGGAAGATGTTAGAGGATGCTCGAGATTGGTGTCCTTATGAATCGAGGCATGGGGCTATATTTGCGAATATCAGAGTATTACCAACCTTAATTCAACAAATCAAGGATGCTCAGAAAGATGACCCCGAGTTAGTAAAGATTATGGGAAAAATCAAAGATGGTAGATTTGAAGACTTTTCTCTTAGTTCAGAAGGAGTATTGACTTTCAGAGGTAGATTGTGTGTTCCTAATGTTGATGGGATTAAACTTCAAGTTCTCGAGGAAGGCCATAAGTCGAGGTATACTATTCACCCCGGAAGTACCAAAATGTACCAAGATTTGAAGCAACAGTTTTGGTGGAACAACATGAAGCGGGAGATAGCGGATTATGTGTCAAAGTGTTTGACTTGTCAACAAGTAAAAGCTGAACATCAAAGGCCCACGGGATTGCTTCAACCTTTAGACATACCGGAATGGAAATGGGAACATGTTACTATGGATTTTGTGATAGGATTACCTCGTACTCGGAGAAAGCATGATGTAGTTAGGGTGATCGTAGATAGATTGATAAAGTCTTCTCATTTCTTACCTATTGAGATTGGTTATTCGATGGAAAGGCTTGCTACTTTGTACATTAATGAGATAGTGAGGTTGTATGGAGTTCCTGTTAGCATTGTTTCCGATCGGGATCCTAGATTCACTTCTCAGTTTTGGCAAGCATTTCAGAAAGCTTTGGGTTCAGAATTGAGGTTCAGTACTGCTTTTCATCCTCAAACAGATGGCCAGTCAGAAATGACCGTTTAGATTCTTGAGGATATGTTGAGAGCTTGTTCAGTTGATTTTGCAAATTCTTCGGATATTCATTTGCCTCTCGTAGAATTTGCTTATAACAACAGTTTCCAGTCGAGTATTGGGATGGCTCCTTATGAAGCATTGTATGGAAGAAAATGTCGTTCACCTATTTGTTGGGATGAAGTTGGGGAAGCATAGATTTGGGGTATTGATATGGTTAATGACTCAGTTGAGAAGGTTAAGCTTATTCGGGATCGATTGACTATTGCTCAGAGTCGTTAGAAGAGTTATGCTGATCACCGGAGGCGAGACCTTGAGTTTGAAAAGGGTGACTTTGTGTTTCTAAAAGTTTCTCCAAAGGTGGGAATTAAGAGATATGGGAAGAAAGGCAAGCTTGCTCCGAGGTTTGTCGGTCCTTTTGAGATTTTGGGAAGAGTTGGAGATCGAGCTTATCGTCTTGCGTTACCTCCTTCTCTTGACAAGATTCATAATGTGTTCCATGTTTTTATGCTTAGAAAGTATGTGTATGATCCATCTCATGTGTTGTCTGAGATACCTGAAGATATTGAACCCAGTATGTCCTATGAGGAACATCCAGTTCAGGTGATTGATTCTAAAGTTCAAGAATTGAGAACTAAGAGTATTCCTCTTGTTAGAGTTGTGTAGAGGAACCATAATGTGGAAGAATCAACTTGGGAACTTCGGGAGGAGATCGAGAGAAAGTACCCTTGGTTTTTTGAGGGTCTTGGTAAGTTATTTTAAAATTCGGGACAAATTTTCTTTAAGGGGGAGTGATTGTAACGACCCAAAAAAACCCGTCCCTATTTATTTATATTTTTGGGAATTTTTATTTGACATTATGTGTGCATTTTATGTGTTGCGTCATATTTTATGATTTGCATATCTTATTTGATTATTTGTGTTATTTACTTAGCTAGTAATAATAATGATTAAAGGAGTTAAATGATTAAGTTGAAACTTTAGGGTCCTTTGTGAAAATGTAACTTCAGGGGTTAAAGTGTTCAAATCAAAAGTTGGGTGACCAATTTGTAAAATGGGTAAAGATTTTTATATAAAACACTTACCTTTCTCTCCCTCTTTCTCTGTGTATATTCTGCAACTTTCTCGTACGATTCCTAGGGTTAAAGAAAGAAAAGGTAAGTTCTACCCATTTCGATTTAATTCTTTTTATTTACTTACCCGTTTTAAAAACTAATTATATAAAAATGATCAGGGCGTCGAGTAGGTCATTTCTATCAGAACAAAACTTATTTCAGCGATACTTTTTCCGGGAATAGGTAAGTTACTAATTCCCCTTTAAATATTAAAATGGTCATATATGCTATACTTGATACTTGTACTTGTTAATTTTGTGATTTGAATAACATTTGTGATACTTGTAATTTTGGGACAAAGGGAGGATATGGAAAGTTGATGTTGGTTGTGTAAAGAAGTCATATTTGTGTTGTACTACTCAGTTTGGTTGAGTTATGTTTGATAAGATAGATGTTAATTCGTACTTTTGGGACGGTGAAACGAAAGGAGTAAAATTAGCAAGTTTTATGTCTGGCGGGTGTGTTGGACGGCCGCCCAAATAGGGCGTGTGGCCGCACATTTATCTGGAAGATTTTGGTCGTGGGACAGAGCATTTTGGGCGGCCGCACAGGCTGGTGTGGGCGACCGCCCAGGGTTGCTGGAAAAGTTAAGTGTTCCATTTCAAGTGATTTAAAGTTCAAGTTTGGTCTAGGTCTTAGGTGATATCCTAGAGTACCTAGAGGGTTGTTGTGGAACACCCTAGTGTTTGAATTTGGTTCCTTTGTGAACAACTGTGTTATGGAATGTGAATAAGTGTTTCATGGGATTTGGTTGAACATCTTTTGATGTGTGTTGGATTGGTTCATCTTTGTGATATGTTTGGCTTGATTCCCTACTTTGGAATCATTGCCCCTGGTTGTTGTTTAAGCAAGTATTCATTACTATGCTCGTTTGGAAGTCCAGCTGGTACTTGTTGTTGGTGTCGGGACAGTGGTAGGGATTACATCATTGTAAGGCTTCTATCATTGGTTTTCCATTGTTTATGATATCGGGCAGTGGTAGGGATTACAATGGCACACGAGCCAAGTTCATTGTAAGGCTTCTATCATTGGTTTCCCATTTTTAACCCCCTTCCTTAGGCCAAAGGTTGGGCACTTTGGGTTATGACTTGGTGTCATTTTCCCTTCTTGTTGTTGTTGTTATTGTTATTGTTTGGTTCATGAACCCGTTTCAGCCCTTTGGTGCTGCTCAGTTGATACCTCTCTGATGGTTATGTTTGTTGCGAGTACGGGATCCCGGCTTCAGCTATTTATGCTACTCAACTGGTTTTCTCATATGGTTCTGTTTGTTTCGAGAACCTTGGCTCAAAGTATCCACGTATGAGTGTTTATTTCCGCCTTATGTGTGGTATGATGAGTTGGTCGTTATTTCCAACTGGTATGGGACGGTTGGCGATAGGGAGCCTCTCATGTTAGGTGCTATGTGGATGTTATTGACATTGTTCAATTTCGAGTATCATTTCAGCATGTAACGTAGTTGCATTTTAGTAGCTTATTGAGATTCATTCTCACCCTTATTTGTTTACTGTTTTAGATAAAGGAGAGCCCAGGGGATAGGTCACTTCAAGGGAGGACGTCGAGGAGGTTTTGGGTAAGATATTTTGGGAAAGTAAGTTTGTTATGAAAAGGCTACATTATGTAAATGTATAACCTTTGGGGTAGTGTACCCGTGACTTCATCTTTGTATCACCTATTTTTGGAACATGTTGGTGAGTTGTAAATTTGTAAGTAAAGTGTGTAAGCCTTATGGCTAAGTACTTTGGATTATAAAAGTTTGTTTGTGTGAAATGAATTCAAGTTTCAAGTAAAAGTGTTTGGTTATATGAAACTTTTATGAAAGTACATTTCGAAAAATTTTCCTAAAATGTTTTATGATGTCTTCCGTGCGTGTCCCGAGCGTGGGGCCAAGTAGGACCACTGGTACGGGGCGCGACAGAGTGAAATAGATCAAAGTGACACTTTGAGTGAAATGGATTAAAGTGATACTTTGAATGAAATAGATCAAAGTAAAGTGTGCAAGTTAGTAAAGTCACTAGATGACTTGAAACAAGCACAAAATAATGACATCAAAACTTGATTTTACCATGAAAGAAAGTGGATTAATCAAAAATGACATGAATGGAAATGTCATAGTGTTGATTAAATCTATTGAAGATATGTTGAACTTGAAAGAAGTTTGCTAATTTGACCGTTGGATTTAAAACTTCAAGAAGAACTCATGAATTTGCATTAAGCAAGTTATGATATAGTTCTTAAAAGTTTTGAAAAGGTCAAGAGATATGGGTTTAGCGGATGTTATCCTTGAGGTGAAAATTTCTAAGAAATCTAATGGATAATTCTTGAGAAATTAGAAAGGATAATTTTCCAATGTCTCGAACCTAATATTCATGAGTCAACATCTATTGAAAAATAAAGCTTATGTTGTTTTTCAAGTTGAACACTCGAGAATTATTGGAAGTCTAGTGAATTGGTACACTAGTAATCCTAAATGTATAGTGAGAGTACTAAGGTACTTGAGATACAATCGAGATCAAGGATTACTCTACACTATACATCTATCAATATCTGAAGGATATAGTAATGCTATATGGATATCAGATATCCAAGACTCAAGGTCTACAAGTGGATTTGTATTCACATTAGTAGGTGCAGCTATATCATGGAAATCTTCTAAACAGACGGTTATAGCATGATCCACGATGGAATCTGAGTTTATAGCTTTGGACAAATATGGGGAAGAAGCGGAATGGCTACGCCAATTCCTAAAAGATATTCCAAGATGGACAAAGCTAGTGCCACCAATATGTATACATTATGACAGTCAATCTGCAATTGGTAGGGCACAAAGCAACATGTACAATGGTAAGTCGAGACATATACGTCGAAGACATAATACCATAAGACAACTACTCTTAACTGGTACTATCTCCATTGACTATGTGAAGTCAAAAGATAACTTAGCGGATCCGTTAACCAAAGGGTTAAATAGAGAGGTAGTTGTGAGATAGACAAGGGGAATGGGTTTAAAGCCTCTTGATGTTGGTAGTGGTGCCCTAGGCACGTTTAATAAACGTTGTAATTGTTATCATTTATTTCATATCAATAAAGAGATATTTTGATTATTATTGTTGTTCATGTTTACTTATAATAATCTCCGTCCCTAGTACTTGTTAAGCACTAGTATAAAGGCTAAATGATCATGAGATGATCATGTTAGATTTTGTGGGTACTTGTTTTGTACAAGGTACTGGACATGACCCGCTGTATGAGATTTATGTCATGGTCTATGTCGTACATATATCTCATATTAGTTATGTCATTCGAATCCTTAGACAAGAAGTTATTATAGTCTTCCATTTGATGAACATTATGTTTGACATATTCAAACGCTACATTTAACCGGGTAGTTATAAAGTGTATGATTGGCATAATCGGATTCACGTAGGGAAGAATAATAAGCTAAATGGATTTGTCCCTCTTCGGAGAGATCTCAAGCTTAGGCCTCTCGTAGGAATGATGTTGATGAAAATGTTCGGCCGGACTCAAGTGAATTGATTAGATTAATGTCATTTCGATTGTCAACATATTCGGAATCGAGAAAGTACTGAACAAAGACAAGTTGACCATTTGACCATGACTTGTGTTCAATGAGATCGTGGACAAAGGGATTATGACATATTCTAAAGGAATGCGAACTTGTATCTAGTTATACTATTTGGGTAGGTATGACGGTTTGCTAGAACCTAATCATATATTATGGTTTCATGTTTGAACCCATTGCCAACTTAGTGTAATCCTAGAGGGTCACACACAATAGAACGAATCTTAAATAAGGACTATATCGGAAACCTTCCAGATAAATGTGCGGCCGCACAGGTGGTTTTGGGCGGCCGCATACTATGTCGGGACTGGTTTCCTAATTTGATTTGGAAAAGAATTTTGGACGGGTTTAGACACAAGTTTCCTATTTAGAATAGGTCTAACTTGTATATAAAAAACCAAATTCGGGCCAGAACATAACATAGCTTTTGTGCAAGTCTCCAAAGAGTTTGAGAGAGTTTTGTTTTGTTCTAAGATATCCTAGATTGAAGAACAAAATAATACACAAATAAAATTCCATATAGTTCATATTAATTGTGAAAACGTGTTTCACAATATTGGTCTAGCAACCAAGATCAAGTGTTCTTGATATTCGTTCAAGGTGTGGATACCGCTAGAGGGTGAAGCTCATCATCTTCAAAGTTCGTGTTCTTACTTGTTCGTGATTAAAGCTTCAATTTCTCCACCAAGATCAAAGACCAAATTCAAAGTCATCAAGGGTTAGTTTTCTAGTATTCATATTGCAAGTATTTGATTTAATCATATGAATGGATCTATGGGCTTTGGGTTTCATAAATTTTAAATGCTATTTTCCGCTGCACATGTTACTACGAAACCCAACAGTGGTATCAGAGCCCCGTTCATGTTGATTATTTCAATACTTAGGTCATGTTGTGTGTATATATATTGTTTATGTGCCTAACATGATATGAATATTGGATATATGATGTTTATGTGTTATATGATTTTATGTGGTTTATTGTTTTACAACTTTAATCGCACTAAAATTATGTTGGATTCTGAATTGTTTGATTATTAATTTTTGATTGGATCAAAGTTTTAATAATCGGGGAAAATAATTTTGAGACAAATTTTCAAACTTTAAAAATTCATTCTGATACTACTGTGCGACCGCACAGTAATCCTTGGGCGGCCGCACAGGTTTGGGCGACCGCACAGTCTTTTCTTGGGCGGCCGCACAGTTGGTCAGAATCAGATTCTGGAATTTTGATGGGGTCCAACCGAATCAGTGACAATACCGGCCAGACCTGCTGATCTGGAGCGGGTTTTGGGCAGTTGGTTTTGGTGTGGATCTTGGGGTTTGATTTTCCTATTTGTTTTGATCTTGTGATTCTAAGATTGGTTCAAGGTTTGGATGGATAATCTACGTTCATCGAGATTATGTTTCCCAAACTTGATCACAATCAAAGTTTTAAAGATAAAACGAAGTTAGAATTATGAAGAGTTCATAATTGCTAAAATTGAGAAACAAAGTTCTTGATTCAATGATTGGAGATTCATGTGGAATTGTGGATGCAATTGGCCTACGTTTATCGAGACCATCTATTTCTTAGTTTCGGCCACATGAACTACCTTCTTGGTTTCTTGAATTAGTGCGGAATTGTGGATGCCTTATGGCTTAGTTTCGGCCGCACTTCTTGTTGTCTTGATTTGGAAGAAAATATCCAAAGTTCAAAGAGTCTCATCCTTATAATTATAGAGAAACTAATGACACATAAATATTATGCTTAAATTAATGGAGATTAATTTAGTGGCTAAACTTGATGCGTAACATGTTTATATTATGTGCTCATAAATGTGTTGTATGCTATATGTGATGAACCTTCAAAGAAATTTTTAAGTCCTTTATTGCCATGCCATGATTTAAACACTTGTTAATACATGGGTGAATTTAATGTAGACTCGCCCTAGCGAGATGCATTGACTTTATTTATGTATGAGCAAGATAGATAATGTGGGCACGCCCTAGCGAGGCACATTAACTATACGTTTAAAATGGTTGGACTTAATTGGGCGTCAAAACAGTTTTGAGCCTAGGCAAAGATGAGATTTAATATGCTTTTTGAAATAGGATTTCTTAAAGAATATCATAAAAGGAACTAAGAGTCATATGAGATATGATTGACAAGAGTTGTCTACCTAATTAATTTGATTTTGTGTAATCCGCCTTAGCGGACTTAAAATTAAATTAAAACGGGATCTTAACCCATTTAAATTATATTATACATTGGATGTATAAGAATGTTATATAATTTAGTGGGAGTATTATTTTTTTGAAAAATACATTTTTTATTTCTTTAATGAAAATTGGTATTTATTAAATTTTAAAAATTTTGCATAATTGTAGATAATGACTAACAACACTCAATCAGTTTCGTTGCGATCGATCCTTGAGAAGGATAAGCTCCAAGAGAATGGTACTAACTTTATGTATTGGATCCGTAGCCTAAGAATTGTTCTAAGGCAAGAGGATAAGTTGTACATTCTCGATGGGCCACTTCCTGCTGAACCAGAACCTACTGCCCCTAGGGCAGAAAGAGACAGTTACAAGAAACATCGTAATGATTCTAGAGATGTAAGCTGTCTCATGCTTGCTACTATGTGCTCAAAACTCCAACAAAGTTTGGAACATTTGGAAGCCTATGAGATAGGCGTGGAGTTAAGAGCAATGTTTTAAGAGCAAGCTAGGCAAGAGAGGTACAAGACCATTGTTGCATTCACTTCATGCAAAATGAGTGAAGGGCAACAAGTGAGTCCTCACATGCTTAAAATGAAAGGTTATGTGGATCATCTTGAGAAACTTGGCTATCCAATCCCATTGGATCTAGCCACAGATCTCATTCTTAATTCATTGCCTAAAAGTTATAATCAGTTTGTGATGAATTATAACATGCATGGAATGGATAAGAATCTCTCCGAGTTGCATGGGATGCTTAAAACTGCGGAGATGAAGATTGTGGAGAAAGGTTCTCATGTGCTCTTGGTTCATGATGGGAAGAAGGCTGGTGCCAAAGGAAAGGGTAAGGCAAAAGTTGTCAAACCCAAGATAAGCAAAGCAAAGGTTGCCAAGGCATCTGAGGCAAAACCCGATTCACAAAAGGATGCAATCTGTTTCCATTGTCAAGAAATTGGTCATTGGAAACGTAATTGCAAGGCTTTCTTGGAAGAGCAAAAGAAGAAGAAGGGCAGCAAGGCTGCGTCGACTTCAGGTATCTATTTGATAGATATTCTCCTTTCTACCACTGATTCTTGGGTATTGGATACCGGATGTGGTTCTCACATTTGTTTAAATGTGCAGGGACTAAAGAATAGGAGACTACTTAAAGAGGGTGAAGTAGACCTACGCGTGAGGAATGGAGCAAGAGTTGCTGCATTAGCCGTAGGGACTTATGAAGTCACTTTACCTTCCGGATTAATTCTTGTTTTGAACGATTGTTATTATGTTCCGGATTTAAGTAGAAATATTATTTCAATTTCTTGTTTGGATAATGAAGGTTTTAAATTTCTTATTGAGAATAAGAAATTTTCTATTTATTTAAATGATGTGCTTTATGGTATTGCTAATTCATTTAATGGCCTTTATGTCTTGAATGTCAAGAATGAAAATAATGACAATGTCTATCATATAAATAAGAAATCTAAACCTAATGATGTAAATCATACTTATTTGTGGCATTGTTGTCTTGGTCATATTAATGAGAAGCGTATCTCAAAACTCCATGGGGACGGTCTCTTGGGTTCATGTGACCTTGGGTCATATGATACTTGTGAGTCGTGTCTTCTTGGAAAAATGACTAAGACACCTTTTACCAAGTTAGGTGAAAGGGCAAGCGACTTATTGGGGTTGATACATTCCGATGTATGCGGACCATTAAGTAGCAATGCTAGGGGAGGATTTCAATACTTCATAACCTTCACTGATGATTATAGTAGATTTGGGTATGTTTACCTAATGAAACATAAAAGTGAAGCATTTGAGATATTTAGAATATTTCAAAATGAAATAGAAAAACAACTTGGCAAAAGTATTAAGGCACTTCGATCAGATCGAGGTGGAGAATACTTGAGTCATGAATTTGATGATCATCTAAAGAATTGTGGAATAGTTTCACAATTGACTCCACCGGGAACACCACAATGGAATGGTGTGTCCGAGAGGAGAAATCGGACTTTGTTAGACATGGTTCGATCAATGATGAGTCAAGTTGATCTTCCAATATCCTTTTGGGGTTACGCCCTAGAAACCGCTGATTTCACACTAAATCAAGTTCCAACTAAATCGGTTCCAAAGACTCCATATGATATGTGGAGCGGAAAGAAACCTAGTTTGTCTTTCATGAGGATTTGGGGTTGCGAAGCTTTTGTCAAAAGACTTGTCTCCGAC
Organism: Campanula takesimana; assembly: GCA_026119855.1. NCBI lineage: Eukaryota > Viridiplantae > Streptophyta > Magnoliopsida > Asterales > Campanulaceae > Campanula > Campanula takesimana. Next base: position 1,165,737 of record JAOWBW010000072.1, read on the forward strand.
AAACTAGTACACAAATCTGATAAATGTATTTTCGTGGGATATCCTAAGGAAACTAAAGGATATTACTTTTATAACCGAGAGGAAAGCAAAGTGTTTGTTGCCCGAACTGGTGTCTTTCTAGAGAAACAGTTTCTCTCCAAAGAAATCAGTGGGAGTAAAATAAATCTTGAAGAAATTCGAGACCCAGAAAATAACATTGAACCAATAGTGGAACAAGAACAAAAACCACAAGGAGTTGTGGAACCTGTTCAAAATACACAAGCAACTCGCAGATCTAGTAGGTTACGATCCGAGCCCGAGAGATATGGATTTCTCGTAACGGGTAGTAATGAGGTGGAAATCATTGAGAATGATGAACCGAAAACCTACCAAGAGGTGATTTCTTCTCCTGATTCGGGCAAGTGTCTTGGAGCCATAGAATCCGAATTGCAATCCATGCAAGACAATCAAGTTTGGAATTTTATTGATGCACCCGAAGGTGTAAAAACCATAGGATGCAAATGGGTCTTCAAGAAGAAGACTGACATGGATGGGAAGGTGTATACTTACAAAGCTATACTTGTAGCGAATGGTTATAGGCAAGTTCATGGTATTGACTATGATGAAACCTTTTCACCCATAGCAATGATCAAGTCTATAAGAATTTTGCTTGCCATTGCCGCATATCATGACTATGAAATATGGCAAATGGACGTCAAAACTGCTTTCCTAAATGGAAAACTACAAGAGGATGTGTATATGACACAACCGGAAGGTTTTGAACAGAATTCTAAGGTATGCAAATTGCAGAGATCTATCTATGGATTGAAGCAAGCTTCAAGGAGTTGGAATCTCCGTTTTGATGAATCGGTCAAAGAGTTTGGTTTCATCAAGAACGAAGATGAACCTTGTGTATACAAGAAGATTAGTGGGAGCATAGTGCTATTCTTTATTTTATACGTGGATGACATATTACTCATTGGAAACGATATTCCTACACTTCAGTCCGTGAAGACTTGGTTAGGAAATGCTTCACAATGAAAGATATGGGTGAAGCCGCATATATACTTGGCATTAAGATCTATAGAGATAGATCAAGGAGGCTACTTGGTTTAAGCCAAAGTACATACATTGACAAGGTTATTAGAAGATTCTGTATAGAAAATTCTAAAAAGAGGAACCTTACCAGTGTTACATGGAGTTTCTCTAAGCAAGACTCAATGTCCTAAGATAAAAGTTGAGCGTGAGAAATGAATGATGTTTCATATGCTTCGGCAATTGGGTCCATCATGTATGCCATGATTTGTACTAGGCCGGATGTATCTTATGCTTTAAGCATGACAAGTAGATACCAATCCAACCCCGGTGAAAATCACTGGATGGCTGTAAAAGCGATTCTTAAGTACTTGAGAAGAACTAAGGATTCGTTTTTGATCTATGGAGGAATGGAAGATGATCTCGTGGTAAATGCTTACACGGATGCAAGCTTCCAGACCGACAAAGATGATAGTCGATCGCAATCGGGTTTTGTGTTTATGTTAAATGGTGGAGCTGTAAGCTGGAAGAGTTCCAAGCAAAGTACAACCGCTGATTATACAACGGAAGCTGAGTATATTGCTGCATCAGATGCTGCAAAGGAAGCTGTTTGGATTAAGAAGTTCATTACTGAACTTGAAGTGGTTCCTAGTATTGCTAATCCAATAGACTTTTATTGCAATAATAATGGTGCTATTGCTCAAGCAAAGGAACCAAGAGCACATCAGAAATCCAAACACATACTTAGGCGTTTTCATATTATTCGAGAAATCGTTGATAGGGGAGACGTAAATATATGCAGAGTACCTACTGATGATAATGTTGCGGACCCGCTAACAAAGGAACTTCCACAAGATAAATATGAAGGTCATGTTAGGTCCATGGGTATTAGATACATGGGAGATTGGGCCTAGGGCAAGTGGGAGATTGTTGGTAGTGGTGCTCTAGGCACGTTTAATAAATGTTGTAATTGTTATCATTTATTTCATATCAATAAAGAGATATTTTGATTATTATTGTTGTTCATGTTTACTTATAATAATCTCCGTCCCTAGTACTTGTTAAGAACTAGTATAAAGGCTAAATGATCATGAGATGATCATGTTAGATTTATGGGTACTTGTTTTGAACAAGGTACTGGACATGACCCGCTGTATGAGATTTATGTCATGGTCTATGTCGTACATATATCTCATATTAGTTATGTCATTCGAATCCTTAGACATGAAGTTATTAAAGTCTTCCACTTGATGAACATTATGTTTGACATATTCAAACGCTACCTTTAACCGGGTAGTTATAAAGTGTATGATTGGCATAATCGGATTCACGTAGGGAAGAATAATAAGCTAAATGGATTTGTCCCTCTTCGGAGAGATCTCAAGCTTAGGCCTCTCGTAGGAATGATGTTGATGAAAATGTTCGGCCGAACTCAAGTGAATTGATTAGATTAATGTCATTTGGATTATCAACATATTCGGAATCGAGAACGTATTGAACAAAGACAAGTTGACCATTTGACCATGACTTGTGTTAAATGAGATCGTGGACAAAGGGATTATGACATATTCTAAAGGAATGCGAACTTGTATCTAGTTATACTATTTGGGTAGGTATGACGGTTTGCTAGAACCTAATCATATATTGGTTTCATGTTTGAACCCATTGCCAACTTAGTGTAATCCTAGAGGGTCACACACAATAGAACGAATCTTAAATAAGGACTATATCGGAATATTGAGTCGAAGGACTTTGGAGAAATTAGTGAAATCTGGGGCAGGTGTGTGACCGCACAAAAGGGTTTGGGCGGCCGCACAGCTTGGCTCAAAAAGTACCAGAAACCTTCCAGATAAATGTGCGGCCGCACAGGTGGTTTTGGGCGGCCGCACACTATGTCGGGACTGGTTTCCTAATTTGATTTGGAAAATAATTTTGGACGGGTTTAGACACAAGTTTCCTATTTGGAATATGTCTAACTTGTATATAAACAGCCAAATTCGGGCCAGAACATAAGATAGTTTTTGTGCAAGTCTCCAAAGAGTTTGAGAGAGTTTTGTTTTGTTCTAAGATATACTAGATTGAAGAACAAAATAATACACAAATAAAATTCCATATAGTTCATATTAATTGTGAAAACGTGTTTCACAATATTGGTCTAGCAACCAAGATCAAGTGTTCTTGATATTCGTTCAAGGTGTGGATACCGCTAGAGGGTGAAACTCATCATCTTCAAAGTTCGTGTTCTTACTTGTTCGTGATTAAAGCTTCAATTTCTCCACCAAGATCAAAGACCAAATTCAAAGTCATCAAGGGTTAGTTTTCTAGTATTCATATTGCAAGTATTTGATTTAATCATATGAATGGATCTATGGGCTTTGGGTTTCATAAATTTTAAATGCTATTTTCCGCTGCGCATGTTACTACGAAACCCAACACTTGAGAAGTTAACCACGGCGAAAAACCCAACCTAGCTGACTAGTAATCCCAAGATCTAGGTTCAAAAAGGTCCACCTAACCGTTAAAAGACTTGTAGCGTCACTGTGGGGATTAACCCCATACCCATTCCTAAAAGTGACATCCCGAGATGAATAAGGTTAAGCCTATGGCTTTTAATGATTCCTATGGAGTAAACTGGGCTACTTGGAAGAATTACCTATGTGAGAGAGAAGTGGGGCCGCTTCGAGGAGAATTATGTGAGGCTCAATTTTTAGACCCTCTCACAGAACCAGGCATTGTCTTCCATGGCCACAAATGGACACAGCTATGAGAATTGAATTGTGTTAGGGAGATACCTGTGTAACGTATATGACTGGCTACACAAAAAGTTGACAGTTCAAGGACATCGTATCTACTGATTAGCGAGTAGAATAAGTATACGTCTACAAGGGAAGGTTCAAAGGGCAATCCCATACTTATCCTATGCAGGTTTTCAACTGTTGGACTTTATCACCAAATTCCTCATAATTTCCTTCATGCGGGGAATTATTGGAAAAATTGTGTATTTTTTGTATCATGTGAAGGAAATATGATTTATTTCCATGATAAATAATTTGTCGAATGACAAAATTGTTTTGTGGGTTTGTGTTCTACTCCATGAGAACATTGAGATAATGTATTTATTTGTCCAATTTGGTGTTGGGATGAATGAGATACAAAAGCTTGAAGTGGTGGGTTCAAATGGGGATATTGAGTTTATCCCACATTGGAAAGAAATGTGAAAGGAAGCTAGTATAGAGGCTTGGGCACTTTAATAGTGTTCAAGCTTGAATGGCATTGAGGCTCTCTCTCGCGCAGGGGGGTGGTGCAAATCATGGAACCAAATTGGCTTGGGACCATCGACCTCATGTGTGCACGCGACCTGCGGACACGAATGTAGCACCAATTTGGCTTGTCCGAGCTAGCTCACCTTTTGCAATTAGTTTTGATTTTTCTGTCAATTTTTTTTTTTTTTTTTGTCAAAAATCAGATTCATCCCATCATATGAACTGGAATGCCAAGTGAAGGGTTTCTCTTATCTCTTTATCAGAATTAATTAAAGGATAAAATCTTATCCTTTTGTTAATTAATTTCGGCTTATGTACGTCCTTGGACTAGTATAAAAAGAGCTACAAACCAGTTGAAGAAGACACAAAACTTTGATACAGAAATTCACACAATTTCCAGCAATCTCCACAGCCTCTCTTTCGTTGCATTTGGTTCATTCCTCATTTGGCCTCCTGTGTTGCATACTCGTGGTGATACTGTCTGGGCACTGAATTCAATTCGCTGGAGTCTCTTAGTGCAGGGAAGCATCCGGTTCGTGCGAGTGATCCTGGGAGACTAGCGTCCGACGACAACCTCAAGCACTCACGGTGAGGTGGCGAATAAGTCTTAAGGACAGTGTGATCAACACACGGCTCGGCACAAAACATTCAGTCTAGTTTATGTTTATCTATTCTCCAGTTTATTATTTACTCCCTCCGTCCCATTTCAAATTGCAAATACTAGGTTGGCACGGGGATTAAGGGAAAAAGTGAAAAAAGTGATGTGTTGTGAGTGTTGATAGTTGAGTGGGAGAGAGAAAGTGGGGTAGAGAATAGTTAGTGGGTTAGTGGATGTGAGTGTGCAAGTGGGTTAAAACTTGCCATTTTTGGATTTTGCAATTTTAGTTGGGACACTCTTTTTGGCAACTTTTGCAATTTAAAATGGGACGGAAGGAGTATTTATTTATTATTTATTCTGTAATTCGAGTTCCTTTTGTAGAACTTCATCTAACAATCATCTGCCAAAGAGTATGGCAGAAGAGTTGACGGTATATCATAGAATAGCATTGTGTAAAGGTGAAACTTATTTACGTTTTTTTTTTTTTTTTATATATGATGGATATTGTTTGAGTATATTTTAGGAAAATGAATAATTAGACAAGAAAGTAGGATATTCCTTGAAGTTCAAATTTCTCATTAATTCCACATTAGCAGAATGGAGCATATACAAAACATAACATGATTTTTGAAGAAAAAACTTATGTGAGAACACCATGACCCGTCTCATAGTAGAGACCGGTCATGAATCCGTGTTATTGGTATGTTTTTGACCCATGACCTGTGGGATTTTTTTAATTTATTTTTTTAGTTTTTATATTTTTTTTGGTGTTTTTTCGGTTTGCCATAAGTAATAGTTACTATAACTAAATGTAACAAACGTATTACTTATATGTAATAGTTTGTATACATAAAAGTAATACATATGTACATAAAAGTAACAATGTTTTTTTTTTTTTTTTTTTTTTATGTTTTCTTCATTTGCCAAAGTAATACTTATTAGAACTAGAAACATGTACTTGTGTTAGTAACATTGTAAAATAAGAAAGTAACAATTTTTATAAATGAATGTTACAAGTTACTTGTATAATAACATTGTAAAACAATTACGTTTACTTGTATAAAATAATTGTATATCCATATATTTTTAAATAATAATTTACAATGAGTTCAATTTGTTGGAGCAATTATCCCATATCGGGATTTAACTAACCAATGTCTGACTATATAAATATCCTGGGTCACTCCTCCCATTGCCAATTGGTTTTGAGATGGAACCTCAGACTTTATCATGGTATCAAAGCTGGCCCATTACACATGCAGGCCCAACGGCCCACGATGTTGCTCCGCGCCACCCGTAACAAGTCCACGTTGTAAGCCTTGGCAAAGCCCGGCTACACGTGAGGGGGCGTGTTAGAGACAATTATCCCACATCGAGAATTAACTAGCTAAGCTTTATCAAAATTTATCAAGATACATGTAAAAGTATTACATTATTTATAGAAATCTGTTACAATTTCATCTACTAAAGTGTTACATTTGCTTGTACAAATAATTACATTCTGTATATAAGTTGTTATTGTTCAAATTGTACTTTCTTTCAAAAAATTAAAATCAAAATACTAAAAAAAAAAATATTCTGCAAAAACACTATTACATTTCAGTATAACGATAATTACATTTAGTTATTGTTAGTGTTACACGTATTTATATTTAGTATTACAGTTGAAAGATGAGTAAAATGAGTTTTTTTTTTTTTTTTTTTTTTTTTTTTTTTTTTTTGTAAAAATGGTGTTACGTTTACTTATAAACAATGGTACTTTATAAGTAACACAATTGTTACATTTAGTTATACTAAGTATTACTTTTGGCAAACGAAAAAAACTATCCAAAAAAATATAAAAACTAAAAAAACACGGTTTTTTATTCTGGATTTTTTTTTTGGCCATGGGTCGCTGCCACGTGGCATTTTTTGAGTGGAGCATGGGTTGGGATCTTATGATTCGCGGAGAATGTTGTATACGGGTCATGGATCGACTTGTCTCTTCTATGAGACAGATCTAGGTGTTCTCACCGAGAGACCACCTCATTTTTGTAAGCTGGCATTGTTAGAACATGGCTTGCAATACAAGTTATTTGGACTTCCATTAATAAAATCATGACTATAATATTAATATAAAGTATAGTCAAACCTAGTAAATGTATAGAATCCCTGAAATGTTATTTATCTATTTATGATGGGCAAAATGGTAAATCAATATTGCTTAAGAAATGAATAGGTATGGTCCCTATTTGAAGTGTCACAATGTTTCATATATATAGGCCCTTCCATCAAGCCTAGAAACTACTTGATTCTTACTTTTATCATTCTAAATAATCTTCATTTTGTTAAAGAAGACATTGAGAGATTAAGAGACACTATCACTTAGAAGATCATCTCCCTACATCCTCTTCTTCATCTAAAGTTCTCCCTTCAAGTTATCAATATGGATTCAACAGGTAATCATCGCTTCCGCCTTCATCTCCTTCCTCATTCTTCTTCTAAATATGAGTATGGCATTCAGGGTTAAATTGTTCCAACAATTGGTATCAGAGCCTGGTTATTATTTAGTTTGAGTTTGAGTTCTTTTAAGAAAGCTTTATTGCTTTAATTTGATTCATTTTTTCCTGTTGAATCATAAAGGTTTGATGATGATTATGGACTCTAATTTATTGATAGAGTACTAATAATCTTCATCAGAAATTAAGAAAATGGTTTGAAAGTTTTGTTCATTAAAACTCAATGATTCAAGTGTGACTATCACTTCATAACATGGTTTTATGTCTAGTGCATACCATGTGGATCTACTCACTTGATTCCATTAATTTTAAAACAAGATTATCCTTAAATAACATGGTTTTATGTTTTAATTACATACCATGTGAATCTACTTGTTATTAATGCCTTTTGAAAAATTTGGACAAAAATAAAAGAAGTGCAGAAAATCTGGCACGGTCGTGCCCTTTGTTTGGCACGGTCGTGCGCATTCATTTCCTTGAACCGGTGCATCTTAATAGTGCTGGTCCGGACGGGTGTATTATTTAATCCGGTCGGACCGGTTCGTTTGGCACGATCGTGTCTCTGGTTTAGCACGGCCGTGCTCATTGTACCATGAAAACATGCACTTTCGGATAATTTTTGGCACGGTCGTGCATCAATTTTAGCACGGTCATTCAAAGTGTGCCGCGAGAACATGCCTTTCTGTAAATTGTTGCACATCCGTGCATCTTTCTATGCTCGACCGTGCAGCTACTGTTCATCAGAATTGAATTTTGCACAATTTTTTTTTCCTCCTGAACAAACTTCATTTTTCAAACCTTAAAGCCCTGATTAATTATATGCTTAAATAATTTTATTCATTGTTTAAATAATATTATCGCTTAAGTGATTAACGCTATTTAAATGCAAATTTATTAAAGTGTTGAATGTTTAAATTAATATGTGAATGACTTGAATTTTCCAAAGAAGATCTTGACATTTGACTAAACTTGGACATTCATGTGATGACAAATAAAATGAACATTAAGCTGTTTTATTAAATGCTTAAGACTACCCAAAGGAAGATTATGCATTTAATCAAATATTGTTCAAATTACTTGTCATCTAAGACAATTATTTATGAATCAACTCGCAATCCAAAGATTAGTTTTTGATGTCATGTTAATTGCCTTATTGATGGATTTCATTTTGATATAATTATCTTTTATTCATAATGTAGTTACTTATTATTGTTTTGTATTAATTCTTGTTCTCGATTCCCAGATTTACTTAACGCTTCTTCTATAACTGCTGTGATGAGCACAATTCCGATGCTTAATGGGACAAACTTTAAAACTTGGAAAAACAAAATAGTCATGATCTTAGGCTGTATGGATATTGATCTCGCTTTTAGGGAGCCGTTTCCTATTCCTCTTAATGAAGAAAGCACCCCTAAGGACCGCTTATATGTTGAGAAATGGAAACGCTCCAATCGAGTAAGCCTAATGATTATGAAAAAAGTCGTCCCGGAAACATTTTTAAACAGTGTTCCTGAGGACGTTGATGCTAAGACTTTCCTAGAGACCCTTGAAGAACGCTTTGCAAAAAGCGAAAAGTCGGAAACAAGTTCTACCCTAAGGAAACTTGTTTCCATGAAGTATAAGGGTACCGGGAATCTTAGGGAGTATATCTTGGAAATGCTTCACCTTTCGACAAAGCTAAAAGCACTTAAGTTAGATGTGACTGAAGAGGTCCTCGTGCATTTAGTTTTGACCTCTCTTCCTCCTCAGTTTGGTCACTTTGAGGTGACCTATAATTGTCAAAAGGACAAGTGTAACATTAATGAATTGATTTCACATGTGACACAAGAGGAAGATAGGTTGAAGCAATCTAAGGTAGAAAGTGCTCACTTAGCATCTACCTCTTCTCATGGGACTAAGAGAAGAGGGAAAGAAGTTGCGGTAAAAAGCAACAAGAAGCCTAAGGGATCTAACGATCATAAAGAAAAGAAGTGCTTCTTTTGCAAGGACCTAACTGTTGGTAGTGGTGCCCTAGGCACGTTTAATAAACGTTGTAATTGTTATCATTTATATCATATCAATAAAGAGATGTTTTGATTATTATTGTTGTTCATGTTTACTTATAATAATCTCCGTCCCTAGTACTTGTTAAGCACTAGTATAAAGGCTAAATGACCATGGGATGATCATGTTAGATTTATGGGTACTTGTTTGGAACAAGGTACTGGACATGACCCGCTGTATGAGATTTATGTCATGGTCTATGTCGAACATATATCTCATATTAGTTATGTCATTCGAATACTTAGACATGAAGTTATTATAGTCTTCCACTTGATGAACATTATGTTTGACATATTCAAACGCTACCTTTAACCGGGTAGTTATAAAGGGTATGATTGGCATAATCGAATTCACGCTAGGGAAGAATAATAAGCTAAAGGATTTGTCCTCTACGGAGAGATGTCAAGCTTGGGCCTCTCATAGGAATGATGTTGATGAAATGTTCGGCCGGACTCAAATCGAATATGAATGATTAGATCAATGTCATTTGAATTATCAACCATATTCAGAATTGAGAAAGTATTGAACAAGACAAGTTGACTTTTTGACCATGACTTGTGTTCAATGACATCGTGGACAAAAGGATTGTGACATATTCTAAAGGAATGCGAACTTGTATCTAGTTATACTATTTGGGTAGGTATGACGGTTTGCTAGAACCTAATCATATCTTATGGGATCATGTTTGAGCCCATTGCCAACTTAGTATAATCCTAGAGGGTACACACTAATAGAACGAATCTTAAATAAGAGGACTATATTGGCATTTAGGGTCGGAGGACCTCCAAGGAATTTTTGGAAAATTCTGGGCTTCCTGTGTCAACCAAGCGGGCGCTTGGGTTGAACCAGGCGGGCCCTGAATGAGTCCGGAAAAGGGTTGGACCTTCTGTTCAATATGAGCGGGCGCCTGGGTTGGACCAGGCGGGCGCCCCGGTATGCAGACAGAATAATTCCTAATTCGATTAGGAAAGGTTTTTGGCACAAGTAGTTACCTATTGGAATAGGTCTTAATTGTGTAAAAAACTCAATTCGGCCAGACCATCCTAAGTAGTGCTTTTGTGAGTCTCAAAGAGTTTGAGAGAGATTTTATTTTGTTCTAAGATATCATGATTGAGGAACAAAAATATTCACAAAATAAAATCCATATAGTCTTTATTAAAATTATGAAAGTGTGTTTCATAATTATGGTCTAGCAACCAAGATCAAGGAGCCTCTTGATATTCGTTCGAAGATGTGGACACCGCTAGAGGGTGAATTTTATCATCTACAAAGTTCGTGATTTTGCCCGTGATAAACTTCAAGTTTCTCCACCAAGACCGAAGAAAACTTTGATAGTCATCAAGGGTTAGTTTATCCTTTATTCATGTGGTTTGTATTTGATTTAATCATATTATGAACGGATCCATGGCTTTGGGTTTCTTAAAATTTTAATTGCTATATTCCGCTGCGCATGTTACTTGGAAACCCAACAGTGGTATCAGAGCCCCGTTCATGTTGATTAATTCAATACTTGGATCATGTTTTGTGTATATAAATTGTTTATGTGCCTAGCATGATATGAATATGGATTATATGATGGTTATGTGTTATGTGATTTTATGTGGTTTATTGCTTCAACTTTAATCGACGATTCAATCGCAATAAAATATGGTGGATTCTGAATTATTTGATTATTAATTTTTTTGATTGAATCAAAGTTTTAATAATCCAGGGAAAAATAATTTTGAGACAAAATTTTCGAACTTTAAAATTCTATAGCATTCTGACCATTCAGGCGCCCGCTCGCTGGATGAAGACCAGGCGGGCGCTCGCTGGTCAAAATTTGTTCTGATTTTGGTGAAAATCTGAATATGGAATTTTCGATAATTCAACAAAACCAGTAACAGAACCAGTCCCGAACTTGCTGATCTGGAATGGGTTTTGGGTAGTTGGGTTTGTGTGTGGATTTTGGGGTTTGATTTTCCTATTTGTTTTAGTCTTGTGATTCCTAGATTGTTTCAAGTTTTGGATGGCTAATCTGCGTTCATCGAGATGTGTTTCCCAAAATTGATCGTAATCAAAGTTTCAAAGATAAAACGAAGTTAGAATTATGAAGAGTTCATAATTGCTAAAATTGAGAAACAAAGTTCTTGATTCAATGATTGGAGATCCATGTGGAATTGTGAATGCAATTGACCTACGTTCATCGAGACCATCTATTGCTTAGTTTCGGCCACATGGACTACTCTCTTGGTTTCTTGAATTAGTGCGGGATTGTGGTTGCCTAATGGCTAGTTCGACCGCACTTCTTGTTGTCTTGATTTGGAGATAATAACCGAAGTTGAAATAGTCTCATCCTCATAATTATAGAGAAACTAATGACACATAAATATCATGCTTAAATTAATGGAGATTAATTTAGTAGCTAAACTTGAATGGTTCCTATGCGTTTAAAATGGTTGGACTTAATTAGGCGTCAAAAACAGTTTTGGGCCTAGGCAAAAGATGAGATAAACATGCTTTTTGAAATTGGATTTCTCAAAAATCTCATAAAAGGATCTAAGAATCATATGGGATATGATTGACATGATTGTCTACCTAATTAATTTACATTTTGAGCGGTCCGCCTCCGTGGACTCAAAAGTTAAATTAAAGTTGGATCTTAGTCCAATTAAATTATATATACATTGGATGATATGAAGGTTATATAATTTAGTGGGAGTATTTTGTTGAAAAAATACATTATTTATCTTTAATGAAAACCGTACTTATTAAATTTTGAAAATTTTGCATATTTGTAGATAATGACTAATAACACTCAATCAATGTCATTGCGATCCATCCTTGAGAAGGATAAGCTCGAAGAGAATGGTACTAACTTCATGGATTGGATCCGTATCATAAGAATCGTTCTTAGGCAAGAAGATAAGTTGTACATTCTCGATGGGCCTCTCCCAGCTGAACCACCGCCTACTACCCCTAGGGTAGAAAGAGACAATTACAAGAAACATCGTAATGATTCTAGAGATGTAAGTTGTCTCATGCTTGCTGCTATGTGCTCAAAACTCCAACAAAGTTTGGAACATTTGGAAGCCTATGAGATAGGCGTGGAGTTGAGAACCATGTTTCAAGAGCAAGCTAGGCAAGAGAGGTACAAGACCATTTGTTGCATTCACTACTTGTAAAATGAATGAAGGGAAACAAGTGAGTCCTCACTTCTTAAAATGAAAGGTATGTAGAGCACCTTGAGAAACTTGGGCTATCCAATCACATTGGAGCTAGCCACGGATCTCATTCTTAATTCATGCCTAAAAGTTATAATCAGTTTGTGATGAATTATAACATGCATGGAATGGATAAGAATCTCTCTGGGATGCTCAAAACTGCAGAGATGAAAAATTGTGGAGAAAGGTCTCCCGTGCTCTTCGTTCATGATGGGGAAGAAGGCTAGTGCCAAAGGAAAGGGTAAGAAAGTTGTCAAACCCAAAATAAGCAAGGCAAAGGTTGCCAAGGCTTCTGAGGCACAACCCGATTCACAAAAGGATGCAATCTGTTTCCATTGTCAAGAAATTGGTCATTGGAACACGTAATTGCAAGGCTTTCTTGAAAGAGCAAAAGAAGAAGAAGAAGAGCAGCAAGGCCTGCAGCGACTTGAATCGATCAGGTATCTATATGATAGATATTCTCCTTCTACCACTGATTCTTGGGTATTGGATACCGGATGTGGTTCTCACATTTGTCTAAATGTGCAGGGACTAAAGAATAGGAGACTGCTTAAAGAAGGTGAAGTAGATCTACGCGTGGGGAATGGAGCAAGAGTTGCTGCATTAGCCGTAGGGACTTATGTGTCACTTTACCTTCCGGATTAATTCTTGTTTTGAACAATTGTTATGATGTTCCGGATTTAAGCAGAATATTTATTTCAATTTCTTGTTTGGATAATGAAGGTTTTAAGTTCTTATTGAGAATAAGAAATTTCTATTTATTTAAATGATGTGCTTTATGGTATTGCTAATTCATTTAATGGCCTTTATATCTTGGATGTCAAGAATGAAAAATAATGACAATGTCTATCATGTAAATAAGAAATCTAAACCTAATGATGTAAATCATACTTATTTATGGCATTGCCGTCTTGGTCTATTAATGAGAACGTAGTCTCAAGACGTTCATCTCAAAACTCCATGGGGACGGACTTTTGGGTTATGTGACTTAGAGTCATATGATACTTGATATGATACTGTGAGTCGTGTCTTCTTGGAAAAATGACTAAGACACCTTTTACCAAGTTGGGTGAAAGGGCAAGCGACTTATTGGGGTTGATACATTCCGATGTATGCGGGACCATTAAGTAGCAATGCTAGGGGAGGATTTCAATACTTCATAACCTTCACTGATGATTATAGTAGATTGGGTATGTTTACCTAATGAAACATAAAGTGAAGCATTTGAGATATTTAGAATATTTCAAAATGAAGTAGAAAAACAACTTGGCAAAAGTAATAAAGGCACTCTCGATCAGATCGAGGTGGTGAATACTTAAGTCAAGAATTGATGATCATCTAAGGAATGTGGAATAGTTTCACAATTGACTCCACCTGGAACACCACATGGAATGGTGTGTCCGAGAGGAGGAATCGGACTTTGTTAGACATGGCTCGATCAATGATGAGTCAAGTTGATCTCTCCAATATCCTTTTGGGGTTACGCCCTAGAAACCGCTGCTTTCACACTAAATCGTGTTCCAACTAAATCGGTTCAAAAGGACTCCATATGAGATGTGGAGCGAAAAGAAGCCTTGTCTGTCTTTCATGAAGATTGGGGTTGCGAAGCTTTTGTCAAAAGACTTGTCTCAGACAAACTTGCACACAAATCTGATAAATGTATTTTCGTGAGATATCCTAAGGAAACTAGAGGATATTACTTTTACAACCGTGAGGACAACAAAGTGTTTGTTGCCCGAACTGGTGTCTTTCTAGAGAAAGAGTTTCTCTCCAAAGAAATCAGTGGGAGTAAAATAAATCTTGAAGAAATTCGAGACCCAGAAAATAACATTGAACCAATAGTGGAACAAGAACAAGAACCACAAGGAGTTGTGGAACCTGTTCAAAATACACAAGCAACTCGCAGATCTAGTAGGTTACGATCCGAGCCCGAGAGATATGGATTTCTCGTAACGGATAGTAATGAGGTAGAAATCATTGAGAATGATGAACCGTCAACCTACCAAGAGGTGATGTCTTCTCCTGATTCGGACAAGTGGCTTGGAGGCCATAGAATCCGAATTGCAATCCATGCAAGACAATCAAGTTTGGAATTTGATTGATGCGCCCGAAGGTGTAAAAACCATAGGATGCAAATGGGTCTTCAAGAAGAAGACTGACATGGATGGGAAGGTGCATACTTACAAAGCTAGGCTTGTAGCGAAAGGTTAGGCAAGTTCATGGTATTGACTATGATGAGACCTTTTCACCTGTAGCAATGATCAAGTCTATAAGAATTTTGCTTGCCATTGCCGCATATCATGACTATGAGATATGGCAGATGGACGTCAAAACCGCTTTCCTGAATGGAAAACTCCAAGAGGATGTGTATATGACACAATCAGAAGGTTTTGAACAAGATTCTAAAGTATGCAAATTGCAGAGATCCATCTATGGATTGAAGCAAGCTTCTAGGAGTTGGAATCTCCGTTTTGATGAATCGGTCAAAGAGTTTGGTTTCATCAAGAACGAAGATGAGCCTTGTGTATACAATAAGATTAGTGGGAGCATAGTGCTATTCCTTATTTTATACGTGGATGACATATTACTCATTGGAAACGACATCCTACACTTCAGTCTGTGAAGACTTGGTTAGGAAAGTGCTTCGCAATGAAAGATATGGGTGAAGCCGCATATATACTTGGCATTAAGATCTATAGAGATAGATCAAGGAGGCTACTTGGTATAAGCCAAAGTACATACATGACAAGGTCATTAGAAGATTCCGTATGGAAAATTCTAAGAGAGGCACCTTGCCCGTGTTACATGGAGTTTCTCTAAGCAAGACTCAATGTCCAAAGACAAACGATGAGTGTGAGAAAATGAATCATGTTCCATATGCTTCGGCAATTGGGTCCATCATGTATGCCATGATTTGTACTAGGCTGGATGTATCTTATGCTTTGAGCATGACAAAGTAGATACCAATCCGACCCTGGCGAAAAATCACTGGATAGCTGTAAAAAGCGATTCTTAAGTACTTGAGAAGAACTAAAGACTCGTTTTTGGTTATGGAGGAAGGAAGATGATCTCGTTGTAAATGCTTACACGGATGCAAGCTTCCAAACCGACAAAGATGATAGCCGATTGCAATCGGGTTTTGTGTTTATGTTAAATGGTGGAGCTGTAAGCTGGAAAGAGTTCCAAAGAAAAGTACAACCGCTGATTCTAAAACAGAAGCTGAGTATATTGCTGCATCGGATGCTGCAAAGGAAGCTGTTTGGATTAAGAAGTTCATAACTGAACTTGAAGTGGTTCATATATTGCTAATCCAATAGACCTTTATTGCGATAATAATGGTGCTATTGCTCAACCAAAGGAACCAAGAGCACATCAGGAAATCCAAACACATACTTAGGCGTTTTCATATCATTCGAGAGATCGTTGATAGGGGAGATCTAAATATATGCAGAGTACCTACTGATGACAATGTTGCGGACCCGCTAACAAAGGGACTTCCACAAGCTAAACATGATGGTCATGTTAGGTCCATGGGTATTAGGTACATGGGAGATTGGGCCTAGGGCAAGTGGGAGATTGTTGGTAGTGGTGCCCTAGGCCCGTTTAATAAACGTTGTTATGTTATCATTATTTTCATATCAATAAAGAGATGTTTTGATTATTATTGTTGTTCATGTTTACTTATAATAATCTCCGTCCCTAGTACTTGTTAAGCACTAGTATAAAGGCTAAATGACCATGGATGATCATGTTAGATTTATGGGTACTGTTGGAACAAGGTACTGGACATGACCCGCTGTATGATGAGATTTATGTCATGGTCTATGTCGAACATATATCTAATATTAGTTATGTCATTCGAATCTTAGACATGAAGTTATTATAGTCTTCCACTTGATGAACATTATGTTTGACATATTCAAACGCTACCTTTAACCGGGTAGTATAAAGGGTATGATTGGCATAATCGAATTCACGTAGGGAAGAATAATAAGCTAAATGGATTTGTCCCTCTACGGAGAGATGTCAAGCTTGGGCTCTCTCATAGGAATGATGTTGATGAAATGTTCGGCCAGGGACTCAAATGAATTGATTAGATCAATGTCATTTGAATTATCAACATATTCGGAATTGAGAAAGTATTGAACAAGACAAGTTGACTGTTTGACCATGACTTGTGTTCAATGACATCGTGGACAAAAGGATTGTGACATATTCTAAAGGAATGCGAACTTGTATCTAGTTATACTATTTGGGTAGGTATGACGGTTTGCTAGAACCTAATCATATCTTATGGGATCATGTTTGAGCCCATGCCAACTTAGTATAATCCTAAAGGGTCACACACAATAGAACGAATCTTAAATAAGAGGACTATATTGGCATTTAGGGTCGGAGGACCTCCAAGGAATTTCTGGAAAAATTCTGGCTCCTGGTCAACCAAGCGGGCGCTTGGGTTGAACCAGGCGGGCGCCTGAATGAGTCCGGAAAAGGGTTGGACCTTCTGTTCAAATGAGCGGGCGCCTGGGTTGGACCAGGCGGGCGCCCGGTATGCCGACGAATAATTCCTAATTCGATTAGGAAGGTTTTTGGCACAAGTTACCTATTTGGAATAGGTCTTAATTGTGTATAAAAACCTCAATTCGTCCAGACCATCCTAAGTAGTGCTTTTGTGAGTCTCAAAGAGTTTGAGAGAGATTTTATTTGTTCTAAGATATCATTGATTGAGGAACAAAATAATTCACAAATAAATTCCATATAGTTTCTTATTAAATTGTGAAAGTGTGTTTCATAATTATTGGTCTAGCAACCAAGATCAAGGAGCTCTTGATATTTGTTCGAAGTGTGGACACCGCTAGAGGGTGAATTTATCATCTACAAAGTTCGTGATTTTGTCGTGATAAAGCTTCAAGTTTCTCCACCAAGACCGAAGAAAACTTTGATAGTCATCAAGGGTTAGTTTATCCTTTATTCATGTTTTGTATTTGATTTAATCATATGAACGGATCCATGGCTTTGGGTTTCTTAAAATTTTAATTGCTATATTCCGCCGCGCATGTTACTTGGAAACCCAACACTAACGCACATGAAGTATGACTGCCCTAAGTATCATGCTTGGCGTGCTAAGAAAGGTATGTCATTTGGTCTTGTTTGTACTGAGGCTAATTTAGTTTCAATCCTTTATAAACATGGTGGTTGGATTCTGGCGCAACAACTCACATTAGTATGTCTATGCAGGGTTTCCTGAATTACCGAAAAGACCTCAGCGAGGATGAAAGATTCATCTATATGGAGCTGGGAACCCGGTAGAAGTAATAGGCATTGGAACCTTTAGATTGTTATTAAGTACCGGATATTATTTGTATTGAATAATACTTATTGTACCTTCGGTTAGAAGGAATTTAATATCTATCACTGTTTTGGACAAGAGGGTTACTCTTGTTCGTTCGGAAATATAGATGTGATCTTTATTTTAATTCCATTATTGTTGGTACTAGTACTTTATCGAGTAGTGATAATCTTTATTTGCTTAACACTACTCAAACAATCAATGAGTCCCATAAAAGAAAGTAAAGTAAAAAGCAAAAGTTTTCAAGTGAAAATTCTTATACCGTATGGCATAGGCGTTTAGGTCATATCTCCAAAAGGAGAATTGACAAGCTTGTGTCTGAAGGAATCATAAATAAACTTGATATCCGGATAAAGACTTTTGCATTGAATGCCTAAAAGGAAAATTTACAAACACGAAAAAGGAAAGTATCCTCGAGAGCATCAAGCGTCTTAGAACTAATACATACGGATATTTGTGGGTCATTTCTACTCCTTCTTGGAATGGTTAACAATATTTATTACGTTCATAGACGACTACTCTCGATATGGATACATTTATTTACTTCATGATAAATCTCAATCTTTGGACGTCTTCAAGTCTTTTAAATCCGAAGTTGAAAATCAATTGGGAAGACTATTAAGAATGTTAGATCCGCTCGTGGTGGGGAGTTAGTATATGGTCGGAAGACGGTTCGGGAGAACAACGTCCGGGTCCTTTTGCTCGCTATCTTGAAGAGTGTGGGATTATCCCTCACTATACTATGCGGGAACGCTTAGCATGAAGGTTGTAGCTGAGAGATGTATAGAACCCTTAAGGATATGGTAAGGAGTATGGTTTCTTGTACTTCTTTACCTCACTCATTATGGGGCGATGCTTTAAAAAACGCTACTTATCTTCTCAATAGGGCTCCCTCTAAGGCCACTAACAATAAAATCCCTTATGATTATGGACGAATAAGAAACCGTCCTTAAATCATCTTCATGTTTGGGGATGTCAGCGGAAGCTAGGCCTTATAGGCCCTAACGAAGGAAAACTGGACGCTAAGACAGTTAGTTGTTACTTTGTGGGGTATGCCGAAAGATCAAAGGGGAGCTATAAAATTTACAACTCGAAAACTAGAACGTTTTTTGAAACGGAAAATGCTAGGTTCTTTAAGGATGTTGAGTTTAGAGGGGAAATTAGAATATAATTTTGAATTTAAGGAAGAGGAATCCATTTCTATACCTCTTCCCTTAGTAGTTCCAATGGAAATCAAGTACTTGTACCTGAAATTAAAGAGGAACAAATTCAAAAAATTGACTCCCTATAAATATTGAACAACATGAAAATGTTGATCAAAATGAGGAAATTCAACAACCTCAAAATGAGGAAGAACCGGTGCCTTTAAAAAGATCATATAGAGTAAGAAGAAGTGCCATTTCGGATGATTATGAGGTGTATCTAGCCGAGAATGAAGGACACTTAGGCTAGTGGGAGATGAGCCTCTCACCTTCCATCAAGCCATTAATAGTCATAATTCTCATAAGTGGATCAATGCCATTAATGAAGAGTTGAAATCTATGAAAGACAAGACGTTTGGAATCGTGCTCAGTACCTAAGGATGTGAAACCTATTGTTGTAAATGGATATTAAAACCAAAAGGGATTCACAAGGTAATGTGGAAAGACATAAGGCTCGTCTTGTGCTAAAGGGTTCACTCAGAAGGAAGGTATTGATTACAAAGAAACATTCTCTCTGGTATCTTCTAAAAACTCCTTTAGGATCATTATGGCATAGTAGCAACATTATGACCTTGAACTTCATCAAATGGATGTTAAGACAGCTTTTCTCAATGGAGACATTGAGGAAACCATCTATATGAAGAAGAAACCAGAAATGGTGGATGATTTGGAACAAACTAATCATTTAGTTTGTAAACTTAAGAAATCCATTATGGGCTCAAGCAAACTTCTCGGCAATGGTATCTCAAATTAACAAGTCATCTTTCTTTTGGTTTTGAAACGAATCTTGGTGAAGATTGTATATACCATAAGTTCAGTGGGAGTAAATTTATATTCTTAGTCTTATATGTGGATGATATTTTCCTTGCTAGTAATGATATGAACTTTCTAAAAGAAACTAAGAAATTTCTTTCAAACAAATTTGAAATGAAAGATCTTGGTGAGACATCTTTTGTATTAGGAATCCAAATACACCGTGATCGCTCACGAGGTACTTTAGGATTATCACAAAAGGCCTATATAGAGAAGGTATTACAAAGGTTTAGCATGCAAAACTGTAAACCACATGACACCCTTGTCTCTAAAGGAGATAAATTCAGTCTCAATCAATGTCCCAAAAACAATTTTGAAACCAAGTATATGGAAAACATCCCTTACGCATCAGCAGTAAGAAGCTTAATGTATGCTCAAGTCTGTACTCGTCCAGACTTAGCTTTTATTGTTGGGATGTTTGGTCGATAACAAAGCAATCCGGGGAGAGAACATTGGGTCGCAGCCAAAAGAGTGATGCGGTATTTACAAAACACCAAGGACTACATGCTTACATATTCAAAGTCGGATCATCTTGAGATCGTTGGGTATTCCGATTCCGACTTTGCTGGATGCCAAGACAGCCGTTAATCAACGTCTGGTTATGTCTTCACATTAGCCGGTGGAGCAATTTCTTGGAGAAGTGCCAAGCAGACACTCGTTACTTCCTCTACCATGGAAGCCGAGTTTGTTGCTCGTTTCGAGGCATCCAATCAAGCTATATGGCTGCGTAAATTCATTAAGGGACTCCGTATTGTCTATAGCGTCGAAAGACCTATTAAGCTATATTGTGACAATAGGGCAGCGGTTTTGTACTCTAATAATAACAAGAGCTCGTCAAAGTCTAACACATTGACATTAAATTTCTTGTTGTAAGAGAGAGGGTACAAAAGGAACAAATAGAAATACAACTTATTGTACAAACTCTATGTTAGCGAATCCGTTTACTAAGGCGTTATCACCTTTAGTGTTTCACGAGCATGTTGCTCATATGGGTGTAACAACTTTTGATAACATTTAATATAGTGGGAGATTGTGTTGTTTTTTCATAGTTTGTTCTATTAATTATTAAAGTTTGATCTCATTTGGTTAAAGTTGGACTAGTTGGAGAATATGTTTATATATATTCATTAAGTTCCATGCTACACATCTATGCTTTTGATCTATGTCATTTAGTTAGAATTTGTATATATGATTATAGTGGGTTTAGTTGCGAATCAATTACAACGACTGCCCCTTTAGTCCTATACTTATATGGCTAATGGACGAGATTGTTATAGATGATAACAAAGTGCACATAAGGGTTGTCATTTATGTTATACTTATGATTTAAAAGGAAGAACTTAGTTTTGCAACCCAAGTGGGAGATTGTTAGAACATGGCTTGCAATACAAGTTATTTGGACTTCCATTAATAAAATCATGAATATAATATTAATATAAAGTATAGTCAAACCTAGTAAATGTGTAGAATCCCTGAAATGTTATTTATCTATTTATGATGGGCAAAATGGTAAATCAACATTGCTTAAGAAATGAATAGTATGGTCCCTATTTGAAGTGTCACCATGTTTCATATATATAGGCCCTTCCATCAAGCCTAGAAACTACTTGATTCTTACTTTTCTCATTCTAATAATCTTCATTTGTTAAAGAAGACATTGAGAGATTAAGAGACACTATCACTTAGAAGATCATCTCCCTACATCCTCTTCTTCATCTAAAGTTCTCCCTTCAAGTTATCAATATGGATTCAACAGGTAATCATCGCTTCCGCCTTCATCTTCTTCCTCATTCTTCTTCTAAATATGAGTATGGCATTCAGGGTTAAATTGTTCCAACATGCATTATTTTTAAATTCTCCAACAAGAATTATCAATGAAAAAGACAATATGTTTTAATTTTTCTCTTAAAAAGAAATTTAATTATTGGTCCAACTGTCTCTAACGTGCATGATTTCCCTTATTGGAAAGAAGACATTTGACTATTGACGAATATATACACGAGCTAAGCCATCTCCCCCCCCCACCTTATTTTCATTATTGTTTTTATAATAATAATAATCTACATTAAATCTAACAAGTGTAGCATTAGACTTTGAATTAGGATAAATTTTCTTGGGGTTGGTCTCTTGTAAAACATGTTTTTCCTAATGGTTAGGAAAAACGTGTTTTTCAGAACCTCTAGAAGACTTTATAGTGATATCCAGAAGGCTTTATACTGATATCCAGGACCCTTCTGGCTATCGCTTTCAAAGGTTCTGGCTATCAATCTCATATCCATATCCAGAAGGCTTTATATTGATAACCAGAACCAAAGAACCCTTCTGGCTATCACTTTCAAAGGTTCTGATTATCACTTTCAAAGGTTCTGCTATCAATGTCATATCCAGAAGGCTTTATATTTATATCCAGGACCCATCTGGCTATCACTTTCAAAGGTTCTGGCTATCAATCTCATATCCAGAAGCCTTTATATTGATTTCCAGAACCGTTGAGAAGTTCCGATTATTTACAAAAATACCACCGCATTTTTTTTTAAAACACGTTTTTTCTAAACGTTTGAAAAAACGCATTTTTCCCAAGATTTTACGAATTTCTTGTTACCCTACAACTTTGAATAACCCGACCAAACTAACCAAACAATTTTCCTAGTGGACCCCAAACATTCAACATGAATGATTCCAAACCTCACATCTACTCCTCATCATTATTATTAGTATTCTCTCCACATAATGTTCCCTCGTTCTATAATTATGGTGATACTCTTTTCTTTCTGACCTAGTTTAAAGTTTTTAATTTATTTTTAATATGTCTTAGAATAAGGTTGCGTTTGATACATCAAGTATTAGATGCTTGACGCTTAATAGAATGTAATGCAATTTGGAGGTATAATGGATTTGATCACATTGAGCGCTAGATGTCGAGTGTTGAGTGAAGATCTTATTCGTTAAGCAAGGATAATGATTCTCAATCATTAAAAGGGTGTTGGACATATTCATATTGGATGAAAGAATTAAATCATTGCATATTACCTCCAAATTACCATACATTCTATTAAGCATCAAGTATCAAGTACTTGATGCGTCAAACGCAGCCTAAGTCTCTTAGTTGCTTTATTACTTAAAACATATAATGTGGCCCACTTGTCATTCTCACAGCAAAAATTCTCTACCCACTTTCTCTCTCATACTTTGCTTTTCATACCACACCGTTTACTTTTTCTTAATCATAGTGCAAAGTCAAAGTAAGAACCTTAAACTGAGACGGTAAAAGTATTTTTTTGTCGCAAAATAAATGATATAGTTTTCTAATAAAAGTCTAGTATGAAAAATTTCGCTAAATTATTAGCAATGTGTAAATAAATATATCATATTTACTAAGAAGAAATGCAAAATGAGTTGTTACATTAACTATGAGATGAAGGGAGTATATTTAAAGATTAATCATGCAAATGATTATCTTCATAATAAAAATGGAATTTCTCTTAAGGCTCCGTTTGTTTCGCGTAAAACAACTTCTGGAAAATGTTTTCCCCATTTTTCAGTGTTTGTTACACACCGGAAAATGAGGAAAATATTTTTCGAAAAATGGGTTTCCCGCTTTTCTAAGTAAAATGACTTGCGGATTTCTACTCCGTAAGTCATTTTCGGGAAAATCCTAACTCCCTCACTCACACACAACTCCCCATACAACCTCACCCTACCCACTCCACCTCCAAATACCACCCCCTCCATCCATCCTATTCCCACTACCCACCCTCCAACCTTACCTTCCCCCCCACCACCACCCCACACACCCACCCACCCCCCTCAAAAAAAAAAAAAAAAAAAAAGCAACAAAAAAAAAAACAACTTTTTCACTCATATTAAAATTATTTTTGAACACCTCCCCCACCCGCACTACCCCACCCCCCAAAAATAAAACTTATTTTCACTCATATTAAAACTATTTTTGAACACCTCCCCCACCCCGCCTCACCGCTATCCCCCACCTCCCCCCCCCCCCTGACACCACCCCACCCCATCCCACCACCCTAACCCTCACCCCATTCAATTTTTTTTTCTCATAATAATTTTTTTCTGATATTAAATTATTATTTTCTCATATGAAAATATTTTCCGCAAAATATTTTTCTTAGATTTAGCAAACAACCAAAAACATGTTTATGTCATTTTCCGAAAAATCATTTCCTTTTAGAACAGCAAAAATAAAACATAAGTATCCCCTTTTTGATGACCCTTTCTTCACTTTGATTCGGGACTAGTCCATTTAGTTCATAGGTAGACATAAAGAAAAGGTAAACTAAAACTAGGACAATGTTGCTCACTCAGTCCCATAGTTGTTCGATTATTTTATTTTATTTTATTTTATTTTATTTTTGTCATGTAGGATAATGCAATTTAATTAGTTACTTTCATATTATATATTTACTTGAAGTGACTTTTGGTATTTCTTTTTGAAGATTTGTATTTTAAATGTCACATATAAAGACGGTGTAAAAGGAAATGCAAAAATCAAATAAAGCAATTATTAGCATGTACACCAGATATTCACGGTTACACAAAATAGGGGCATGACCTAATAGTGGTTTTTCAAATTTCTGATAACTCTAAACTCGATTAATTTAATATTTTAGGTAGTGTGATACAATTTATTTTTCTTGATATGAATAAATGTTGCCAAACAATCACTGAACATTAATTTTTCTCGTAGCTACTAAAATTAAATTCACTCAAACAAAAAAGAAAACTAAATGAAATGGGTATAATTGTGACAATCTGTGAAGCAAAAAAGTCAATAGCCAACCACTAATAGATAGAAGTGTAACAAAGATGAATTTGATTTTGTTTTTGTTGGGTATGCCCACTTATATCTCAGTTTCAATGTAATAAGATTGATTAGATTTGATTGATCCATCACCTAAGTTTTATTTCATGGACTTCAGACCCACATGTAAGAAGTATTTATACTTCATTTTTTTTAGGTTGTCCATTGTAATAGAATAGGCTTAGAAATAGGGCAAGAAGATCAAGATTCAAGAAAATCACTGAGTGACTACAAGCCATGCGCCATGCGCCTCCAAACCATGCGCCATGCGCCTCCAGGCCACGCGCCATGCGCCTCCTTGGTGCGCGCACATGAGTATGCACCTAGAATCATCTCATGCGCCCCATTGGCTCATGCTGTTAGATCAATGTGGCTTGCAACACAAACAATTTGGTACCTTCCATAAATAAAATCATAACTATGACATTAATATAAAGTATGGTCAAAATAGTCAATGTGTAGAATCTCTGAAATGTTATTTATCTATCTTTGATGGGCAAGATGGTAAATCAACATTGCTTTGGAAATGAATAGGTATGGTCCCTATTTGAAGTGTCACCATGTTTACTATATAAAGGCCCCTCCATCAAGCCTTAAACATACTTGATTCTTACTTTTCTCTCTACATACTCTCTTCATAATTATCTAGAAGAAATTCTGAGAAACTTAAGAGACACTCTCATTTAGAAGATCATCTCCCTACATCTTCATCATCCTTAATCTCCCTTCAAGACACAATAATGGATTCAACAGGTATACATTTATTACATGCTTCCGCTTCATCTTTTCCTCATTCTTCTTCTAAATATGAGTTAGGCATCAGGGATTATAATTGTTCTAACAATTGGTATCAGAGCCCCGCTAATTATTTAGTTTGAGTTTGAGTTCTTGTATTAAGAAAAAACATTAAACCGCTTTAACTATGATTCATTTTCCCTGTTGAATCTTAAGGTTTTTGATGTCGATTAGGGACTCTAATTCGTTAATAGAGTGCTGATGATCTTCATCTAAATTAAGTAAATGGTTTGAAAAGTTTTGTTCTTTAAAATGGTTCATGTGAGACTATCCCTTAAAAGCATGGTTTATGTTGTAATGAACATACCATGTGGATCTACTCACTTGATTCCACTAATTTAAGGCAAGATTATCTCTAAATAACATGGTTTTATGTTTTAAGGACATACCATGGGGATCTACTTGCAATTCATTGATTTTGAGAAAGTTTAAACAAAATTCAGAAGTGCAGAATTCGCCTTGCTCGGCCGAGTCCTTTGTTCTGCTCGGCCGAGCATATGAAAAGGCGCGAACTGCTCGGCCGTGTCCTCTGTTCTGCTCGACCGAGCAGATCAATTTTCAAACAATCTGATTTAAAGTGCTCGGCCGAGCACTTCCCTTGACTCGGCCGAGCAGTCACTGTTCACAGATTTTTTGGGAAAAATTCTTATTTTCTGTACAACTTTTGTTTCCCTTGGACAAAACATTAATTTTTCAAACCTTAAAGCCCTGATTAATTATATGCTTAAATAATTTTATTCACTGTTTAAATAATATTATCACCCAAGTGATTAACGTTATTTAAATGCAAAATTATTAAAGTGTTGAATGTTTGAGTTAATATGTGAATGACTTGAATTTTCCAAAGAAGATCTTGACATTTGACTAAACTTTAACATTCATGTGATGACAAATAAAATAAACATTAAGTTGTTTTATTAAATGCTTAAGACTACCCAAAGGAAGATTATGCATTTAATCAAATATTGTTCAAATTACTTGTCATCTAAGACAATTATTTATGAATCAACTCGCAATCCAAAGATTAGTTTTGATGTCATGTTAATTGTCTTATTAATGGATTTCATTTGATATAATTAATCTTTGATTTATAATGTAGTTACTTATTATTGTTTTGTATTCATTCTTGTTCTCTAAAACCCCAACAGATTTACTTATTGCTTCATCCGTGATTACTGCTATGAGTACTTTACCGATGCTTAACGGGACTAATTTTAAAACTTGGAAAAATAAATTGATGATGATCTTAGGCTATATGGACATAGATTACGCATTAAGGGAACCGTTTCCTCTTCCTCTTTCTGATATAAGCACTCAAGAAGATTGCTTAAATAATGAGAAGTGGGAACGCTCCAACCGCGTGAGCCTAATGATCATAAATATAGTTGTCCCGGAGACCATTTTGACCGGTGTCTCCAAGGACATTGATGCTAAAACATTCCTTGATATGATTGAGGGGTGTTTGGCATCTACCTCTTCTCACGGGACAAAAAGAAGAGGGAAGGACATTGCGGTTGCAAGTAAAAAGAAGCGTAAGAGATCATCCAATGATCATAAAGAAAATAATTGCTTCTTTTGCAAGGACCTTACACACATGAAGTTCGACTGCCCTAAGTATCACGCTTGGCGTGCTAAGAAAGGTATGTCATTTGGTCTTGTTTGTATTAAGGCTAAATTTGGTTTCAATTCCTACATATACATGGTGGTTGATTTTGGTGCAACAACTCACATAAGTATGTTTGTGTAGGATTGTCTGAGTTACCGAAGAACCAGTGAAAATGAGAGATTCATCTATATGGGAGCTGGGAATCCGGTTGAAGTGAAAGGCATCGGGAATTTTGGTTATTGTTAAAGTGCTTAGTGTTATTTGTATAAATAATACATTTGTTGTACCGTCATTTAGACGGAATTTGATATTTATCACACTATTGAACAAAAGAGGTTATTTTGTTCATCTTTTATAAATGTGATTTTTATTTTAAATTCCAAGGTTGTTGGTACTAGTACTTTGTCAAGTGTTCTTTATTTACTTGACATTTTTCAAACAATAAATGTGTCCCTTAAATAATGAAACCAAAACTAGAAAACAAAAGTTATCAAGTAGAGTTTATATTTTATTAAAGCATAGGCATTTGGGTTATATTTCCAAGAGGAAAATTGATAAGCTTATGTTAAAGGAAAATCTTAAACAAACTTGATAATTTGGAAAATACTTTTGCATTAAATGCCTTAAAGTAAATTTACAAACATTATAGTATTCTCGAGAGCATCAAGTGTCTCAATGAACTAATTCATTCGGATATTTGTAGGCCATTAATTAATCCTTCATGGAAAAGGTCAACAATAGTTATTATGTTCAAAATGACTAACTCTTAGTTTGAATACATTTATTTGCTTCATAAAATATTGAGTTTGGACGTTGTAAAAGTCTTATAAAGACAAAGTTGGAAATCAACTTTGAAGACTATTAAGAACATTAGGGTCATTCATGATGGTGTATACATCTTTGGAATGATTGTTAAAAGGAACAACGTCTAGGTCCTTTTTACTCGCTATTTTGAAAGAGTGCGGGATTATCTCTCTCTACATTGAGCCGGGTACGCCTAGCATGAATATTGTACTAGAGTCATATTGAAATCCTTAAGGATATGGTAATAAGTATGTTTTATACTTCTCTTACCTCACTCATTATGGGCGATACGTTAAAGCCGCAACCTTTATTCTCATTAAAGCTCCCTCTAAGGCTACTAATATAAACCCTTAATGATTTAAGGACGCATTCCTTATTCGTCCTTAAATCATATTCATTTATGGGGTTGTCTAGCATAAGGATAGAATTTATAAGTCTACTAAGGGCAAGTTAGACGTAAGATTATTAGTAGTTATTCATGGGGTAAGCCGAGAGAACTAGGGGATATATAAATTTTACAACCCGAAAGTTAGAACGTTTTGAAAAACGAGAAATGCTAGGTTCTTTTAAGGATGTTGAATTTAGTGGGAGAATTTGGAGTAATATTTTGAATTTGAAAAGGAAGAGGAATTCATTTGTATGGAATCCATTTATATACCACTTCCCATAGTTCCAATTGGATATCAAGTTTTGAACTTGACATTCAAGAAGAACATACAATTCAAAATAAATATGATTTCCCTATAAATATTGAACA
This sequence comes from Campanula takesimana, assembly GCA_026119855.1. Lineage (NCBI taxonomy): Eukaryota > Viridiplantae > Streptophyta > Magnoliopsida > Asterales > Campanulaceae > Campanula > Campanula takesimana. Next base: position 1,194,508 of record JAOWBW010000072.1, read on the forward strand.
ACATGGAAATGTTGATCATAAGAAGGAAATTCAACAACCTCAAAATAAGATAGAACCGGTGCCCTTTGGTAGATCCAATAGAGTAAGAAGAAAGTGCAAATCCGGATAATTATGAAGTGTATATTGCCGAGAATAAAGGACACTTAGATTTAGTGGGAGATGAGTCTCTCATTTTCCATGAAACCATTAATAGTTCTAATTCTCATATAGGAAATTAATGTCATAAATGAAAGGTTAATATCTATAAGGATAACAACGTTTGAGATCTTGTCCCATTACCTAAAGATGTGAAACCTATTGGGATTAAATTAATCTTTATGACCAAAAGGATTCACAAGGTAATATGGAAAGATATAAAGCCCATCTAATTGTTAAAGATTTGACTCAAAAGGAAGACATTAATTATAAAGAAAGCACTTTTCCGGTATCTTCTAAAACCACTTTTAGATCATTATGGCACATATAGCATATTATGATCTTGAAGTTTATCAAATGGATATAAAGACAACTTTCCTTAATGGAGACATTGAGGAATATATGGTTGATTTGGATCAAACTAAGCAATTAGTTTGTGAATTTAAAGAAATCCATTTGTGGACTCAAGCAAGTTTCTCATCAATGGTACTTAATCAAGTTATTTTTATTTGGTTTTGAAAAGAATCTTGATTAAGATTGTGTATACCATAAGTTCAGTGGAAGTAAATTTATAATTTTGGTCTTATATATGGATGATGATTTTGCTTGCTAGTAATGATATGAACCTTATTAAGGAAACTAAGAAATTTCTTATTTGAAATGAAAGATCTTGGTAAGGCATCTTTGTATTAAGAATCCAAATTCACCGTGATCACTCACGAGATGTTTTAGGATTATCACAAAAGGCCATATGGAAAGGTATTACAAAAGGTTTAGCATGCAAAAATGTAAACCACTTGACACCCCTAATTTTAAATGAGACATTCTTAGTCTCAAACAGTGTCCTAAAAGTAAATTTTGAATCCAAGTATATGGAAAATTCCCTCTTTACATCAGCAGTAGGAAGCTTAATGTATATGTATATCTTACATTAAATGTTGGGATGCTTGGTTAATACCAAAGCAATCCGGAAAGAACATTAAGTAGCAGCCAAAAGAATGATAGAAGTATTTACAAAACACTAAAGAACTACATGCCTATGTTTTGAAGTCGGATCATCTTGAGATCATTAGGTATTCCGACATTAGTTAATGGCTGCATATGTTTTAATGGACTGTAATTTGTCAAAACAAGTGTCGAAAGACCAATTAAGAAATGACTATCAGGTAGCAGTTCTGTACTCTAACAAGAGTTTATGGATTTAGACATTAATTATCTTGTTATAAAGAAAAGAGTACAACATGAACGAAAGGGATACAACTTATAGAAACAAACTCTATTTAGAGGATCCATTTATGAAAGAGTTATCATCTTCAGTGTTTCACGAGCATGTTGCTCATATGGGTGTAGCAACTTTTGATAACATTTAGTATAGTGGGAGTTTGTGTTGTTCTTTCATTAATTGTTCTATTATTTAAAGTTTTGATCTCATTTGGTTAAGTTGGACTAGTTGGAAGAATATGTATATATTCATTAAAATTCATGCTACACATCCATACGTTTGATCTATGTCATTTAGTTGAATTAGTATATGTAATTATAGTGGGTTTAGTTGCGAATCAATTTCAATGACTGCCCCTTTAGTTCTATACTTGTATGGCTAATGGACGAGATTGTTATAAGTGATAACAAAGTGCACATTTGGGTTATCATTTATGTTGTACTTATGATTTAAAGGAAGAAATTTGTTTTGCAACCCAAGTGGGAGATTGTTAGATCAATGTGGCTTGCAACACAAACAATTTGGTACCTTCCATAAATAAAATCATAACTATGACATTAATATAAAGTATGGTCAAAATAGTCAATGTGTAGAATCCCTGAAATGTTATTTATCTATCTTTGATGGGCAAGATGGTAAATCAACATTGCTTTGGAAATGAATAGGTATGGTCCCTATTTGAAGTGTCACCATGTTTACTATATAAAGGCCCCTCCATCAAGCCTTAAACATACTTGATTCTTACTTTTCTCTCTACATACTCTCTTCATAATTATCTAGAAGAAATTCTGAGAAACTTAAGAGACACTCTCATTTAGAAGATCATCTCCCTACATCTTCATCATCCTTAATCTCCCTTCAAGACACAATAATGGATTCAACAGGTATACATTTATTACATGCTTCCGCTTCATCTTTTCCTCATTCTTCTTCTAAATATGAGTTAGGCATCAGGGGATTATAATTGTTCTAACACATGCGCCTCTCTAGCCCACGTGCCTTAACGTAGTGTGTTTAACACTCAGTGATTTAATGAAGATTTAAAGACTTGAAGAGAATTCAAACTACGCCAATGATTCAAACGATGTTTAAATAACACGTGTGCGCCCAAATTGAGGACACCTGTCCACAACAGTCACATTTGTGTTATGTGTCTAAACGGCTATAAAAGGACACGTGCTCCACTCAATGAGCGACAACACATTTGTCCTTTGCTCAGAATCATCATGAATTTCCAACGGCTAGTTTTTGGGATTTCACTATAAATACCCTATAACTTCAACATTTTGAAGTTGCTGAGTTGCTAAAGAATTGCTAAGATTTCCAAGAATTTTTCTCTCAAGCATTTGTTGAAGATTTGAAGATTGCCTTTGAAATTCCCAGATTCCTCAAGAACATCTTCATACCTTCATCCTTAGCCCAGATTTTCAAGCAATAACACTTTAGTTTTCTTGTGCTCTCAATCTCAAAGATCTAAAGAGCATTGATACTAAAATCACACACGCACCTCTTTAAGTTTGATCACTTAGATCTTTCTTTAAGATATATACCGGTTATTGTTTTGGATTTGTTCATTCATAGAATATTAGATCTTGAGTTAGTGCATAAGCTCAAAAGTTGTAATTTGTAACACTCACTCATTATATAAGATCTTCATTAGAAATCCAAGACTAACCATCTTGGTAGAGGACGTAGATCATTCCTTTGATCGAACCTCTACAAATAGTGCGTATTAATTACTTGTCATTTACTTTCAAGTTATTATCTTTACTCACTATTTGCTTGTTTATTCATTGTAGATTGATTGATTGAACTGTGTTGTGTTTGTTATATCATTTGCCTTAGTTTCTTATTTCACCCACTTTGAGCCAAAATACTTAGAGTGTGTGTGCGCCCCCTTTATCATACTTTGCGCCTATTTACATTACTAAATTCCGCTGTGCATTTCACTCACTCACATAGGCGCATATCATAACGCTTATTTGATAAAGTGCGCATTTTCAATTGAGTTTATCAAGGGTACGAAAAGAATTTTAAAACAGCTATTCACCCCCCTTCTAGCTATTTTTCATACCCTTGTTGCCCTTTGGGACCAACAAGTGGTATCAGAGCTAACACCTTTATAAAACAGTTTTTGTTTTTCAAGCTTAACAGCTTGGGTGCCGATTCTAAATGGCAAACTCAAAACCTATGGCAACTGCAAACTACACTCACGTTCCTGTCTTTGATGAAGATCATTTTGACGTGTGGAAATTCAGCATATTGACTCATCTCAACTCAATCGATGAAAGACTTCATGACACCGTGGTTTATGGACCTTACATCCCTATGAAAGCGAATCCAAATCCGCGCACCAATGCTGTTCAACCAACCGTCAAGAAACCAAAGGAAGAATGGACTGAAGAAGAAACAAGAAGAGTTGCAAATGATGGCAAAGCTAGAAACATTCTCCTGAGCACTCTAAGCACGGCTATGAAACAACAAGTCATGCATTGTGCTACTGCTAATGAGCTATGGGACGCTATTGAAGAGCATATAGAAGGAGATACTGTTTGTAAGGAGAACAAGAAATATGAAGTGCAAAAGAGATTCAACAATTTCTCTCAACTCCCCGGTGAAACCTTAAGACAAACGTATGAACGCTACTGTGAAATTATCAATCTATGCATTTAACTTGGCATGAATTTTTCCAACAAAGATTTGAATGTAAATTTCCTCCAAGCTTTTGGCTCAAGATATCTCCATAAATCTAGCGTTCTTGAAGACGCTGGAACTTTAGATGTATGGACTTTAAGGAACCTTTATGCAAATCTCAAAGTTTATGAGCTCAAACTTCAGCGAATTAGTGAAACTGAAGGAAAATCAAAATACATAGCAATGGTGGCGCAAAGAGAAGAGGCGCATGTTTCTGCGCCTGCGCCTACTCATGATGAGAAAAGTTCTGATCCCAAAATTTCTACTTCTGAGCTATTGGACATGGACGAGGAAGACTTCGCTTTATTTGTGAAGAGATTCCAGAAGTTCAGAAAATTCACCAAGCCCGGCTCAACAAGCAAATTTCAAGGATCTACCAGCAGAGCTCCTCCAAAATTCACAAGGAGCAGTGATTCAAAAAGAAAAGAAGACCTTGTTTGTTTTAATTGCAGGAAACCAGGACACTTTGCTTCAAGCTGCCCAATTCCAAAATTTGAATATATGCAGAAGAAGAGCAGCCATACTCCCAAGTTCACTCCTAAATTCACTCGTCACAAGGGAATGGTTGCTGAAGAAGAAGCACCAGCAAATGAGCAGAACACTTGGATTGAAACAGACTCAGATGAGAGCGATGAAGATTCCGATGATAGACTCGTTTGTTTGGTGGCAAATGATGATGAAATTGATACTTATGATTCTGATGATGACTTCTCCTTTGATCTAAGTGCAAGGAACAAGTTGAGAAAAGGAGCATACATTAGACCTCAAGTTGAACCAGGGTATGAAAAATAGCTAGAGGGGGGGGGGGTGAATAGCTATTTTAAAATTCTTTTCGTACGCTTGATAAACTCAATTGCAAATGCGCACTTTATCAAGTAAGCGTAATGAAATGCGCCTAAGTGAGTGAGTGAAATGCACAGCGGAATTTAGTAATGAAAATAGGCGCAAAGTGATAAAGGGAGCGCAACACACACACTAAGTATTTTGGCTCAAAGTGAGTGAAATAAGGAACTAAGGCAAATGATATAACAACACAACACAATTCAGTTCAATCAATCTACAATGAGTAAACAAGCAAATAGTGAGTGAAAATAATAACTTGAAAGAAACGACAAGATAATAACACAAGCTATTTGGAGAGGTTCGATCAAAGAAAGATCTACGTCCTCTACCAAGATGGTTAGTCTTGGATTTCTAATGGAGATCTTATATAATGAGAGAGTGTTACAAATTACAATGTTTGAGCTTATACACTAACTCAAGATCTAATAATCTATGAATGAACAAATCCAAAACAATAACCGGTGTATCTCTTAAAGAAGAATCTAAATGATTAATCTTAAAGAGGTGCGTGTGTGTTCTTAGTATCAAGGCTCTTTAGATCTTTGAGATGGAGAGCACGAGAAACTAAAGTGTTAAGGCTTGAAGATCTGGGCTAAGGATGAAGGTATGAAGATGTTCTTGAGAAATCTGGAAAAACGAAGGCAATCTTCAAATCTTCAACAAATGCTTAGAGAGAGAAATTCTTAAAATTCTTAGCAAAACTCAGCAACTTCAAAATGTTGAAGTTATGGGGTATTTATAGTGAACTTCAAAAAACTAGCCGTTGGAGATCCTTGTGGATAAGATGAGCTGTCGCTCGTTGATTGGAGCATGCATATATTATGCCCATTTTGACACTCAACATAAATGTGACCGTTATGGACACGTGTCAACAGATTATGCGCATATGCATTTTTTAACCACCGTTGGATCATTGGCGTAATTTGAATTCTTTTCAAGTCTTCGAGTCTTCAATAAATCACTGAGTTTGAATAAACACTTTGAGGCGCGTTTGAGCCAAGAGGCGCACAGTAAGTGTGCGCTTAAATCAAGGGGCGCAGAGGCGCGTAACATAGCTAGAAAGAAATCCTTGTGTGCGCGTTTCTGAGAGGCGCATGGCGCGAATGAAGAAAGGCGCATGGCGCATAGTGCAGAGGGCGCATATGCGCGGCTCAAACTTACTGAGTGATTTTTCTTTGAATCTTGATCTTCTTGCCCTATTTCTAAGCCTATTCTATAACAATGGACAACCTAAAAAATTGAAGTATAAATACTTCTTACATGTGGGTCTAAAGTCCATGAAATAAAACTTAGGTGATGGATCAATCAAATCTAATAAATTTCTATTACATAAAAACTGAGATATGTGTGGGCATACCCAACATCCAAAATCAATGATGATGAAGTGATTGCTGAACAAGAAAAATTGTTCAAAAAGGCTGAAAAGGTAATCACTAGATTTGATAGTATGAAGGAAGCTTTAGCACTATCATGTGATGAAATTTCCCAGCTTAAGATCGAGAAATCTCTACTTAAATCTGAACTCACCCTCCTTAAGGAGCAGATAAAGAGCATGACTCCTTTTACTGTTAAAAACACTTTCCTAACAGAACAGAACTCACTTCTTAAAGTTCAAAAAGATGAATTGGTTGCTCAAATTACAGATCTTAAAAAGATTACAAATGAGTGGTCCAATTCTCGTGTCACTATGGAGAATATATTTGAGTCCCAAAAAGTCAGTGGTGATAAAAGTGGCTTGGGATTCTCATCAACTAGTGACAAATTTAAATGTGATGTCTGGGCTGAAAGAAATAGTGAATTTACTAACCAGCAAACTTTTGAAATTCCCAAGGAAAAACATTCTAATTCAATGGGTAAAGGACAGGAAAAAGTCAAGAGACAAACATTCCATTATGTCTACCCAACGAAGCAATTTGAGAAAGCTAATGGGAAAGATATAGCTACAGATGAATCATCCTCTAGCAAAATCCCTCTTGAAACAAAGCGCGCTCCTTCTCCGAGTGCTCATTATGAGCCTAGGAGCCACGCGCCTCATCGCTGTGCGCCTCCTAGCCCTATGCGCCCTCCTAGATCAAGCGCTCCAAAATTTCAAAAGAAGGATTTTTTTAAGGCTAGTCCATCTGACCCAAAGAAGAATGCTATCCCAAAGAAAAGTAAAGAGTTTGTGAAAACTCATGTGATTGGTGGCTTTCATCATTGTTCCATTTGTGATTGTTCTGGACACAAGGCCGTGGAATGCCTTTTGCGATTCACTCCCAATGCCAAAGGACGTAAAAACCCTAAGGTCAAGCAAGAGTGGGTTGTCAAAAGTTGCTAACCCTAGGACCCAAAAGGAATAAAGGGGACCTGCTTAAATGTCTATATTTCAGGTTCTTTGCTTCATGGCTGGATCTTCAAAAGCTAGAAATTATGAATGGATTCTCGATAGTGGGTGTTCAAGACACATGACTGGAGATAAATCCTTATTAGAAGATGTCCATGAAGAAAGAGGTCCCTCAGTAACATTTGGTGATAATAACAAAGGTCAAGTTGTTGCATATGGAAAGCTCAAGAAAGACAAAGTGTGCATTGAAAGAGTCTCTCTCGTCGAAGGGCTCAAGCACAATTTATTATCCATATCTCAATTCTGCGACAAATGATTAGAATGCCATTTCACCTCAACTCAATGTCTTATCAAGAATGGCAAAACTGGAGCTACATTACTCACGGGATATCGTAAGACAAATATTTACATTATTGATTTCCATAGTATGAACTCTAGTACTAATCTTTGTTTTGTAGCTAAAAGTGTGAGCAAAAATAGTTGGCTGTGGCACAAGCGCTTAAGTCACTTGAACTTCAAATATCTATCTAAACTCAGCAGGAATAACCTAGTTAAAGGACTTCCCAAGGTTGCTGATCATCATAACAAGAAGTGTGCCGCATGTAAACTTGGCAAACAACCGAAGAAATCTTTCTCCAGCAAGACCAATCCTTCAACTTCTAGATGTTGGCAACTGCTCCACATTGATCTATTTGGACCAGTCACCACTGCAAGTATTCGAAAGAACAAGTATACTCTAGTTGTGGTGGATGATTATTCAAGATATACATGGGTGGAAATGATGATCTCAAAAGACGATTGTTACGACATTTTGACCACCTTATTCAGACTGCTCCAAACCCAAAAAGAAGATGACATCGTTAGTGTTCGATCCAACAATGGAACAGAATTCAAGAACAACGGTGTTGATCGATATTGCGACGATCATGGGATAGATCACAACTTCTCAACCGCTGGAGTTCCTCAATAAAATGGTGTTGTGGAAAGAAAGAATAGGACGTTGATTGAAGTGGGAAAGACGATGATAGCTGAAGCGAAATTGCCTAAGTACTTTTGGGAATAAGCTATCAACACAGCATGTTTTACTCAAAATCGTTCCCTCATCAACAAACTTCATAACAAGACTCCGTATGAACTTTGGCGTGGTAGAACTCCCAACATTGCATTCTTCAAGATATTTGGTTGCAAATGTTATATCCTCTACAACAGAAACGAACATAGAGGTAAATTCGATGCCAAAGCCGACAAAGGTATTTTTGTTGGGTATGCCAAACATTCTAAAGCTTTTCGCGTTATTAATAGGACTACATTAGTGATAGTTGAATCTGTATATGTTACATTTGATGAACATTCTCTCCTTGAGCCACATTTGGCTCCAAATGTTGCTGATGATTCTGTTGAGCTTAATGATACAGGTGCTCCTATTTATGTTGCGCCTACACAAGAGCAAAATCTATCAACTCAAGGAAATCCATCAACATCAGTTGCGCCTAATTCCTCATATGGCGCGCCCCATGAGTCATCAGCTGCGCCTCACTCACATGTTGCGCCTCTTGATGCCTCTCATGCGCCTATATCTACTGCTGCATCTGGTGTAAACCCAAGTTTCAACTCTACACCAATTCAACCCCCAAATTTTGATGATTTAGAATCTGGTGAAGATGTACCAATTGAAGACCTTTAAGTTACTACGACTCAACCTAACTTACCTCCTGAAATTCGTGAAGTTAGAGGTCACCCAATCAATAATATCATTGGTGATCTAAACGTTGGTGTTCGTACAAGGAGAGCTACAAACTTTGATGCTTACATTGCATTCATCTCTCAAATTGAACCGAAGAAGGCTGATGAAGCACTCCAAGACCTAATTGGGTTGTTGCAATGCAAAAAGAACTCAATCAATTTGAACGATGTAAGGTTTGGACTCTTGTTCCAAGACCAAATGATCAAGGAGTGATTGGTACGAAATGGGTGTTCAGAAACAAGATGGATGAGAATGGAACCATCACAAGAAACAAAGCAAGATTGGTTGCACAAGGCTATAGGCAAGAAGAAGGAATTGATTACTATGAAACTTTCGCGCCCGTAGCAAAACTTGAAGCTATCAGATTATTTCTAGCTTACGCAGCTCATAAGAACTTCAAGTTATATCAAATGGATGTGAAGAGCGTGTTTCTAAATGGTGAACTCCAAGAACAAGTCTACGTTGCTCAACCACCTGGGTTTGAAGATTCTCAATTTCCAAATCATGTGTACAAAATCCAGAAAGCTTTGTATAGGCTCAAACAAGCACCAAGAGCATGGTACGATACACTATCCAAGTTTCTCACATTGAAAAGGGCTTCACTCGCGGTAAAATCGATGCAACTCTTTTCATTACCAAACATAATGGTCATAAATTGCTTGTTCAAATTTATGTTGATGATATTATATTTGGTTCTACTAATGAATTGTTGTGCAAGCGCTTTGAGAAACTAATGAAGAGCAAGTTTGAAATGAGCATGATGGGAGAACTCACATTCTTCCTCGGGCTTCAAATCTAGCAAATGAATGAATGCATATTTATCAATAAAGCCAAATATACAAAGGACTTAATCAAGAAATTTGGACTTGAGAACGCCAAAGCATATGATACTCCAATGGCCACCGGCAACAAACTCGACAAAGATTTAAAAGGTAAACGTGTTGATCAAACGCTCTATCGAGGTATGATTGGCTCGCTCCTTTATCTTACTGCTAGTAGGCCCGATATTATGTTTAGTGTTTGTGTTTGCGCTCGTTATCAATCTGACCCTAGAGAAGGGCACTTAATTGCTGTGAAACGTATAATAAGATATCTCTCCGGCACTGTTAACCTTGGACTTTGGTACACCAAAGATTCGAATTTGAAACTTGTAGGTTATTCAGATGCGGACTATGCAGCTGTTGGGTTTCGTGCAATCATGCTCAGCGGAAGATAGACATGAATAAAACCTAATAGCCTAGATCCGCTATGAACAATAATTCATAATAACAAGATGAAGGAAACTAACCCTTGTAGATCGTTATGTAAAACTTGGATTAAGCGTTAAGACAAACGCCCTCTACCGGTGATCCACACAACGAACAGATTTCAAGAACGCCTTCTTGAACTTGACTGCTAGGTCTTCGGATTGATCAACGAAGTTGAAGAACGATTCTTCAAAGCTCCTAATTATTATTGTGACTTTATAATTGAGATTAATCAATCACAATAACCCAAGAATATAATGTGTGATTTCTTTCTCTAAGAAAGACTTTGGAATTGATCAAATCAACTACTAGGGAACAATTCCCGTCAGTCTGTATTTATATTCTAGGGGTTTCAGAAACCCTTTAGGACTTAGGTTTTCTTGTCCAACAAGAGTTTTCCTAAAACTGATTCTGCCGGGCAAAACCATCCGTACGGATGTTTCTGGAAGCATCCAGATTCAGCCGTACGGATCCTTTAGGCAGGATCCATTTTACTTCGTTTTTCGCTCCTTTGAATTATCCGTTCTGCGTGTGTGACCCAATAGGATTATACTAAGTTGGCAACGAGTCCGAACCAGTCAAACCTCGTAAGTCATAAGCGAACTCTAGCAAGCCATTATGACTACCCAATTAGTATAACTTTGAACTCCAAAGTTTCCTAAAATAGAACATAACACAATCTCTTTGTTACACGATGTCTATTGAACGTAAGCCATGGTCAATGGTCAACTTACATTTGTTCAATGCTTTCTCGATCCCGAATGTATTGATAACACAAATCTTATTTGAGCACGGCCATGCATTTCATCAATACCATTCATCGAGTGGCCAAAGCTTGACATCTCTCTTGACGAGGAACAAATCCCATCTTGGTTTATTACTCTTCCCTACATGATTCCGATTATGCCAATCATATTCTTTATAGCTATCCGGTTAGGGGACATCTCTCTTGACGAGGAACAAATCCCATCTTGGTTTATTACTCTTCCCTACATGATTCCGATTATGCCAATCATATTCTTTATAGCTATCCGGTTAGGGATAACGTTTGAATACGTCAAACATAATGTTCATCATGTGGAAGACTGTAATAACCTCAGGTCTAAAGATTCCAGTGATATAACTATATGAGACTTAATTATGACATTGTGACCATGACATAAATCTCATAAGGGTCAGTCCAGTATTTGTTCTCCAACAAATACCCATAAGTCTAATTGTATCCCATGCACCATAATCATCACATGATTATCTATTAAACTTATACTAATAATTAATCATAATTATCAGGGACGGGGATTATTATAATAAACATGCAAAAGACATAATAATCAAACATTCAATATCTTTATAAATAATAACATTTGTTTAACAAACAACATGCCTAGGGCATAACACCAACAATCTCCCACTTGCACTAGGCCTAATTAATGTATCGAATACCCATAGAGCTAACATGACCATCATGCTTTGCTTGCGGAAGACCCTTTTGTTCGGGCTGGAAATTTTAGCATCTTGATCGTGATCAACATGTCAGAACGCCTTGAGTCTACAGGTTGCTGCCCGTTAAGGTATCACTTAATTACACGCATTTTATGTATTATTGTTAATCCTATTTTTCAGGCCCAACACTTATCAACGGGAAAACAATAACATCCCACGATTTACTCCAAAGAGACCAAGTCAAGCCTATCACAAAACCGAAGTGATAAGAAGAATAACCACCATGCCGAGAATCATGGGCATCCAGGCCGAAAATTATGGGCACTCAATCCTCCACTCTTCAGCTTAATTCATAGTATAAGTAGAGTGATAACACAATTGTAAACACACACTCACAGCATTAAAATTTTCTCGTACTCTCTCTGTATTCTCTTGATCTCAAAATCAATACTAACGAAGTTTCTTCCCGAGGTTTTATGCCGGCGAACAAGTTGTTCAAGGGCTTTCCTCGTTAAATTCTTGTGTTCATTTTATTCTCTAGTTTCTTTACAATTACATTCCATTGTGCCCAATAATCTTACTTAAAGTTGAATTGAATAATTTGACCAAAACAATTTGGCGCCGTCCGTGGGAAACTTTGGTCTTATAATTGTTAAAAGAACTTTAGATGTCGACAGTAATGTCCTCAGCCATGACTTCAGTTGGTGTGAGTTCGACAGTGGGGACAAACCTGGTTTCATCAACGGTGGTACCTTCAACTCAGCACATCGGTGGTGTATCACAGCCAATTCAGATCCAGGATGGAGTTCCTGTTACGGCGACCCAGGAAGTGGCAATTGACATAGCCTCCAACTTGACCGCCATGATGCGTGAAGTGAGAAACCAGATCCAAGTTCAGAATGATACTTCCACCATGCTGATGAATCAAGTTTCCAGATTGCAGCGTGAGGTGACCTCTCTTCAAGGTGGGGCGTCGGCAGTACAACAGACTGGCTTGCCTAGCATCTTCCAATCCATTACACCAGATGCACCTTCCAGCCTGTACTCTCCATATCAGCCCAGAAGGCTTACCTTTGGGAGCAATGTTGCTGGATCATCTGGACTTGCTGGATTCACGCCGACAACCAACCTGACCACCAACAGCACGATAGTCAATCCTGAGACTATTACTCCTGCCTCAACAACACTCGTAACCCCTACTTTAGTGGAGACAGGAAGTCTTAACCCTCAATTTGAATTTGATTATCTTAATAATTGTCAATTTGCTACTGCTAACAATGTTGCAGGTAGCCAGCTAAGCCGTCAAATGCAGGAGCTGAAAGAATTAGTCATGCGTGTACCAGGGATGACTATGCCACCCAACCAGGCATCTCCAACATGCTACAATGAGTCTCGCTTCGCTCCAGCCATAGCCAACGTGGTCATACCGAAGAAGTTCAGTCCACCCCACATGAAGCAATATGATGGGACTACGGATCCAGCCGAACATGTTGCATTGTATCAGGAAAAGATGGATGTCGTCCATATTCCACCTCAGTACAAGGAAGCTTGCTTTTGCAGGGGTTTTGGTTCGACTCTTACGGGAGCAGCTTTAAGATGGCTTATTAGTCAGCCATTGGGTTCCATTGGATCATATGCTCAACTTATCAACCTGTTCACTAATCAGTTTTCATGCAACAGGGTATTTGAAAAACTGACCAGTGACCTCTACAAGGTGATCCAGCAACCTGACGAAACACTTAAAGACTACCTGAGCAGGTTCAACAGAGAGGCGGTGAATATCCCCAACCTGGACACTATAACAGCAATCGAAGCATTCAGGATGGGACTTAAGAAGGACTCTCCTTATTACGATGATCTAGTAATGACACCATGCAAGAGGTTGGACGAGATCAGGACCAGAGCCTCCAAGTTCATCAGGCTAGAAGAGGACAAGTTGCTTCAAGACAAGTCAAACAAGGAGAATGCAACCTCAGGGCCTTCCACTGGCAGAACTGACTCACCCCATTCTGGTGGCAAGATGGAAACATCTCATGCCAGATCTAATAGGGGCAACCCCTACTCTAAACCCGACTCTTCTAAAGTTCATGTTGTTGATGATAATAATGAAGATGATTATTCGTCCTATCCTAGAATTGATGACTATTGTTTCTCTGTTGATATTGCAGGATTGATCAATGCCATGGACAATCTGGGTGAAAAAGTAAGATGGCCCAAGAAAGCAGACAAACCTTCAATTTGGAAAGACAAATCCAAGTGGTGCGCTTATCATGAAGATTTTGGGCACACTACTGAAAAAAGAGCTCCTTGGTAGAAGGCGTGGACGTACTGAAGATCATACGGGCGACCAAAACTGAGAATCCACCGCCTCATCCACCTCCAACCAGAGTGGTCAACATGATCAGTGGAGGCTCAGACATATGTGGTACCACCTATTCAGCAGCCAAGCGTCATGCTGCAGAAGCAAAGGAGGACAGATCCTATTTACCCTCAAGATCAGCCAGAAAGAATGGGGGACTAGAAATCTCTTTCGATGAAGATAACAAGGCTACCATCCAGGATCCACATCACGATGCTTTGGTTGTAAGCCTACAAGTTGCAAACTGTTTGGTGAGGCGCATCCTGATTGATAATGGAAGTTCAGTTAACATAGTAACGACTGATGGCCTAAAAGGAATGGGGATCCCACTTGAGAATGTAACTAAGAGCTCATCTGTCTTGGTTGGATTCAGTAGAGAGACGAAGCATACCTTTGGGGAGATCACTTTCCCAGTCTATGTGGAAGGGATTAACTCCATGGAGAAGTTTTGCGTGATAGAATGTCAGTCTTCTTATAACATCATCCTGGGTAGACCCTGGATTCATAATGTGAAAGCTGTCCCTTCAACTTACCATCAGTGTCTCAAGTTGCCAACACCTTGGGGGGGTAGTCAAGGTGTCAGGAGATCAGCAGACTGCTAAAGAATGTTACAAGGTGTCCATGAAGGCAGCAAGCAGTCCTAGGCAAGCATAGCAATTACAGAGAAAGGCACGGGATGTACTTGAAGCTGCAGAGTTTGATATTAAGGAGGTGCAACTGGATTCCTCTAATCCCGATGTCAAAGTTCTTATAGGCGCAGATTTACCTCCCAAAATAGAAGCAGAGATCAGTGAGTTTTTGAGAAGCAGGATGAAGTGCTTTGCTTGGAAGCATGAAGATATGACCGGAATCAGCAAGGATGTCATCACCCACAAGTTGAACATTGACCCAAATGCCAAACCTGTCCACCAGAAAAGAAGGAAATTTGCTCATGAACGCAATCAGATCATTAGAGAAGAGGTAGAAAGGTTGCTGAAGTCCAACATGATCAGAGAAGTTGATTACCCAAGATGGTTGGCCAACGTGGTGGTTGTAGAAAAGAAGAATGGGAAGTGGCGAGTCTGTGTGGACTTCACAGACTTAAATAAGGCGTGCCCTAAAGATCCGTTTCCTTTGCCTCACATTGACGCCCTAGTTGATGCAACAGCTGGTCATGAGGTCTTAACCTTTATGGATACTTATTCAGGATTTCAGCAGATTCAGATGGAAACCTCAGACCAGGAAGATACGGCATTCATCACTCCAGATGGTATATATTGCTTCATTGTCATGCCTTTTGGGTTAAGGAATGCAGGGGCAACCTACCAAAGACTAGTCAACATGATGTTCAAGAACCAGCTTGGGAAAACTATGGAAGTATACATTGACGACATGGTGGTGAAGTCTAAATGTATTGGAGATCATGCACGAGATCTGAAAGAAGCTTTTGACATCCTGGAAGCATTCAACATGAAGCTGAACCCATCAAAATGCAACTTCGGTGTTAAGGCTGGGAAATTCTTGGGCTACATGGTAACCAAAAGAGGCATAGAAGCAAGTCCTGAACAGATAACAGCAATTATCAACTTGAAGTCCCCAAGGAATATTAAAGAAGTGCAAAAGCTCACAGGCAAGGTGGCGGCCCTGACCAGGTTCATCTCCAAATCATCCGACAAGTGCAGGTTGTTCTACGATGTGTTAAGGAAGAACAAATCATTCCAGTGGACAGAAGAACACGAAGCGGCCTTCAACCAGCTTAAAGATTATTTGGCAACTCCTCCTCTACTTTCTAAGCCAGAAACTGGTGAAGCTTTGCACCCGTACCTCTCAGTATCAGAAAATGCAGTCAGCGCGGTCTTGGCAAGAGAACAAGATGGTACACAACTTCCTGTCTATTATGTAAGTAAGTCCCTATTAGATGCTGAAACCAGGTATTCCCATCTCGAGAAACTTGTTCTTGCTTTAATAACTGCTTCAATTAAATTGCGCCATTATTTTGAAGTTCATCCTATTATTGTGAGGACTAACTATCCTATCAGGAACGTGATAAGAAAACCCGAGATGTCAGGCAGGATGGCAAAATGGTCTGTTCAACTTAGTACATATGATATCCACTATGAGGCAAGGACTGCAATCAAGTCACAATCCTTGGCTGACTTCGTGGCAGACTTCAGCCCTGACCTTCAACCTGAAGTTGAACTCGAAGTCCAACAACTTGAAGGTTCAGACTCCCCTAGATTTTGGACGCTTTATACAGATGGAGCATCAAATACAAGAGGCACAGGCTTGGGCATTGTCTTGAGATCCCCCCATGGGGAGTTGATCCCTCAAGCTGTAGCTTGTGAGTTCCAAGCTACAAATAATGAGGCTGAATATGAAGCCCTCATCATGGGTTTGGTTACTGCTTTAAGTTTAAATGTTAAATATCTCAATGTCTATAGTGATTCCTTGTTATTGGTTAACCATTTTAATGGGTCTTATACAGCGAAGCATAGCAGGATGATGACTTATCTACAACATGTTAAGTCCTTGGCTGAACAATTTGCAGAATTTACTTTCCAACAAATTCCAAGGGATGAGAATGCTGAGGCTGACACACTAGCCAATTTGGGATCAAGTTGCAGAAGCATGTTGAATAATGCCATACCTATAATTCACATCCTACATCCTGCGATTGACCAGACTGAGACGAACCAAGTTGATGATCAACCAGATGCATCGGTTAGCCCCTCGACGAAAGAGACATCTTGAACACTACCCATAATAAAATATTTGCAGTAGGGAACAGTGCCACAAGATGTCAAAAATACGAAAGCTTTTAGATGAAGGTATCAAGATTTGTATTAATTGATAATGTACTATTTCGTAAGTCATTTACAGGTTTGTACATCAGATGCTTAGATCCTCAACAAGCTGAACAAGTTTTAAGAGAACTACATGAAGGCGAATGCGGCAATCATTCTGGGGGCAAGTCCCTATCTTCTAAAGCATTGAGAACTGGATACTATTGGCCAACTATGCGTCAGGATGCCATCAGTTATGCTCAGAAGTGTGATGCTTGTCAGAGACATAGCAACATCTTGCACCAACCTGCCGAACCTCTTCACCCTATATTATCACCTTGGCCTTTCATGAAATGGGGAATGGACATTGTTGGGAAATTTCTCAAGGCACCTGGGGGCAAAGTGTTCATGTTGGCCATGACTGATTACTTCTCAAAATGGATAGAAGCGGAAGCTTTTGTTCAAGTTAGAGATAAAGAAGTGATCTCATTCTTGAAGAGAAACATCATCAGCAGGTTTGGAGTCCCGTCCGAAATTATTTGTGATAATGGTTCCCAGTTCATTAGCAAGAAGACGCAAGATTTCTGTACAAGATGGAGAATCAAGTTGATTACTTCTACACCAGTACATCCTCAAGCCAATGGTCAAGCAGAATCAAGCAACAAGTTGATCGTGAACAACCTGAAAAAACGTCTTGATCAAAAGAAAGGAAGATGGGCTGAAGAGTTGCCGCTTGTATTATGGGCAGATAGGACAACCCCTAAGAATGCAACTGGCCAGACCCCCTTCTCCTTGGTCTATGGAACTGAAGCTGTAATTCCGGCTGAATTCTCTATCCCAACAACCAGATATGGCTTGATAACTCCAGAGGACAACCAGATTATACTCGCAGAAGATCTTGATACTATTGATGAACTAAGAGACTTAGCCAATATCAGGATGGCGGCATATCAGCAGAGAATTGCTAACTCCTACAACAAGAATGTCCGTGTTAGAAGATTCCAGGTTGGAGACATGGT
Source organism: Campanula takesimana (assembly GCA_026119855.1). Taxonomy (NCBI): domain Eukaryota; kingdom Viridiplantae; phylum Streptophyta; class Magnoliopsida; order Asterales; family Campanulaceae; genus Campanula; species Campanula takesimana. The sequence goes on from JAOWBW010000072.1 coordinate 1,212,299, forward strand.
GCTCAGGAAAGTTTTCCAAAACACAAGGGAGCTGAATGCTGGCAAACTTGCGGCCAAGTGGGAAGGTCCCTATCCAGTTGATGCAGAAGCTGGTAAGGGTGCATATTGGCTCTCTACCTTGGATGGTTCCAGAATACCAAGAAGCTGGAATGCAATCCATCTTAAAGCATATTATATGTAAGTTGTAGCTTGTTCATTCAATTCCAAAGAATCAGGTATGATTTAATTAAGCTTTATTTCAATTCTATTATTTTTAAATTTATTTATATTCTTTTGAACACTTACTAACTTAAGCATCGGAGGGGTGTTAGCTAAGCTAACACCCACCCCTAACATATGTTTGTTTTGCAAGGATACTTTAGGGAAACATGGTCAACGTGTTCAATATGTTAACAACTTGAGTATGGAGGTCGTTAACCTGTTCGCAAAATGCTGGATGAAAGTTTGAATAGTTCAAATAAACAAGTAAGTATTTTAATGGTAAACTTTACGCATCTTTTCCTAGAACTTTGCACTCAAGTTGTAAAGGTTTTCACCTTTCAAAGGTTAAAAGATTATGCATCTTTCATAAGTTTAAGGTTCATACACCTTCGCCCGTGCGCACGTTTTTTGCATTTGTTTAAGTAGGAAGATGGCCACCGTAATTATTTATTACGTACTGATTTCCTTCTTGCACTTAAACAACTTATGAACTCAAGTCGTTTATAATTGGTTGTAGCATTCACATGTTACCAAAGACAAAGAGTTTAAACATCATCCCAATTTTTAACGTTAGAACAATACTAATGTTCTTACCCAAGATGCTAGTTTTCTAAGAACACTTTTTGATGCAACTCTTAGCATAACTTTAACATTTACATAACCATTGCACCAATAGTTCAACTAACCAAGCTATCTTAAAACACAAAATATTCAGAAAAGCCTAACCCATGCTATCACCAAGCATGAGTAGTCCGCATTACAACTAGAAACATGTCCGAAATAACAAAAACCATTACATACTAAGAATATACTAATTGTCTTAGAGGACACCCCCTCTATTTTAAAACAAAGACCATAAAAACAGAGAAAGAAATTGTTTATAGTACTAACATCTTGCAGATAGTGGGGTTACTTACCTTCGACATCTGGGTCCTTGTCAGCCTTCTCTTCAGCCTGATCCTAATGATCAACATCTTGAAGCTTGGAGCTTACTTCACCGGCTTCAAATGTGGACCCATCAATTCCTCTCAAAGAAGCCCTTTCCTCTTCTAGGTTCCATTCGACTGCCTTGCCAGCAAGATACTCTTCTATCATCTGGATCCTGGCTTCAAAGAGTGTGCGCCCAGCTTCTTTAACATAGTATTCCTTCTGCATGTGTAATTCCTCCATCTTCTTCTTGTCAACATCATCCAGCTCAGCCTTTAAACCCACAATCTCCATCTCCAAGTCCTTAATCTTATTTTCCCTACTCTTAATTACAGCATCTTTTTCCTTTAAAATTTTACCATTCTCAGCTTCGATATCAGCAACTTTTATCTTCCATAACTCAACTTCTTTGGCCAACATGCTAGAGGCATCCTGAATCTATCGAAATACAAGATATATTATCACTTCATAATTACAAACTTTCAAAACTTTTATTTAAATACTCATACCTTAGTCAATAACCCTGCTACTATGGAATCAGAGTCGTCCACATTCATAACCTCTGCCTTCCTCTTCTTTAACAAAATCTGGTCACCAATGAACAACTTGGGCTTCGACGAGCCAACAGCTTGTTTGACCTCTTCAACCTTGGGCTTCTTGAACCTCGCTAACAGGCTGCTCGCGCCAAAAGGGTTATCAGACTGAGTAGATGTGACAAAAACAATTTTATTAATATATTGTGAGTATGAGCTATTTTCAAAAAACTACTTTGCAGGTAAGAGGGTCTTACCAGATGACATAGTTTGCGTAACTTCCTCTTTGGCGCTTTCAACTTTGCCAAAAACTCCGGGACGCACAAACTTTCTCTTATCAGCAGGTTTTAAACAAACAGCCTCAACATTCCTCAAAGTGTCATCTCGTTTTGGGAATAAGTCATCAAGCCTACCAACTACAAAACAGGGGTATGATAAAGAAAGTTTAAAGAGCAAATCAAAAGAAAATTACCACTTGAAGAAGTAGGCCCTACCATCCTGTTTCCAAATCGAAAAGAAGCCATCCACTCCTTGCAAGTTGTCCCTCCTTACATAGAAAAATCTTCTTTTCCAATCTCTGTCTTGGTCAGTAGATTTTGTTACCAAACTATAAACCTTATTCTTGGCCCTAAACCCATATCTATGGGGACCATGAGATCTGAGAAAATAACAAAAAGCAAGCTCTTCCAAACCCACTTTCAACTTGAGATCAGCACTCAACCTGTCAAGAGTTACCAGATTTCTCCATCCTACTGGCATAAGTTGGGTAAAAGCAAGGCCGGTGACTTGAAAGAAGCGGGAAATCAAAGGCAAAAAAGGGAATGACAAACCTATTTCAAAGGGATATTCAGGAAAGGCGATCCATTCAGTAGAGACACAATCGGCGGCCAAATTTGGATTTGGGGGCATGAACAAGGCAGTGTTGGGGAATTTGGGTTTTAGGGCTTCGATTTGCGCAGCCTCCAAGATGCATTTTTCGGTTTCATGGATTTCTATTAACTGTAGACAGAGAAAACCTTGTGGAAGTGCGGCGGCCATGGAGATTTTTGCTGGAAAAAGGGAGAAGTTTTAGGGATTCTTTTGGAACTCACCGGAAAGATAGAGAAGTAATATCTTTTCTCCCTCTGGTACTGATGGAGTAAATGAAGCCTATGATGGATATTTATATTTGACAAGACTCCCTCAAAACTATACTCCTATATACACTCAACTGCTCTAAGAACCGCCTATCTCAACTGCTGAAGAGTCCCCCACTACTCGTAATCTAAGGAGATGATTTTCCAAAAACTTAAAATTACCTTCTTCAAATTTTCAAAAATTCAGGGGCAATTGTTCGGGCTGGAAATTTTAGCATCTTGATCGTGATCAACATGTCAGAACACCTTGAGTCTACAGGTTGTTGCCCGTTAAGGTATCACTTAATTACACGCATTTTATGTATTATTGTTAATCCTATTTTTCAGGCCCAACACTTATCAACGGGAAAACAATAACATCCCACGATTTACTCCAAAGAGACCAAGTCAAGCCTATCACAAAACCGAAGTGATAAGAAGAATAACCACCATGCCGAGAATCATGGGCATCCAGGCCGAAAATTATGGGCACTCAATCCTCCACTCTTCAGCTTAATTCATAGTATAAGTAGAGTGATAACACAATTGTAAACACACACTCACAGCATTAAAATTTTCTCGTACTCTCTCTGTATTCTCTTGATCTCAAAATCAATACTAACGAAGTTTCTTCCCGAGGTTTTATGCCGGCGAACAAGTTGTTCAAGGGCTTTCCTCGTTAAATTCTTGTGTTCATTTTATTCTCTAGTTTCTTTACAATTACATTCCATTGTGCCCAATAATCTTACTTAAAGTTGAATTGAATAATTTGACCAAAACAATTTGGCGCCGTCCGTGGGAAACTTTGGTCTTATAATTGTTAAAAGAACTTTAGATGTCGACAGTAATGTCCTCAGCCATGACTTCAGTTGGTGTGAGTTCGACAGTGGGGACAAACCTGGTTTCATCAACGGTGGTACCTTCAACTCAGCACATCGGTGGTGTATCACAGCCAATTCAGATCCAGGATGGAGTTCCTGTTACGGCGACCCAGGAAGTGGCAATTGACATAGCCTCCAACTTGACCGCCATGATGCGTGAAGTGAGAAACCAGATCCAAGTTCAGAATGATACTTCCACCATGCTGATGAATCAAGTTTCCAGATTGCAGCGTGAGGTGACCTCTCTTCAAGGTGGGGCGTCGGCAGTACAACAGACTGGCTTGCCTAGCATCTTCCAATCCATTACACCAGATGCACCTTCCAGCCTGTACTCTCCATATCAGCCCAGAAGGCTTACCTTTGGGAGCAATGTTGCTGGATCATCTGGACTTGCTGGATTCACGCCGACAACCAACCTGACCACCAACAGCACGATAGTCAATCCTGAGACTATTACTCCTGCCTCAACAACACTCGTAACCCCTACTTTAGTGGAGACAGGAAGTCTTAACCCTCAATTTGAATTTGATTATCTTAATAATTGTCAATTTGCTACTGCTAACAATGTTGCAGGTAGCCAGCTAAGCCGTCAAATGCAGGAGCTGAAAGAATTAGTCATGCGTGTACCAGGGATGACTATGCCACCCAACCAGGCATCTCCAACATGCTACAATGAGTCTCGCTTCGCTCCAGCCATAGCCAACGTGGTCATACCGAAGAAGTTCAGTCCACCCCACATGAAGCAATATGATGGGACTACGGATCCAGCCGAACATGTTGCATTGTATCAGGAAAAGATGGATGTCGTCCATATTCCACCTCAGTACAAGGAAGCTTGCTTTTGCAGGGGTTTTGGTTCGACTCTTACGGGAGCAGCTTTAAGATGGCTTATTAGTCAGCCATTGGGTTCCATTGGATCATATGCTCAACTTATCAACCTGTTCACTAATCAGTTTTCATGCAACAGGGTATTTGAAAAACTGACCAGTGACCTCTACAGGGTGATCCAGCAACCTGACGAAACACTTAAAGACTACCTGAGCAGGTTCAACAGAGAGGCGGTGAATATCCCCAACCTGGACACTATAACAACGATCTCTCGAATGATATGAAAACGCCTAAGTATGTGTTTGGATTTTTGATGCGATCTAGGTTCCTTTGCTTGAGCAATAGCACCATTATTATCACAATAAAGGTCTATTAGATTAGCAATGCTAGGAACCACTTCTAGTTCACCAATGAACTTTTTAATCCAAACAGCCTCTTTAGCAGCATCGGATGCATCAATATACTCAGCTTCAGTTGTAGAATCTGCTACGGTACTTTGCTTAGAACTCTTCCAGCTAACAGCACCTCCATTGAGCACAAATACAAATCCAGATTGCGATCTAGAATCATCCTTTTCGGTTTGGAAGCTTGCATCTGTGTAACCACTTACAACTAGATCATCTTCCATTCCTCCATACACCAAGAACGAATCTTTAGTCCTTCGCAAGTACTTAAGAATCGTCTTGACTGCAATCCAGTGACTCTCACCAGGATCTGATTGGTATCTGCTCGTCATGCTTAAAGCATAGGAGACATCGGGTCTAGTACATATCATGGCATACATGATGGATCCAATAGCAGAAGCGTATGGAATCCCAATCATTCTTTCACGCTCATCAGTTGTCTTAGGACACTGATTCTTGCTTAGAGATATGCCATGACCTACTGGCAAATTTCCTCTCTTAGAGTTTTCCATGCGCAATCTCTTAAGAACTTTGTCAATATATGTATCTTGACTTAAACCAATCAATTTCTTGGATCTATCACGATAGATCCTTATGCCAAGGATGTAAGCGGATTCTCCCATATCTTTCATTGAGAAACACTTTCCTAACCAAGTCTTTACAGACTGCAGTGCAGGAATGTCATTTCCAATGATTAATATGTCATCAACATATAGCACAAGAAATAGTACTACGCTCCCACTAATCTTCTTGTATACACAAGGTTCATCTTCGTTCTTGATGAAGCCAAACTCTTTGACCGATTCATCAAATCGAAGATTCCAACTCCTAGAGGCTTGCTTCAATCCATAAATGGATCTTTGCAATTTGCATACTTTGTTAGAATTTTCTGGAATTACAAAACCTTCAGGTTGTGTCATATAAACATCCTCAAGTAAGTTCCCATTAAGGAACGCTGTTTTGACATCCATTTGCCATATCTCATTGTCAAAATATGCGGCTATGGCAAGTAAAATTCTTATAGACTTGATCATTGCTACGGGCGAAAAGGTTTCATCATAGTCGATTCCATGAATCTGCCTATAGCCTTTCGCTACAAGTCTAGCTTTATAAGTATGCACCTTACCATCCATGTCAGTCTTCCTTTTGAAAACCCACTTGCATCCTATGGTTTTTACACCTTCGGGCGCATCAATCAAGTTCCAAACTTGATTGTCATACATGGACTTAATTTCAAATTCCATGGCTCCAAGCCATTTATCTGAATCAGGAGCGGACATCGCTTCTTGGTAGGAAGTAGGTTCGTCATCAACTATGACTTCCACTTCATTGCTATCCGTCATGAGAAATCCATATCTCTCAGGTTCGGATCGCACCCTACCAGTTCTGCGAGGAACTTGAGTATTCTGAATAGGTTCGACAACTCCTTGTGAAACTTGTTCAGATCCAACATTTTGTTCCACATTATTTTCAGGTTCTCGAACTTCTTCGAGATTAATTTTACTCCCACTAATTCCTTTGGAGAGAAACTCTTTGTCTAGAAAGGTACCATCTTGGGCAACAAACACTTTGTTGTCCGTGCGGTTGTAAAAGTAATAACCCTTAGTTTCCTTAGGGTAACCCACAAAATAACACTTGTCAGATTTTGGTGCAAGTTTGTCAGAGATCATTCTCTTAACATAAGCATCACAACCCCAAATCTTCATGAAAGACAAACTAGGTTTTCTTCCAGTCCACATCTCATATGGAGTCTTTGGAACAGATTTAGTTGGAACTCTATTTAGTGTAAGAGCAGCAGTTTCTAGTGCATGTCCCCAAAAGGTTAAAGGAAGATCAACTTGACTCATCATGGAGCGAACCATATCTAATAAAGTCATATTTCTTCGCTCAGACACACCATTCCATTGTGGTGTTCCAGGTGGAGTTAATTGTGAAACAATTCCACAATCTCTAAGATGATTGTCAAATTCTTGGCTTAAATATTCTCCACCTCGATCAGATCGAAGTGCCTTAATAGTTTTACCAAGTTGATTTTGTACTTCATTTTGAAATATTCTAAATATCTCAAAAGATTCACTTTTATGTTTCATTAAGTAGACATAGCCATATCTACTAAAATCATCAGTAAAAGTTATGAAGTATTGATATCCTCCCCTAGCACTGCTGCTCATTGGTCCACACACATCAGTATGTATGAGTCCCAATAAGTCACTAGCCCTTTCACTACTCTTAGTAAAAGGTGCCTTTGTCATTTTTCCAAGTAAACAAGACTCACAAGTTTCATATGATTTAAAATCACGTGAATCCAAAAGTCCGTCCCCATAGAGTTTTGAGATACGCTTCTCAATAATATGACCAAGACGGCAGTGCCACAAATAAGTATGATTTACATCATTAGGTTTGGATTTCTTATTTATATTATAAATATTCTCATTATTTCCATTCTCAACATCAAGAACATAAAGGCCATTAAATGAACATGCAGTACAATAAAGCATATCATTTAAATAAATAGAAAACTTCTTATTTTTAATAAGAAAACTATAACCTTCATTATCCAAACAAGAAACTGAAATAATATTTCTGCTCAAATCCGGAACGTAATAACAATTGTTCAAAACAAGAATTAATCCGCTAGGTAAAATGACATCATATGTTCCTACGGCTAATGCAGCAACTCTTGCTCCATTCCCCACGCGTAGGTCCACTTCGCCATCTTTGAGTAGCCTCCTATTCCTTAGTGCCTGCACATTCAAACAAATGTGAGATCCACATCCGGTATCTAATACCCAGGAACTAGAAGTAGAAAGTAGAATATCTATAACATAGATACCTGAAGTAGACGCAGTCCCACTGCTTTTCTTCTTCTTTAACTCTTCCTTGTAAACCTTGCAATTTCTTTTCCAATGACCAATCTCATTACAGTGGAAACAGATTGCATCCTTTTGGGAAGTAGATTTAGCCACATCAGCATTAGCAACAATTGCCTTGCCAATCTTGGGTTTGACAACTTTTGTCTTAACCCCTTTGCCTTTGCCTTTAGAGCCTTTTCTTCCTTTTGTCACTACGAGCACAGGAGCGACTTCTTTACCGATTTTCTTTTCCGCTGTCTTTAGCATCCTATGCAACTCAGACAGGGACTTATCCATCACATGCATATTAAAGTTCATGACGAACTGATTATAGCTTTTGGGCAATGAATTAAGAATAAAATCAGTGGCCAACTCAACATCAATGGGATGGCCAAGCCTCTCTTGATGCTCAAAATGAGCCTTCATCTTCAAAACATGAGGGCCCACAGACTGCCCTTCGCTCATCTTGCATGAGACCAAGGCAGCTATAGTGTCGAACCTCTCTTGCCTTGCTTGTTCTTGAAACATATCTTTCAACGAAAGAGCAAGGTCAAATGCCTCCAAGTGTTAAAGAGTCTTCTGAAGCTCTGGACACATGGCCGCAAGCATAAGACAACCCACCTTACGAGAATCACTTTTGTGTTTCTTGTAGGCGTTTCTCTCATCCTTGGGTGCATTAGAAGCAGGTTCCTCTTCAGGAACGGGCTCATCAAGAATATAAAGCTTGTCCTCATGCTTTAGAACAATTCTAAGGCTACGGATCCAATCCGTGTAGTTAGCTCCATTTTCTTGAAGTTTTTCCTTCTCAAGGATAGATCGCAATGATAAAGAACCAGTTCTTTGAGCCATTATCTACAATTATGCAAACATATAATTAAATATAAGTACCAACTTAATTAAAGATATTATAAGTATTTCCCAAATACTCCCACTAAATTATATAACCTTCAAATACATCCAATGTATCATATAATTTAAATGGGCTAAGATCCAACTTTAATTTAATTTCAAGTCCGTTTTGGCGATACTGCTCAAAATTAAATTAATTAGGTAGACAACTCCTTGTCAATCATATCATATATGACTCTTAGATCCTTTATGAGATTTAGACATCATATGTCTAACACATTTTAATCTCATCTGTGCCTTAGGCCCAAAACTTTGTCTTTTGATAGCCCAATTAAGTCAAACCATTTTAAACGTATAGGAATCACTCTTTCCTCATCTTATTCATAAATGAATAGAATTAATGCGCCTCGCTTTGGCAGAGCCCGCATAAAACTACCCATGTACTCATAAGTGTTTTAATCATGGATTGGCACTTAACTTAAATTTTAAGAAGGTTCACACACATAAAGTTAATCAATTAACCGAATTAATTTTATGTGACATTAGTTGCGCTAGTTAGGGATAAAAGTCTGAAATCATGAGATTTCTCCAATCTTAAACTCCTTTAAGATTCTGATCTCATTAATGCTCTGGACTTCTGAATTTGAATCTGTTTCAGGAAACATGGTTTAACAACCAGCCATCTGAAACAAATCATAGTCAGTATAACCCAAACCATCCGTACGGATGTTTCTGGAAGCATCCAGATTCATCCGTATGGATAGTTATGCATATCTCAGAAACATTGAACTCTTCAGGATTCTGGAACTGCATCCGCAGAGCATCTTGAAATTGAGAGCACAAAACGTACGGTCGAAACTAAGCCAAAAGGCATCCACATTCCCGTACTAAGATCAAAAAATCAGGCAGCTTCTCTATACGGTCGAAACTAAGCCAAAAGGCATCCACATTCCCGTATAGATTGGTCGTATGTCTCAAGACCCTTTCAATGTCTCTTAATCTCACAGATTACAGCAGTTCTAAACTCTTTAGAATTCTGATTTCTGCAACTATTCCGAATTCTCAATAGATAACTGTTTCAGGAAACACGGTTTCGAAAACCAGCCGTCTGAAACCAATTTCTGTTTCCAGGTTCGAATTTTGCAAACAATTTGCAGAACAATCTGAACATGAGAAGTCAGAATGAAATATGGGAGTGAACTAAAACCATCTGTACGGATTTGTTTGGAGGCTCCCAAACCATCCGTACGGATTCTTAGGTAGAATCCCAGTTTTTCCAGATTTTTCAGATTTCAGAAATTCGATCAATCTTAATATCGTGTTTATACATAATCAGATTACAGAAACATGAAATTGCAGATTACGAATTTTAACCCATCTAATTCATATATTCAATAACCAATTTATTCCACATACAAATTAGATCAAGATTATCAATAGAATAATCCAATTACAACATGATAATCTAAGCATGCGATCATACATATTAATCAAATCAATATTACAACCACATCAACTAGCATGCATATTTTATATCTCATATAAAATCCATCACATAAATTCATCTATCTCATGATCATACCAATTAAATAATCGCATTAAATAATTATATCATGATAATATTAGAATTATTGATCATCAACGGGGCTCTGATAGCACTGTTGGGTTTCGTGCAATCATGCGCAGCGGAAGATAGACATGAATAAAACCCAATAGCCTAGATCCGCTATGAACAATAATTCATAATAACAAGATGAATGAAACTAACCCTTGTAGATCGTTATGTAAAACTTGGATTAAGCGTTAAGACAAACGCCCTCTACCGGTGATCCACACAACGAACAGATTTCAAGAACGCCTTCTTGAACTTGACTGCTAGGTCTTCGGATTGATCAATGAAGTTGAAGAACGATTCTTCAAAGCTCCTAATTATTATTGTGACTTTATAATTGAGATTAATCAATCACAATAACCCAAGAATATAATGTGTGATTTCTTTCTCTAAGAAAGACTTTGGAATTGATCAAATCAACTACTAGGGAACAATTCCCGTCAGTTTGTATTTATATTCTAGGGGTTTCAGAAACCCTTTAGGACTTAGGTTTTCTTGTCCAACAAGAGTTTTCCTAAAACTGATTCTGCCGGGCAAAACCATCCGTACGGATGTTTCTGGAAGCATCCAGATTCAGCCGTACGGATCCTTTAGGCAGGATCCATTTTACTTCGTTTTTCGCTCCTTTGAATTATCCGTTCTGCGTGTGTGACCCAATAGGATTATACTAAGTTGGCAACGAGTCCGAACCAGTCAAACCTCGTAAGTCATAAGCGGACTCTAGCAAGCCATTATGACTACCTAATTAGTATAACTTTGAACTCCAAAGTTTCCTAAAATAGAACATAACACAATCTCTTTGTTACACGATGTCTATTAAACGTAAGCCATGGTCAATGGTCAACTTACATTTGTTCAATGCTTTCTCGATCCCGAATGTATTGATAACACAAATCTTATTTGAGCACGGTCATGCATTTCATCAATACCACTCATCGAGTGGCCAAAGCTTGACATCTCTCTTGACGAGGAACAAATCCCATCTTGGCTTATTACTCTTCCCTACATGATTCCGATTTTGCCAATCATATTCTTTATAGCTATCCGGTTAGGGATAACGTTTGAATACGTCAAACATAATGTTCATCATGTGGAAGACTGTAATAACCTCAGGTCTAAAGATTCCAGTGATATAACTATATGAGACTTAATTATGACATTGTGACCATGACATAAATCTCATATGGGTCAGTCCAGTATTTGTTCTCCAACAAATACCCATAAGTCTAATTGTATCCTATACACCATAATCATCATATGATTATCTATTAAACTTATACTAATAATTAATCATAATTATCAGGGACGGGGATTATTATAATAAACATGCAAAAGACATAATAATCAAACATTCAATATCTTTATAAATAATAACATTTGTTTAACAAACAACATGCCTAGGGCATAACACCAACAACAGCTTACACAATCGATAGGAAAAACACTAGTGACACTTGTCATTTCCTCGGATATCGACTTGTGTCATGGGCAAGTAAGAAACAAGCTTCAGTATCTGTCTCAACAACCGAAGCCGAATATATCGTTGCGGGAAGTTGTTGCTTTCAAATACTATGGATGAAGCAGCAATTGGTGGACTATGATATAATCGAAGAAAATTGTTCGATCTACTGCGACAATACATTAACAATTGCGGTTTCTAAAAATCCTGTCATGCACTCCAAGACCAAACACATCGACATCAAATATCACTTCCTCAAAGACCACGTGGAGAAAGGAAATATACATTTGGAACACGTGGGAACCGACTATCAAATCGCCGATATTTTAACGAAAGCACTTGACACGAAACGGTTCATATATTTGAAAGGTGAAATGGGTATGCTTGAACTCAACTAAAATTCATTACAGTTTTGTCAATACTAATGATTTTATGTTTTGTTGAGTTATATGAGTATATTAGGTTAAAATGATAAATCATTTCAAGTTTCGAGCAAACCCTGCGCGCCCAATACCTTGCCCGCCCTACACTCACTGCGCGCTCAACTCTCATGCGAGCCTCACTCCCTATGCGCGCCTAGCATTCAATGCTTCCTCTCTCATTGCGCGCCTAGATGAGTACTGCGCCTATCATACTCTGCGCGCCCTCAAGCAATCTAACGCCCCAAAAATGCAAGTTCACGCGTGCATTTATTGCAAATGGGTATTCAATGCTTCAAAGTTATTACTCAATGATTAAGCGTATTCAATTCACAAGTACCAGGTATGTTTATTCTGTTCATTTATTATAGGAATTTCTGTCTTTTGACATTCCATAGTTGTTCAAGAGTACTTGTGCAATTAAATTTTTCCCTCATTTTACGTTTCTAAAAAAAATTTATTTTCTGGGGATATATTTCTTGCACCCCAAACTTACACCAAAACAGATGTTTTTTGGGTTTGTACAAAAATTAGTCAAAATTGCTCATACACTTATAGGGAAAGTGGAGCAGTTTTTCTTATACCCAAAATGTCACATCATGACATCTTTGTGTTATTCAGCATTTAATGCCTTTCAACTCCTTCATATCCCTCATAAATGCCCATCTCTTCATACCTATAAACCCTAAAACCCTTTTACAATCATTACATACCTATATATATATTCACTCTCTCTCCCGTCTCTCTCTCTTCCTCCTCTTCCCGACTCGTCTCTCTTAGTCTCTCTCTCTTGTTTTCTCTCTTTCTCTCTATATATACTTCCCTTTTAATTTCTTATATCTTTAATGGGTCCTAAGAGAACAACTAAAGCCAATCAAGACGAGATGGTATGAATTCTTAACCCTCAATCTCTAAAGTTTCTGCATTTTTTTTCGTCATCTCTGAGTGTTCGTCATTTTTGAAAAACCCGGATGAGTTTATCTTGATAAATCTCTCTTCGGTGATCCGTTTTCGAAATCGTTTGTTAGGTAATGTTCATTTCGTGATTTCGAGTCTTTTGAATCCAACATTGTAACAATCAATGCTATATATGTTGCAAATCTGAGAATCTCCATTTTCAAAACTTTCGAATTTTCGGACATTCAAATCCATTTTCTGTTTTTGTTGTTGATTATTACTTGTTTTGACTTACATATTTGTTATCCTTGTCTCATTAAGGTCATTTTGATATATTGTATGCTTGATTTGGTGAAGTTTCACGAATTACGTGTTCTTGGTGTTCTTGATGTTCTTCAAGCACTCAAGCACGTTCTTCATGTTCTTCGTTTATTTTTGCATGACTTGGGTTTCAAAATTTTCAAAACTTGATTTTCAAAATTTTCATGTTTGATCATGTTTGCTTGCATGCTTATGTATTTTCATTGTTTGTGTGATTTTTTACTAAGTTCAATTTATACATAGACATGCGCCTAAATATCATTTTATGCGCCTAGTATTTTATGCGCCTTTATTGATTCATGCGCCTAACAATTGTATGCGCCTATAAGTGTTATGCGCCTCATTTATGCGCCTAAATTCTTATGCGCCTAAATTCATACTTGGTCAAATTTTTATGTCTAAATTTTTCCTAGTACTTTTCATAGAATCATTCTATGCGCCTGGTAAAATTTATGCGCCTACCAACTATATGCGCCTAGTAATAGTATGCGCCTACTATTATCATGTGCCTATATTTTGTTCTGCGCCTACTCTTTACTTTTCTCATTTACATGATTCTATGCTCCACTTACAATACTAATTCTCTTATGTTTTGTTTTTCAGGATCTAGCTAACTTTAAACTAGAAGAAACCATTGATCTCTTCGAGCTGTCTGGGGAGGATATTGGAAGAGAAATCATTGAGACCCTCACTGCTGCTGGTCTGCTTCCGTTATTCACAATGGTTCAGGAATACTTTTCCCCGCTCCTAGTTGACGAATTCTTTTCCACCGCTCATCTAGTGGAAATACATGACAATGAACGCACTCGCTACAAAATTGAGGCCCGCGTTCAGAATGAAGACATCATTCTTTCCTCAACAGTGATTCGACATTTACTCGGTTTTTCTTCTACGGGTGAAGATCGAATAATTGGGCGTCCAATGACTTTCTCTAACGAGGATCAAAATCGGATGGCTGCTGCACTTCTAAATATTCCCACTCTTCAAAATAATATCAAAACCACTGAAATTCGAGATGGTGGAGATCTCTTGACACATATTGCGCACCTAGTTGGTACCTCTATCGTGTTCAAAACTGGTAATGTCAACAGATTCACGGTGGAACAATGGGAATACACCGCTGCCATCATGGCTAAGGCAAAGCTTCACTGGCCTCACATTTTGTTCAAAACCTTGAGTGAACAGATTGACAAATATGTGAAGAACAAGAATGAAGGAAAGACCAAGTTCCGCTCTCACTGCCGTCTTCTTACAAAACTTTTTCTAACTTATCCTGAGTTAGTCAAATTTTTGAATGAGAACCCTGCGTACAAGACTGACGATGTTCCAATTTTTGGAAAAGCAAACTTGGATCTCAAAAAGCGCAGGAAGAAGCCAGTAAAGCGCAAGACGGGCATTCGGATCAATACTGTTGAAGGTTTGGTAGATGAAGATACTGAATCAGATGATGCGCCAGTTCCTAAAGGCGCACCAACAAAGAAGAGCGCAGATCCCGAAGGCGTAAATCAACGCGCAGAGCCCGTTGCAGGCAAGGAAAAGAGTAAAGGCAAGAGGATTGTTGAAGAACCTCCAAGACCTCCTATCAAGCGCACTAGATTTGAATCTGATGAGGATAGAGATCTAAGGGTCGCACAGGAAGCTAGCAGGCTTGAGGCTCAAAGGAAACGAGATGAAGACTTTAGAGCCAAGCAAACAGCTGAGTTAGAAAAACGAGAACGCAAGAAAGGTACTGGTTCAAGCGCAGATGTTGAGAAAAAGCTCAGTTGATCCTGCGCCTACCCAACGCTCGCCTTCAGTACGCGCCCCCGCTCCCCGTGCGCCTCCCGCACTCAAACTTCAAAGGATCACCAAATTTAGGACTCAACTTCATACAGACCTTTTTGGTGATGATTTTTCTGACTTGGATTAACAAATTCAGGGGGAGCAAGAGACTATTCCTCCAAGCATTCCTTCTCCGCGCATCGACGCACCTCCTCCCTCTTCTGGACCTGAACTAATCAGAGTGGAAACAGTTGCTGATGATGATTCTGAAGATGCATATGCTCCTCCTTCTCCTACTCCTGAGCCCCAATCAACTCAAGCGCATCAATCTGATGACGCGGCTCCCAGCACCCCTGCGCCTCATCTTTCTGCTCCCTCAGAATTGAGCGAGGTACTCTCTGTTCTGAAATCTTTGCAGCAGGGCAGACCAATTTGGAGCAAGGCCAGACTCATATTAAATCTCAATATGAGCTCCTCACTTCCATGCTCACTGATTAGTCTGAGGAGATTGCTGCCATTAAGGGGGAGATGAATTCAATCAAGGCCAAACTCTCTTCTACTCCTCCGGCGCAGACACAGACTCAGGTACAATCTCAACCTGATCAGGTGCACACTTCATCTGCTGTGCCTCCTACCTTCATACCTCAGTCTGCTGCATCTCAGTCCAACATGAATGTGTTAGTTTCAAAGTTGGATGTGTTGAAAGAAATGATTGTCACTCACTTCACTGCTGCTCACTCAAGCTCAGACAGACGCGCCGATCACATTTCTTCTGATATTATCACTGCTCAGAATGCTATTGAAGCTCATCTTCAAATAATAGAAGAAAATGTTTCTCAGCAGCAGCAAACTATTCAACGCACCATTGATGAGTATCAAAACATCAACGTTGATTACTTGCGCTACATCAGAGACGGTGTCACTGAAACTCATACTCTTCTCACTGACACTCATGGTAATGTCAACCGCGCCTATCAACTTTCCAAGCAAATCCAGCGCTCCGTTTCTGAAATTGAAGAAGGATTGAAGTATGAAGACGCGCCTCCTCCCAACCCTTAGTTTTTGGTTTGTTTGTAAGTTGTTAGAACTTTTTGTGGTTAGAAACTTTTATTAGTGATTTAGTGCTTACATGTTTTAGCACCTTTTGTTTTTGTTCTGTTCAATACTTGTAATCTGTAACTCCTACACCTTGAGTATTAATGAGAACAAAACATCACTTTTGTTTCAAAACTTGTTCACTCAAACTTCTTGTTTGAAGAACATTGAATGTTTGTTTAAAATCATATGCATCGTATTTGAACTACTTCATATTTCATGCATTGAGTTTAAACTTTGTTTAAACACATTTCAAAACTAAAACTCATATCATTTTGAATGTGTTATAAACTGTTGTTTCTATCTTTCCATTTGTAATGTTTTATCCTTATTTGAATAGATTAGAAATCTATATCTTGGACTAGTGTGTGCATTAACTTGAGACATGATTTACCAATATCATTTATTTGGACATGTTTTTATCAAGTATAATGTTTGTCCCTGATATAGTAGGTAATGGCATCAATCAAATAGGAGGAGATTGTTGGGTATGCCCACTTATATCTCAGTTTCAATGTAATAGGATTGATTAGATTTGATTGATCCATCACCTAAGTTTTATATCATGGACTTCAGACCCACATGTAAGAAGTATTTATACTTCATTTTTTTAGGTTGTCCATTGTAATAGAATAGGCTTAGAAATAGGGCAAGAAGATCAAGATTCAAGAAAATCATTTAGTGACTACAAGCCATGCGCCATGCGCCTCCAAACCATGCGCCATACGCCTCCAGGCCACGCTCCATGCGCCTCCTTGGTGCGCGCGCATGAGTATGCACCTAGCATCATCTCATGCTCCCCATTGGCTCATGCGCCTCTCTAGCTCATGCGCCTCAACGTAGTGTGTTTAACACTCAGTGATTTAATGAAGATTCAAAGACTTGAAGAGAATTCAAACTACGCCAATGATTCAAACGATGGTTAAATAACATGTGTGCGCCCAAATTGAGGACACCTGTCCACAACGGTCACATTTGTGTTATGTGTCTAAAGGGCTATAAAAGGACACGTGCTCCACTCAATGAGCGACAGCACATTTGTCCTTTGCTCAGAATCATCATGAATTTCCAACGGCTAGTTTTGGGGATTTCACTATAAATATCCCATAACTTCAACATTTTGAAGTTGCTGAGTTGCTAAAGAATTGCTAAGATTTCCAAGAATTTTTCGCTCAAGCATTTGTTGAAGATTTGAAGATTGCCTTTGAAATTCCCAGATTCCTCAAGAACATCTTCATACCTTCATCCTTTTTAGTTTTCTTGTGCTCTCAATCTCAAAGATCTAAAGAGCATTGATACTAAAATCACACACGCACCTCTTTAAGTTTGATCACTTAGATCTTTCTTTAAGAGATATACCGGTTATTGTTTTGAATTTGTTCATTCATAGAATATTAGATCTTGAGTTAGTGCATAAGCTCAAAAGTTGTAATTTGTAACACTCACTCATTATATAAGATCTTCATTAGAAATCCAAGACTAACCATCTTGGTAGAGGACGTAGATCTTTCCTTTGATCGAACCTCTCCAAATAGCGCGTATTAATTACTTGTCATTTACTTTCAAGTTATTATCTTTACTCACTATTTGCTTGTTTATTCATTGTAGATTGATTGATTGAACTGTGTTGTGTTTGTTATATCATTTGCCTTAGTTTCTTATTTCACCCACTTTGAGCCAAAATACTTAGAGTGTGTGTGCGCCCCCTTTATCATACTTTGCGCCTATTTACATTACTAAATTCCGCTGTGCATTTCACTCACTCACATAGGTGCATATCATAACGCTTATTTGATAAAAGGCGCATTTGCAATTGAGTTTATCAAGGGTACGAAAAGAATTTTAAAACAGCTATTCACTCCCCTCTAGCTATTTTTCATACCCTTGTTGCCCTTTGGGACCAACAGTTTTGTTGGTTAATATATAATTCACCATCTATAATTGTTAATACACTTATAAACCTCCTTTTCTATAATTGTTAATACACTTAAATTTTAATTAAAAATTTATATGAAAAAATATCACAAAAATAATTTTCTATTAATATACTTTTAAAATACTAAATTACAAAAATAAGATTTTGATAGACTAATTAAATTAGTGTAAGGACAAGAGGGGCAACTTCCCTCCCCCTTCCGTTATTTTCTTCCTTCCTTTTACCTTTATAGTTTCTTGTAAATTTATAGTACTACCTCCGTCCCACAATGTGCACTTTTACTGTTTATGTGGTCAATTCATTTGAATTTTGACCATTATTTTGTGAAAATCTAGTTATTATTATACAATTTTAAAAGTTGTTATTGTTTTATTGTTAGATAAAGTATCAATAAAAAGTCAAACAGTGCAAATTGAGCTGGGACGGAGGTAATATGTGATATTTAACACTAAAATAATAAATTTTATCAATTTTGCTCTTATTTTCATACGAAAACAATTGTACAACATCATATTTTTGGCTCCATTTTACGCCAAAGTCATGCTTCATAATGTAATGTTTTATTCGTGTAAATTCTGGTCCTCGTTTATTTAAAATAATAGCTCTGCCGCTACTTATTTAAGTATTAAAAAATGGAGGTGGTCTCTTGTGAGAACACCTAGATCTGTCTCATAGAAGAGACGGGTCGACTCATGACCCGTGTACAACATTCTCCGCGAAGCGTAGGATCTCAACACATGTTCCACTCAAAATCTTCCTCGTAGCAGCGACCCATTGGCCCAAAAATATTTTTTTTCTCATAAAAATAATCATTTTTTTTAGTTTTTTTATATTTTTTTAACTGTTTTTTTGTTTGCCAAAAGTAATACTTATTATAACTAAATGTAACAACTGTGTTACTTATAAAGTAACATTGTTTATAAGTAAACGTAACACCAGTTTTACGGAGGAAAAAATAGCTCGTTTTACTCATCTTTCAACTATAATACTAACTATAAATACGTGTAACATAACAATAACTAAATGTAATTATCGTTATACTGAAATGTAATAGTGATTTTTCTGAATATTTTTTTATTTTTGAGTATTTTGATTTTATTTTTTTAAAAGAAAGTAACATTTGAAAAATAAAAACTTATATACATGAATGTAATTATTTGTACAAGTAAATGTAACACTTTAGTAGATGAAATTATAACATATTTCTATAGAAAATGTAATACATTTACATGTATCATGATAAATTGAACTCATTGTAACTTATTATTTGAAAACATATAGATATACTATTATACAAGTAAACGTAATGTTTTACAATGTTATTATACAAGTAAAATGTAACATTAGTTTATAAAAATTGTTACTTTCTTATTTTTACAATGTTACTAACACAAGTGTTTTTAGTTCTAAAGTGTAAATGGTTGAATTATTACTTTTCTATACATATGTGTTACAATTATGTATAAACACTATTACATATAAGTAACACGTTCTTACATTTTAGTTATAATAAGTCTTACTTTTGGAAAACGAAAAAAACATAAAAAAAAAAAAAACATAGTTACTTTTCTGTATATATGTATTACTTTTATGTATACAAACTGTTACATATAAGTAACATGTTTGTTACATTTAGTTATAGTAACTATTACTTTTGGCAAACCGACAAAAAAAACAATATAAAAACTGGAAAAAAAAAAAAAAAAAAAATTGCCCCTGGGTCATGGATCCGGGTCATGGTGTTCTCATACAAGTTTTTGTCTAAAAAATTAGACTGTTTGTTCAAATGTAATGAGTTATTTGAAATTATACTCCATTGTCTATATAATTCTTTTAGGGCAACTTCAATGGTAGGTATAAAAATCCAAATTTTGATACCTACCACAAGGTATTAGCATCTCCAATGGCAAACTAAGAAGGTATCAAAATTTGATTTTGTCACGACCCGAAACCTTGGCACTTTGTTTATTATTTATTTAATCATTTTAATGATTTAATTGTGTTAGTTTTGTTAAGTTGAAACTTTAAGGTTCGTAGTATAAAATTGAGTTTGGGAGTCTTTTGGAGTATTTTGGAAGCTTTGGGGATTTTTGTTAATTTTTTAACTATGAGTGACCAATTCGTAATTTTGGGTTTTAGATATTATCTCCCTCTCCTTCCTAGCAATTTCATTCTTACCCATCTCTCTCCTTTCTCTGCATTCCTTGGTTTAGAAAGAAGGTAAGAGCTCCTTCTCATTTTCCTTCATTGTTCTTCATTTATTCTTCTTTTCTTGATACTCCTTTTATATAAAATGCTCAGATTATCGTTAGGATCGTTTGTAGCTAAGTAAGAGCGATTTCCGTCTCATTTCATAATTTTTCAAGTAAGTTGCTTTCCCCCTTTTATGCTAAAAATGTTCATCCTTAGCTTCTATGATGCTATGATCATTATATATTGTGTTATGGATGAATTTGGAGTTGATTTGTATTCTTGTTATTTTTATGATAATTGATGTTTGGTCATTACTTGTTTTGGGTTATGAAATGCTTGTTTTGGGATGTTTTGGAGTGAGTAAAATGAGTGGGTTTGTTCATATGAGTGTTATAAGTGTTAATGTGTAGTACTTTTGAGACGGTGAAACGAAGGGAGTATAATTTAGTGCAGTTGGTCCAGTCGGGTGAGGTGGGCGACCGCCCAAAATGGGGCGTGCGGCCGCACACCTATCTGGAAGGTTTTTGTCTTGGTTGCAGGGCATAGTGGGCGACCGCACAACCAGAAATGGGCGGCCGCACAGTGCTTACGGAAAGTTTATACTTGTTCTTTTTGTGTGATTTAAGAGTATGGTTCGGTCTAGGTTTTGTGTACTATCCTAGTCGACCTTTATAAACATCGTGGTACACTCTAGTGTTGGAAATGGATCCTTTGTGATCAATTATGTGATGGAATTTGATTAAGTGTTAATTGGGATTTTGGAACATCTTATTGGTGTATTTTTGGTTTGACTTATCTTTATGATGACTATTTGGCATGGTTCCCTACTTTGGAATCATTGGTTGTTTATCGAGCTAGTATTTTATTACTTAGCCTTTATTTGAAAGCCCAGCTGGTACTTGTGTTCGAGTTAGGCAATGGGGAATATTATAATGCCACACGAGCTGAGTCCAGTATGATATTGTCCATTGGTCCTTCTTTCCCCTTCCATATGGCCTTGATTGGGATGAGCTAGCTCCCTTGAGTGAGTATTCTAGCTAGTTCGTTTTGGGTTATGACTTTGTGTCATTTTCCCCTTGTTACTATTGGTTTCATGGTTCCGGTACCGGGGGTTTCTCTTCAGCTGTTATGCTACTATGGTTGATTTGTTGATCGGTTGTTGCTGCGCAGGGATTCTTTGTTATATCCGTTTGGTGAAACCTTGGCTTTGTATCCTTCGTAACTTGTTTATTTCCGCTGCTATCTGTTAACTGTTATGTGCTAAGTGCTATGTGAGACTTATTATTGTTTATTGCATAATATTGTCATGTAGTTGCATAAGTGGCT
The DNA here is from genome assembly GCA_026119855.1 of Campanula takesimana. Taxonomy (NCBI): domain Eukaryota; kingdom Viridiplantae; phylum Streptophyta; class Magnoliopsida; order Asterales; family Campanulaceae; genus Campanula; species Campanula takesimana. The sequence continues at coordinate 1,233,908 of JAOWBW010000072.1, forward strand.
TATTGAGATTTATCTCACCCCCCTTTCTTTTCAACTTTGTTTCCTTAACCCCCCCCCCCCAGGAGGAAAGTGATAGGAATCGCTGATCACGAGAAGGACGTCGAGAGTGTTCGTGACTTTTGGGCAGGTTGTTGTTCGGTTTACATTGTTGTTAAATGTATGACCTATGGGATAGTGTTACCAAACAGACGTCATTAAGAGTTGTAATGTTTTGGTATTTTGGTGTAAGCTTGTGGAGCTTATATTAGTTGTATTATAAAGTTGTTAAGAATGGATTTCTAAAACCGTGTATCACACCTTTTGTTATAAAGAGGAATTTTTATCTTCTGTATTTTAGTGTTTTATTTATTAAGCCGACGTCCAGCTCACGAGTTCCCGGCCCGCGGGGTCGGGGTCGCGACAGTTGGTATCAGAGCTATGGTTTAGCTCTAAGTATAAGTTATAGGTGGACTAGAATGACCTAAGAGGGTAGTTGTGTTCAGAGTGAGTAACGATAAGTGTTTTATGCAGGTATTTGTTTGAATATGGTTGGAATGAGGAGTGGAGAAGGTCATATTGGTTCTTCAAATCACGAGGAAGCATGAGAGGAAGCCCGTGTGATGTATCAGGGTATGTTCGAAGCGGCCTTGAAGGCTATGCATTACCAAAGGGCGAGAGAAGAACAATCAGCACCACCGCCAAGGCAAGGGTTAGAGCAATTTTTGAAATTGAAACCAGTTGAATAAAATTGAGAGCCGGATGTGAAAAAGGCAGAATTGTGGATAGAGTCAATGGAGAAAATCTTTAGTGTGTTTGGTTGCACGGGAGAGGATAGAGTAAGGTTTGCAGCCTATAAGATGGTTGGAGTTGCAGAACACTGGTGGAATGCTTTGAAGACGAGTTGGGATGAGGCTCATGTACCGTATACATGGGAACTGTTTGTAAGGAAATTCAGAGAGCACTTTATTCCTTTAGTTGATCAGAACAGGAAAGAGATTGAGTTCCTAAACTTGGAGCAGAACTTTTTGACAGTAGCTCAATATTCAGCTAAGTTCACAGAATTAGCTAGGTATTGTAGCTATCTTGTAACAACAGAAGAGAAGAAGGCGATGAGGTTCATTAGAGGCTTGAGAACAACTATCAGAACTCAGCTAATCGCTCAGAGAATTCAGATTTATCAGGATGCTGTAGATCGTGCCTACTTGGTACAACAAGACATCGGAGAGCACAAGAGGAAGACGGAGGTAATTAACCCGGGTAGACAAGGAGGTCAGATCAAATCACAACCACAACAGCGTTTGGATAACCGAGGAAATTCAGGAGGACAGTCACAGTTCAGAGGGCAACCAATAATAAGGAATCCAGGCACTACTTCGGGGAACCAAGGGAATCAGAATAGGAGACTCTATACTTACTGTCAGAGGGAAGGACATTCTGAGGATAGATGTTGGAAGAAGCAGGGTAAGTGTACTAGTTGTGGTCAGTTGGGACACTTTCTGAGGGATTGTCCGAGATTCAAAAATCAATCACCGGGAGCAGGAGCTGGTACTTTACAAGGCCAGAAGAGAGATGCAACAGGGAAGCCTAAGGTTCAAGGAAGAGTTTTTGCTATGAACCAACAGCAGGCTACTGATGATCCTTCAGTGATAGGAGGTATTATTTCTGTGAGTAGTGTGAGCGCTCGTGCACTAGTAGATCCAGGATCATCGCATTCATATATATCTGTGCACTTTGCTTCTTTGCCAAATGCTTCATCTGAGTCCTTACCTTACGTGTTAGAGGTGTCAACTCCTATAGGAGAGTGTTTGGTTACTGATCAAGTGTTTCGTGCCTGTGATATGTTTATTTGTGGTCATGTTTTGTGTGCGGATTTAGTAGTTCTTCCGATACAAGACTTTGACATCATTTTGGGTATGGATTGGCTGAGCAAATTTCATGCTTCAGTTGATTGTCGTAGGAAGGTCGTTGCTTTTTCTATTCCTAATATGCCTAAGTTTGTTTTTGAGGCTATTCCTTTGGGTAGAAATATTCGTATAATTTCTTATGTGAAAGCTAGGAAATTGTTGCATCGTGGCTGTGAGGGTTATTTGGCTAGTGTGCTAGATACTAAAAAAGAATCACCGGGGTTGGAAAGTGTTCGGGTAGCTAGAGAATTTCCTGATGTTTTCTCTTCTGAGTATGATATGCCACCTGATCGAGAGATAGAGTTCTGTGTGGATTTGTTACCAGGTACAGCTCCAATCTCTAAGGCACCTTACAGAATGGCTCCAGCAGAGTTGAAAGAACTAATGGTTCAGTTACAGGAGTTACTCGATAGGGGATTTATTCGACCTAGTGTTTCACCGTGGGGAGCACCGGTTTTGTTTGTAAGGAAAAAAGATGGTTCGTTGAGGTTATGTATTGATTACATGAAGTTGAATCAGGTAACGGTGAAGAACAAGTATCCTCTACCGCATATTGATGATTTATTCGATCAACTTCAGGGGTCAGTGGTATTTTCTAAACTTGATTTGAGGAGTGGATACCATCAGTTGAAAATTCGATCGGAAGACGTTCCGAAGACTGCTTTTCGCACCCGGTATGGTCACTATGAGTTCTTAGTTATGCCGTTTGGGTTGACTAATGCACCAGCTGTGTTTATGGACTTGATGAACAGGATTTTCCATCCTTATCTTTATACGTTCGTAGTGGTATTCATTGATGATACACTTGTCTATTCTAAATCTCGAGAGGAGCACGAGCAACATCTGAGGACAGTTTTGACAGTACTCGCAAAAGAATAGCTATTCGCGAAGTTTAGTAAGTGTGAATTTTGGCTCGAGGAAATTTCTTTTCTGGGACATGTTATTTCCAATAAAGGAGTTTCAGTAGATCCTTCGAAGATTGAAGTGATAGTTGATTGGAAGCGACCAGAAACAGTGACTGAGATCAAGAGTTTTCTGGGGTTAGCAGGGTATTACAGGAGGTTTATAGAAGGGTTTTCACGGATTGCTACACCGATTACTCAGTTGACCCGAAAGAATGTTCCATTTGAGTGGACCGAGAAGTGTAACAACAATTTTGAGGAGCTGAAGAAGAGGTTGACTACTGCACCTATATTAGCTTTGCCTAATGGGAACGATGACTTAGTGATTTATAGTGATGCATCGAAGGAAGGCTTGGGTTGTGTCTTAATGCAGAATGGGAAAGTTATCGCATATGCTTCGAGGAAGTTGAGTCCGAGTGAACAGAATTATCCTACTCACGACATGGAATTGGCAGCTATTGTTTTTGCTCTTCATAAGTGGAAGCATTACCTTTACAGGGCAAAATTCGAGATCTTCACGGACCATAAAAGTTTGAAGTATCTTTTCTCTCAGAAGGAACTGGCGCAGATGGATGGAACTGCTTAAGGACTACGATTGTACCATTTCTTATCATCCAGGAAAGGCGAATGTAGTAGCTGATGCTATTAGTAGAAAATTATATATGGCTTCGATGATGGTTCGAGCGTGGAAGATGTTAGAGGATGTTCGGGATTGGTGTCCTCGGGAATCAAGACACGGGGCTATTATTGCGAATATTAGGTTATCTCCAACCCTAATTCAGAGAATAAAGGAAGCTCAGAAAGAAGATCCGGAGTTAGTGAAAATAATGGGTAAAACGAATGAGAAGAACTTTGAGGATTTTTCTATCATTTCGAATGGAGTGTTGACTTTTCGTGGACGTTTGTGTGTACCTGATGTCAATGGGATAAAGCGACAAGTTTTAGATGAGGGTCATAAATCGAGATACACTATTCATCCCGGGAGTACGAAGATGTATCAAGATTTGAAGCGACAATTCTGGTGGAACAACATAAAGAGAGAAATAGCTGAGTATGTATTAAAGTGTTTAACTTGTCAGCAGGTCAAAGATGAGCATCAGAGACCCGCAGGATTACTTCAGCCATTAGAGATTCCGGCGTGGAAATGGGAACATGTGACTATGGACTTCGTTACGGGATTACCTCCTACCCGTAGTAGATATGATAGTGTTTGAGTAATTGTGGATAGATTGACCAAGTCTGCTCATTTTTTACCGATTGATATTAGATACTCGATGGAAAAGCTTGCGACCCTTTATATTAATGAGATAGTGAGATTACATGGGGTTCCGATTAGTATTGTATCAGATCGAGATCCGAGGTTTACTTCCAGATTTTGGCAAGCGTTACAGAAAGCTTTGGGTACAGATTTGAGGTTCAGTACAGCTTTTCATCCTCAAACTGACGGTCAATCCGAGAGGACTATTTAGATTCTAGAAGATATGTTACGAGCTTGTTCGGTAGACTTTTCTGATTCTTGGGATATGCATTTACCTTTAGTGGAATTTTCCTATAATAACAGTTATCAGGCTAGCATCGAGATGGATCCTTATGAGGCTTTGTATGGAAGAAAATGTAGATCACCTATCTGTTGGGATGAGATCGGGGAAGCGAAGATATGGGGTATTGATTTAATTCAGGATTCAGTCGAGAAAGTCAGAATTATTCGGGATCGATTGAAGACAACCCAGAGTAGACAGAAGAGCTATGCTGATCACCGAAGACGGGATCTTAATTTTCAAACCGGAGACTTTGTGTTCTTGAAAGTATCTCCGAAATTGGGTATTAGAAGGTTCGGGAAGAAAGGTAAATTGGCTCCGAGGTATATTGGACCGTTTGAGATTTTGGAAAAAGTGGGACTTCTTGCTTATCGACTTGCATTGCCATCTTCTCTAGACCGGTTGCATAACGTCTTCCATGTTTCTATGCTTCGGAAGTATTTGCACGATTCATCTCACGTGTTACCAAGGGTACCTGAGGATATAGAGCCTGACATGTCATACGAGGAACGACCAGTTCAGATACTTGATACCAAAGTTCAAGAGTTGAGGAATAAAAGCATAGCGTTGGTGAGAGTACTATGGAGGAATCACAATGTCGAAGAATCAACGTGGGAGCTTCGAGAAGAGATGGAACGGAAATATCCGTGGCTTTTTGATTCGGGTAAGTATTTCTAAAATTCGGGACGAATTTTCTTTTAAGGTGGAGTGAATGTCACGACCCGAAACCTTGGCACTTTGTTTATTATTTATTTAATCATTTTAATGATTTATTTGTGTTAGTTTTGTTAAGTTGAAACTTTAAGGTTCGTAGTGTAAAATTGAGTTTGGGAGTCTTTTGAAGTATTTTGGAAGCTTTAGGAATTTTTGTTAATGTTTTAACTAGGAGTGACCAATTCGTAATTTTGTTAGATATTATCTCCCTCTCCTTCCTAGCAATTTCATTCTTACCCATCTCCCTCCTTTCTCTGCATTCCTTGGTTTAGAAAGAAGGTAAGAGCTCCTTCTCATTTTCCTTCATTGTTCTTCATTTATTCTTCTTTTCTTGATACTCCTTTTATATAAAATGCTCAGATTATCGTTAGGATCGTTTGTAGCTAAGTAAGAGCGATTTCCGTCTCATTTCATAATTTTCCAAGTAAGTTGCTTTCCCCCTTTTATGCTAAAAATGTTCATCCTTAGCTTCTATGATGCTATGATCGTTATATATTGTGTTATGGATGAATTTGGAGTTGATTTGTATTCTTGTTATTTTTATGATAATTGATGTTTGGATCATTACTTGGTTTGAGTTATGAAATGCTTGTTTTGGGATGTTTTGGACTAAGTAAAATGAGTGGGTTTGTTCATATGAGTGTTATAAGTGTTAATGTGTAGTACTTTTGAGACGGTGAAACGAAGGGAGTATAATTTAGTGCAGTTGGTCCAGTCGGGTGGGGTGGACGACCGCCCAAAATGGGGCGTGCGGCCGCACACCTATCTGGAATGTTTTTGTCTTGGTTGCAGGGCATAGTGGGCGACCGCACAACCAGAAATGGGCAGCCGCACAATGCTTACTGAAAGTTTATAATTCTTTTTGTGTGATTTAAGAGTGTGGTTCGGTCTAGGTTTTGTGTACTATCCTAGTCGACCTTTATAAACATCGTGGTACACTCTATTGTTGGAAATGGATCCTTTGTGATCAATTATGTGATGGAATTTGATTAAGTGTTAATTGGGATTTTAGAACATCTTATTGGTGTATTTTTGGTTTGACTTATCTTTATGATGACTATTTGGCATGGTTCCCTACTTTGGAATCATTGGTTGTTTATCGAGCTAGTATTTTATTACTTAGCCTTTATTTGAAAACCCAGCTGGTACTTGTGTTCGAGTCAGGCAATGGGGAATATTATAATGGCACACGAGCCGAGTCCAGTATGATATTGTCCATTGGTCCTTCTTTCCCCTTCCATATGGCTTGGTTGGGATGAGCTAGCTCCCTTGAGTGAGTATTCTAGCTAGTTCGTTTTGGGTTATGACTTTGTGTCGTTTTCCCCTTGTTACTATTGGTTTCATGGTTCCGGTACCGGGGGTTTCTCTTCAGCTGTTATGCTATTATGGTTGATTGGTTGATCGGTTGTTGCTGCGCAGAGATTCTTTGTTATATCCGTTTGGTGAAACCTTGGCTTAGTATCCTTCGTAACTTGTTTATTTTCGCTGCTATCTGTTAACTGTTATGTGCTAAGTGCTATGTGGGACTTATTATTGTTTATTGCATAATATTGTCATGTAGTTGCATAAGTGGCTTATTGAGATTTATCTCACCCCTCTTTCTTTTTAACTTTGTTTCCTTAACCCCCCCCCAAGGAGGAAAGTGATAGGACTCGCTGATCACGAGAAGGACGTCGAGAGTGTTCGTGACTTTTGGGCAGGTTGTTGTTCGGTTTACATTGTTGTTAAATGTATGACCTATGGGATAGTGTTACCAAACAAACGTCATTAAGAGTTGTAATATTTTGGTATTTTGGTGTAAGCTTGTGGAGCTTATATTAGTTGTATTATAAAGTTGTTAAGAATGGATTTCTAAAACCGTGTATCACACCTTTTGTTATAAAGAGGAATTTTTATCTTCTGTATTTTGGTGTTTTATTTATTAAGTCGACGTCCAGCTCGCGAGTTCCCGGCCCGCGGGGTCGGGGTCGCGACAGATTTGGTAATAAGGAAGGTAGCAAATTTGCTACCTTCCTTAGGACCACACCAGATTTTATTACCTTTTTATTTTTTCATTGGTAATGCTATGTGTCAAAATAAATAAGTTATTTTTTATCCAAATTTACTTTTTATTAAATTATCATTTAAAATTATTTATATTTAATTATTATAAATATTAAATTATAAAAAATATTTTAAATATGAAATAAAATTAATAATATGAAAATAAGAAATTGAGTCATTAATTTGATACTAATTATTGGAGATGCTAGTATTTTTTCATAAGTATTAAATTTTGATTTTGATACCTACCATTGAATATCCTAAGTTGATACCTTGTGAATAGTGATCATAGGTATCAAAATTTGGCTTAGTCTATAGATGGCCAAAACCGGTTCCTGGCCCGGTTCCGGTTCGGCATATATGTGACCCTGAACCGGCCCGTGCTTACCTCGGTTCCGGTTCCGGTTGGCACAATCCGGTAAGGTTCCGGTACGGTTCCGGTCCGGTTCGGGTACGGTTCCGGTCCCCCCCCCCTTTAAAATTATTGAAAAACAAGGGATTTTCGGTCCGGTTTCGGTTCTGGTCCGGTTCGCCATTTATGTGAACCGTAACCGGCCCAGATGAATGGCGGTTCCGGTTTATTCGCCGGTTTGCTCCGGTTCCGTGTTTTTTCGGTTCCGGTTGGCCATCCCTACTTAGTACCCCTCATTGGAAATTATGGATGGTCAAAACCGGTTCCGGTCCCGATTCTAGTTCGGAACCGCCCGTTCCGGTTCGGCATATATGTGACCCTGAACCGGCCCGTGCTTACCTCGGTTCCGGTTTCGGTTGGCACAATCCGATTCCGGTTAGGTTCCGGTTCCGGTACGGTTCTGGTCCCCCCTTAAAAATTATTGAAAAACAAGGGATTTTCAGTCCGGTTCCGGTCCGGTTTGCCATTTATGTGAACCGTAACCGGCCCGGATGAATGGCGGTTCCGATTACTCCGGTTCCGATTTATTCGCCGGTTTGCTCCGGTTCTGTGCTTCTCCGGTCCGGTTTTTCGGTTTCGGTTCGGTTTGGCCATCCCTATTGGAAATGCCCTTAGGTGAAAGGTCCTTCTCTTGCAATTATAATTTTAAATACCAAATCAAATACTCCCTCCGTCCCAAAACACCTTGCACATATTTCCCTTTTGGGTGTCCCATTGGTAAGTCCCACTTTCCCAAAATAGAAAAGATTCCCACTACTTCTCTCTCCTCTCCACTCACAACAACTATCCACTTACTATTCTCTACCCCACTTTCTCTCTTCTTCCCACTCACACCACCCATTTTTCTTACACGTTTTATTAATTCCCGTGCATTTCAAAAAGGGTGCAGGTTGTTTTGGGACGGAGGGAGTACGTTCAATCCTTTTCACCCCATAAGGGTGAACCGACAACGGATAGATAGTTAGGTTCTTGCACTCCATAACGGGAGAATTAAGATCTAAAGTGTTTTCGTAACTCTTCAAATCTGCATCTTGTTAGAGAATTTAGGTTAGGGTAATTGATTATCCTGGATAATTGATCGAATTGTGATTAAATCACTTTCCGAATAAAGTGTTTCGCCCCTTAATGCCTGGGTTACAGGAAATCTTTATATGGGATAAGACAATCAAACAATCTGATTCTAGGCAAAGAAAGCAGATTAAAACTCAGAGAATTGTTAGGGTTTTTCGTAAGTTTAATTGAGGCAAATGATCTGTTTATAAACAGATTACATTTAGTACCAGCAAGGGGCGCTGCCCCTTGACCCTGCAAGGGGGCGCAGCCCCCTTGACCCCTGCTTCTTTATCGTGGTCGAAAACATATTGACTCAAAATGAGTGTGTACTCCACACTTTCCCTTACTCATATCCGAGCCTAATATGAGATCGCATTGGTCTCTAGTAAATCCAATTACATAAAATCGTTGATGACACTAAAATCACCAACACATCTTAATTTTATGTACCATTTTGTATTTGGTGCCATATGGAAATGATGTAGCCAAACATTTCAGATTTTGTTATTGGTAAGTGCTTGATAATAGTGGGCGAATCTCTTTCTCGCAACTCAAAAAAAAATGTTTTGACTTTAAATGGCATCATTGTGATGAGACGATCATTGCAATGATTCTAAGTCTCACTATGTAATATTTTATGTATCAGAAGTGATCCAGCAACTCTCAAATTTAAGTATATACATATTATTAGAGCAGTCAAAAAATCTAAACAATTTATGAGATTGAGTTTTCTGTTACGGGATGGTGATGATAAAGATACTCATTCCATATCCTAGTTATTGTATATATCTTTTATTTTTGGTTGTAATCTTTTATTCCTTGTATATATCATTTCCTTAGTTTACGTTTCTTGCTTCTCAAGAAACTCTTTCACAAGTGTATATATATCAATTGTGTACATCAATAAAGAATTAATTTCTCCGGTCTTCTCTTCATGGTAACCAGAGCTCTACAATCCTAATTTTTTTTCCTGTCGTCTCCCCTCTCTCTCCTATCTTTCTTCTTCTTTCCAATGGCCGGCTCTGACCATCAGTTCTTGACCAACACCGCCGACCCCAACACCCCTCTCATCATTGTTTCTCTATCTCACATTCTCAAACTCATGCCTACAAATTATATCTCCTGGAAAACCCAAATCGAGGCCACCCTCTTTGGCCTTGATCTCTACAAATTCATTGATGGCACTCATCTTGCGCCTCCTCAATCCCTACCTCCCAAAAACACTCCTCCCACCACAACTCCTGATGCTACCCCAGCCACACCACAGACCGGCACAACTGATGACTCTTCCTCAAGCTCCCCCCTATCAGTCCTGCGTACACAACTTGGTTCCGCCAGGACAAGTTAATACTAAGTGCCCTTGCCGGAACTCTCTCACCCCCACTCGTCCCTCTCATCTCCCTCTGCTATACCTCCCTTGATGCTTGGAAAACTCTCTCTAAAACCTATGCTAACCCTTCCAAAGGACACCTTAAACAAATCAAAGACCGCCTACTAAACATCACTAAAGGACCCCGTTCAATATCCGAATACATGCAAGAGATCAAAAACTGCACTGATCAACTTGCTTCATTGGGCCGCCCTCTTGAACCCGATGATATCATCGACCGCATCCTTGACCAACTCAACGACCCTGATTATGAGAGTGTGATTTCATCCGTCCAAAACCGTGAAAACCCTATTTCTTTTGATGAACTTCATGAAAAGCTCATCAACAAGGAACTTTCCCTCAAACTTAAATCTAAATCCTCTACCCCATTCCCTGTGTCAGTCAACTACACCTCTAAAAATACCAATAGCCGCAACTTCAATCCCAAATCTCCCTCCCCTGCCCCCGGCCTACTTCCTACTCCCACCAACAACTCCTCCTCCACTCAGCCTCCCTTCAAAGGCCGCTGTCAGTGGTGTAGAACACCCGACCACTACCTCTCCTAATGTCCTATATTCCGACAACAATATCCTCATGTCAACACACCTAACCCTAACCCTAACCCTAATTATATCCCCTATCCGCAGTCCAACACCAACCCCTCTCGTTCCAACTTCCGTCACTCACCGCCCCCCCTTCTGCCCACACTGCCACTATAACCGCATCATCTCCGCTTCCCTGGCTGCTAGATAGTGGGGCCACCTATCATGCTACGAATGCCCTTGATACTCTTGCTCTGCATTCTCCCTACAATGGTACAGAGGAATTTCTTATTGGAGATGGTTCTGGCCTCAACATATCTCACACTGGTTCTACATCTCTCTTCACTCCTTCGTCTACTTTTCATTTAAATAATGTTCTTTATGTTCCTTCTATCTCTCGTAGTATAATCTCTGTTTCTCAGTTTTGTCGTGACAACAATGCTTCTGTCACTTTCTTACCCACTTGTTATCATGTGAAGGACATTCATTCGGACAAAACCCTTCTCCAAGGTTCTTTAAACTCTGGAAACTATGAGTGGAATCATGCCTCCCCCTCCACTCACCCCGTCAACCTGAAAACAACAAACTGGCATCACCGTCTCGGTCTTCCGTCCTATCTGATTCTTAGACATATTAGCAATCATTTCAATTTAAGTATTCCTAGTTCTTCTTTATTTCATTGTAATTCTTGTGACTGTGTTAAAAGTCACAAACTACCATTTTATGAGAATTCTATTATTTCTAGTGGTCCTCTTGATGTTATATACATTGATGTCTGGACTTCTCCTCTCTTTTCTTTTGACAACTTTAAATACTAAATTATCTTTGTTGATCACTATTCTAAATACACATGGTTCTATTCTCTCAAAAATAAGAATGATGCCACTCCTGTCTTTAATCACTTCAGACTTCTTGTTGAAATTTTTTTCAATCGTTCTATAAAAACTATCTTCAGTGACAATGGCGGTGAATATATAGGTCTTCGTCCTGCTCTTGCTGCTCAATGAATAAATAACCTCACCTTTCCACCTCACACTCCTGAACATAATGGATACTCTGAACGCCGTCATCGACACATAGTCGAAACTGGCTTGTCTCTTCTCACCTTTTCCTCTATGCCTTCCCACTACTGGCCCCTTGCCTTTAGCACTGGTTGCTACCTTATTAATAGAATGCCCACACCCACCCTAAATCTCAATTCTCCCTATCTGGTTCTCCACAAACAATTTCCTAACTACATGAAACTTCATAGTTTTGGATGCCTGTGTTACCATTGGTTACGTCCTTATACTACCCACAAACTGGAACCTTGATCTTCCCCTTGTGTCTTCGTTGGTTACTCCGCTACACAGAGTGACTATCATTGTCTTGACCCATCCACCAACAAAATTTATACATCCCGCCACGTGAAATTCATTGAACACCAATTTCCGTTTGCTACCTCTTCCCCCTCCTCAACCCTGTCTAGCTCACCTTCTGTTGATGCATGGTGTTACACAATATTTCCACACTCCCCTCTACCTCCACCCCCTCCCAACAACACCCCTCACCTTCTCCACTCCCCTCCCCTAATATCACCGTACTATCTACCCCTCCTACTACAGCAACTGCCTCTCCTCCTTCATCTGCCCCTACTTCCACCTCGACATCCTCTCCCTCCTCTTCCTCTTCCTCTGAATCACCAACACCACCCTCCTCCTCTTCCATCCTCTCGGCCTACCACCAGGCTTTAAAATAATATACGTAAGCCCATCAATAAACTGAACCTCCACATCTTTCTTCCTCCCTCTATTCCTGAGCCTTTCTACCGTCACTCAAGCACTCAAAAACCAAGTCTGGCGTGAGGCCATGAATGCCGAATATACTTCCCTCATTCAAAACCATACCTGGGACTTAGTTCCTCCCTCTCCCTCTCACAATCTTATCGGGTGTAAGTGGGTCTTTCGAACCAAATATAATCCCGATGGCTCTATTGATTGCTACAAGGATCGTCTCCTTGCCAAAAGTTTCCATCAACGCCCTGGCATCGATTACTCTGAAACCTTCAGTCCCGTCATCAAACCCGCCACTGCCCGCCTCATTCTTTCCCTTGCCATTCAAAATGGCTGGCCTCTTCGTCAAATAGATATCAATAATGCTTTTCTCGAAGGTACTCTCACGGAGGATGTCTTCATGATTCATCCCCCTGGCTTTGTTAGTTCCACTCATCCTTCCCATGTGTGTAAATTACGCCAAGCTCTTTATGGTCTCAAACAATCTCCATGGGCTTGGTACAACGAGCTTAAATCATATCTTCTCTCTATTGGGTTCCGTAATTGTATCTCTGATTCCTCTCTCTTCACTTTTCAACACTCTCACTCACTTCTCTACCTCCTGGTCTATGTAGATGATATCATCATTACGGGCTCTAATGTATCTCTTGTTTAGTCCTTTATTTCTACGCTTTCCTCTCGTTTCTCTCTCAAAGATCTCGGTGATTTATCGTACTTTCTTGGTGTTGAGGTCATTCCCCATCCCGATGGCATCACTCTTAGCCAACACAAATATATACAAGATCTTCTACATCGTGCCTGTATGCATGAAGCTAAACCCGTTCCCACACCGATGACCCCTGACCCGCCTCTTAACCTTCATGATGGCACCCCACTTCCTAACCCTACCGACTACCGCACCTTGATAGGTGATCTTCAGTATCTCTCTCTCACTCGGCCTGATATTTCCTATGCTGTTAACAAACTGTCTCAATTTCTACACTGTCCTACTGATATTCATTATGGAGCACTCAAACGTGTTCTACGATATCTTGTGGGTACCTCTTCCCACGGTCTCCTTCTGCGCCGTAACTCTCCCTTCAACCTATACGCCTTCACTGATGCTGACTGGGCTGGAAATAAAGATGATTACACGTCCACTACTGGCTACATAGTCTATCTTGGTACCAACCCTATTTCCTGGAGCTCCAAAAAGCAGCGCACACTTGCTCGGTCTTCCACGAAAGCTGAGTACCGTGCCATCGCAGCCACCACGGCTGAAGTTCTCTGGCTTCGTAATTAACTGCATGAGCTCAGTCTTCCTCTATCTTCTACTCCGACTATCTACTGTGACAACATGGGGGTAACCTATGTCGCTGCCAATCCACGCTTTCATTCAAGCATGAAGCACCTTGGCTTGGATTATCACTTTGTTCGGGAAAATGTTCAACAAAAGCTTATGCGTGTGATCCATATCTCTGGCAGTGACCAATTAGCGGATGCTCTGACCAAGCCGCTTACTCGGACTCGTTTTTGTGATCTCATGGTCAAGATTGGACTTACTTTCAGACCGTCCAACTTGAGGGTGCATGATAAAGATACTCATTCCATATCCTAGTTATTGTATATATCTTTTATTTTTAATTGTAATCTTTTATTCCTTGTATATATCCTTTCCTTAGTTTACGTTTCTTGCTTCTCAAGAAACTCTTTCACAAGTGTATACATATCAATTGTGTACATCAATAAAGAATTAATTCCTCTAGTCTTCTCTTCAGGTGATGCAGAAACTAACTAAAACTAGATTGGTAACCTTTGTTAAAGGAGATGTTAAAAGTTAATCATGCTCTTCACTTATCTGAACTCGTTAAATCATGTGTGAGATGAGATCGGGGTATCTTGAGTGATAAATGTGCCGCATGAATTATGAGTATGTATCTTCTTTTTTTTTTAAGCTCAAGTTATTTGTACGTTTCAATAATATGATTTTTAAAAAAGGATACTCCTTTCAGTTCAAAGTAAATATCATTTTAAAAGTTAATATTTAATGTAAAATATTTGTTACTTTGATACTTACTATATAAAGTTATATTAAATAATTAAATTTTTTTAATGCAAATTTCTTAAATATACATCTAATTTAGACTGAAATGAGTAAAAAAATAGTCGACTTGAGTTTTTTATTTTTTTCGAAAGAACAGTAAACTTGAGTTGAGAACCCAAGAAGGAACATGTTTAAGATCTTAAGCGAGGGCAAAATCGTCATTTAAATATACTCTTGAATTGCTTAAATCTCTTCATGATTCCTTGCACAGACATTGAGTAACGACAAAGACAGAAACATCTACAGACTATGTTCATATTTCCACTATTAAATTAATTAAATGTCTTTTTAAGGTGTGTTATAGTACATATTAATCCCATAATTATACTCCAGTTGTTAGTTCATTCATTACACTTTATTTTATACAATATATTCCTATAATTCTAAAAAAAAAAATATTTTGAATATATGAAAATTCACATATTTACGGAAACAATTTTCTTTTGTAACAATGGAAACAAATTGTATAAAAGGCACTGTAATAAATGAACTAACAATTATAAGGGCTAGTCTCATGTACACCGGATGCACGGTGCGGCAAGGAGTGGTCCGCTCCGCTGCTTCGCGGACCTGCCTCTTCCGCTACAGCCGACGGCCAGATCTACCCCTCCTTCTTTTAGATCTCTGCCACGTGTCAATTTAAAAAAAAAAAAAAAAAAAAAAACCCATAACTTTAAAATGTTATATCTTGAGATGTATAACTCAGAAATAAAAATAAAAATACTGTTTTGTTCGTCTCGACTAGACGAATAAAACTACATAGGTCATGATATGGTTTGATTTTTTTTAAAAAAAAAAACATATTTTTTACACACAAAAAGTTTTAGTTGCTTGTCAGCTGAGATGTAACACTCTGTTCTGATAAAAGTAACACTTTCATCTTCAAAAAGTAACACTTTTTACAGTCAAATGTAATAGCATTTTTACAAAAAAAAATATTAGGTTTGCATTTCAATTGTTACTTTCTCAATAAAAAATTGTTACATTTCATATATAATGTTACATTTAGGAATATAAACTGTTACAAATTGAGAAAAAAATGTTACATTCATTTTTTATAAAATGTAACATTAGTTTAGTTTGCCAATCCTATGTTAATTTTGGGAGAAAAAAAAGTGTTACATTTGAAAAAATGAGTGTTACATTCCTTTTTAAAAATGTTACATTAGTTTAGATGCCAATCTTTATGTTATCTTTAATCTATTGCAGCAAAATTGTGGTACATTTTTAATAAAAAAAAGTGTTACATTTCGTTATAACAAGTGTTACTTTTGTTGGGAGGAAAAAAAGTTTTGGTTGAAAAAAAAAATAAAAATCGAAAAAAAAAAAAAAAAAAAGAGCCGCCGCACCGCCCCACAAAAACAAGGTGCCGCATATAAGAATTTGTCCAATTATAATTATGTGTTTAATATATGGCCTGAGAGCATATGTTATGAAAACCGATTATAAGTAATTACACTACTTGGATCTCTATCCCCACCTTCATTGTAAAGATTATTAATCTCTCTTCTTCTCATTTAAAAATCAGTTATACTAGCGGGTAACTCGTGCTCTGAACGGGAAATTAATATTATGTCTTAAAAAAATATTTTAACTATAGTTAACTAATATAGTAATCATCATTTAAACTAATACTAATAATAATAATAATAATTCTATATAATTACTATTATTATAATAACTATTAGTATAACTAACAAATATTATTGATAATAATAGTTAATATATATTAATAGTAATAATTAATCTATATAATAATTATTATTATTAGAATAAATTAATACTGTTAATATTAATAGTTAATTGATATAGTAACTATTATGATTAATTAATATTAAAAATTAAAAATTTAACTTATATAATAACTATTATAATTAACTAATACTAATAATAGTAATAGTTTACGTATATAGTCTATTATAGTTAACTAATACTATTAATAGTAAAAACTAACTTATAAAGTAACTATTATAGTTAACTAATAGTATTAATAGTAATAATTAACTAATATAGTAACTATTATAGTTAACTAATACTATTAATAGTAATAGTTAACTTGTATAGTAACTACTATTGTTAACTAATACTATTAATAGTAATAGTTAACTTATACTATTAATAGTAATGGTTAACAGTAATGGTTAACTCATATAATTTACTAATATGATTAACTAATAGTATTAGCTAAGAATGAGAATATCAAAAGTCATTACATTTTAGGATGATGTTGATGTGGCTTCTCTAAATTCAAAATTCAAGCTTTTACTAAAGCTTGTACACATGTCAAACCCACAACCCTCCTCACCGACTTTAATATATATATATATATATATAAGATTTTCTCAAAATATATGCGCATGAATGTAAAATAATATCAATAATAAAATAAAAAATAGTAACAAACAAAATTATCAGTAACGATTGAATATTGTAATGATTGAATATTGTGCTTGTAGCCCAACATTCATTAACAAAACAACCAACCAATCGGCCAGTCCTAGATACGGCGGTTCAAGTTCGACGAGAACAAAGCTCAGATCTTTAGGTTGAAGCTCAATGACGCACACATGTGGTCAAGATTATATTTTGACACATTTCATGGGTTTTCATTCTCACAATTTTCGCTTCATCCTGCGGTTGGTAAACAATTTTTAACATAACAAACAATTTTAACATATTAAGGGTTGCGATCGAACGGTAATATTTGGAGAAGGGAGAAAGTGGCTAGCAATATGGGTTTGATTGATTCAAGAGATTCCGCAGATGGTGGTTTCAAGAGCAAATTTGCAAAATCTTCATGAATGAAGAAGTGTTTGGTGCCAGAGATTGCAGATGGCAATGTCCTTGAATTTTAGTAAAACTACAATCTTGCCTTCATTTATTTTTCTTTTGATTTCGGGTTGATCAGAAGAGCAACTTTGCATATGTAAATTGCCTAGTTGTACCATTGCTAGTGCTATACTGGCAAGTAAATGTTCCCACCATTGACAAAATTAATTTTCTTTGTCTTCTATTCTGAATCCAATTAAATCTATGGAGTGTCTTTGAAAACAGAGTTAGCTTTAAAGATAGATTGATAGGTTGAGGCTGGGACGATTGAAGGAGAAGGGTTACTTTGGGAAGAGGGAGGATTGAAGTAGTGGTTCCTATACTTGATAAATTAATTACTAATATGTCCTCTTTAATTAACTTCCTACCCAATGCAAGTAGAGGGTGTTTTGGTCAATAAAAAATGGGCCACTTGTTAACATACTCCTATGGTGGGTATCCTAACAAAACCCATATATATATATATATATATATATATATATATATATAAAGTTCTTATATTTAAGGTGAGAGGGAGATATATTATCCGAAAGGAATAAACTGAGTTGCCAACTCAAGAATATATACCCGTTACCAAGCTCGTTTATGAAAATACTTTACGAGCCCAATCATGATCACGAAACAAGCTGGTCGTTAGCTCGGTTCCACTGATCTGACGAGCAACGACCCCCGTACTCGGTAAGAAGTAGGCTACAAGTAGTACTCTCCTCAGAGACCAACTAGTTCTTGGAGTCGAGTCCATCAATGAAGTCTGATTCAAGGAGTCTCTTGCCCAGCTAAGAGACCTCACGTAGTCACGTGAGAAGATATTCGTTTCATATTAGGACTCAATTAAATCCCTACAAATTCGGATCTAATTCTTGGAGGCTACTCGACCACACGGTATAAATAAGAGTCAAAATTTCACAATTCACTTTCTCTACTCTCTATTCTTAAGTTTGGTCTTAAGGTACTTATTCTCACACAGAAGGTATTAGCCGGGGTAGTCGTGTGCTCATTGTTTCAGACTTCGCAAGATCATCCATATTATCCACTGTGAAACCAGCAACACTGATGTCACAATTTTGGTCCGATCGATTGTCTCTCTACCAAAATAAATACATAATCAATTTGTCAAATTTTACTACCTCTGACCCAAAATAAATATCAAAAAAAAAATCAAATTTAATTTTGATCAAAAGTAAATTTGAAAACCTTTTAAATATTCATTTTGGACTGAGGAAATAATAAATTTATTTAATTTTTCTATACATTATTTATAATATGACAAAATCGCAATAAAAGGGATGTTTATCTTAAAAGGAATAATAAAGTTACAAAAGATGGCTACGAAATGAAGTATCATAATTGTGTTGATATTTTTTATAGAGTGTGGTGGGTCCACACTCGATGCAACAAATAAAATATCGCCACCTTATTTTGTATGCATTATTTTGTGAACTTCTTTTTTAATCCTAGCATTGCCCTTATCTTATAAGCCAAAAAATTTAAAAACCAAAAAAAAAATAGATGGCAAAGAAAAAAATAATCTATAATGAGTGCCTTTTCTCGGTAAATTACAAAATTTATGCTTGACAAATTATAAATCCTAGATCATGGGCGGACCTACCCTTAGTGGATGGGGGCAATGCCCCCCTTTGTTTCTTTTTCTGAAAAAAAAAATTACTAATGTAATTTTTTTGAAAATTTGTAATATTAGTGCAATGTTTTAGACTTTGCCCTCTTTTTTAAAAAATAAATAAATGTATTAGTATTTATTTTTGCCCCCTTTTAAATGAGTTATGCAATTTTTCTCTCCTTGTAAAAAATTTCTAGGTCTGCCGTTGTCCTAGATTTCATGAACATTGATAATTTAAGCTTTTCCTTTCAAAACGTGAGGATTATATAATGTATCGCTGGATAGGTTATCAAAGAGTGTGTTTTGGGGAAAACTAGTTCCTCCATAAGTTATAAAAAGTATTGTTTTTTACCCTTAAACCCTAAACCTGAAACCCTAAAACCTAAACCTGAAACCCCAAACCCTAAACATTAAACCTTATAAAAAAAACAAGACTTTTTATAACTTATGGAGGAACTAGTTTCCCCCAAAAATTTCTCGTTATCAAAATTTTAAAGATGTAAGTTAGTCTTAAAATATATATTCAGTTTGGCATTTAATAATACAAATATGAACATTTATTTATTTTGAAAGAAAATGTATATTGTCAAGTCCATAAAAATAATTTCTAAAATACTATAGTACTTTTTTCCTTAACATAATAGTCCTTTTCTGAACTGTCGCAAAAATTAGGCATAGAATTAAATTTCTCTACTCATTTTTTGTAAAAATAATTGAATGCCTATTTAAAATCATTAATTAACGGATACTACATATCAAGGCATAATTTAATGGATTTTGTTTATTGGAGTACTTTATTTTACCTAAGATTCATTGAGCCACTCTCTCGTAATACATACTAGTTAGTTACCCGTCGATAATCGACGGGTATAGTTGCACTAACAATATACAAAATATAGCTGGAGATACGTATTTAAAAATGAAAAAAATAATCAATAAATTTTCATTTTCATTTTATTTATTAAAAGTCTTTTAATTTAATTTAATAAATTAAATAATTATTAACTTTTTTACTGACCATAATAGGCACCAACTCCCTGGAATCATACAGATAGATAAATGTCGAGTTCAAATATGAAAATCACTTTGTAAAAAACTTTCATGTCATGGCCACATAATATAGATCTACTTTTTTCAGTTTTAAAAAAATAAAAACATTCTCATTTTAGCTATTTTGTTTTTAGTTTAAAAGCAAAAACAATATTTTAATGTAAGCAAATTTGATGATATAGAAAAACGAAATACCCAAACAAAATAGTTAAACAGTTAAGTTGAAAATAATGTTTTAGAAAAAATAGAATTTATTTGAAGGCAAATTATGTCAAGTCAAATTATAATCTAAATGAATGCAATGAAATAATTAAACTATGCAATGAAAATATTATGTCTATGATTTGATTTATTTATTTTAAATTACTTAAATTAATTGAAGAGTGATTTTTGTTGCTATACTTTAGCATTTCAAATTTTGAGTTATGATGTAATGTCAACATAATTGTAGAAAGCCTATTGGGTGAGATAAGTAGAATGCCACATGGAATTATGACGTGGAATTCCATGTGGCACATTGTGAGAATAGATAAAAACTCTCCTATATTATATATATAGATTGTTGCTTCAATTAAAAAAAAAAAAAAAAAAAGTACGCAAAATCAGTAAAGAAATTCAAAGTTTTTCACTTTTACTCACACTTCGTTACAACTTTTACAGTTTGTCACACTGACACACAGTGCCAAATCAATGCATAAAAATGCTGGAGAAACAATAGAGAGAGAATGACAAGGGTTTGTAGAGAGAGAAAGGGAGAGTTAGAGGAGAAAATGGGGTGAAAGAGAAAAAACAAGCTGCTGATCACAACCCCATTTTGCTACATTTTCACTCTTCAGTAAGTTTCTCTTCTTATTTTTCTAGAAAGATTGAATCTTTTTTTAAAAAAAAAACTTTTTGATGTGTGATGTGCTTGGAATTTCCGTTACTGGATGTATGAGAAATTTGAATTTTTACACTTCATGTTTAATAGCTTCACTATCCAGATTTCATTTTTCTGTAGTTTTTTTTTTCCATCAAGATTCATCTTTGTCTGTTCTTTCTAAACCCCATTTGTATGAACTTCCTGTTTTTGTGCTCTGGTGAAGTCTTTGACTTATTTGACTATTTGGGTGTCTGTCAATTTGTTTTTTGTTTTTTTCTTTTGATGGTCTTTGTGCTTCCAGTCTCATTTGAATCTTTTGTAATGGTTTTATTTTTCTTTTTGTTTGGGTAATTAATGCTGCATTTATGCTTTCCTGCAAATTAAGGTATGCCTGCCAAATGTTTGTGATATGTTAATGTACATTTTTCCTAACAATTATTTTGTATTAAGTTGGCTTGTTATTTTTCTTATGATTCTAAGATCTAATTCACATTTTAAGCAGGATTTCTGATTTTCTACTGGGTTGAGGGTCTATTGAGTCAATGAGTTGAGATTTGTAAGCAACTGTTGACTTGTGCTTAGTTAAAAGCAGGTAATGTTCTCTCAGAAACAGATAATAATCTCTACGTCCCAAAATCAAGAGCAAATTTGGACGTTCGTTTTGGGACGGAGGTAGTATGTTTATTGGTGTGAAGATTGTTCTACCATTTGCTTATATTGATCGTTTTCTTATAATATCCCTTGTAGGTGGATCAGCTAGAGTTGAAGATTTGTAAGGCCTCTTACAGCTCAGTTAGCTGGTAGAAAAAATTGAAATCTGATACTTGCCCAGATCCAATCCTGGGGTTTTATAACTGGTGTAAGGACCAGGATTTGGCAAAACCGAAACAGGTTGCGTTGTTGTTCTTAGTTGGGGTCATGGCCAGCTTATTAAATTCTGAATCGAGACGTTTGTATTCTTGGTGGTGGGACAGTCACATTAGCCCTAAAAATTCAAAATGGCTTCAAGAAAATCTGAAAGGTATCAACTTTTGTCCTTGTTTTATGTTTGCTATCTTCTTTTAAAGATGGCATGTGATGCCCATGTCATTTTTTGATGTTTGTCTTGTCCTTTCTGCAAATCATATGTTTATTGGAGAGTCATGAATTTGACGGTGATGATGCAACTGAATTTTTCTGTCATTTAGAAGTAATATTGATAATCATTTTTTGATGGTTAGATGTGATGTCTTTATTTCCACAACGATCAAAACGACATCTGTTTCCAACTACATTATATTTTAATGCTGACGACCTGACATTATGACATGAAAGTTACTTGCCGACATAGAACTCTTCAAAATGATTACGAAAGATTAGGGGGTATACTGCACTTAATATGTGTGGAATAATTAATGACAATATTCATACCTTTTCCTTGTTAGTTCAAACTAAATGATGGAAAAGGATTTGTATCTAGATGATTGCTGATGGATGTTGTTCGTTAAGATTTGGTAATTGGATGTTCGACCCTGATGGACTTTCCGATTCTCACATGAAAATTACTTGCCGACATAGAACACTCCAGAAATGGACATGAAACATTAGGGGCATAATGCACTGGATATATGTTGAATTAATGACAATATTCATAGTTTTTCGTCATTAGTTCGAAAGAAATGGTGAAAAAGGTTTCATGTCCCATTATAAATTTCTCTCCTCTGTTTCCATCTGAATGATTGCTGTTGGATATTCTAAGCTTAGATTTGGTAATTCGATATTTGACCCTGATGGACTTTAAACAGATGTAAAAAATATTCTTCTGATTCAGTGGTGGACCCATGATTTTTCTTAAAAGGGGGGGGGGGGGGGAAATTGCATAACTCATTTAAAGGGGGCAAAAATAAATGCTAGTGCATTTATTTTTTTAAATAAAGGGGGGCAAAGTCTAAAATTTTGCACTAATACCCCAATTTTTTTAAAAAATTGCACTAGTAATTTTTTTTAAAACAAAACAAAGGGGGGCCATTGCCCCCCATCCACAAGGCATAGGTCCGCCCCTGTTCTGATTCTCTTATGGGCATGTCTGCCCTCAATTGTGTCGTTGCTTCGTAATCCTTATTAATATGTTTGTGCCTCTAGGTAGGTCAGTGTAGTTAGCATTTAATCAATGCATATGTCATACTTGCAAAGAACTCTTAGGTTTAGATACTCTTTTGAACTAATATTATGATTTTGTCGCCCTGCATGCTTCGCGTATTACTTCAAGTTGACAAAATTATTTCTAATATATGATGCTCGTTGTCAAACCCTATTTATGGTGGCCTAAGACTTTCAATGGGCTAGGAGTTTGAACTTCAACGTATTATCGAAGTTTCTTATTTGACTGTTAACTTTCAAAAACTACCTGTTCAGTTATATTCCTCCCCTAGCATTTGGTGCACTTTGTACTGACATTATAAATCCTATGCAATATGAAGCAGACAATGCAAGACCTTGCCTCTAGTGGCTTACTGAAACTCTTGCCACTAGTTATTGAACTATATAATGTTGATACGTGCTTTTGCTGCTTTAAATACTCCCTAGTTTTAAATGAGTCGAGACTTACCATTTTGCATTTGTTTAACAGATATGGATGTAAAAGTAAAAGCGATGATCAAGCTCATTGAAGAAGATGCAGATTCTTTTGCAAGAAGGGCTGAAATGTACTACAAGAAGCGTCCGGAACTCATGAAATTGGTCGAGGAGTTTTATCGAGCATACCGTGCATTAGCTGAAAGATATGATCATGCAACAGGGGAACTCCGTCACGCCCAGAAAACCATGTCAGCAGCATTTCCTAACCAGGCCCCTTTTGAACTTTCTGAAGATTCAGCATCAAGTACATCTGAACCCCACACACCTGAAATGCCACACCCGTTCCGTGCAGTGCTCGATTCAGATGAATTGCATAAAGAATTACGTGGGCTGTCTGTCAGTAGGAATGGATCTTTTTCTGGGGATTCTGAATCTGGGATTAGCTTGAAGGGTTTGAAACAACTACATGAGATGTTTGGTGCTTTAGCTGAAGGAAAGGTGACTAAAGGTCCGTCCCAGGAAATAGATGAGAAAGAAGAAAGCTCGCAGAATAATTTCAAGGAGTTGTCAAATGAAAACAAGAACCTCAAAGCTAAGGTTCTTAGTGAGTCTGAGCGTGCGAGTAAAGCTGAAACTGAAGTTCAGACGTTAAAGAAGTCATTGGGTGATATAAATGGTGAAAAGGAAGCTATTTATCTTCAATATCTACAAAGTCTGCAGAAGTTATCTTGTTTGGAGGGTGAACTTAGTAGTGCACTAAAAGATTCCACGAGGCTCCATGAACAAGCCAACAAAGCTGAAGCTGAGGTTCACACATTGAAGGAAGGCCTAGCTGTTTTAGAGGCTGAAAAGGATGGTGTCTTTAGTAAACAGACGCAGTATCTGGAAAAGATTGCTAATTTGGAGGGTTTGATTTCACATGCCCAAGAGGAAGTGAAGGGTGTTGGTAATAGAGCATTTGAGGCAGAAAGTGAAACTCAATATCTGAGGAACAAAGTCTCGAGATTAGAGTCGGAGAAAGAAGTGGGACTTGTACAGTACAAACAGTGTCTGAATAAGATATCTGATATGGAGAGCAAAATCTCTGCTGCTAAGAAGGACACTAAAATGCTTCACGAACGAGCTGCTGCATCTGAATTAGAAGTTGAGAAGCTTAAAAGGGCTTTATCTGAATTGAATGAAGAAAAAGAAGTTTTATCTCTCCTCCATGAAAGATGCTTGGATAAAATATCGAAGCTGGAATCTGACCTGTCATCTGCTCAACAGGAGGTCAAAGGCCTCAACGGTGAGATTCTGGTGGGGGCCACAAAACTGAAGCGGGCAGAAGAGGTGAGTGTAAGGTTGGAGATGTCAAATCAGTGTCTACGGAAAGAGGCGGATAATCTGGCCAAGAAGATTGCTCTGAAAGATCAAGAACTTTCTCACAAGCATGATGAGTTGGAGAAACTTCAGACATGTGTACATGATGAGCACTTGCGTTATGTTCAAGTCGAAGCTTCTCTTAAGAGTTTGCAGTGTTTGCACTCTCAATCTCAAGAGGAGCAGAGAGTTCTTGCAATGGAGCTTAAAGATGTGCTTGAGTTGTTGAAAGACTTGGAGGCGTGCAAACATGGTCTAGAAGAAGAAATGCAGAAAGTTAAGGATGAAAACAGGAGCCTAAATGAACTAAATTCATCTTCGACAGCCTCAATGAGTACCCTGGAAAATGAAATATTTCGCTTGAAAAATATGAAGCGGAAACTTGAAGAGGAAGTTGAATTGCAGTTGTGTCAAAGTAATGTTCTCCAACAAGAAATCTGCTGTCTGAAAGAGGAAATAAAGGGATTGAATAGTAGCTATCAGACTTTGATGAAGCAAGTGGAGGGGGTAGGTTTAGATCCGGAGTCGTTTGGGTCATCAGTAAAGGACTTGCAGGATGAGAATTCGATGCTGAGACAGAATGGTGAGAAAGATCGAGATGAAAAGGAAGCGCTTTCGATCAAGTTAGAGAGCTTGAAGCTTGTATTGGAGAAGAATGGTGAGTTGGAAGGATCACATGAAAAGGTCAAGGAATTACAAGATTCTTGCCAGCTTCTTAATGGAGACAAATCGGCTCTTGTTCTTGAGAAAGCCCTCCTTCTGTCCCAATTACGAATAATTACCGAGAATATGCAGAAGCTTCTGGAGAAAAACAATGCTCTTGAGAGCTCCCTTACTGGTACAAATGTGGAACTTGAAGGTCTAAGAACAAAGTCAAAGAGTTTGGAAGATCTTTGCCAGTTGCTTAAAAATGAAAAGTCCAATCTTGTTACTGAAAGAAGCAACCTGGTAGTTCAGTTGGAAACTGTTGAAGACGGACTAGCAAATCTTGAGAAGAGATTTAGTGAAGTTGAAGAAAAATACGCTGGCCTGGAGAAGGAAAAAGAATCAACCCATTCACAAGTACAAGAATTGAAGGTTTTATTAATTGCAGAAAAACAAGAACGGGAAAAGTTTTCTTTGTGGAATGATTCCCGATTGGCTGATGTGGAAAATCATATCCGTATCCTTCAAGAAGATGGTAAGTGGAGGAAGAAGGAATTTCAGGAGGAACTCGATAAAGCTGTGATTGCCCAATTTGACGTGTTTGTGTTACAGAAATTCATAGAAGATATGGAGGAAAGGAACTATTCTCTAATGGTGGAGTGTGAGAAACACATTGAAGCTTCGAAATTGGCGGATAAATTGATATCGGAGCTGGAGAGTGAAAATCTTGAGCAGCAGGTTGAAGAAGAACTGTTGTTAGTCGAAATTGAGAAGCTAAGGTTGGGCATATATCAAGTGTTCAAGGCTCTTGACTTTGGTGCAAATAGCGGTTGTGAATATCAAAACGAGAATGAAGAAATCTTTGTTCATGATATTGTGGAGAACATAGAGAATATGAAAAGTTCCCTCTTGGAATATGAGGATGAGAGGCAGCAGCTGCTAGTTGAGAACTCAGTTATCCTAACTATGCTGGAGAAACTGAAATCGAACGGTCAGGAGATTGAGTTGGAGAAGAATAATCTTCATCGACTGTATGAAATCACGAAGGAGCAGCTTGTATTGGTTCAAAATGAAAAATGTGAAATTGTCGTGCTGAACAGGCAGTTAAGATCAGATGTGAGGGACGGAGATGAAAGGGCGAACATTCTCAAGAGAGAAGTTGAGAGTCTTTGTGCAAAGCAAATTGATCTGCAAAGGGCATTCCTGGAATTGCAGGAAGAATACGCTCGAGTGCTTGAAGAAAACAGGTATTTGTCAAAGAATTACACTGATCTCAAGAAGGTTAAATGCTTGGTGGAGGAGGAAAATGACCTCTTTCTCCTTGAAGCTTTGTCCCTTGATAACCTTTCTGTAATGTATAAAAGTTTCGATACGGAGAAAGCTGCGAAATTGAAATCACTTAATGAGGATATGCAGGAACTTCATGAGGTTAGGAATGGACATGAGAAAGAGATTATCGTACTGAAGGAGAAGTTGGCCAGTGTAGAAGCTGAGAATGTTGACCTGAAATGTTCATTTGAAAAGCTGGAGAAAGATCTATTTGAAGTCAAGGATTGTAATGATCGATTGAAGAGGGAAATGATAAGTGAAAAGGGTTTGCTTTACCAGAAGGAAAACGAGCTCTCTGAAGCTGAAGAGAAGATTAAGCAGATGGAAAATATGAACTCAGACTTGTGCATAGCAATGGAGGGGCTGAAGTGGGAGTGTGAAGAATCGATTGTCGAACGAGAGAATTTAGAAAAGAAAAATCTCGAACTGCGTGAAGATAACGCGAATCAGAGGAAAGAGATTGAGTGCCTTCATGAAGTGAATGGAAAGTTAGAGTCTGAATTGGGCATGGTGTATGAAGAAATTGAGGAACAAAGAATCAGAGAGGACGTATTGAGTTCGGAGCTTCAAGAAAGAGAAAATGAGTTTGAGCTCTGGGAGGCGGAGGCGACAACATTCTACTTTGATCTTCAAATATCAAATATTCGTGAAGTTCTCTTTGAAGATAAAGTTCACGAGCTCACTGGAGTTTGCAAGAATCTCGAGGATGAAACCGCTTCAAAAAATATTGAGATTGAACAGATGAAAGAAAGGGTTAGTCTCATGGAAAGTGAAATGGCAGGATTAAAAGGCCAGTTAAATGCATATACTCCTGTTATAGCTTCTCTAAAAGAGACTATTGCATCTCTTGAGAACAACTCATTAACCCTGGTGAAGCTAGTTGTAGCCGAGCATCAGAAATCAAAGGTACGCTATTTCCTTTCAGATTCGCATTAACATTTGAAAAATCAAAGGTACGCTATTGTACTAAATTCTATTTTATATTGAAATGTTTCCAGGATGCTGATGTGGCAATTCATCTCGATCGAACAAACAATCCAGAACCAATAGAAAATGTTGATTCCCCTATCCCTGATGGAATTTCAGACCTGCAGAAGTTGCAGACACGGATCATAGCAGTTGAAAAGGTAGTACTGGATGAATTGAACACGCTTCAAAAGCAGAAAAGCTCGAGCAACGAAGAACACATAGAAGCTGGAATGATAGAGATTGAGGAGTTGAATTCTAAATTCAATCCTCACCAAGAAAACGGAAGAATATTGATTGATGATGAAATTCTAGTGAAAGATCATCTCAGGTCAATAAAAACCAAGCCTGAACTTTCAGATGCGAGAAAAGGTATCTTAATGAAAGATATTCAACTTGATCAAGTATCTGACGGATCAATATCTGGGAGGATCAAGAGGGGAAAGATTCGGGTCGATGATCAGATGCTCGAGCTATGGCAATCTGCTGAGGATGACCGTCGTCTTTGTCATAACATTAGTAAGTCAAGAAGGCATCAATATACACCAAAAGTGCACGATATAGAAAAGATTGTGGGTCCCTCTTCTGTGGTACAAATCGTGAAGGAATTTGATATTGACAACAGTATCACAATTTTTAATCAAGCAGGGGCGAAAAGGGCAAGAATCTTGCAGAGACTCACTTCTGATGCTCAAAAGTTGGCTAATCTTCAAACGAGCGTTCAAGATATGATGAAAAAACTGGAGATGAACAAGAAGATCAAGAAAATGAAGGGTGTTGATTTGGAGACTGTGAAGGAGCAGTTGAAGGAGGTTGAGGAAAGTACAGTACAACTGGTCAAATTGAACGGTCAACTGATTGAAAAGAGTCAGACCCAGAGTCCGTCTTGTGGAGATGAAGAGGCTTTGGGGATTCAGACGAATGAAGTTTCAGAAGAGGCGAGAAAAGGGTCTGAAAAGATTGGAAGGTTACAGTTAGAGGTGCAGAAGATCCATTACATGTTGGTGAAGCTGGATGATGAGAAAAAGGGAAAAGGGAAAAGTCGATTTTCGAGGACCAAGAGTAAAACGAGTGTTATTTTGAAGGATTTCATTTACAGTGGGAAGAGAGGGAGCGGAGGAAGGCGTAAGAAGGGATGCCTTCGCGGGTGTTTCAGACCTTCATCACCTGCTAATGGAGAGACTAGTTTCACCAGCAGAAATTAATGCAGGTTAGAGGTTAGTTTCACTGGTTGAATCTTAGGTCCTGGAATGTTTCCTTTGTACTATGTTGTAGGGATCATTTTTATGAAACTAGTCATATTTTTATCTAGTGTAACTGTAAGAGCTAGATTTGATCCAATTTGAATAAAATGTTTTCTTGACCAGTTGAGCTCTCACCCTCTCTTATTCATAGGGCTTGATATAAGCTTTATTAGTTCTTGATATAAGCTTTATTAGTTATGACAATAAATCTAATTTTTATCAAGGACTAAACTTATACTCCCTCTGTCTGAGAAAGACAGTCTCATTTTTTTTATGGTCAACAAAAATGAATTTTGACCAAACATTGTGGCGATCTAATCATTCTAGTGAAATTCTAAAAGTTGTAATTAATTAATCATTAAGTGATTTATCAATAACACATTTTAGAATTTTATTGTGATGATTAGATTGACACCAATATTTGATCGAAGTTCATTTTTGTTTACCATAAAAAGTCAAAATATGACCATCTTTCCGGGACAAAGGGAGTATTTCCTTTCGTATTTTTAGTTTATTCACACTTTGACCAACGCACGGGTTTTAAGAAAAAGTATTAAATATTAATAGTTGAGTGGGTGTTGTGAGTATGAAAAGTGTGTTGGATATGTGAGTGGAGTTAGAATAGTGAGTGAGATAGTTGTTCTAAGTATGACAAGTAAGTCTCATTGAATAAAGAATAATATAAACATTTCATTTTGGGGCTATGAACTATCAACTGAG
Organism: Campanula takesimana; assembly: GCA_026119855.1. NCBI lineage: Eukaryota > Viridiplantae > Streptophyta > Magnoliopsida > Asterales > Campanulaceae > Campanula > Campanula takesimana. The sequence continues at coordinate 1,263,397 of JAOWBW010000072.1, forward strand.
ACATCCAAAATAGCAAAAAGTGAACAGACTAAAAAGGCGGGAGTATGCATGGGTAAATATAAAGTCAAAAAAAAAAAGTGTTACAAAATTTGGTCTAAAAAATGATGTGTCAAGTTTTTATTATTGTTTTTAATTAGAGTGTGACAGGTCCACTATCGTTGTAACCAATAAAATATCGTCACCTCATTTTATATCCATCATTTTGTAAACTTCTTTTGTGCACCTAGCATTGCCCGGTATGCATTACTTCTAGCAGGATTCTCTCTCATATTTATAAGGCACAAAACATATTTTGGTCATTGAACTATAGGTCAATTTCAATGTTCTCAATGAACTTTTTTTCTTTCAAATGTTCTCATTGAATTATTTAAGTTTTTCAAATGTGCATACTTGATCCATAATTTAATTGAAAACTTAACAACAATTAGTCATATGTCCTCACATGACCAAATTTCGCTACAAACTTAACAAATGTTAGACCCTAAAACTATTTCTCATTTTAAAGGGCATAAAAGAGAAATTTTAATTTACAGAAAACAACCATCTCCATTATAAATTATGATTTTTCCTAACATAAATCTCTAACCTAATTTGAAAAATGTTAACCCACCGTTGTATTCTCATTCCCACCCAGTGTTCTAAAAGACGTCCGTCTAAGCTGCCTAGGCGCTAGGCGTTCATGAAACGTCTAAGTCCCGCTTAAGATATTATAAATATTTCTGAATTCTCGGCACCGCCTAAGTCTCGTTTACACCCCGCCTAAGCGTTAGGCCCTGCTGCGGCGCCAGCGACCGCCTAGCGCTTTTTAGAACCTTGTTCCCACCCCCACCCACCTGCCAATGGCGCCCCTTAGATCTCGTGTGGTGGTGGCGGCAGCTGAATTGGTGGCGAAGGGTGTCGCTGCAGTGGTGGTAAAAATGGTTTTCAAATACAACAGAAGCTACAGAGTTTAACGGAGGTTAGTTAAATAGGTTACGTGTCTAAGTTTTTGTTATGTTTTTAATGAAATTATTGACAGAGTGAGGAATTTGAAAAAGTGTTAATGTATGGTGAGGACATCTAAATGAAAAAAAGTTGAGTTAGCACAATAAAAACTGAGCAAAAGTTCAATGACCAAAATTTAAGTTTTGCCCGTATATATGCTTGCTTCTTTCAGGCTCAAATATTTATATTTAAATTAGTTTTATGTAGCATAATAAGTTCATATCATTTTATGGCCAAAAAAAAATAAAATTTAACTAGCTATTCGTTTGAATGATTTTTTCTAATTAATGGACGTTTTGCAAAATGTAACATTTATACTAAATAATAATAAAAAAAAAAAAAACTTCTAACTCTTTTGGGTCGACTTTTGGCCGAGCGGGGCGGCTATCTGCATGGGTTCTACACTAAGGGGTCGTTTGATAAAAGGCGGGATAATATAAATAATACGAAATAAGGTTGTTTGGTAGGATTTTAAATCTTGGACTAATTAGAGACCGATCATTAGTACACAAATAAATAATCATGCTTATCCATGTCTTGCTGCCAAACGATCCCTAAAAGTCTGTCTCACCCAGATAATAGAAAAAACCGAACTACGAAAAAAAAGTAGAAGACTTCGATTCAAGCACCAACTAGCTCAGTAGGCTCAGCCACTGGTTCCTCAGCCGGAGCTATCTTTGTGGCAACCTCATCAGAATAGTCACCATGCACCTACACAAGGAAAAACAAATGGTCTTACTGGTGATAAACCAAGAAAAGAAAAGAAAAGAAAAGAAAATTTCATGTCTATATCAAATATCAATGGTGTGTAATTGGCCTTTTTTTTTTTTTTTTTCTGTTTAAAAAACATGTTGAAACCGAACGTGGCACAAAAAAGATAAATACCAAGAATTTTACAATTAGAACAACGAGCAAGTATGAAACAATTTTTAAAAGGGTTGACTAATAATTTTGCACATCCAGGACGAACGAAAGGAAGAAAGTAAAAAAAGAACGGTAAATAGAAACTTGCCTCCATCAATTTTCCAAGATCAAATTTGGGAGCTTTCAAGATCTTGACCTTCCTAATAAATACGTTTTGTAACGGGTAGATGCTTGATGTTGCCTTCTCAATCTCTCTACCAATAGCCTCAGGAATGAACTTCTGTACCAACTCCTTCAGATCACATGATTGTGCCTGGGTAACCATGATCTCACACATCTTGCGGCGAATCTAGCAAATGGCACGAGAAATATAGATTATCAAACTAACAATGAAGAATGAAATCTAACAGGAAAAACTGTGAAATAAATTGCACAAGGGAAAGGATTATTGACTGAAACACTAATCACAGTACAAGTAAATACTCCCTCCGTCCCCAAATGATCTTCTTATTTGCCATTTTTCATTGTCCCATAAAGTTCTTCCCATTTCAACAATTTAGGCTTAAATGTGTATAAACACAACATGGCTAGTGAAGCAAGTGTTCATATCGTTAAAAAGTTTGAATAGTCAAATGGGAAGATCATTTTGGGACGGAGGGAGTATACCTTTAATTAAATATAAGGCCCATCGTGAGAGTTAAAAATAAAAAATGTGCAAATACCTGTCGAATCTGGCTAGATTGAGCGTAGCAAGTACGCTTTTGCTGGTTGGCACGCTTCTTGGTGAATCCAATGCAGAACATCCGAAGACTATAGTTATCTGTAGTCTTCACATCAACATGGGCTTCGATCAAGCTTTGCCACTTTCTCACAAGTGATCTCAGCTTGTCAGTGGTGAAGTCCATACCCTGGATTTTTGCAAGAGAATATCAGGTTGACATAACAAAGTAGTTGACATAGAATTAACACAGAAAATACCGAAAAAATAACTAAATGTATCTTACCCAAAACTGGGTAAGGACGTTCTTTCCCTGAACGTCCTCAGCCCTTAGACGTATCTTTCTGTAGGCATTATCCTCATCATTCTGAAGATCAGCCAATGATACCTCAAACACACGATGTTTGAGTCCTTCAGACGCAATCTGAAACATGGTGAAACCAGAAATTCAATAAGTCTCTCCCGCATGCACAAAAGGGTCCAGAGAGGTAGCATTGTAGGGCAGCAAATGAGTTTCAGCTTTTAAGCATAAAACTACATATAAAACAATGTCAAAATTAAACTGAACAATAAAAGGAAATTCAGTGCTCTACTTTCCTTCGAATGGCATGTAGATGAAAACAAGTTTACTAAAAAGGCTTACTATGATAGAAATACTAGCAAAACACTCTCCTCCAAACGAATACCACACAAACCATCAAAGGTTACTAAGGAACCTCAGAGCAAGCAATCTCAGCGAAGAAACCCAGCTATTTTCCATGTATTCCTTCAACAAACGAAGGATACTAAACAATTTCTATAAATCAAATTCAAAACAAACCTAAACGCATTAGCAGGTCGGATAACAAATACGCATCTTAATAGATACCATATCCAGGCTTCATATTATATTCAACTACTCCCTCTGTCCCAAAAATGATCTTCATACTTTTTTCGCTGTTATTGCGAAGGAACTTTGAACAATAATTTTACGTTGATTAAACTGTCCTAATGAATCAATAGCAAATTTTAGATTTTCATTAAGACAATTAAATTAGCCTAAAATTATTGCTCAAAGTTCCTTCACAATAAAACGAAAAAGGTATGAAAATCATTTTGGGATGGAGAGATCATAAACTGGTGTATAACAGTATATCCTAAAATCCAACAGTGCCTCAGATGGCCAACTTTTAGGTTAGTTCCATTCCTCAAAAATATCTAGTAGGGGAAACTAAATTAAAAGACATGAGACAGGGTAAAGCATAACTAATATGCTGTTGTTAAAATTCCAAGCTAGGAAAAACAGATACGGAACTACAAGCTACCTAAGCTAGTAACGACTGACAGAGATTGAATCTCAAAATAAGAGTAAACAGCCAATCAATTAAGGATTTTTTTTTTCAAATTTTCCAGATACAAATCAACTTTTTATACTACCTTGTCCCGGAATAAATGTCATAGTTGACAAGTCAATGTTTTTAAGCTTTTAATTGTATTTCCTTGATTGCCCCAATCTTTTCATATGGGTAGAGTGACACCTCCTATGACATTGCAATGCTTGTGCCTTTTAGAATGGGTAGTACAGGAAGATCACCAAACTTCATAATCTATTTGTAGTCAGACGACATTTATTTTGGGACAAATGAAAATGGAAAGTAGGACATGTATTCCAGTACAGTATAGAGGAGTATTATGTTACTCCAGAGTAATCAGATTGTATAAAAAACAATATCATATTATAATCTAAACAAATGGAATGGGATTTAGATAATAAATCAGGAGAAAATGTCTACAACAAACACGTATCGAATCCAAAGAGTTAACAGTGGCAATAAGTCAATGAATCCAGACCTTGGTACCCTGAGTACGGGTAACTAGGGTTTTGCCGACATTTCGGGTGCTGAACACTGATGGAGCTTTCACATCATACCAATCCTTTTTGGCAAAGGGATCGGCTCTGCAAAAATCGGTCACAAAATCTATCATTTATAATAACAGCCACATAAATCTTGGACAAGTTCATACATCAGATTAATAAAGCAAATGAAATGAAACTGAAATTGAAACTGAAATTGAAATTGAGAACTTACGCCTTCTTCTTGCCACCCTTCTTGCCCTTAGATATACGCTTGTTCTTACTGCAAAATGTTCCAGCAAATAAACCATCAATAATCTATTCCTAGTTTTAAACCATAATACAACCGTGTAGTGTGTGAGGCAGTGAGATCGAAAGGGAGAAAGAGATTACCCGACGGCCATGGTTGGAAGGCGAGAGAGAGTTAGGGCAGCTGCTGGTTGAATACGGCTAGGGTTTAAGAACCCTTTGGCTCTCCTTTCGATTTATCTCAGGCTTTTTTTAAGAAAAAAAAACGAGAAAGGAAAAAAAATACTACACCCTCCGTCCCAACACAAACTAGAGGGGTTTGCACATTAATTAAGACTAACTAGTAAATGTGTGGTAGAAAATGAATAGAGCGAATAAGTGGAGTAAATAGTAGTGTTAATTGGATAAATTGAGTGGCGGAAAATGAAGATAGAAAATGAGTGGGATAAATAGTAGTGTTGGTTGAATAAATTGAGTGTTGGAAAATGAATAGAGAGAATGAGTGGGGTTGAAACATTTCCATTTTGGGCAGTCTCACTTTTAGTGAGACGGCTTAAAAGGGAAAGAAGTCTCACTTGTGCTGGGACGGTGGGAGAATATTTTCTTCTTTTTTTTTTAAATTAATTTTTTAAGGGAGGAACTAAATGAAAGGAAAGGGAAGAAAAATACTATAAATTTTCCCTTTTACACATTTTTTTTACAATTAGGAGGAATCAGAAGGAAAGAAAATAAAAAGTAGTAATAAAATTCTTAAAAAACATACGAATGTCTTTTATGTTTTACTATGGTTAGGAATGCAACCCTATTAGGCTTTGGTTAACTAGTTGGGCTCGAATTTAGACTTTAAGCCTTGAGCCTAGGGATGGAAAAAAATCTCGAACCCGTCCCAAACCCGCAATGACCCGCCCCTAATGGGAAGGGTTTGGGAAGTGTTTTTCAAAACCCGACAGGTTTGAGATTACTATAAACCCGTCCCGTTTGACCAGCCGTGCATTAATTTATAGTTTATTTATGGGTTAATGACAATTTAGGGCCTGAACTCCAGTGGGGTGCGTCTAAAAGGGGCCTCGGTTTTTTTTTCCGCTAGATCAGGGCTTCAAATCAAATTTTTTTTGCAATTAGGGGTTTTTTGACAGAAATCGTTAGAAAAGTCTGTTAAATACCATGTGCATGGCACGTGATACACTGATGGGATGGATTTGTAATTTATATATTCAAACTAGGGTTCTAATGCACATTGTGAAACTAAAGGGGCTAAAATAATAATGGGCTTAAACACAAATAAAAGACTCCTCAACCCCCCCCCCTCCTCTCTGTTTTCTCCCTACACCGACCCTCACAAATTTCTCGTCTCTCTCCCAACGCCGGCGATTCCCAACTCTCTCTCTCTCTCTCTCTCGAACTTCCGGCGCTACCCACTCCCTCTCCACCACTAAATCAACAAACCCTACCCCAATCCATCAACACCCCCTTCTCCAGATTTGTTGAAGCCGCACACCCCCTCCTCCCCTTTCAATCGACGACCGATCGGACGCTGCCGCCTCGCTTGTTTCCCTTCCTGTGACAACACTGGTATCAGAAATAATCATCGAAAAAGACAGAGCTGGGTCGCTGCTGAAATTGGTCAAAGAGGGGAAACTGGAAGGTCAAGAAATCACCGGATTATTGGGTCGGGATTCAATCAGTTTTCGCTTGGGAAATGTCTGAATTAGCTACTCTAGCAAATCGAAGGCCGGATGCAATGGCATATTTGATTGCGAGTATGGAGAGGATTTGGTGGATTAGGGAGTCGGGTAAGTGTCTAAGTCGATCTAGGGTTTGAATTGGGCTTGTGTATTTGGGGTATTTGGATGGAGGAGAGGTGGTATTGGCGGTGCAGTAGAAGGTGGCTTCTTCAACGACGTCGTGGCCGAAGTCGACAGAGTTGCGTTTTCCGTTGATGAAGGTGTAAAAATTAGGCCCGCCGGAAATAAGATTCTTGGTCCGACACGGGGATTAAGGAATAATAATCTTTTATTATAAAAAGTTGTTTGAAAGTAGGTATTGTGAGTATGAAGGAGAGAGAAAGTGGGTGGGGAATAATAAATAAAAAGAAGTTGTGAGTATGACAAATGGGTCCTACTAATAAAAAAGTAATAAAAGCTTTCCATTGTAAATAGTGATAATTACTTTATGTTGTTTTAAATTTGGTGAATGTAAAAAGTAATTTATTATGTTCATAGAATAAAATTTAAATTTATTTATAATTTTCTTTATTTTAAAATTATTATTTAGAAAATAATCTAAATACTTTTATATTTAATATAGCTATTAGATTAATTTGTTTAATAATTTTGATTTTTTTAATAAATTTATTTTATATATGATAATTACTTATTTTATTATATACTTGATTATTTAGAAAAAATATTTATTTCATTTTTAAACCTTTTGAGTTTCAAAAATTTTACTAAAACCCTTACTAACTAATATCATTACAAACCCATCCATTTAGTCGATCACGTGCCATGCACATGGCACTTAACTGACTTTTCTAACGATTTTCGTCAAAAAGCCCTTAACTTGCGAAAAATTTAGATATTGAGCCCTGATCTAGCGAGAAAAAAAACCGAGGCCCCTTTTAGACGCACCCCCTGGAGTTCAGGCCCTAAATTGTCATTAACCCTTTATTTATTGGGGCAACTACCATTTAGTCCCTCAACCAAATGAAAATTACCACCTAGGACAAGGAATTTGTAATATTACCACCTAGTCCAAGGGTTATTAAAAGGACACTCATACCCTTAATAAATAATGAAAAATTACATTAATGCCACTCCCTCAATCATTTCACTTTCTCTCTCCAACCACTATGACCACCTTTGACCACCCATCCCAACCACCTCCGGCGACCATTTTCCGGCGGCCACCTCCGCGATTATTTTTCGGCGACCACATCCGGCGATTATTTTTCGACGCCATTTTCGGGCGACCACATACGGCGACTATTTTTCCGGCTACCACCATCTCCGGTGATCAAAGAACTGAGAACTTATCAGTAAGTTCTTAGTTGTCAACTAAACAACTCCGGCAACAAACCTTCGGCGAGCAAACAACTGTGAACTAGTCAGTAAGTTCACAGTTGTCAACTAAACTACTAAGAACACGATCGACTCCGGCAACCACCAACTCCGGCGACCAAACAACCGTGAACTAATCAGTAAGTTCACAGTTGTCAACTAAACTACTACGAACACGATTGACTCCAGCGACCACCAACTCCAGCGACCAAATAACTGTGAACTAATTAGTAGGTTCATAGTTGTCAACTAAACTACTAAAAACACGATCAACTTCGGCGACCAAACAACTGTGAACTAATCAGTAAGTTCATAGTTGTCAACTAAACTACTAAGAACACGATCGACTCCGGCGACCAAACAACTGTGAACTAATCACTGTTGTTCCAGAACAAGTTCATAGTTGTTCCATTACGTGTTGGTGAAGCTGGAAGTTGAGAAAAAGGGAAAAGTCGATTTTCGAGGACCAAGAGTATAACAAGTGTTATTTTGAAAGATTTCATTTACAGTGGGAAGAGAGGGGGCGGAGGAAGGCGTAAGAAGGGATGCCTTCACGGGTGTTTCAGACCTTCATCACTTGCTAATGGAGAGACTACTTTCACCAGCATAACTTAATGCAGGTTAGAGGTTAGTTTCACTGGTTGAATCTTAGGTCCTGGAATGTTTCCTTTGTACTATGTTGTAGGGATCGTTTTTATGAAACTAGTCATATTTTTGTCTAGTGCAACTGTAAGAGCTAGATTTGATCCAATTTGAATAAAATGCTTTCTTGACCAGTTGAGCTCTCACCCTCTCTTATTCATAGGGCTTGATATAAGCTTTATTAGTTCTTGATATAAGCTTTATTAGTTATGACAATAAATCTAATTTTTATCAAGGACTAAACTTATAATCCCTATGTCCCAGAAAGATAGTCCGATTTTATTTTCTTATGGTCAATAAAAATGAATTTTGACCAAACATTGGTGGCGATCTAATCATTCTATTAAAATTCTAAAAGTTGTAATTGATTAATCATTAAGTGATTTATCAACAACACATTTTAGAATTTTATTGTGATGATTAGATTGACACCAATGTTTGATCGAAGTTCATTTTTGTTTACCATAAAAAGTCAAACTATGACCATCTTTCCGGGACATAGGGAGTATTTCCCTTCGTATTTTCAGTTTATCCACACTTTGACCAACGCATGGGTTTTAAGAAAAAGTATTAAATATTAATAGTTGAGTGGGTGTTGTGAGTATGCAAAGTGTGTTAGATATGTGAGTGGAGTTAGAATAGTGAGTGAGATAGTTGTTCTAAGTATGACAAGTGAGTCTCATTGAATAAAGAATAATATAAACATTTCATTTTGGGGCTATGAACTATCAACTGAGACACCCAAAATAGCAAAAAGTGAACACTAAAAAAGCGGGAGTATGCATGGGTAAATATAAAGTCAAAAAAAAAAAAAAAAGTGTCGCAAAATTTGGTCTACAAAATGCTGTGTCAAGATTTTATTATTGTTTTTAATTAGAGTGTGTCGGGTCCACTATCGATGTAACCAATAAAATATCGACACCTCATTTTGTATCTATCATTTTGTAAACTTCTTTTATGCCCCCTAGCATTGCCCGGTATGCATTACTTCTAGCAGGATTCTCTCTCATATTTATAAGGCACAAAACATATTTTGGTCATTGAACTATAAGTCAATTTCAATGTTCTTAATGAACTTTTTTTCTTTCAAATGTTCTCATTGAATTATTTAAGTTTTTCAAATGTGCTTACTTCATCCATAATTTAATTGAAAACTTAGCAACAATTAGTCATATTTCCTCACATGACCAAATTTCGCTACAAACTTAACAAATGTCAGAACCTAAAACTATTTCTCATTTTAAAGGGCATAAAAGAGAAATTTTAATTTACAGAAAACACCCCTCTCCATTATAAATTATGATTTTTCCTAACATAAATCTCTAACCTAATTTGAAAAATGTTAACCCATCGTTTTCTTCTCCTTCCCACCCAGTGTTCTAAAACATGCCCGTCTAGGCCGCCTAGGCGCTAGGCGTTCATGAAACACCTAAGTCCCGCCTAAGATATTATAACTATTTCTGAATTCTCGGCACCACCTAAGTCCCATTTACACCCCGCCTAAGCGCTAGGCCCTGCTGCGGCGCCAGCGACCGCCTAGCGCTTTTTAGAACCTTATTCCCACCCCCACCCACCTGACAATAGCGCCCCTTACATCTCGTGTGGTGGTGGTGGCAGCTGAATTGGTGGTGAAGGGTGTCGCTGCAGTGGTGGTAAAAATGGTTTTAAATACAACAAAAGCTACTAGGGGTGGCTTGGTTGGTATACCAAGTGTATTTTGCTTATAGCGTGTACCAACCAATTTAAACATGGTACAAGAAAATGCATACCATTACCAACCACCAAAGTCGGTATACCAACTTATTAGTACGGTTGGTATTTGGTTGGTATGGTCAGTACGTGGTACTCTACCAAGTATGAATTGATGTACTAAATAAAGAAAATCAAATGTTATTTGAACAATTTTTTTGCATTTTCCATTAATTAGTGAACAATATAAATAACAAAAGGTGAACATGCATTTAAAAATGGTAAAAGCAAACATGCACTACAATTTTATTGTACAATAGAAATTAAATCAATTTACTGGAGATTTTTACAACTTGACTTGTAAAGAAATTTCACATAGAAATACATGTAATGGAAAAGTTATTGTTTTTAAATAAAAAACTAAATATACATCTCAACCAATCAAAGGTCATCTAGGTACATAATTAATAATTTAACACATTTTTAAAATAATGTTAGTACTTGGTATACCAACCAAAGTCAAATATTCATACCGTGTACCGACCAAATTTTCAAAGTTGGTACGGTATACCAACCAAAATAAGATATTTATACCATGTACCAACTTTTGGTATACAAAATACGTTTGTGGACAATGATACACATAGTGAAAACTCAAAGGGAAAACTCATAGTGAAACACTCTAATCTGTTAGATGAGTTTTTAGCAGTGGGGTCCACAAAGATTTATTACAATCCAACGGATTACAGAGTTTCGCTATGAGTTTTCCCTTTGAGTTTTCACTATAAATATCATTATCCTACGTTTGGTATTGTTGGTACGTGGTTGGTTGGTTCAGATTTGTACCATTGTCCACCCCTAGAAACTACAGAGTTTAACGGAGGTTAGTTAAATAGGTTACGTGTCTAAGTTTTTGTTATGTTTTTAATGAAATTATTGACAGAGTGAGGAATTCGAAAAAGTGTTAATGTATGGTGAGGACATCTAAAAGAAAAAAAGTTGAGTTAGCACAATAAAAACTGAGCAAAAGTTCAATTACCAAAATTTAAGGTTTGCCCATATATATGCTTACTTCTTTCAGGCTCAAATATTTATATTTAAAGAGGCTGTCTCTTGTACAACTGTCGCACGGCGTGCGACGGCGCCAAGCCAATTTTTTTTTTTTTTGACGAGATATTTTTTTTTTGCCACCCCAACTTTTTTTCCTCCAACAAAAGTAACACGTATTATAACGAAATGTAACACTTTTTTTTATTCAAATGTAACACTTTTTTTAAAAAAAAAATGTACCACAATTTTGCTGGAATAGATAAAGATAACATAAAGATTGACAACTAAACAAATGTAACGCTTTTTATAAAGGAATGTAACACTCATTTTTTCAAATGTAACACTTTTTTTCTCCGAAAATTAACATAGGATTGACAACTAAACTAATGTTACATTTTGTAAAAAATGAATGTAACATTTTTTTCTCAATTGTAACAGTTTATATTCTTAAATGTAACATTATATATGAAATGTAACAATTTTTTTATTGAGAATGTAACAATTGAAATGCAAACCCATTTTTTTTTTTTGTAAAACTGCTGTTACCTTTAACAGTAGAAAGTGTTACTTTTTGAAGATGAAAGTGTTACTTTTATCAGAACAGAGTGTTACATGTTAGCTGATGAGAAACTCAAACTTTTTGTGTGTAAAAAAAAAATATTTTTTTAAAAAAAATCAAACCATATCATGACCTATGTAGTTTTATTCGTCGTCGAGACGAACAAAATGGTATTTTTTTAAAAAAAATTCTGAGTTATACATCTCAAGATATAGCATTTTAAAATTATTGGGTTTTTTTTAAAAAAAAAAGTGGACACGTGGCAGCGATCTGAAAGAGGGAGCGGTAGATCTGGCCGTCGGCTGTAGCGGAATAGGCAGGCCCGCGAAGCAGCGGAGCGGACCACCTTGCCGCACGCTGTGCATCCGCCGCACGCGAGAATTTGTCATATTTAAATTAGTTTTATGTAGCATAATAAGTTTGTAAGAACCTAGCGAGCGGTCATGCTTAGCTTAGTTCACGTTTACTTTCATTTGGGCTTCACATCATTCTTACATGTCATTTAGGTAGCATATCTATTTGTTACTATTTGACGTGTTTATGATTTGGGTATATCATTTAGTACATTTTATATACCTTTAAAATATGCGAAATAGCACAAAAGAAGATAGAATTCAGTCAAACTCGGAATTATTCGCAGCTCGACTGGTCTACGCTAAAACGGGCATAACTTTGTGTAGAAAATTCAGATCGACAAACCGAAAAATGCGTTACGAACTAGACACGTAGGGATTTCCAATGGTTCCTTGTTAGTGTATTTTGGCTGAGTAGAAAAATCCAGGTGATCAGTCAAATAGGGATGACTTTTCAGCCAATACGAAAATTGAGACAGTTTGACTTTTGTTTGACTACCTCTAAAAGAGGGCTATCTTGCCTAGTGCTTGTGGACCATTTAACCGTGGATTGTGGCTGGAGGAAAAATGATGTTTCCACTATTGTTAATATAAATAATACAATAATGTCCTCCAACTTGGAATTGCAAGCCACGTGTGAACACTCCTTTAAATTTAACTAGCAAACAATTGTTGACCTCGGGCACTTGGGAAAGCCGCTTCACCGACTGGTTCTACCTATTTATTTATGCTTCCTGGCTAAGGATCCACTTTCTTCAACATTATCTTACAAAATTCAGTTTCAAAGGAGAAGCAAGCTTGGGGTTTCCGTATTACAAAATTGCCATAAAACTGGTTGTAGCTGTAGTTTCATCCGTCTGAAACAATACGAGTGTCCAACTCAACTAGGTGATCGGCATAGTCCAAACAACAATCATTTTAATCGGTGAATATTTCGAAGAAGAAGAATAGGGCATTGAATAGAGTAATTCTACCGGGTCAATTTCCATTTTCTTGATATTTCTCCGGGATAGGTAAGTTACTAAATTCCCCTACTTTAATGTTAGAATGAGTATTTTGAATTGTAGGATGTTATATATGAGAAATATGGAATTTGAGTTGGGTTTTTATGAAGTTTGGTGCAAGAAGTGCATTTTGTAGGTTGTTGCAATTTAATCCCAAGTTTTGAGTTAAGATTGTTTTAGGATTGATTTTCAGTTTGGTTTTGGGGTGTTAGATACCCAAAACAAGTTCTGTAAGTGTGTAATAGTAGTCCAATTTCTGGGTAGGGTTTGGTTATGGTAGAAATGGAAATTTGGGCAAGAACAACCCAGTTGCTGAACTGGGAATCTGAATTTCGACCAAGGGGGCGCGCGCACCCTCCAGAAGGAGGCGCACGCACCCTCTATCTGAAGTTTTAATTTTGTAAGTTTTAATGGAGGCGTGCGCTCCCTTTTGGGAGAGGCGCGCGCACCCTCCAAAAATTAGAAAACCATAGCTTCAGTAGTTTGGGGGCGCGCGCACCCTATAGAAGGAGGCGCACGCACCCTTGGCTAATTTGGCAAGGCTTATGTTCTGGCTTAAGGAGGCGCGCGCACCCTTAGAGGTGAAGCGTGCGCCCTCCCCTGTTTCAGCATTTTATGAGTTTCTTTTATTCTTAAATATTAGGAACAATAGGGAGTACTTGGTATGTGTGATGAGATTTTATATTGCTAAGTAGATAATTGTTTTAAACTCTTCATGACTACTAGAAGATGAGTTAATGAATGATGCATATTACATGTGTTATAAGTGAATTTGATCATTTTATGCAATTATGCCTAAGTGATGTACATGAGTAATGATCTAGTCCCTTACTTTGGGCCTAGTATTAGTTTTATAATGTCAAGTAAATACTACTTGTGTACTTGGTTGTGATTCCAGCTGGTTTATGTGTTTCGGGGGTGTATAGGTTCACGTTTATTATGAGAGCCGGGGCTGAGTAATAACCGTGAATCTATGCATCTGTGACCGTTTGCTCCTACTATTGATCACAGTAGGGGTCTAGCTTTCTCAATGATTGGAGCATTAAACACAATGATTGAATGGCTCTTTTGTTCTTGGTTCTTGGTTTGAGATACTGGGTAACGGGTCTCCTCTGATTTTTTGAAGCGGCCTTCAACATGAAGATCAACATCAACGTTAAGTTTGGGTATGGAGTAATAAGGAGGAAAGAAATATCCTTTGTAATGTGTGCTTAGCTATACGTGTTGTATTATGAGTGGGAGTAGCTACTCATGTGATGTGCTACTTGATATATATATGGTTAATGAACTGCTTCCATGCTTCATTTCTATACGTATGCATATCATGCTATGATAATAGTAACTTACTGAGATTTTATCTCACCCCGTTTATTGTTTCTTTGTTTTCCTTAGATCCAAAGAAGGCTAGCGATAGCTCGAGGTGAGGATCGTAGTATCCAGTTCGGGTGCTAAGGGAAATATCTTTTGGGTAGGTTATTATACTTTTGTTTTGTGAGGACGTGGGTTAGACTGAGTATGTTAAACTCAGAATTTTTGGGGTACAGTTGTGTATATGTAAATAAAGTTATCTTCTTTTGTTTACCGGCTTGTAAGCCGAGTAATGGAAGTATAGAAGTTAGTTTTTGGCTATGTAAAGTGGTAAAAGGTGGTCAAGTGTTGAACCATCTTTAGTAGTGTATCTCCTACATCATTAAAGGAGTATAGTTGTATTTTAGTTTTAAATTTTACCCGTTTTTAAAGTAGTGGCGTGTCTGAATTCTATGGTTTATATCAAATCTAAGGATTTGGTGCGTTACAAAGTTCATATCATTTTATGGAGAAAAATAAAATAAAATTTAACTAGCTATTCGTTTTTCTTTCAAAAAAAAAAAAAAAAAAAAAAAACTAGCTATTCGTTTGAATGATTTTTTTCTAATTAATGGACGTTTTGCAAAATGTAACATTTATTCTAAAAATAAAATCATAAGAATCCTACTTATCTGTTTTCGAAGTGAAAAAAAGAAAAAAAGACTTTTAGCTCTTTTGGCTCAACTTTTGAGCGAGCGGGGCGGCTATCCGCATGTGTTCTACACTAAGGGTCATTTGATAACCTGATAAAAGGCGGGATAATATAAATAATACGAAATAGGGTTGGTTGGTAGGATTTTAAATCTTGGACTAATTAGAGACCGATCATTAGTACACAAATAAATAATTATGCTTATCCATGTCTTGCTACCAAACGAGCCCTAAAAGTTTGTCTCACCCAGATAATAGAAAAAACCGAACTACGAAAAAAAAGTAGAAGACTTCGATTCAAGCACCAACTAGCTCAGTAGGCTCAGCCACTGGTTCCTCAGCCGGAGCTATCTTTGTGGCAACCTCATCAGAATAGTCACCATGCACCTACACAAGGAAAAACAAATGGTCTTACTGGTGATAAACCAAGAAAAGAAAAGAAAAGAAAATTTCATGTCTATATCAAATATCAATGGTGTGTAATTGGCCTTCTTTTTTTTTTTTCCTGTTTAAAAAACATGTTGAAACCGAACGTGGCACAAAAAAGATAAATACCAAGAATTTTACAATTAGAACAACGAGCAAGTATGAAACAATTTTTAAAAGGGTTGACTAATAATTTTGCACATCCAGGACGAACGAAAGGAAGAAAGTAAAAAAAGAACGGTAAATAGAAACTTGCCTCCATCAATTTTCCAAGATCAAATTTGGGAGCTTTCAAGATCTTGACCTTCCTAATAAATACGTTTTGTAACGGGTAGATGCTTGATGTTGCCTTCTCAATCTCTCTACCAATAGCCTCAGGAATGAACTTCTGTACCAACTCCTTCAGATCACATGATTGTGCCTGGGTAACCATGATCTCACACATCTTGCGGCGAATCTAGCAAATGGCACGAGAAATATAGATTATCAAACTAACAATGAAGAATGAAATCTAACAGGAAAAACTGTGAAATAAATTGCACAAGGGAAAGGATTATTGACTGAAACACTAATCACAGTACAAGTAAATACTCCCTCCGTCCCCAAATGATCTTTTTATTTGCCATTTTTCATTGTCCCATAAAGTTCTTCCCATTTCAACAATTTAGGCTTAAATGTGTATAAACACAACATGGCTAGTGAAGCAAGTGTTCATATCGTTAAAAAGTTTGAATAGTCAAATGGGAAGATCATTTTGGGACGGAGGGAGTATACCTTTAATTAAATATAAGGCACATCGTGAGAGTTAAAAAAAAATGTGCAAATACCTGTCGAATCTGGCTAGATTGAGCGTAGCAAGTACGCTTTTGCTGGTTGGCACGCTTCTTGGTGAATCCAATGCAGAACATCCGAAGACTATAGTTATCTGTAGTCTTCACATCAACATGGGCTTCAATCAAGCTTTGCCACTTTCTCACAAGTGATCTCAGCTTGTCAGTGGTGAAGTCCATACCCTGGATCATTGCAAGAGAATATCAGGTTGACATAACAAAGTAGTTGAGATAGAATTAACACAGAAAATACCAAAAAAATAACTAAATGTATCATACCCAAAACTGGGTAAGGACGTTCTTTCCCTGAACGTCCTCAGCCCTTAGACGTATCTTTCTGTAGGCATTATCCTCATCATTCTGAAGATCAGCCAATGATACCTCAAACACACGATGTTTGAGTCCTTCAGACGCAATCTGAAACATGGTGAAACCAGAAATTCAATAAGTCTCTCCCGCATGCACAAAAAGGGTCCAGAGAGGTAGCATTGTAGGGCAGCAAATGAGTTTCAGCTTTTAAGCATAAAACTACATATAAAACAATGTCAAAATAAACTGAACAATAAAAAGAAATTCAGTGCTCGTCTTTCCTTCGAATGGCATGTAGATGAAAACAAGTTTACTAAAAAGGCTTACTATGATAGAAATACTAGCAAAACACTCTCCTCTAAACGAATACCACACAAACCATCAAAGGTTACTAAGGAACATCAGAGCAAGCAATCTCAGCGAAGAAACCCAGCTATTTTCCATGTATTCCTTCAACAAACGAAGGATACTAAACAATTTCTATAAATCAAATTCAAAACAAACCTAAACGCATTAGCAGGTCGGATAACAAATACGACATCTTAATAGATACCATATCCAGGCTTCATATTATACTCCCTCCGTCCCGCCGAAAATTGCAAAAAAAAATCATGGCACAAGAATTAAGGGAAAAGTGAAAAAGGTGATGTGTTGTGAGTGTTGATAGTTGAGTGGGAGAGAGAAAGTGGGGTAGAGAATAGTTAGTGGGTTAGTGGATGTGAGTATGAGAAGTGGGACCCACTAATTAAAAAATATTAAAAACTTTCCATTTATGGAATGTGCAATTTCTATGGGACGCCCATTTTGGTAAGTTTTGCAATTTTCGGTGGGACGGAGGGAGTATTCAACTACTCCCTCTGTCCCAAAAATGATCTTCATACTTTTTTCGCTGTTATTGCGAAGGAACTTTGAGCAATAATTTTACGTTAATTTAACTGTCCTAATGAATCAATAGCAAGTTTTAGATTTTCATTAAGACAATTAAATTAGCCTAAAATTATTGCTCAAAATTCCTTCACAATAACAACGAAAAAGGTATGAAAATCATTTTGGGACGGAGAGATTATAAACTGGTGTATAACAGTAAATCCTAAAATCCAACAGTGCCTCAACTTTTAGGTTAGTTCCATTCCTCAATAATATCTAGTAGGGGAAACTAAATTAAAAGACATGAGACAGGGTAAAGCATAACTAATCTGCTGTTGTTAAAATTCCAAGCTAGGAAAAACAGATGCGGAACCACAAGCAACCTAAGCTAGTAACGACTGACAGAGATTGAATCTCAAAATAAGAGTAAACAGCCAATCAATTAAGGATTTTTTTTCTTCCTAATTTTCCAGATACAAATCAACTTTTTATACTACCTTGTCCCGGAATAAATGTCATAGTTGACAAGTCAATGTTTTTAAGCTTTTAATTGTATTTCCTTGATCGCCCCAATCTTTTCATATGGGTAGAGTGACACCTCCTATGACATTGCAATGCTTGTGCCTTTTAGAATGGGTAGTACATGAAGATCACCAAACTTCATAATCTATTTGTAGTAAGACGACATTTATTTTGGAACAAATGAAAATGGAACGTAGGACATTTATTCCAGTACAGTATAGAGGAGTATTATGTTACTCCAGAGTAATCAGATTGAATAAAAAACAGTATCATATTATAATCTAAACAAATGGAATGGGATTTAGATAATAAATCAGGAGAAAATGTCTACAACAAACACATATCGAATCCAAAGAGTTAACAGTGGCAATAAGTCAATGAATCCAAACCTTGGTACCCTGAGTACGGGTAACTAGGGTTTTGCCGACATTTCGGGTGCTGAACACTGATGGAGCTTTCACATCATACCAATCCTTTTTGGCAAAGGGATCGGCTCTGCAAAAACCGGTCACAAAATCTATCATTTATAATAACATCCACATAAATCTTAGACAAGTTCATACATATATACATACTCCCTCCGTCCCAATTGAAAGTTCAAAAATTTCCATTTTGGGTGTCCCATTTTAAACTTCGAAAAAGTTTTTTATACTTGTTTATTTATAGGCCCCAGATATCATGTTGTTCGACGATTGTATAACAATAACACTATTTGGGATAAGCCTCCAAATCTTGTGGTGAGCAATTTCAATGTTTGTTTGGAATGCAATTAACTCTTACTTTGACTCAAAAAAAAAAAGGGACGGAGGGAGTATACATCACATTAATAAAGCAAATGAAATGAAACTGAAATTGAAACTGAAATTGAAATTGAGAACTTACGCCTTCTTCTTGCCACCCTTCTTGCCCTTAGATATACGCTTGTTCTTACTGCAAAATGTTCCAGCAAACAAACCATCAATAATCGATTCCTAGTTTTAAACCATAATACAATCGTGTAGTGTGTGAGGGAGGGAGGGAGGGAGGGAGATCGAAAGGGAGAAACAGATTACCCGACGGCCATGGTTGGAAGACGAGAGAGAGTGTTAGGGCAGCTGCTGGTTGAATACGGCTATGGCTTAAGAACCCTTATGTTTTACTATGGTTAGGAATGCAACCCTATTGGGCTTTGGTTAACTAGTTGGGCTCGAATTTAGACTTTAAGCCAGGGATGACAAAAATCCCGAACCCGTCTCAAACCCACAATGATCTGCCCCTAATGGGATAATGGGAAGGGTTTGAGAAGTGTTTTTCAAAACCCGTCGGGTTTGAGATTACTATAAACACGCCCCGTTTGATCAGTCCTGCATTAATTTATAATATTTTCAACATGATAATAATGTTTATGTATAATTATAATTTATCTTAATGATTTAATGTTTTCTTTGTTTTTATATTTTTATAATATTATTTTAAGGTTTTCATTTTTATAATAAACAAAAATAAAAACTAAAAATAGCAGCATTGTACAAAAAATTGTAATCTTTCTACTTGTTTAAGAATAAAGGGGGCGGGGCGGGTTCGGGTATAATGGTAACCGGGGCGGGGAGGGTTCGGGTCTAGGAGAAATTGAGTAGGAGCGGGTTCGGGAAATGCCAAACCCGCCCCGAACCCGCCCCGTTGCCATCCCTATTTAAGCCTAAACTCAAGCTCTTAGTGTTTTTTCTCTCTATAATTATTACTCCTCCATCCATCTGTCTCGATTTAAAGTTCTTACTTTATTTTTTATTCTGTCCCAATTTAAGGTTATTACTTTACGTTATTACCTTAAATGAAAAATGGGACTCACTTGTAATTCTCACAACAAAAACTCTATATCCACTTTCTCACTCCTACTTTACTTTTCATACTCACAACATTAATTTTTTCTTAATCCCCGTGCAAAGTCAAAGTAAACCTTATAGTGGGACGGAGGGAGTAATTGTTAAAACTAAATCATAGTTTAACAATATTGGTATCCTCGATTCAAACATTGAAAAATAATTAAGTGACAAAAGTTGATGTATGTTACTAAGGTCGTCGAGTTGTTGGTCTGTGTTTATTTTTTTAACCAAGCAAACATATATACCAAAACAGAAACGTTATGTTACATGCATAGTCATACCCTGATACATTCTAACCACC
Source organism: Campanula takesimana (assembly GCA_026119855.1). Classification (NCBI taxonomy): domain Eukaryota; kingdom Viridiplantae; phylum Streptophyta; class Magnoliopsida; order Asterales; family Campanulaceae; genus Campanula; species Campanula takesimana. Next base: position 1,283,517 of record JAOWBW010000072.1, read on the forward strand.
CTATTAACATACACTCCTTGTACATCCTGATTCAAACTTTGATATAGATACAAAGGAGGAGCATCAAAACATTCATTAAGGTTCTCCATGGCTGCGGCCTTCTTTGCCAAAATATCAGCTACTGTATTGCCTTCTCTGTACACAAACGAACACCAAAGTTGATCAAAAGCTTTCATCAGATTTCTGCAATCAACGATCAAATTGTGTGCACCACCCAGAGCTTCCTGACCCCTGCATAAAATGTTAAATGTTGCCAAGGAATCTGTTTCAAAATGCAGATTTTGAGTTTGAAGTATGCGAGCATACTGCAAACCAGAGCTAACTGCCCAGATTTCTGCTATCATGTTGGTAGTATATCCTATAGATTGATTAAAAGCTAGAATACATCGACCCTCTTTGTTACGAATAATTCCTCCGATCCCTGCACTACCTGGATTCCCTAGTGCAGCTCCATCAACATTTAGCTTAAAATTTGTAAACTGTGAAGGGTGCCATTTAATTGGAACAAAGATTTTACAAGAGTAATCTTTCTTTGTTAATGGAAAACAAACAAGTTGGTCTGCATTGAGCTGCCCAAGTTTTTTTCGAAAAAGAATAACTGAAATCGGTGCAGACTGGAATAAATACTTATTTCTAAATTGCCAAATCAACCAATATGCATGGATAATTGAAAACAAAGCCTGCCAGTTCTTTGATTTAAAATGCGGGTGATGAAGAATGTGAATAAATAAATTCGCTGAAATTAAAGGGGGAATATTACAGAACCAGCGAATCTCCGCAAACCTGATACAATCATTAACAAGATGCCATAAAGATTCATTACCTTGATTGCAAAGTTGACAAACAGCTGATGGGATGATTCGTTTCCTAGCAAGCACTGATGAAGTAGGGAGTGCGTCTTGACTACTTTGCCAAATAAATATTTTTAAACGATAACGACAAGGTAATTTCCACAACCATTTCCAAGGAATAAAAGGGTGGGGGTTAGACAAAAATTAATTATTCATAAGCCAACGGTAAGTGTTTTTAATGGAATAATCAGCATTCCCCGACGGACCCCAATGGAAAGAGTCCTGAATGTCCGAGGTTGGGATTGGGTAAGCCTTGATTTTTTTTACGACCAACGGGTTTAAGAAATACCCTAGCAAATCTAAATTCCAACCTGAAACAGTTCGATAGTTAGACACATAATGCTCTTTCCAATCATCTGGAATAGGCCGAATTAGATAACTAATTAAAGGAAAAAGGGTACACCAAGTGTCAGTCCAAAATTTTGTTTGGTGGCCATTACCTACAGAATATACAACCCCAGACTGAAAAATAGAGAGAAGTTTACAAAGTTGTTTCCAACCCCAAGAAGCCGACGAGTTGGCTTTGGCTTGAAAAAGAGAAGAAGAAGGAAAATATTTAGCTTTAAGAAGATTCACCCAAAGAGAAGATGACTGAGTTAGCACACGCCATAATAATTTTAATTGAAAAGCTAAATTGAGGTTGTTCAAGTTACGGAACCCTAGCCCACCATCTTCTACCTGTTTTTCTAAATGGTGCCAGGCTAGCAAAGACAAACCCTTACGATCTGCTGAAGCACTCCAAAAAAATTGACGAATTAACGAAGTAAGCTTCAGAGAGGAAGACTTAGGAAGGGGTAGAGCAGACATAGAGTAAATTGGATAAGCAAGAAGTGTATCTTTGATCAAGGTAGCTCTCCCGGCTCTTGACAGCAATTTATTTTGCCAATGAAAAATGTGTGAACGAAAAGATTGGCTTAAAGAGGTAGAAAGAGTTTTTGTAATTCTTCCATTCGGGAGAGGTAAGCCTAAATACTTTTCATCCTCAATAAGACCCCGGAAATTGAATGCTCATATAGTCGGGATTTTAAATATTGGATCCATTTTAGGGGAAAAATGAATGGCAGATTTTTCTGATTTAAAATTTGCCCCGAGTCTTCACAAAAAAGTTTAAGTTCACGACTGACTGTGTCTATGGTTTTTTGGCTCATTCTTAAGAAATAAAAAACAGTCATCTGCAAAGGCTAGACAAGGGATAGAAGGACTCAGACGACTGGTAGAAATAGCTTTGATATCCTTATGAACAGCTTTTATAGCCAATTTCTTTAAAAACATATCTAAAGTTAAAATGAACAAATAAGGTGAAAGCGGATCGCCTTGTCTAATCCCTCGGGATGGAAAAAACAACTGACCTATTTGACCATTAATAACAATTCTAAAAGAGACTGAAGACAAACACATCAATACACAATCAACCCAATGATTAGGAAACCCATGATGAATGAGAACTCTACGAATAAAATTCCATTCTAATCGATCATACGCTTTAGATAAATCCAGTTTCAGTGCCACATCACCCTTTTTTGCCAGGTGTTGTGTCATAGAATGAATAATTTCATGGGTAATCAAAATATTATCTTGAATTTTTCGTTTCGGGATAAACGCATTTTGGAATGGAGATACTAACTTATTCAAAAGAGGCCGCATTCTCGCTACCATAATTCCACTGATAATTTTGTAAATAACATTGCACAAGATTATGGGTCGAAAATGATCCACACGAGTTGGAGTATCTCTCTTGGTGTGGACTTCAGAGGATGAATTCAATAAACGAGAAGAAGAAGAGAGGTGAAGCTAAAGGGAACATTAGAGTTGCAATGGGTGCCGAATCTGGTAGAGAGATAGCTGAGATGATGACCGAAGTATAGAGGGCAGGAAGGGAAGGAAAGAGAGGGGTGCCATAGAAGATGTATGGGAGGGATACATAGAGAGAGAATGTTTTTAGAGAAAATAAAGAGTGGATGTGCTAGTGTGAGTGTGCGACTGTTATGTCAACGAGGGGTGAGGGATCTTAGGGTTTTTGTGAAAATGTGATATTTTACAGTCGCATTTTTAGCTTTTAATGCGAATCATCTTCTCGAGTCTCCATCATGTTATTGCATGGAACATGAACCATGGAAATTTATAGATTATGGGGTTAGGTTATGAAATTGGAAGGTCACAGAGCACCAATTCCATCTAATCAAGGATTAGTCTTGCTTTTAAAGATCGTCATCATCATCATCATCATCATTGTTGTGGGTAAAATTCCAGACGTCGACGTCTTGAATACATTCAACATACAGACATCTTGACCCTTGCAAATAAAATAAAGTTATTATTTTACCATTAATAACTAACATATTTTTTACAGGATAAAAGCATTTTTTTTACAGGATAAAAGCAGGTAATTTAAACGTGGAATCATGGACTCAATCGTGGACTCACCTCAACGCATAAGGAGACTTGGTCAGGAATATTAGAAGAGATCCCGAGATTATAGGAAGTTTGTTAGGATAGAGATTTTGATCTTATCTTTTCTTTTTTATTTAAAGAGCATGGAATAGAAACACAAACACACACAATTCACAGATAATCTTTGTAATCCTCCATAGCTCAAATCCTTTGTAAACTCTCTCATTAATACAACCGTTAGAGGAAGGCAAGTGCTCATAAACACTTCCCGAGGTTTTATGCCGGCGAGATAGTTGTCTCAAGGGCTTTTCCTCGTTACATCGACGTGTCATCTTGTTTCTACATTCAATTGATTATACTTCATTGCACCTCCTTATAATTGATAAAAAGAACATTCTCTTTTTGTTATCTAATTCGTATTTCATTTTTTTTTCACCAAAACAATTTGGCACCCACCGAGGGGCCCTTGGTTTTTTAATCGATTCAACTATCACTGTGTCTACTCAACCCGTGACATCTGTCTCCGGGAAAGCTATCGTCACAACCAGTAGTGTGAACACTCCTCCTGGGGGCACCACTCTTAACAAGCCGCTAACCAGCAACCCTACAATGCCACGACCATGAACTGGTAAGAAGCAGTCATCTCCATCGCAAGATGCTGACATCAAGAATATGCTCATCCAGATGAAAAGTTAGCTGGATAGACAACAAAACAGTACCTCTCTAATGGTTGACGCCTTGGTGAAGATGCATAAAGAACAGTAGCTATTGACAGACAGAATGGACGTTGTCTCCCCAATCCGTCCTAGAACCCTTAATTTCGATCTTGGTGGCAGTTCGTAGGCCTTCAATGAATTCATTCCAATGTCTTTGGCGGCTCATGTTGGAGTAGCGAAATCTCCCATGATGACGACATCTCCATTGATGTCAACACCATTCGCTTTTGGAATCTTTGACTTACCCATGGAGAAAAGTGTCGCTGCTCCACCTTCTATTCATAACATCTTTGGAATATCACCAGAAGGGACCACCTTCACCAATAGCACCATTGTGACATCTTTCGTTGACAACACTTATCCTTTTGCTAACATCAATTCAAAATACTGTTGGTGTTGGTGCCCTAGGCACGTTTGTTAAACGTTGTGTAAGTTATCATTTTATTCATAATAATAAAGAGATAATAAGATTATTATTATGGCTCGTGTTTGCTTATAATAATCTCCGTCCCTAGAGCTTCTTAAGCACTAGTATAAAGGCTAAATGATCATGGGATGATCATGTTATATTTATGGGTACTTGTTTGGAACAAGGTACTGGACATGACCCGCGGTATGAGATTTATGTCATGGTCGATGTCATATATAAATCTCATATTAGTTATGTCATTTGAATCCTTAGACATGAAGTTATTATAGTCTTCTACTTGATGAACATTATGTTTGACATATTCAAACGCTGCCTTAACACGGTAGTTATAAAGGGTATGATTGGCATGATTGGATTCACGTAGGGAAGAATAATAAGCCAAATGGATTTGTCCCTCTTCGGAGAGATGTCAAACTTGGGCCCCTCGAAGGAATGATGTTGGTGAAATGTTTGGCCAAACTCAAATGGATTGATTGGATCAATGTCATTTGTATTATCAACATATTCGGGATCGAGAAAAGTATTGAACAATACAAGTTGACTTGTTGACCATGACTTGTGTTCAATGACATCGTGGACAAAGGGATTATGACATGTTCTAAAAGGAATGCGAACTTGTATCTAGTTACACCATTTGGGTAGGTATGACGGTTTGCTAGAACCTAATCATATCTTATGGGTTCATGTTTGAACCCATTGCCAACTTAGTGTAATCCTAGAGGGTCACACACAAATAGAACGAATCGTAAAGGACTAAATGGGAATTATGGAAAAATATCAGTGTTTTGGCTCTGGCACGGTCGTGCGCCTTAAAATGGCACGGTCGTGCCATAAATCCAAACTAAGGCAAACCTGTCGACATGATTGGCACGACCGTGCCAAATTACCAAGCACGACCGTGCCGAAAATGGGCGGCTGGGGAATTCGCGCGGACTAGATGGCACGACCGTGCCAGATTGTAGGGCACGACCGTGCCAGTCAAGTCGGCCAGAATTCCTTGTTGCCTAATTTGGTGACGGGATTTAGGTTTCCTAAGTCCTTAAGGGTTAAGGATTATGACCTATTTAAGGATCCTTTTTACAGCCATTAGACATGTTGTTGTGAGTGCCTCCATAAGATTTTGAGAGGTTATTTTCTTGTTCTAAGATCCCAAAAGTGAAGAACAAGAATATTCATAATTCCATATAGTTCTTACAATTGTGAAAGCGTGTTTCATAATTTGGTCTAGCAACCAAGATCAAGTGTTCTTGATATTCGTTCGTGGTGTGGATACCGCTAGAGGGTGAAACTTATCATCTTCATAGTTCGTGATTCTTGCTTTGTTCGTGATCAATATTTCAAGCCTCCATCGAATTCAAGGTTGCAAAATCAAAGGCATCAAGGGTTAGTATTCTAGTATTCATTATGTTGTATTTGACTTAATCATATGAATGGATCTATGGGCTTTGGGTTTCATAAATTTTAAATGCTTAATTCCGCTGCGCATGTTACTACGAAACCCAACAGTGGTATCAGAGCCCCGTTCATGTTGATTATTTCAATACATAATCATGTTGTGTGTATATAAATTGTTTATGTGCCTAGCATGATTTGAATATTGGGATTATGATGTTTATGTGGTCTATGCGTTTTATGTGGTTTATTGTTTTATAAACTTTAATCGCACTGTTCAATCGCAATTAAAATTATGGTGGATTTAAAATTGTTTGGATTATCAATTTTTGATTGGATCAAAGCTTTGATATTCTAGGGATTCAAGAATAAATCGTTTATTCAAGGTTTTGATGATCATGGTGATTGGATCACCAAGAACACCAAATCCTAATTGAATCGGGAAAAACAATTTTGAGATAAATTTTGGAACTTTAAAATTTTGGATTTTTCGCAAGGGGTCCGACCGGACCCAAGCCTTGACCCGGCCGGACCTAGGGTTTGGCGCGGGGGTAGGGTTTGGGTTTTTGGTGTGGATCTTGGGTTTAAATCTCCTATTTGTTTTAGTCTTGTGATTCTAAGATTAGTTCAAGGTTTGGATGGCTAATCTACGTTCATCGAGATTGTGTTTCCCAAACTTGATCGCAATCAAGGTTTCAAAGATAAAACGAAATTAGAATTATGAAGAGTTCATAATTGCTAAAATTGAGAAACAAAGTTCTTGATTCAATGATTGGAGATCCATGTGGAATTGTGAATGCAATTGGCCTACGTTCATCGAGACCATCTATTGCTTAGTTTCGGCCACATGGACTACTTTCTTGGTTTCTTGAATTAGTGCGGAATTGTGGTTGCCAATGGCTTAGTTCGGCCACACTTCTTGTTGTCCTGATTTGGAGATGATGACCAAAGTTCAAATAATCTCATCCTCATAATAATAGAGAAACTAATGACACATAAATATTATGCTTAAATTAATGGAGATTAATTTAGTGGCTAAACTTGATGCATAACATGTTTATCTTATGTGCTCATAAATGTGTTGAATGCTATATGTAATGAACCTTCAAAGAAAGTTTTAAGTCCTCTTGCCACGCCATGATTAAAACACTTGTTTGTGCAAGGGTATTTTCATGTGGGCTCGCCAAAGCGAGGTTCATTGATTTTACTTTTGTATGAGAAATATGAGTGAATAAGAGTTTCCTATGCGTTTAAAATGGTTGGACTTAATAAGGCGTCAAAACAGTTTTGGGCCTAGGCAAAGATGAGATTAAACATGCTTTCAAAATTGGATCCCTAAGAATCATATGAGATAGGATTGACAAGAAATTGTCTACCTAATTAATTTGATTTTGAGCGGTCCGCCTCCGTGGACTCAAAGTTAAATTAAAGTTGGATCTTAGCACAATTTCAAAAGAATCTCATGAAAAGATCTAAGAGTCATATGAGATATGATTGACAGGGTTGTCTACCTAATTAATTTAGTTTTGAGCGGTGCGCCAAAGCGTACTCAAAATTAAGTTAAAGTTGGATCTTAGCCCATTTAAATTATATCATACATTGGATGTATAAGAAGGTTATATAATTTAGTGGGAGTATTTTTGGAAAATACATTATTTATCTCTTTAATGAGATTGGTACTTGTAAAATTTTGAAAATTTTGCATGAGTTGTAGATAATGACAACTAACTTCGTTGCGATCAATCCTTGTTAAGGATAAAGCTTCAAAAGAATGGTACAAACTTCATGGATTGGATCCTGAGCCTAAGAATGGTTCTAAGGCAAGAAGATGGGTTGTACATTCTTGATGGGCCTATTCCTAAAGAACCCAAAGCCAGAATAGACAATCACAAGAATCATGAGTATGATTCTAGGAATGTGAGTTGTCCTATGCTCGCGATTATGTGCTCAAAACTTCAACAAAGTTTGGAACTTTGGAAGCCTATTAGATAGGTTTGGAGTTGAGTTACATGTTTCAAAGAGCAATCTAAGCAAGAGAGGTATAAAACCATTGTTGCATTCACTCATTGCAAAATGAGTAAAGGGCAATAAGTGGAACCTCACATGCTTAAGATAAAGGCTACGTAGAGCATCTTGAGAAACTTGGTTGTCCAATTGGATTGGAGCAAGCCACGGATCTCATTCTTGATTCATTGTTCAAATGTTATGATCACTTAGTGATGAACTATAACATGCTTGGAATGAATAAGAATCTCTCCGAGTTGCATGATATGCTGAAAAACTGCGGAGATGAAGATAATGGAGAAATGTTCTCCAATACTCATGGTTCATGATGGAAAGGAGGCCAAATGCCAAAAAGAAAGGTAAGACAGACTTGTCAAGCCTAAAGGAAATAATTATGGTTAAAATAATAACTCTAAATTGATGCAATTTGGTAAAGTGGCAATTGGATTGACCATCTAAAATTGTAGTCAAAATTCTGGATGATCAATAAAAGAAATGGTAGTGGGACTACCGCTTGGAAATATTTATGTTATAAATTATTCTTTCTAAATTTAATTATTGAGTATTGGATACCAGAATAATTAGTAAGATGAAAGACTACTTATAGTAAAGTTTTATCTACAAACAGTAATGATGCAATGGTTGCAACATTGTTCGTAGAACACTTGTAAAGTGACTTTACTGATGAAGTAGAAAACATTATTTTGTTATAAGATAATGAAGGATATTAATTTCTTATTTGGAATAAGAAAAGTGCTTCATTTATTATGATTTACTTCATTGTGTTATCATATAAATAAATTTTATATCCTAAATCTTGAAAGAACAAAGTAATAAAGACTATAACATAAATAATTAAAATTCTTTATGCATTATTGTTTTGATCAAATAAATGAGAAATGCATATCTAAAATTCCATGGGACGGAGTTTTAAGTCATATGATTTGGAATCACATGATTTATGCAAATCTTATTTACTTGGATCAAGACATCTTTTACTATGATTGGTAAAAAGGCTAATGTTTTAATTGACCTAATACATTTCGATGTGTATGGTGCATTAAGAAGAAATGCTAAAAGAGAATTTTGGTTATACTTGGTAAAACTATTCAAAAATTATGATTGGATCATGATGATGAATAATTAAACCAAGAATTTGACAGTCATCATTAAAGTTGTGAAATAGTTTCACAAATTAACTTCACTAAGAATATCAAATGATATGTCTGCGTGGAAGTAGAAGAACCTTATTGGATACGGTTCGTTGGATGACAAAGTCAAAGTAATCTTCCATTATTCATTTTGGGGTTATGTATTTAAAACCGCTATGATTATACTAATCTGAATTCTATCAAGAGAGGTTAAATGGTGAAAGAAAACTTGGTTTGTCTTTCATAAAGATTTAAGATGGTGAGATCCTTTTGAAAGGAGTTGTCTGGGACACACTCACATTTAAATCTAATAAATATACTTTCATGGGATATCCTAAGGAAACTTGAGGATAATAATTTTACTCATAAGAAACAAATGGTTTGTTGACTATAATGATACTTTTCTAGATAAGTGGTTTATCTCTAAAAGAATCAGTGGGAGTAAAATGTATCTCGAATGGTTCGAGACCTAGAAAATATATTTTAACCTGAGATGGAAGTTGAACAAGTTTTCACAAGGGGTTGTGAAAATCCGTTCAAGATATACAAGTACTTGCACACATGATAAAATACAATCTATTAGAAGAAATATTGGATATTTCGAGATAGAAAGTATTGAGGTAAAGTTCATTTGGAATGAATTATTTACCATCTATCAAAGATGCAATGTCAACTCCACATATTTAGATTAATGACTTGGAGTCATGAAATCTAAAAGGCAACCCATGTGTAATAATCAAGTTTGAAACTTGATCATTCTAACCTAAGGTGTAAAACCAAAGGAGAGGAATGAGTTTTCTTGGAGAAAATTTTACATGGGTAGCAAGAAACTTATTAGAATTTTCATAGTCACATGTTCATATTTGGAATATAAAATTTGACAAAATGATGTCAAAACAAGCGTTCCTCAACGGGAACTCACTTAAGGATGTATTGGATACAACCTAAAGGTTTTGATAGTCAAGAAAATTCTAAAAGGTATGAAAATTGCGAAGATTCATTGGATGGATTGAAGCAAGCTTTTGGGAGTTGGAATCTCCGTTTTGATAAGTCATAGAGCTTGGCTTGATCAAGAACGAAGATGAATCTTGCATATACAAGAAGATTAGTGGGAGCATGGTGCTATTCCTTATCTAATATGTGGATGACATATTGCTCATTGGAAACGACATTCTTATACTTTAATCTGTAAAGACTTGGTTAAGAAAGTGTTTCGCAATGAACAATATGGATGAAGCCGCATAAGTCATTGGCACTAAGATCTATAGAGATAGATCAAGGAAGCTAAATGGTTTAAAGCCAATGTACATATATTGACAAAGTCATAAGAAGACTCTGCAAGGAAAATTCTAAGAGAGGACATTTGTCAGTGTTACATGGAGTTTCTCTAAGCAAGACTCAATGTCATAAAGACAAAAGATGAGCATGAGAAAATGAATGAGATGCCATTTGCTTCGGCAATTGGATCCATAATGCCATGATAAGTACTAAGCCGGATATATCTAATGCTTGGAGCATGACGAGTAGATATCAATCCGACACCGGTAAGATTCACTGGATGGCTATGAGAGCGAGTCTTAAAGTACTTTAGAAGGACTAAAGATTCGTTTATGATCTATGAAGGTATGGAAAATGATCTCGGATGCATGCTTCCAAACCAACAAAGATGATAATAGATCGCAATCAGTTTTTTGTGCATATGTCAAATAGTGGAACTGTAAGTTGGAATGGTTCCAAGAAGAGTACAGTCACTAATTCTGCGACTAAATCTAAGTATATAGCCGCATTGGATGCTGCAAAGGAAGCTGTTTGGATTAAGAAGTTCATTGGTGAACTTGAGATGGTTCCTAGTATTGCTAAAACCAATAGACCTTGTTAGTAATAATAGTGGTGATATTGATCAAGCAAAGGAACCAAGAGCACATCCTAAATCCAAACACATACTTAGGCGTTTTCTTATCGTTCGAGAAATCGTTGATAAAGGAGACGTAAATATATGCAAAGTACGAAGTAATGATAACGTTGCGGACATGCTAACAAAGGAACTTCCACAAGCCAACATGATGGTCATGTTGGGTCCATGGGTATTGGATACCTAGGGAATTGGGCCTAGGGCAAGTGGGAGATTGTTGGTGTTGGTGCCCTAGGCACGTTTGTTAAACGTTGTGTAAGTTATCATTTTATTCATAATAATAAAGAGATAATAAGATTATTATTATGTCTCGTGTTTGCTTATAATAATCTCCGTCCCTAGAGCTTCTTAAGCACTAGTATAAAAGGTTAAATGATTATGGGATGATCATGTTAGATTTTATGGGTACTTGTTTGGAACAAGGTACTGGACATGACCCGCGGTATGAGATTTATGTCATGGTCGATGTCATATATAAATATCATATTAGTTATGTCATTTGAATCTGTTAGGATTCATTGTTAGTACACCCACCTTAATTTGATTGATCCATTCCACGTGTCTTTTTATGGACTTTAGGACCGCATGTAATGAAGTTATACTTCAATTTTTAGATAAGTCCATTTCTAGATTTTTCGTTTTCTAGGCTGAGTATAGTTCGGTTGTATCATTAGCGGTTTAGTGCTTCAAGCCGTCATTTTGAGAATGCCAGCATGGAGCTCTTCAATTCTCATCAAACCGCAGTTTCCATGTTTGATGAAACCGCACATCAAGACCATTCTTCAAACCGCCTTATGCTTGGTGAAACCGCAGAACAGTTATTGAAGAATTAAAGAGATGTCATTTATTCCTTAGACAAACATTCCCTTATTGACAGTATAAGGATGTTGTTATGTCATGTCAAAATAACTCTAAGTTAACTTGGAGTTTCTGCAAGGAATGTCGGTTTGTCCATCAGTTTGAATTGTTTACCGTTAGTCCTTTCTGCAACAAAGGACAATTGTCAGGTAGTGGTGCAACAACTACCTAGGACTACAAGACAAAACCAAGGACGAAAATGACAGCTCAACCAATGGGATTTCGACAGCACTGTACCCTTCAGATTTGATTCAAATCTTTACCCAACGGTCACAAGGGTGCTCTGCCTATAAATAGCCTTCATTATTCAACAATGAAGGTTGCTGAGCTTCAAGAGATTCATTCCCAAGTATTCAAGTTTGCTTTGAAGAGTTAAACTCAGATATTCATATCTTCAACCATCTCCATTGCAAACCCAGTTCTTCATCAAAGCTTCAAGCCTAACAACCATTCATACTTAGCCTTTACACCGAAAGAATTCTATTTGCTCAACCATCATTTAGATACTTAGAGCATTTGATTTCTTTTCACACACACACCCGATTTATATGATCACCTAGATTATATACTTCGAAAACACCGGTTGTTATTATAGCTTAGGTTAGACTTATTGTTTAGAGTTTAGATTTATCTTGTAAAACCTCCTCTAAATTAATACAAGTCTTATAGCTATTAGAAAATCCTAGACTAACCATCTAGGTAGAGGACGTAGTTCATTTAAGAACGAACCTCTTCAATTTGTGTGTTTGATCTTTACTTTCTGTCTTGATATTTATCTTTCTTGTTTGTGGTCTTGAACTTGCTTCCATACACGAAATGACTTGAAAGATGAATTGTGTTTTCCTTTAAACTTTAAGTTTAACTATTCTGTTGCATCATAGTGTTTTCTCAACCCGAGTCAAACTTCCCAACTCTTTAACTAACCTATTTGGCCAAAACTGCAAACTCCGCTGTGCATTTTATCAGTTCGGTTCCTGTGCCTTGAACCGCAGTTGGCCAAACTGATAAGTACTCGGTTGATTTTAAGGGTATTTCGAAAAAGTTTCGGACCGCTATTCACCCCCCCTCTAGCGGTTCTATACCCTTGTTGCCCTCTGGGACCAACAAGTGGTATCAGAGCATATCCACCAAACTTGTTTTTACAAGCTTAACCGCTTGGGTGCTGATCCAATGGCAAACACAAACACCCATATGATGCAAACATCCAATTCGAATCACTTACCGATTCTGGATGAAGATAGTTTTATTTTTTGGAAAGATAGGATGATGAAACACATGATTTCATGTGATCGTAGACTGTGGACCGCGGTTACTGATGGACCATATGTTCCTATGAAAGCTAATCCACGTGCAGGAACCGCAGGAGAAGAAGCTGAAGTTAAGAAATTAGAAAGTGAATGGACTGATGCAGACCGCATCAATGTGGATTTTGATGGAAGAGCTATGTCCATGCTAGTGTCAGCTATTGACCTGAGGACTCATTCTAAGGTGCTTCACTGCAAAACCGCAAAGGCTACCTGGGATGCTATAGTTGATTTTCTGGAAGGAGATTCAGATACCAAGAAGAACCGCCTCTATCAACAGAGAAGACTCTTTGACTATTTTGTTAAAGATCCTAAGGAATCTCTTAGACAATGCTATGAGAGGTTTATTGATATTGTTAACGTTTGTTTTTCTCTTGGACATGTCTATTCTAATACAGATTTGAACATGAGATTCATGCAAGCACTTGGTAGCAAATGGCTGATCAAAACTACTAACATTGAAGACAACAAGGACTTGGAAGCTCTTGATCTTCGACACTTGTATGCCATGCTGAAGGTTTTTGAATTTAAGCTTGAAGAGGTCCATGAAACCGAAAGCAGATTTAAGACCCTCTCTCTAGCTGCATTCAACAATACCTCATCTCCTGTCTACAATCCAGACCATCATCAAACCGCTCCTCACCTCCACTTGCAAACCGCTCCTCCTGACCAAAATGTTCCTAGATATAATCCTCAAACCGCACCTTCTGAATATTACCAGCAGTCTCAACAATCCTATCCTCAATCACATCAACCATATCCTCAATCTTATCAATCTTATCAGCAGTCTCATCAATCCTACACTCCTCCTCAAAGTTCTTATGCTCAGAGTGTAGGATCACAATCCTCAAGTTCTACTCAAGTTGATTTTGATGAAATGGATGATGAAGAATTTGCTTTGTATGTGAAGAGATACACCAAGTTCAGGAAAAATAATAGATCTCAATTTCCATCCAAAGGCCCAGCAAAGTTTGTCCCTCCAACCAGATTCAACAAAACTGCAGATCCCAAGACAAGGGAAGACTTGGTTTGTTATAACTGCAGACAACCAGGTCACTTTGCGTCAAGTTGTCCCAAACCGCGATATGAAGCCGCGCCAGCAAAGAAACCATTCAACAAGAAGTTCGTGAAAAGAAGAGGAATGGTAGCTGACCAAGGAGATCAACCGCTGACATGGATGGGTTCAGACTCAGATGAAAGTGATGATGAAGAAACTGCTAATCTCTGTCTCATGGGATTTGAAGAAAGAATTGAAATTGACGAAAGCCTTCCACTGCCAAAACAACAAATGAAGTCAGTTTCACCTAAGACTCCTGAGGCTAGATCAAGCAGAGCTCCTACAACACCAAACTACACTCCCGAGGTTCAAGCAGACCAAAGTCATGATGATCAGGTACTAGAACGTGCAAATATTATATGTCAACAACACACTGTACTTAAAAAGGCATATAAACTAATGGCTGCGGAACTTGAAGAATCCCAACGTGTATGTAAATCCCACAAGGAGGAAATTGAAAATCTCAAGCTCCAAATTGCTGGGATATCTACTATTGTGGATGAAAACCGCTATCTGAAGGACAGAACCGAGGTACTTCTCACCCAAATCCATGATCTTACCGTACAAAGGGATGACCTCCAAAAGGTGACCGATGTATGGACTAAGTCTGGTGTCACCGTGGAACAAATCCTAAATTCACAAATTCCTACTTCGGATAAAAGTGGATTGGGGTTTAAAACCGATGATGGGTGTAAGTGTCCTTGTCTCTGTGCCGAAGGTGGTGTGAAACCTACTGAACAAACCAAAGAAATTCCTAAGGTTAATCATGCTGGTAAAAAGGGCTCAAAACAAGAAATTAAAAGGCAAAATTATTTCTTTGAGTACCCTAAAAACCAGACTGGGAGAGATTCAAAGTGGAAAGAGAAATCCATAGCGGCTGAGGCAACCAAGGAAGTATTGAGTGATGAAACCGCTCCTAGTCGGTTTAAGGAAATTCCTATCATTTTCCCTAAAGCCGCACCTAAGAGGAAGGTTGAGCTCAAGAAGGTAATCTTTGTTAAAGCCAAAACCGCTGACCCAGTAAAACATGAGAAACCGAAGGTCAGTAAAGGGTTTGTAAAACCGCAACCAAAACCTGGATTTATTCATTGTGCTATTTGTGCTGATTTTGGTCATAGTGCTGGTCATTGTCTTTTAAGATTCACACCCAATGCCAAGGGACGTAAAAATCCTAAGGTCAAACAAGTGTGGGTCCCAAAAAGCTGCTAACCCTAGGACCCAAGGAATAAGGGGGACCAAAACCTTTCATGTTTATTTTTCAGATTTCATGTTTTATGGCTGGAACCGCGAAGAAGAAGAAGGATCTCTGGTACTTGGATAGTGGATGCTCACGACACATGACTGGAGATTCCGAACTACTCTGCAGTTTCATCCAAATGAAAGGTCCCCCAGTAGTGTTTGGTAACAACAAGAAAGGAGAAACAGTAGGATATGGAGCAATCAAACGAGGAAAGGTGACTATTGAAAATGTGTCATTAGTAGAAGGACTCAAGCACAACCTTCTCTCCATATCTCAGTTTTGTGACAAAGGAATGAACTGCATCTTCACATCAACTAACTGTTATATCAAAGATGCTTCCTCTGAAGTCACTCTACTGACTGGCAACAGAACAGGTGATGTTTATATGATAGATTTGAGTAATATTGTTTCTATTGCTGACCTCTGTTTTGTAGCCAAAAACATAAGTGAAAGCAGCTGGTTATGGCATAAGCGGCTCAGCCACTTGAACTTCAAGTATCTAGCAAAACTGCACAGGGATGGTCTAGTAAAAGGACTACCCAAAGTGGCTGACCATCATGATGAAAAGTGCAAAGCATGCCAGCTTGGAAAGCAGCCCAAACAGTCATTTCCTAGTAAAACCGCACCTTCAACGAACCGCTGTTTGCAATTGCTGCACATGGATTTATTTGGACCTGTCCCAACCGCCAGTATTGGAGGAAACCGCTATACACTTGTGGTGGTTGATGATTATTCAAGATATACATGGGTGGAAATGATGGCCTCTAAAGATGATACTTATGGCATCGTAACCGCTCTCTTTAGACAGCTCCAAACTCAAAAATTGGATGACATTGTTGCCGTGCGTTCAGATAATGGAACCGAATTTACAAACAATGGTGTTGCTCAATATTGTGATGATCATGGAATTGATCATAACTTCTCTGCCGCTGGGGTTCCACAACAGAATGGAGTTGTAGAAAGAAAGAACAGGACTTTGATTGAAGCCGGGAAGACAATGATTGCAGAAGCAAAGCTTCCCAAATACTTCTGGGCCGAAGCCATCAATACCGCATGTTTCACCCAGAACCGCTCCCTAATCATCAAAGTTCACAATAAGACTCCTTATGAATTGTGGAGAGGCAGATCACCCAACATTGCCTTCTTCAAGATATTTGGATGCAAGTGCTACATCTTGTACAATGGCAAAGAGCATCGAGGTAAATTTGATGCTAAGGCCGATGAAGGTATTTTTGTTGGTTATTCAAAACACTCCAAAGCTTTTCGTTGTTTCAATAAGACATCTTTAAAAATTGTAGAGTCAGTCCATGTTACATTTGATGAACATAATCTTCTTGAGCCACATATGGCTCCAAATGTTGCTGATGATTTCAGTGGTTTTGAGACAGGTACATCTTACCCTAATCGTGCAACCGCAAATGACCAACCTACTCAAACCGCTCCATCAGGTTCTCCAGCCGCTCCAAATCAAACCGAAGGTGTTGCTGTAGAACCGCATTCTTCTGATCCCATTCAAACCGTTGATCCAGTTCCCAACATCACCTTCAATGAAGATTTCAATGAATATCAAGAAGAGCCTCCTCTGGAAAATCTTCAAGAAATAGTGGTTCATGATGACCTCCCTCCAGAAATCAATGAGCATAGAGACCATCCAACAACTAATGTTATAGGTCCTATCAGTTCTGGTGTTCAAACAAGAGGAAGCTTAACACATAGAGATAACCACAGTTTGTTCTCAACCGCACTGTTATCTCAGATGGAACCGAAGAAGGTAGATGAAGCTCTAAGTGATCCAAGTTGGGTAGCTGCAATGCAAGAAGAGCTCAATCAGTTTGAAAGATGCAGAGTTTGGACTCTAGTTCCAAGGCCCAGAGATCACACTGTAATTGGAACAAAATGGGTATACAGAAATAAGATGGATGAAAATGGTACTATTACAAGAAACAAAGCAAGGTTGGTTGCTCAAGGTTATAGGCAAGAAGAAGGGATTGATTATGATGAAACCTTTGCACCTGTAGCCAGACTTGAAGCCATTAGATTGTTCCTGGCCTATGCCTCCTTCAAAAATTCAAGTTATATCAAATGGATGTGAAGAGTGCATTTCTGAATGGTGAACTACAAGAAGAAGTTTATGTAGCTCAACCGCCAGGATTTGAAGACAACAAATATCCCAATCATGTCTTCAAGCTCAAGAAGGCCTTGTATGGACTCAAACAAGCTCCAAGAGCATGGTATGACACTCTATCTAAATTTCTTATTGAACAAGGCTTCTCTAGAGGTAAAATTGATACAACCCTATTTATTGCTAAACACAAAGGTCATTCATTATTAGTTCAAATATATGTTGATGATATTATTTTCGGTTCTACTAATGAGACTATGTGTGTTAAGTTTGAGAAGCTTATGAAAGGTAAATTTGAGATGAGTATGATGGGAGAGTTGACATTCTTTCTTGGACTCCAAATCAAGCAATGTCATGATGGAATTTTTATCAACCAAGCCAAATATACCAAAGATTTGATCAAGAAATTTGGGCTTGAAACCGCTAAGCCAGTTGATACCCCAATGCAAAAGGCCTGCAGTTTGGATCAAGATGAACGAGGTAAGAAAGTTGATCAGACTCTCTACCGAGGTATGATTGGTTCTTTACTTTACTTAACTGCTAGTAGGCCAGATATCATGTTCAGTGTTTGTGTTTGTGCTAGATTTCAAGCTGACCCTAGAGAATCTCATCTTATTGCTGTTAAAAGAATTATTAGATATTTATGTGGATCTGTTAACCTTGGACTTTGGTACTCCAAAGAATCTTCATTTGATCTATTAGGTTATTCAGATGCTGACTTTGCAGCATGTAAGATAAGCAGAAAGAGCACAAGTGGTACTTGTCAGTTCCTTGGAACCCGGCTTGTATCATGGTCCAGCAAGAAACAAGCATCGGTTTCAGTCTCAACCGCTGAAGCTGAATACATTGCGGCTGGAAGCTGTTGCTCTCAAATTCTCTGGATGAAACAGCAGTTGGAAGACTATGAAGTATTTGAGAAAAACTGCCCTATCTACTGTGATAGTACTGCAGCAATATCAATCTCCAACAATCCAGTACAACACTCAAAAACCAAGCACATTGACATAAGATATCATTTCCTCAAAGATCATGTTGAAAAGAAGAACATTTTCCTAGCAAAGGTGGGAACCGACGATCAAATTGCAGATATTCTCACCAAACCGCTCGAAAATTCTAGGTTCTTTCATTTACGAGGAGAAATGGGTATGCTGGAACTTACTTAATATAATTCATGCCTATTTATTCTTGTTCTAATAATATTTGTTAAGTATTTTGGCTCTATTAAGAAAATGCAAATAGTTTGCGGTTCAATAGACAAAACCGCAACAAGATGGTTCGGCTAAAGATTCCACTCAAACCGAAGAGTCAAGTAGAACAATTTCAGTTTTATCCAAACCGAATTGTCAAAGCAAGGTTTCGGTTTTCTCTACTGAAACCGAATATAGATCTGAAAGATATCGGTTTCACCAAAACCGATAATAAGGAAAAGGTAAGTCGGTTTACGCAAAACCGCTCAGGTATGAAATTGCATTTTAGTCCCTACTTTATGTCACTTCATTCATTAAGGACCTTTTTGCAATTATCTCTGCCGCATTAAATGTGAATCGACAGGTACACTGACGGTTGAGTTTCCTTAGCCGTCATGCCCGCTCCACTACCCGAGGTGGTTAATTGAGTATAAAAGACAAACCATTTTTCAATTTATCTTTTTACCTTCTTACTCTTTTTAGCAAAAACCCCTCTCTCTCCTCTGTACGCATTCATCTTTCTCTCTCTCTGTTCTCACTAAATTTTCTTACTTAAACAAAATTTTCTATGGCACCAAAGAAATCAATTGATCTTGCTTCTTCTTCTACATCATCCAAACCATCGAAGCCTGATATGGTATGAAATTCTGAACCCTAACTCAGTATATCTCACTTATCCGCCATTGTTGAAGCTTAAAAGCTTGTTCATCTTCCTTTGATCATTTTATGCTTTTTCTTCAATTTCTTGGTTGGTTTGTGTTCGCATTTACTTATATACACTGATTGATTACTTTGTTTTAAGATTTGTGTTCAATTTTGAGCAAAATCAATTTTGGGGTTATTTGGTGTTCTTGCGAAATTTTGCAGATTCTGGGTTCATGTGTTGTTATTTGTCTTAGTTTATTTAGAACTTTGTTAGAATCTACTCTCTGTGATCATTTTGATATAATTTTTCCATATTTTGGTTAAGATTTTGTTTTGCATATTCATACTCTGTTCTTCGTGTTCTTCATGCATTCAAACTCTTTTTCAAAATTTTCCCTCTTTGATCCATTTTGCCTTCACTATTCCTTCATTCTTTGTTTTTACATTTTTACCCTTACTCTCCTTGAACCGCCTGTTTTCATTGTTAGGATTCCTTGTTATAGTTTGTAGTACTTAATCAAACCGCGGTTTGCTTAAGGATTCAAACTATCATTCTTTAAATTATTTCTAACTAAGAATATTTTCAGGATCCCTCAAACTTTGTTCCCGGTTCTAGGATTCTTGAGAATGAACTTAAACAAGATGCAGTTGGAAGGAAGCTCCTCAAACTGTTGAATGATGCTAAACTGCTACCTCTGTTTCTTATGGATGAACCGCAGTTTGTTACTATTATCTGCGCCGAATTCTTTGAGAATGGGATCTCCACGAAGGCTGAATTACTAGATGTAAGAGGAGAACCGATAAGGGATCTGGAATCCGGTGAAATTAAATTTGAAGATGCTATCAAGTCCACCGTCTGTGGCAAAGAAGTGATCCTAACCGCTTCCAAGATTGCAGTTCTAGCTGGTCTTGAGAACTCTGGAGTTATGGGGATAAAACCGGAACTTCTAAGCAATACTACAATGGAGCTGATTGGAGTTAACTCTTTCTCCACCAAGAATTCCTCCAAAAAGGACTTTGGAGAGGTGATGGCTCATCTTTGTGAACTGGTAGATTCTGGAGTCATGTGCAAGAATGGAAACCACAACAACTTTACAAGTGAACAGTATGCTTACTGTGTGGCCATTCTTAAAGGGAAGAAACTGCACTGGCCCAAGGTTGTGATGAAGGAGATTATAAATGCTCTAAACCGCCTCCATGCTGCTAAAGCCGCTGGAAAATCCAAGGTCAGAACTCATTGCAGGTTGCTGACAAAGTTCTTGCATCAAGATACTGCCATTTTCAAGTTCTCTACTGAACACAAGGACTATTGGTTGGATCCTAGTGAAAAATCTATCTTTGGACTGTCAAGACTTGATACCTTCAGAACAACCTTTGGATGGCGGTTTGCTCAAACTGTTTGGAATGAGGACCCTCTTCCTGAAGCCGAACGTGGCCCATTTCCTGAAGCTCGGCTCAACAAATCAGGGAAACCGTATGCTGGTGCCATTGCTGATCAGGCCCATGCTACGATGCTAAGAAATGAAGGTCAAACTGCCACTCTAAACCGACTGGGGTTAAGTCATTTAGCTCAAACCGCGGTACAGGCTGAGGGGGAGCCTGCGGTTGAGGGGGAGCCTGCAGCTCGGTCTATACCTGCGGCTCGTCCCAAGGAAACCGCTGCTCCAAGGAAAAGAAAGGGAACTGCTCAAATCCCTTCGGTTATTACAAAAGCAAACCTATCCAAACCGCCTTCCAAACCCTTATCCAAACCGCCTTCTAAACCCTCTATTCCAAAACCTCAAGTTAAACCCCTCTCTCCAGTACATCAAAATGTGGAGAAATCCTTAAATTTTGCTAAGGATGCCTCCTCTCTTAAAGCCGCCAAGGCAAAATCCATTCCAGAACTTATTCCTTCACCTCATCTTTTTCTTCCTATCCCTTCTCCTCCTAAACCTTCCACTTCTAAACCGCCATCTGTTCAATTCTCTGAAGAACAGTTGGCTGAAATTTTCAAAGCCTTCCCAAACCTTAAACCTTCCTCTCAAACCGATCCTGAGCAGACCGAAGTGTCTGAGGATGCGGTTCTAGTTGAACAAACCGCTGTATCTACCATTGTGGTTCAGCCTGAGCAAACCGATGAGTTTGAGGCTGCAGCATTGCCTGAGCAGACTGATATGTCTGAGGCACTTGGTGAACCTGAGCAAGATGTTGAAGTTCTTGAGGTTCAACCGCCAAAGAAGAAGAGGAAGTTGGTGAAGAAAAGTGATTATGTAGAGCATTGGCAGTCAAGGCCACCAGGAGCTATAGACTTCAGTGAGGCTGACTACAAAAGAGATCACTCACCTCTTGAAGGAGCTTTTGCAAGAGAGCTAAGAGAAAGAGCTGAGATGAGGAAGGCAGGCATTGACCCAATGATGGTCGAGGTCTCTCCTCCTTCACTTAAAAGAAAGTTGGACTTTGATTCACCTGAGCATACTCCCTCTTCATCTCCTGATTTACCTTATGCTCCAACTTCCGGTTTTGCCATCTACTTCTTTGTCGGTTCAACCATTGCCTCTTCCTTCAGTTCAACCGCTGGCTATTACTCAAGCTCAACCTCTCTCTCAGCCGCCAGTTCAGCTATCTCCACAGACATCGGTTTCATTCATTAAACCGAAGACAAAGAAACGAAAGAATGCTGCTGACTTAGCAAAATATTTGAAGCGGTTCAAAACTGAAACCTCTAGGGAAAGAAGGGCTGGAGCCCATGCTCGTGCCGCCGCCAAAGCCGAAGCTAGATTCTTGAAGGCTGGCCGCCCTAACCCTTTTGCTATCTTTCCCAAGGATGAGATGGAAGCCGCAGTTGAACACTTAATTCTTTCAGTTGCAGACAAAGTGATGGGTGAGATTGCCGATCAGGTACTCATGGATCCCACTCTTGCTAGTCAATTCTTTTTGAAATTAACTGCTAGAGCCTATCCTCCTATGTTGAATTGGAGATTTGTGCCTTCACCTTCCATTCTTTTAAATGATGATTATTTGAGATTTCCTCTTCTTCCTTCTTCACCTCCTCAAACTGCAATTATCCCTATTCATTATTTTCCCCTCTTTGATCCCATTGAGCTTGAAACCGCCCTTAGGATCTCTATGGGTGAAACCTTAGAAGAGGCACACATTCTGTTGAAAGGTAAAGCCAAGATGCCTTCTTCCTCCCATCAATCTGATGATGCCATCCAAATTTCTGATGATGATAATTCCAGTGATGAGCACATCCCTCCCTATACTCCTTCTGATGAACCGCCCTCTTCAATTCCTTCCTATCCAATTCTACCTCTTCATGCTTCAACCGCCGATTTGATAAATGCGGTTAGAAATATTCAATTTCATCAACAAACCGCCACTTCTCGGTTTGACACTCATCTCCTCACCATTCAATCTGATCTTGATGCCATTAAGGGGGAGAGAGTAAATGAGAAATTTGAAGATAGGTCAAGCCAACAACAGCTAGATGAGAGACTGAACTTAATCTTGGAAAATCAACTGGCCCTTCAAGATCTTGTCAGAACCAACAATGATCTTTGCAACTTAAAGTTTCAAGCCGTTGATGCTTCTCTTCAATCTGTTGTTGAGAAACTGGATATTCTGGCCCAGCATGCGCTTGATTCTTCTGAGCTTATACTTCATAGAACCAGGAAACTTGTCAAACAAACTGCTGCAATTGAATTAAAGATTGATGAACCGACTGAAGTTCGGCTTCGTGCAGCTGACTTTGTTTTTGAAACCACCCGTGGATCCGGTTCTAGAAATGTTGATCAAACCGCTCCCGCTGTTAATGTTCAAATTGCACAAGAACAAGCTGCTCAAGATGCTCAAACCGTTCAGAACCAAACCGCAGATGATGCTGCTGCTGCAAGGGGTTCTGTTGCAGATGAAGTAGACTAGACTTCTTTTCTTAGTCTTTCTTTTTGGTATCTCTTGTAATTCATACATTGTAAGTTACTATCCTTTATGATTGAATTATAATAAGAATGACTGCATAGCATTCTGTTTCCAAAACTTTGTTTATTCAAACTGCTTGTTTGTGAAACAATGCTTGTATTTCTTAAAACCTCATGCACTACATTCATCATGAAAATACTTTTAAGTGCATTGTGTTTTAAACATTCAGTTTAAACATGCATTTCTGATCCTCAAAATCATATCATTCTTTATGCATCTGAATGTATTTCTTTTCTATCTCTTATTCATTTCCTTTATTTTTGATAGATTAGAAATCCATTAACTTGGGACATGCAATTTCATGAAATTTATTTCTGACATGTTCTTACCAAGTACAATGTTTTGCTATTATCATAGTGTGGTAATGGCATCAATCAAATAGGGGGAGATTGTTAGGATTCATTGTTAGTACACCCACCTTAATTTGATTGATCCATTCCACGTGTCTTTTTATGGACTTTAGGACCGCATGTAATGAAGTTATACTTCAATTTTTAGATAAGTCCATTTCTAGATTTTTCGTTTTCTAGGCTGAGTATAGTTCGGTTGTATCATTAGCGGTTTAGTGCTTCAAGCCGTCATTTTGAGAATGCCAGCATGGAGCTCTTCAATTCTCATCAAACCGCAGTTTCCATGTTTGATGAAACCGCACATCAAGACCATTCTTCAAACCGCCTTATGCTTGGTGAAACCGCAGAACAGTTATTGAAGAATTAAAGAGATGTCATTTATTCCTTAGACAAACATTCCCTTATTGACAGTATAAGGATGTTGTTATGTCATGTCAAAATAACTCTAAGTTAACTTGGAGTTTCTGCAAGGAATGTCGGTTTGTCCATCAGTTTGAATTGTTTACCGTTAGTCCTTTCTGCAACAAAGGACAATTGTCAGGTAGTGGTGCAACAACTACCTAGGACTACAAGACAAAACCAAGGACGAAAATGACAGCTCAACCAATGGGATTTCGACAGCACTGTACCCTTCAGATTTGATTCAAATCTTTACCCAACGGTCACAAGGGTGCTCTGCCTATAAATAGCCTTCATTATTCAACAATGAAGGTTGCTGAGCTTCAAGAGATTCATTCCCAAGTATTCAAGTTTGCTTTGAAGAGTTAAACTCAGATATTCATATCTTCAACCATCTCCATTGCAAACCCAGTTCTTCATCAAAGCTTCAAGCCTAACAACCATTCATACTTAGCCTTTACACCGAAAGAATTCTATTTGCTCAACCATCATTTAGATACTTAGAGCATTTGATTTCTTTTCACACACACACCCGATTTATATGATCACCTAGATTATATACTTCGAAAACACCGGTTGTTATTATAGCTTAGGTTAGACTTATTGTTTAGAGTTTAGATTTATCTTGTAAAACCTCCTCTAAATTAATACAAGTCTTATAGCTATTAGAAAATCCTAGACTAACCATCTAGGTAGAGGACGTAGTTCATTTAAGAACGAACCTCTTCAATTTGTGTGTTTGATCTTTACTTTCTGTCTTGATATTTATCTTTCTTGTTTGTGGTCTTGAACTTGCTTCCATACACGAAATGACTTGAAAGATGAATTGTGTTTTCCTTTAAACTTTAAGTTTAACTATTCTGTTGCATCATAGTGTTTTCTCAACCCGAGTCAAACTTCCCAACTCTTTAACTAACCTATTTGGCCAAAACCGCAAACTCCGCTGTGCATTTTATCAGTTCGGTTCCTGTGCCTTGAACCGCAGTTGGCCAAACTGATAAGTACTCGGTTGATTTTAAGGGTATTTCAAAAAAGTTTCGGACCGCTATTCACCCCCCCTCTAGCTGTTCTATACCCTTGTTGCCCTCTGGGACCAACAGAATCCTTAGACATGAAGTTATTATAGTCTTCCACTTGATGAACATTATGTTTGACATATTCAAACGCTGCCTTAACACGGTAGTTATAAAGGGTATGATTGGCATGATTGGATTCACGTAGGGAAGAATAATAAGCCAAATGGATTTGTCCCTCTTCGGAGAGATGTCAAGCTTGGGCCCCTCGAAGGAATGATGTTGGTGAAATGTTTGGCCAAACTCAATTGGATTGATTGGATCAATGTCATTTGGATTATCAACATATTCGGGATCGAGAAAAGTATTGAACAATACAAGTTGACTTGTTGACCATGACTTGTGTTCAATGACATCGTGGACAAAGGGATTATGACATGTTCTAAAAGGAATGCGAACTTGTATCTAGTTACACCATTTGGGTAGGTATGACGGTTTGCTAGAACCTAATCATATCTTATGGGTTCATGTTTGAACCCATTGCCAACTTAGTGTAATCCTAGAGGGTCACACATAAATAGAACGAATCGTAAAGGACTAAATGGGAATTATGGAAAAATATCAGTGTTTTGGCTCTGGCACGGTCGTGCGCCTTAAAATGGCACGGTCGTGCCATAAATCCAAACCAAGGCAAACCTGTCGACATGATTGGCACGACCGTGCCAAATTACCAAGCACGACCGTGCCGAAAATGGGCGGCTGGGGAATTCGCGCGGACTAGATGGCACGACCGTGCCAGATTGTAGGGCACGACCGTGCCAGTCAAGTCGGCCAGAATTCCTTGTTGCCTAATTTGGTGACGGGATTTAGGTTTCCTAAGTCCTTAAGGATTAAGGATTATGACCTATTTAAGGATCCTTTTTACAGCCATTAGACATGTTGTTGTGAGTGCCTCCATAAGATTTTGAGAGGCTATTTTCTTGTTCTAAGATCCCAAAAGTGAAGAACAAGAATATTCATAATTCCATATAGTTCTTACAATTGTGAAAGCGTGTTTCATAGCAACCAAGATCAAGTGTTCTTGATATTCGTTCGTGGTGTGGATACCGCTAGAGGGTGAAACTTATCATCTTCATAGTTTGTGATTCTTGCTTTGTTCGTGATCAAGATTTCAAGCCTCCATCGAATTCAAGGTTGCAAAATCAAAGGCATCAAGGGTTAGTATTCTAGTATTCATTATGTTGTATTTGACTTAATCATATGAATGGATCTATGGGCTTTGGGTTTCATAAATTTTAAATGCTTAATTCCGCTGCGCATGTTACTACGAAACCCAACAAATACATCATTGATAATACTGCTAATGCTACTAACCCTTTTGCAGGTAACTACATTGCGAAGCAGTTTCAAGAATTAAGAGATATGGTCATGAACGTGCCTGGTGTCTCTCCCCCTATCCAGCAATTCTCATCAATGTGTTACAACCAGTCACGCTTTGTACCTGTCATTGCACATGTTGACATCCCCAAAGGATTCAACGTTCCAACCATGAAGCTGTATGATGGAAGCACTGATCCTGAAGAACATGTCGCTCATTACCAAGAGAAGATGGAAATCGTACGAATACCTCTACAATTCTGGGAAGCATGCTTATGTAGAGGATTTGGCTCGACACTGGTTGGACCAGCCTTGAAATGGCTAATCCGATAACCACCTGGTTCCATTGCATCGTTCGCCCAGCTTGTCAACATGTTTTACAACCAACTCTCTTGCAGCAGACAGTTCGAAAAGCTCACCAGTGATCTCTATCGTATTACTCAACAGCCCAACAAAAGTCTGGAGGATTATGTCAACAGGTTCAACAAAGAAGTTCTAGAAGTCCCCAACCTAGATATGTTAATGGCTACGGAAGCATTCAAAATGGGACTAAAGAAAGATTCCCCATATTATAGGGAATTGGTAATGACCCCTTACAAAAATATGGATGAAGTCAGGAACAGAGCATTGAGGTTCATTAGGCTGGAAGAGAACGAGTTGCAGAAATCTAAACTTTCCAGTAAGGCGTCGACATACGACAATCCTGACAGGAAGATAGAGACATCTCATCAGAAGCAGAGCAGATCCCAGCCTTATCCCAGCCTTACTTCAGAAACGATAACAATAAGATACATTCTGTAGAAGATGAAAATGAAGATGATACTGAGTGTCCAAATATTTCTGACTATTATTTTTCTGTTGATGTTTTAGGTATCCTCTGTGTAATGAACAATCTAGGAGACAAAGCAAGATGGCCCAGAAATAATGACAAACCATCAGCATGGAAGGACGAATCTAAATGGTGTGCTTACCACGAAGATTTCGGAAACCTCACTGAATATTGCATCACCTTAAGGAAGGAATTAAGTTATCTGCTCTCCAAAGGATATGTCAAAGAAATTCTGAGCCACTGGAAGAACAAGACGGAGAACAAGGAACCAGTTCCAGCAAGACCTCCATCTCTTCCACCAACCACTTGTTGGGTTTTGTGCAATCATGCGCAGCGGAATAAATCCAAAATCCTAGATCCGATCAAGATGATTAAATTAATACGGAGATGAATTTAGAATACTAACTGTGACGGAGCTTTAAAATTTCGGATCTTTGAATCTTTATTCTTCGCCCTTCTTTGAATCACGAACGCAGGAACACGACCTCAAAGCTTGGATCACGAACATGGAGGAGTTGATGCCAACACCCTCTATGTTTATCCACACGCGGACGAATTTCAAGAACGATTCTTGAACCGGATTGCTAGACCCAATAGAAACTCTTTCTATTATGAAGGCTATATGAAAAACAATGTTATTATTCTTTGGGAGGAAGAAGAACTTATTTTTCTCTCTCTTAGAGGCTCTCTAATTGATCTAGAATCAATACATACTGATTAGGTCGTTTTTAGGAGTTTATATACTCATTAGTTTTAAACCTTTTAGGAGAAATAGGTTAAAACCCGTCACAACACGAAATCAGTCTTTTGGGCCCGAACAGGGCCTGCTCGGCCGAGTCATATAAGGTGCTCGGCCGAGCACCAGCAGAAAGTCATTTTTAGCCTTTTTAAACAATTCGTCCTTTTTGTGTGTGACCCCATAGGATTATATTAAGTTGGCAATGAGTCCAAAAACATTTGTACTCATAAATCATGAGCGGACTCTAGCAAGCCATCATGATTACCCAATTAATATAACTTGTCAAAGTTCGCGAATCCTTTATAGAACATATTACAATCTCTTTGTTCGCGATGTCTATTGAACGTAAGCCATGGTCAATGGTCAACTTACAATGTTCAATGCTTTCTCGATCTCGAATGTATTGATAGTACAAATCTTATTTGAGCACGGCCATGCATTTCATCAATACCATTCATCGAGTGGCCAGAGCTTGACATCTCTCTTGACGAGGAACAAATCCCATCTAGACTTATTACCTTTCCCTACATGAATCCGATTACGCCAATCATATTCTTTATAGCTACCCGGTTAGGGGTAACGTTTGAATATGTCAAACGTAATGTTCATCAGGTGGAAGACTGTGATAATCTCAGGTCTAAAAGATTCCAGTAATATAACTATATGAGACTTAATTATGACATTGTGACCATGACATAAATCTCATATGGGCCAGTCCAGTATTTGTTCTCCAACAAATACCCATAAGTTTAATTGTATCTCATACACCATAATCATCATATGATTATCTATTAAACTTATACTAACAATTAATCATAATTATCAGGGACGGGGATTATTATAATAAACATGCAAAAGATATAATAATCAAACTTCAATATCTTTATTAAAACATAATAAACAGATAACATTAATCGTTCTCATAACGTGCCTAGAGCATACAACACCAACAATCTCCCACTTGCACTAGGCCTAATTAATGTATCGAATACCCATAGACCTCACATGACCATCATGCTTTGCTTGCGGAAGACCCTTTGTCAATGGGTCGGCAATGTTATCGTCAGTTGGTACTCTGCATATATTTATGTCACCTCTACCAATGATTTCTCAAATGATATGGTAACGCCTAAGTATGTGTTTGGATTTCTGATGTGATCTTGGTTCCCTTGCTTGAACAATAGCACCATTATTATCACAATAAAGGTCTATTGGATTAGCAATGCTAGGAACCACCTCTAGTTCAGTAATGAACTTCTTAATCCAAACAGCTTCTTTAGCAGCATCGGATGCAGCAATATA
Source organism: Campanula takesimana (assembly GCA_026119855.1). Lineage (NCBI taxonomy): Eukaryota > Viridiplantae > Streptophyta > Magnoliopsida > Asterales > Campanulaceae > Campanula > Campanula takesimana. The sequence goes on from JAOWBW010000072.1 coordinate 1,312,746, forward strand.
CTCAGCTTCAGTTGTAGAATCAGCGACGGTACTTTGCTTAGAACTCTTCCAACTAACAGCACCTCCATTAAGCAAAAATACAAAACCAGATTGCGATCTAGAATCATCCTTGTCAGTTTGGAAGCTTGCATCTGTGTAACCACTTACGACAAGATCATCTTCCATACCTCCATACACCAAGAACGAATCTTTAGTCCTTCGCAAATACTTAAGAATCGTCTTGACTGCAATCCAGTGACTTTCACCGGGATCAGATTGGTATCTGCTCGTCATGCTCAAAGCATACGAGACATCAGGTCTAGTACATATCATGGCATACATGATGGATCCAATAGCAGAAGCATATGGAATCCTAATCATTCTCTCACGCTCATCAGTCGTCTTAGGACACTGATTCTTGCTTAGAGATATGCCATGACCTACTGGCAAATTTCCTCTTTTAGAGTTTTCCATGCGGAATCTCTTGAGAACTTTGTCAATATATGTATCTTGACTTAAACCAATCAGTTTCTTAGATCTATCACGATAGATCCTAATGCCAAGGATATAAGCGGCTTCTCCCATATCTTTCATTGAGAAACACTTTCCTAACCAAGTCTTTACAGACTGTAGTGCAGGAATGTCGTTTCCAATGAGCAATATGTCATCAACATATAGTACTAGAAATAATACTACGCTCCCACTAATCTTTTTGTATACACAAGGTTCATCTTCGTTCTTGATGAAGCCAAACTCTTTGACCGATTCATCAAACCGAAGATTCCAACTCCTAGAGGCTTGCTTCAATCCATAAATGGATCTTTGCAATTTGCATACTTTATTAGAATTTTCTGGAATTACAAAACCTTCAGGTTGTGTCATATAAACATCCTCAAGTAAGTTCCTGTTAAGGAACGCTGTTTTGACATCCATTTGCCATATCTCATAGTCAAAATATGCGGCTATGGCAAGTAAAATTCTTATAGACTTGATCATTGCTACGGGCGAAAAGGTTTCATCATAGTCGATTCCATGAATCTGCCTATAGCCTTTCGCTACAAGTCTAGCTTTATAAGTATGCACCTTTCCATCCATGTCAGTTTTCCTTTTGAAAACCCACTTGCATCCTATGGTTTTTATACCTTCGGGCGCATCAATCAAGTTCCAAACTTGATTGTCATGCATGGACTTAATTTCAGATTCCATGGCTCCAAGCCATTTATCTGAATCAGGAGCGGACATCGCTTCTTGATAGGAAGTAGGTTCATCATCAACTATGACTTCCACTTCATTACTATCCGTCATGAGAAATCCATATCTCTCAGGTTCGGATCGTATCCTACCAGTTCTGCGAGGAACATAAGTATTCTGATTAGGTTCCACAACTCCTTGTGAACCTTGGTCAGATCCAATCATCGGTTCCATGTAATTTGCGGGTTCTTGAACCTCTTCAAGACTAATTTTACTCCCACTAGTTCTTTTGGAGATAAACTCTTTCTCTAGAAAAGCACCATCTCGTGCAACAAACACTTTGTTGTCCGTGCGGTTGTAAAAGTAGTATCCTTTAGTTTCCTTAGGATAGCCCACAAAATTACATTTATCAGATTTGTGTGCGAGTTTGTCAGAGATCATCCTCTTGACATATGCCTCACAACCCCAAATCTTCATAAAAGAAAGATTAGGCTTCTTTCCTTTCCACATCTCATATGGAGTCTTTGGAACAGATTTTGTTGGAACATTATTTAGTGTAAGAGCAGCAATTTCTAGTGCATGTCCCCAAAAGGATAAAGGAAGATCAACTTGACTCATCATGGAGCGGACCATATCCAATAAGGTCCTATTTCTCCGCTCAGACACACCATTCCATTGTGGTGTTCCAGGTGGAGTTAATTGTGAAACAATTCCACAATCTTTAAGATGATTGTCAAATTCTTAGCTTAAATATTCTCCACCACGATCAGATCGAAGTGCTTTAATAGTTTTGCCAAGTTGATTCTGTACTTCATTTTGAAATATTCTAAATATCTCAAAAGATTCATTATGCTTCATTAAGTAGACATAGCCATATCTACTAAAATCATCAGTAAAAGTTATGAAGTATTGATATCCTCCCCTAGCACTGCTGCTCATTGGTCCACAAACATCAGTATGTATGGGTCCCAATAAGTCACTAGCCCTTTCACTACTCTTAGTAAAAGTGCCTTAGTCATCTTTCCAAGTAAACAAGACTCACAAGTTTCATATGATTCAAAATCATGTGAATCTAAAAGTCCGTCCCCATGGAGTTTTGAGATACGCTTCTCATTAATATGACCAAGACGGCAATGCCACAAATAAGTATGATTTACATCATTAGGTTTGGATTTCTTATTTACATTATAGATATTATCATTATTTCCACTTTCAACATCAAGAACATAAAGGCCATTAAATGAACATGCAGTACAATAAAGCATATCATTTAAATAAATAGAAAACTTCTTATTCTTAATAAGAAAAATATAACCTTTATTATCCAAACAATAAATTGAAATAATATTCCTACTCAAATCTGGAACGTAATAACAATTGTTCAAAACAAGAATTAATCCGCTAGGTAAAATGACATCATATGTTCCTACGGCTAATGCAGCAACTCTTGCTCCATTTCCCACGCGTAGGTCCACCTCGCCATCTTTGAGTAGCCTCCTATTCCCTAGTCCCTGCACATTTAAACAAATGTGAGATCCACATCCGGTATCTAATACCCAGGAGCTAGAAGTAGAAAGTAAAATATCTATAACATAGATACCTGAATTAGACGCAGTCCCACTGCTCTTCTTCTTCTTTAACTCTTCCTTGTAAACCTTGCAATTTCGTTTCCAATGACCAATCTCATTGCAGTGGAAACAGATTGCATCCTTTTGGGAAGCAGGTTTAGCCACATTAGCGTTGGCAACAGTTGCCTTGCTAATCTTGGGTTTGACAACTTTTGCCTTACCCTTTTTGCCTTTTGAGCCCTTTCCTTCTTTAGATACAATGAGTACAGGAGCGGCCTCTTTACCGATTTTATTTTCTGCCTGCTTAAGCATCCCATGCAATTCAGACAATTCTTATCCATCCCATGCATATTAAAGTTCATGACGAACTGGTTATAGCTTTTGGGCAATGAATTAAGAATAAAAATCGGTAGCCAACTCAACATCAATTGGATGGCTTAGCCTCTCTAGTTTCTCAAAGTAAGCCTTCATCTTTAAAACATGAGGGCTCACAGACTGTCCTTCGCTCATCTTTCATGAGACCAGTACAGCTATAGTGTCGAACCTCTCTTGCCTTGCTTGTTCTTGAAACATATCTTTCAACGAAGCAGCAAGGTCAAATGCCTCCAAGTGCTCAAGAGTCTTCTGAAGCTCTGAACACATGGCCGCAAGAATAAGACAACCTACCTCACGAGAATCATTTACATGTTTCTTGTAGGCGTTTCTCTCATCATTGGGTGCATTAGAAGCAGGTTCTTCTTCAGGAACGGGCTCTTCAAGAATATAGAGCTTGTCCTCATGCTTTAGAACAATTCTAAGGCTACGGATCCAATCCGTGTAGTTAGCTCCATTTTCTTGAAGCTTTTCCTTCTCAAGGATAGATCGCAGTGATAAGTTTGTATTTTGTGCCATTATCTACAATTATGCAAACATATAATTAAATATAAGTACCAACTTAATTAAAGATATTAAAATATTAGTATTTCACAAATACTCCCACTAAATTATATAACCTTCATATACATTCAATGTATAATATAATTTAAATGTGCTAAGATCCATATACCATTTAATTTTACGTCCGCGAGGGCAAGATGCATAAAATTAAATTATTTAGGTAGATAAATCCTTACCAATCATATCATATATGACTCTTAGATCTTTTATGAGATTATATCAAGACATCTTATGTCATGCATGTTTTAAATCTCATCTGTGCCTTAGGCCCAAAACTCTTTTGATAGCCTAATTAAGTCAACCCACTTTAAACGCAAAGGAACCACTCTTTCACTCATCTTGTTCATACATGAATAAAATCAATGCACCTCGCGAGGGTTAGAGCGCGCATAAATTACCCATGTAATCCCAAGTGTCTTAATCATGGGTTGGCACAAAACTTAAATTTTAAGAAGGTTCACAACATATAGCATATAACACATTTATAATCACATAAGATAAACATGTTATCCTTAAAGCATCGGTTAATAATTTAACTAATCCAATTAATTAAATTAAGATTTCATGTGATCGATTTATGGGGATAAATTCTTTTACACATAATTGAGAGCACGATTGTACGGTCGAAACTAAGCCAGAAGGCATCCACAATCCCGTACTAAATTTAGAAGCTAGAAGAAACAACTATGTAAGGTCGAAACTAAGCCAATAGGCATCCACAATCCCTTACATAAAGTAACTCGATTCTAAATTCTTTTGTCCCATCAATTCATGACTTTGACCTTGATACTTGTTTTCAGGAAACACGGTTTCTCAAACCAGCCATCTGACAAACAAATTCAATCCAAAGTGATTTTAAACAAAACTTTTAATTTCAGGAAACACGGTTTCTAAAACCAGCCATCTGTAAAAAAAATTCTGTTCAAAATCATTCTACTCGGCCGAGCCCTTTGAGGTGCTCGCCGAGCACCTTTGTGTTTCAGAAATCATGCCTTCTGACCCTTCTTGCTCGGCCGAGTCTTATGAGGTGCTCGGCCGAGCACGCCGTCAGAACAAATTTTTCTTTTTCAATTTTAATCCTAAAATTGCTTTCCCGATTCAATTAGGGTTTGGTGTTCATGATGATCAAATCACCATGTTCATCAAAACCTTGAATAAACGATTTATTCATGAATCAAAAATTATCAACAAATCAATCTAATTAATTTTGATAATCTAAAGGAACATAATAATCAAATTATTATTGCAATCTTAGATCCCACATAACGTATTTAAACGGTGCGATTTTATGATTTCAATATATCTCATATACAAACATAAAACTCAGATCACATAAACATCATGAAACTAAATTCATATAGTATGCCAAAACATATAATCCAATTATATCATTAACATGTTATTATTAAAATAATCATGATGAACGGGGCTCTGATACCACTGTTGGGTTTTGTGCAATCATGCGCAGCGGAATAAACCCAAAAGCCTAGATCCGATCAAGATGATTAAATTAATACGGAGATGAATTTAGAATACTAACCGTGACGGAGCTTTAAAATTTCGGATCTTTGAATCTTTATTCTTCGCGCTTCTTTGAATCACGAACGCAGGAACACGACCTCAAAGCTTGGATCACGAACTTGGAGGAGTTGATGCCAACACCCTCTATGTTTATCCACACGCGGACGAATTTCAAGAACGATTCTTGAACCGGATTGCTAGACCCAATAGAAACTCTTTCTATTATGAAGGCTATATGAAAAACAATGTTCTTATTCTTTGGGAGGAAGAAGAACTTATTTTTCTCTCTCTTAGAGGCTCTCTAATTGATCTAGAATCAATACATATTGATTAGGTCATTGTTAGGAGTTTATATACTCATTAGTCCTAAACCTTTTAGGAGAAATATGTTAAAACCCGTCACAACACGAAATCAGTCTTTTGGGCCCGAACAGGGCATGCTCGGCCGAGTCATATAAGGTGCTCGACCGAGCACTAGCAGAAAGTCGTTTTTAGCCATTTTAAACAATTCGTCCTTTTTGTGTGTGACCCCATAGGATTATATTAAGTTGGCAATGAGTCCAAAAACATTTGTACTCATAAATCATGAGCGGACTCTAGCAAGCCATCATGATTACCCAATTAATATAACTTATCAAAGTTCGCGAATCCTTTATAGAACATATTACAATCTCTTTGTTCACGATGTCTATTGAACGTAAGCCATGGTCAATGGTCAACTTACAATGTTCAATGCTTTCTCGATCCCGAATGTATTGATAGTACAAATCTTATTTGAGCACGGCCATGCATTTCATCAATACCATTCATCGAGTGGCCAGAGCTTGACATCTCTCTTGACGAGGAACAAATCCCATCTAGACTTATTACCTTTCCCTACATGAATCCGATTACGCCAATCATATTCTTTATAGCTACCCGGTTAGGGGTAACGCTTGACTATGTCAAACGTAATGTTCATCAGGTGGAAGACTTTGATAATCTCAGGTCTAAAAGATTCCAGTAATATAACTATATGAGACTTAATTATGACATTGTGACCATGACATAAATCTCATATGGGCCAGTCCAGTATTTGTTCCCCAACAAATACCCATAAGTTTAATTGTATCTCATACACCATAATATAACTGTTCACACCGGTTACGCCCCGAGCATCATACTCACAATACCATACCTTTCGATTTAATGCCATCAACCAAGTCACCGGAGCTCAGTCACTGTTTAGACCATATGTGGATACCCGACCATGCATCACTAACTGACTTCCACCGGATTTCCTGATAAGATTCCATGGTGACCCGTATCGTTTCTACGATCGAAGACCTCTTGGACCACAAGCTCATTGCATGCCTCCAATGTATATTCCTGCAAGCAACCAAGTTTATGGGTATGCCTACACCCATGCACTTCCACAGAATCCTCATGTTGCACCTCAGTCGGGTACGTTGTTGGGAAAGAGAAAGCAAATGGAAGCTAAGTTTGAAAGGACACTCGATGGGCACACCTTTGCATTGAGTAGCGGTGATTCTCATCCCCACCACGCTCCGGTCAACAATGAAAGGAAAACCAAAGGCCGAGCCAATCTCCATTTCACAAAGTTTGAGGATTTTGGAATGCCCATAAGCAAAGTGTTTGAAGGATTGGTCAAACAAGGCCTCATGTGGCCCCTCGAAGATTTTCGGCCAAAGAATCTTGAAAAACGTCGCGACAAGACCAAAATGTGTGCCTTCCACAACTACCATGGCCATGATACCAATGATTGCACCGCCATAAAATGCATCATCTCGAAGCTAATCGAGAAGGGAAAGCTTGGACGCCCCCACGCCCCCGACACAGCCAATGACCCGAGCGTTAAAATGCTCAAATTTGTGACTTCCCCGATGGTCGATAAATGGAGTGATGTCCGCCCCAAGGAAAAGGAGCCCGCGGTTGACAAAGTTGTCAATCCCAAAGTGGGAGAGCCTGTTTTGGAAAAGTTGACAAAATCAGTGTCCCAAATGATGGTTCCTAAACTCAGCAAAGCCGAAATGACGGAAGGCGTTTGGAAAGGATCAGCGGCACAGAAAATGTCTGAAGGGCTGAATGCCCCGGGTTGGGAAATGAATGGTGCTGCGATTGCCACAGCAGAGGACGGAGTTTCGAAACCCCTTCCATCAACCTCCCCTTAGAAAAAGTCTGTTTTCATCCTTAGGAAGAGTCAGTTGCTTTTAGGATGTGTGGTAAGCCCTTAAGAAGAGCCAGTTAAGGTGTCTGTTAGGTTTAGTTAGAGTATTGACTCCCCGGTTGATGCCATGTGGTGACCATTCTGAGTCCATTGTCAGTTTTCTTAATAAAATTATTATCATTATTGCCTTGTCAATAGTTTACATAAAAAAATATGTGTGAGTCTTTCACTCAAAACAAAAGTATGTCTTCAAAAAAAAAAAAATCTTAAAATAAAAAGATCAAGTTTTTCCTAAAAGGCTAATCCGATAATGAAGCATTTTTCTCAAATCATGGTTATAATTTCACATTGAGGTTTAATATGCTAAAAGTCCTTCGCGGTTATGTCCATCGGAAACATCGACCAAGGAGCCCACACCTGAATTGGCGTCCGAGACAACCATCCACGTGAACAACAAGGAGAAGCCCGTGCTTCGGAAACCCAAAGGCGGCTACATCAAATGGAGGCCTGTACCCTCGTCGAGTGTCATGCACAAAGGTTGCGCGCCTTGAAATGAAATCACCAAAAGGAGATGGCCAGAGCAAACTCCCAACTCATGAGTAGTAGACGGATCCGGCGATTACAACGCCAAACCAAATGGAGACCTCGCGACATCTTTCCCGATGACATGGAACTCGAGTTCCCCGTAGAAGACATGGGATATGCCGCCGACAACCCCTCCAACAATTGAGGAACAAAATGGGTCATCGTGCTTCATGGGAACCCATCCCTAAAAAAAAATGAGTCTTCCAGCCTCGTAGGATCTAGACTTTCACCAAAAGTCCGTCCCGGACTGTGTCTTTTTATTTTTACAAAGGTCCGCACTTGGACATGTATGTACAAAGTTATCTCAATAAAAGAGTCATTTTCCTTCTCTTCTCTCTAGACTTGAGACATTATTTGCAATATACATTTACTCTTGAAATTGCCTTGCTTGTTATTATCAATTGATTGCTACGTCCCCAAAATGATGAATTGACTTCTAAGCATACTAGTCAATGACGACTCATTAAGGACGAATGGACCTAAACACAAATGAAAAACGCTAAATGCAAACAATTAATCTTGATGTGAATAAATGTTGTGATCAATTGGCATGAAAAAACCATTAATGGCAAGTCTTCCCTCATACACTTCCCCGATACACAACCCGATACACGCATCGAAGGCATCCCGAGACAGTGAAAAGGTGAGGACGTTGTTGCTCGACCACCAAGATTTGACAGTGCTCACACGTGTGCGACCAAGCATAGGGCTTCCCGGAATCTTCAAAGTCAACCCAAAGTAACAGGCACGCCACCAAGGGGCTATAAAGGAGCCAATGCCCGAGAAAGCAGCTGGGGCTAATGTTTACCTCCTCCCCCAAAAAAAAAAGAGAAAAAAAAGGGGGAGAAGGGGGAAAGGAAATGAATGTATGGAAAGAAAGAAAAGAAATCCATCTCAAGGAGTTCACCGCAAAGCAAAGTGAGCAACAACGTCCTCCGAGACAACATCGAAAGAAAGCCAATTTCAGCAAAAGACGGCCTAGGGCCGAACTACGGCGACCTGAGCTCCTCAAACTGAGGGGTGTTGGGTATGCCCACACATATCTCAGTTTTAATATAATAGGATTTATTAGATTTGATTGATCCATCACCTAAGTTTTATTTCATGGACTTTAGACCCACATGTAAGAAGTATTTATACTTCATTTTTTAAATTGTCCATTGTTATAGAATAGGATTAGAAATAGGGCAAGAAGATCAAGTTTCAAGAAAAATCACTCAGTGAGTTTGAGCCGCGCTTATGCGCCTCCTGCGCCATGCGCCACGCGCCTTCTACATTCGCGCCATGCGCCATTTAGAGCGCGCGCATAAGGATTTCTTCATAAGCTATGTTACGCGCCTCTGCGCCCCTTGATTTAAACGCACAATTACTGTGCGCCTGTTGGCTCAATGCGCCTCTTGGCTCAAACGCGCCTCAAAGTGTTTATTCAACACTCAGTGATTTATTGAAGACTTGAAGAGAATTCAAATTACGCCAATGATCCAACGGTGGTTAAAAGATGCATATGCGCCTAATCTATTGACACGTGTCCACAACGGTCACATTTATGTTGAGTGTCAAAATGGCCATAATATATGCATGCTCCAATCAACGAGCGACAGCTCATCTTATCCACAAGGATTTCCAACGGCTAGTTTTTTGAAGTTCACTATAAATACCCCATAACTTCAACATTTTGAAGTTGCTGAGTTTTGCTAAGAATTTCAAGAATTTCTCTCTCTAAGCATTTGTTGAAGATTTGAAGATTGCCTTCGTTTTTCCAGATTTCTCAAGAACATCTTCATACCTTCATCCTTAGCCCAGATCTTCAAGCCTTAACACTTTAGTTTCTCGTGCTCTCCATCTCAAAGATCTAAAGAGCCTTGATACTAAGAACACACACGCACCTCTTCAAAGATTAATCATTTAGATTCTTCTTTAAGAGATACACCGGTTATTGTTTTGGATTTGTTCTTTCATAGTAATAGATCTTGAGTTAGTGTATAAGCTCAAACATTGTAATTTGTAACACTCACTCATTATATAAGATCTCCATTAGAAATCCAAGACTAACCATCTTGGTAGAGGACGTAGATCTTTCATTGATCGAACCTCTCCAAATAGCTTGTGTGATTATCTTGTCATTTCTTTCAAGTTATTATTTTCACTCACTATTTGCTTGTTTACTCATTGTAGATTGATTGAACTGAATTGTGTTGTGATTGTTATATCATTTGCCTTAGTTCCTTATTTCACTCACTTTGAGCCAAAATACTTAGTGTGTGTGTTGCGCTCCCTTTATCACTTTGCGCCTATTTTCATTACTAAATTCCGCTGTGCATTTCACTCACTCACTTAGGCGCATTTCATTACGCTTACTTGATAAAGTGCGCATTTGCAATTGAGTTTATCAAGGGTACGAAAAGAATTTTAAAACAGCTATTCACCCCCCCCTTCTAGCTATTTTTCATACCCTTGTTGCCCTTTGGGACCAACAAGTGGTATCAGAGCTAACACCTTTATAAAACACTTTTGTTTTTCAAGCTTAACAGCTTGGGTGCCGATTCTAAATGGCAAACTCAAAACCTATGGCAACTGCAAACTACACTCACGTTCTGGTCTTTGATGAAGATCATTTTGACGTGTGGAAATTCAGCATATTGACTCATCTCAACTCAATCGATGAAAGGCTCCATGACACCGTCGTTTATGGACCTTATATTCCGATGAAGGCGAATCCAAATCCATGCACCAACGCTGCCCAACCTACAGTTCTCAAACCAAGGGAAGAATGGACCGAGGAAGAAATTAGAAGAGTTGCAAATGATGGCAAAGCAAGAAACATTCTTCTAAGCACTCTAAGCACGGCTATGAAACAACAAGTCATGCATTGTGCTACTGCAAATGAGCTATGGGATGCTATTGAAGAGCATATTGAAGGAGACACCGTGTGCAAGGAGAACAAGAAATACGAAGTTCAAAAGAGGTTCAACAATTTCTCTCAACTCCCCGGTGAAAACTTAAGGCAAACTTATGAACGCTACTGTGAAATTATCAATCTATGTATTTCACTTGGCATGAAGTTTACCAACAAAGATTTGAATGTAAATTTTCTACAAGCTTTTGGATCAAGATACCTACATAAATCTAGCGCTCTTGAAGACGCTGGAACCTTAGATGTTTGGACTTTAAGGAACCTTTATGCAAATCTCAAAGTTTACGAACTCAAACTCCAACGAATCAGCGAAACTGAAGGAAAGTCAAAATCTATGGCTATGATGGCGCACAGAGAAGCTGCGCCTACACCTGCGCCTACTCCTGCGCCTGTACAAGATGAGAAAAGCTCCGATCCCAAAATTTCTACTTCTGAGCTATTAGACATGGATGATGAAGACTTCGCTTTATTTGTGAAGAAATTTCAAAAGTTCAGAAAATTCTCAAGACCCGGCTCAACCAACAAATTTCAAGGATCTACCAGCAAAGCTCCTCAAAAGTTTTCAAGGAGCAGTGATTCAAAAAGAAAAGAAGATCTTGTTTGTTTTAATTGCAGGAAACCCGGACATTTTGCATCAAGCTGCCCGATCCCCAAATTTGAATATATGCAGAAGAAGAGCAGCCATACTCCCAAATTCACTCCCAAGTTCACTCGTCACAAGGGAATGGTTGCTGAAGAAGAAGCACCAGCAAATGAGCACAACACTTGGATTGAAACAGACTCCGATGAGAGCGATGAAGATTCCGATGATGGACTCGTTTGTTTGATGGCAAATGATGATGAAGTTGATGCTTATGATTCTGATGATGACTTCTCCAAGGATGTTCCCGATATGAATGCCTTGAACAAACCTATCAAGAAATCTGCAGGTTTTCAAGAAGTGAAAAAGAAGAAAGGACCAACAATCAGCGAGCTCGTTGAACAAGGATTTCTCACTCTGGCTCAAAACGATGGTGGATTGCTATTCTCACGATGTGATCTTGGAGCAAGGAACAAATTGAGAAAAGGAGCATACATTAGACCACAGGTTGAACCAACTGCTCCAATCTCCAAAATCAATGATGATGAAGTGATTGCTGAACAAGAAAAATTGTTCAAAAAGGCTGAAAAGGTAATCACTAGATTTGATAGTATGAAGGAAGCTTTAGCACTATCATGTGATGAAATTTCCCAGCTTAAGACCGAGAAATCTCTACTTAAATCTGAACTCACCCTCCGTAAGGAGCAGATAAAGAGCATGACTCCTCTTACTGTTAAAAACACTTTTCTAACAGAACAGAACTCACTTCTTAAAGTTCAAAACGATGAATTGGTTGCTCAAATTACTGATCTTAAAAAGATTACAAATGAGTGGTCCAATTCTCGTGTCACTATGGAGAATATATTTGAGTCCCAAAAAGTCAGTGGTGATAAAAGTGGCTTGGGATTCTTATTAACTAGTGACAACTTTAAATGTGATGTCTGTGCTGAAAGAGATAGTGAATTTACCAACCAACAAACTTTTGAAATTCCCAAGGAAAAACATTCAAATTCAATGGGTAAAGGACAGGAAAAAGTCAAGAGACAAACATTCCATTATGTCTACCCAACGAAGCAATTTGGGAATGCTAATGGGAAAGATATAGCTACAGATGAACCATCTCCTAGCAAAATCATTCTTGAAAATAGGCGCGCTCCTTCTCCGAGTGCTCATTATGCGCCTAAGAGCCACGCGCCTCATCGCCGTGCGCCTCCTAGTCCTATGCGCCCTCCGAGAAAAAGGGCTCCAAAATTTCAAAAGAAAGATTTTGTTAAGGCTAGTTCATTTGACCCAAAGAAGAATGCCATCCCCAAGAAAAGTAAAGAGTTTGTGAAAACTCATGTGATTGGTGGCTTTCATCATTGTTCTATTTGTGATTGTTCAGGACACAAGGCCGTGGAATGCCTTTTGCGATTCACTCCCAATGCCAAAGGACGTAAAAATCCTAAGGTCAAGCAAGAGTGGGTTGTCAAAAGTTGCTAACCCTAGGACCCAAAAAGAATAAAGGGGACCTGCTTAAATGTCTATATTTCAGGTTCTTTGTTTCATGGCTGGATCTTCAAAAGCTAGAAATTATGAATGGATTCTCGATAGTGGGTGTTCAAGACACATGACTGGAGATGAATCCTTATTAGAAGATGTCCATGAAGAAAGAGGTCCCTCCGTAACATTTGGCGATAATAACAAAGGTCAAGTTGTAGCATATGGAAAGCTCAAGAAAGACAAAGTGTGCATTGAAAGAGTCTCACTCGTCGAAGGGCTCAAGCACAACTTATTATCCATATCTCAATCCTGCGACAAAGGATTAGAATGCCATTTCACTTCAACGCAATGTCTTATCAAGAATGGAAAAACTGGAGCTATCTTACTCACGGGATATCGTAAGACAAATATTTATATTATTGATTTCCATAGTATGAACTCTAGTACTAATCTTTGTTTTGTAGCAAAAAGTGTGAACGAAAATAGTTGGCTGTGGCACAAGCGCTTAAGTCACTTGAACTTCAAGTATCTATCTAAACTCAGCAGGAATAATCTTGTCAAAGGACTTCCCAAAGTTGCTGATCATCATGACAAAAAGTGCGCCGCATGTCAACTTGGCAAACAACCGAAGCAGTCATTTTCAAGCAAGTCAAATCCTTCAACTACAAGATGCTTGCAACTGCTTCACATTGATCTATTTGGACCAGTTTCCACCGCAAGCATTCGAAGAAACAAGTATACTCTAGTTGTGGTGGATGATTATTCAAGATATACATGGGTAGAGATGATGATTACAAAAGATGATTGTTATGATATTCTCACTACCTTATTTCGACTGCTCCAAACCCAAAAAGAAGATGACATTGTTAGTGTTCGATCTGACAATGGAACAGAATTCAAGAACAACAGTGTTGCTCGATATTGTGAAGATCATGGGATAGATCACAACTTTTCAACCGCCGGAGTCCCTCAACAAAATGGCGTTGTTGAACGAAAGAATAGAACGTTGATTGAAGCGGAAAGACGATGATAGCTGAAGCTAAATTGCCTAAGTACTTTTGGGAAGAAGCTATCAACACTGCATGTTTTACTCAAAATCGTTCCCTCATCAACAAACTTCACAACAAGACTCCGTATGAACTTTGGCGTGGTAGAACTCCCAACATTGCATTCTTCAAGATCTTTGGTTGCAAATGTTATATCCTCTACAACGGAAACGAACATAGAGGTAAATTCGATGCCAAAGCCGACGAAGGTATTTTTGTTGGGTATGCCAAACACTCTAAAGCTTTTCGTGTTTTTAATAGAACTACATTAGTGATAGTTGAATCTGTACATGTTACATTTGATGAACATTCTCTCCTTGAGCCACATTTGGCTCCAAATGTTGCTGATGATTCTATTGAGCTAAATGATACAGGTGCTCCTATTTATGTTGCGCCCACTCAAGATCAGAATCTATCAACACAAGGTAATCCATCTACATCAAATGCGCCTAATTCAATGTATAATGCGCCTGGTGAATCATCTATTGCGCCTCACTCAAATGATGCGCCTCATGATTCCTCTCACGCGCCTATTTCTACTGCTGCATCTGGTGTACACCCAAATTTCAACTCTGAGCCAGTTCAACCCCCAAATTTCAATGACTTTGAATCTGGTGAAGATGTACCAATTGAAGACCTTCAAGTTTCTACGACTCAACCTAACTTACCTCCTGAAATTCGTGAAGTTAGAGGTCACCCAATTGCTAATATCATCGGTGATCTACAAGTTGGTGTTCGTACAAGGAGAGCTACAAACTTTGATGCTTACACTGCTTTTATCTCTCAAATTGAACCAAAGAAGGCTGATGAAGCGCTCCAAGATCCCAATTGGGTTGTTGCAATGCAAGAAGAACTCAATCAATTTGAACGATGTAAGGTTTGGACTCTTGTTCCAAGACCAAATGATCATGGAGTGATTGGTACAAAATGGGTGTTCAGGAACAAGATGGATGAGAATGGAACCATCACGAGAAACAAAGCAAGATTGGTTGCACAAGGCTATAGGCAAGAAGAAGGAATTGACTACGATGAAACTTTTGCGCCCGTAGCAAGACTTGAAGCTATCAGATTATTTCTAGCTTACGCCGCTCACAAGAACTTCAAGTTATATCAAATGGATGTGAAGAGCGCGTTTCTAAATGGTGAACTCCAAGAACAAGTCTATGTTGCTCAACCACCTGGGTTTGAAGATTCACAATTTCCAAATCATGTGTACAAACTCCAGAAAGCTTTGTATGGACTCAAACAAGCACCAAGAGCATGGTATGATACACTATCAAAGTTTCTCATCGAAAAAGGCTTCACTCGCGGTAAAATCGATACAACTCTTTTCATTGCCAAACATAATGGTCATAAATTACTTGTTCAAATTTATGTTGATGATATTATATTTGGTTCTACTAATGAATTGTTGTGCAAGCGTTTTGAGAAACTAATGAAGAGCAAGTTTGAAATGAGCATGATGGGAGAACTCACATTCTTCCTCGGGCTTCAAATCAAGCAAATGAGTGAAGGCATCTTTATCAATCAAGCCAAGTACACAAAGGACTTAATCAAGAAGTTTGGACTTGAGAACGCTAAAGCATACGATACTCCAATGGCCACCGGCAACAAACTCGACAAAGATCTAAAAGGTAAACGTGTTGATCAAACGCTCTATCGAGGTATGATTGGCTCACTCCTTTACCTTACTGCTAGTAGGCCTGATATTATGTTTAGTGTTTGTGTTTGTGCTCGTTATCAATCCGACCCTAGAGAAGCACACTTAATTGCTGTGAAACGTATTATAAGATATCTCTCTGGCACTGTTAACCTTGGACTTTGGTACACCAAAGATTCGAACTTTAAACTTGTAGGTTATTCAGATGCGGATTATGCAGCGTGCACGATTGACAGGAAAAGCACTAGTGGCACCTGTCATTTCCTCGGATATCGACTTGTGTCATGGGCAAGTAAGAAACAAGCTTCTGTATCTGTTTCAACAACCGAAGCCGAATATATCGCTGCGGGAAGTTGTTGTTGTCAAATACTCTGGATGAAGCAGCAATTGGTGGACTATGATATCATCGAAGAAAATTGTCCCATCTACTG
The DNA here is from genome assembly GCA_026119855.1 of Campanula takesimana. NCBI lineage: Eukaryota > Viridiplantae > Streptophyta > Magnoliopsida > Asterales > Campanulaceae > Campanula > Campanula takesimana. Next base: position 1,328,806 of record JAOWBW010000072.1, read on the forward strand.
CGACAATACATCAACAATTGCGGTTTCTGAAAATCCTGTCATGCACTCAAAGACCAAGCACATCGACATCAAATATCACTTCCTCAAAGACCACGTGGAGAAAGGCAATATACATTTGGAACACGTGGGAACCGACTATCAAATCGCCGACATTCTAACAAAAGCACTTGACGCGAAACGGTTCATGTTTTTGAGAGGCGAAATGGGTATGCTTGAACTCAACTAAATTCAATATAGTTTTGTCAATACTAATGATCTTATGTTTGTGTTGAGTTATGAGTGTATTAGGTACAAATGATTAAATCAATTTTTCAAAAGTTTCAAGGAAACTATGCGCCATATATGCGCCTTACTAACTGCGCACTCATCCCTCATTTTCTGCGCGCACAATCCATGCGCGCCTATCAATCCATGCGCTTAAAACGCTTATGCGCCCTTAACCATCTCTTATGCGCCTTGATGAATAATGCGCCTAGATGAGTATGCGCCTTGCTGAAGTAATGCGCCCCTTCATGCGCGCATTAACTATTGCGGCTCAATCATTTCTCAAAATTCAATTTCAATGATTGAACGTATTAAATACACAAGTACCAGGTATGTTAATTCTGTTCATTTATTATAGGAATCTATGTCATTTGACATTCCTTTAATTGTTCAAGGGTACTTGTGCAATTAAATTTTTCCCTCGTTTTACGCTTTTTGAAAAATTTTATTTTCTGGGATATATTTCTTGCACCCCAAACTTACACCAAAATAGATGTTTTTGGTGTTTGTGCAAAAATTAGTCAAAATTGCTCATACACTTAAAGGGAAAGTGGAGCAGTTTTTCTAAAACCTAAATGTCACATCATGACACTTTAGGTCATTCAGCCATTAATGCCCTTCAAATCCCAAAAATCCCTCATTAATGAACGTCCTTTTTGTCATGATGAGCCGCCATTTTTAAAAATCCCTCATAAATGCCATCCTTTCAACTTTTCATCTTTTTAAAATTTTTGACTGTATTTTTTCCATATCTGTGCAAAATTTTGAACCCAACCTATAAATATTCACTCCCTCCTACCAAACTCCCCTCTCTGTCTCTCGTCTCTCTCTCTCTCTCCCCGGCTCTCACTCTCTCTCTCTACCTTCATCTTCTCCATTTTTCTTCTTCATTTTCTATATATATACATAAATTTATGGGTCCTAAGAAAGAATCAACATCTACACAAGACGAAATGGTATGAATTCTCAACCTTTAATCTCCTTATATCTCTGAATTTTTTTTTTCGTCATTATTCAGTGCTTTTTCGTTTTTACAAAACCCGGATTCATTTTCCTTTGATTTCTCTTGTTTCGATGATCCGTTTTCTATATCGTTTGTTGGGTTGTGTTCTATTCTTGATTTCGAATCTTTTAAAACCAACATTTCAACGATCAATGCTTTGTTTGTTACAAATCTGAATTTTTGTTTTCAAAATTTTTCAAAATTTTCGGTCATTCTTTTGATCATTGTGCTTTCATTATTGATTTGTTCATATTTTTGTTTACATATTTAGATTCCTTGTTGTCATGCGGTCATTTTGATATATTATTTGTCTAGTTTGGTGAAGTTTCATGATTTTCGTGTTCTTGGTGTTCTTCGAGCATTCAAGGATCGTTCTTCGTGTTCTTCGTCATTATTGCATGTTTTGGTCTCTAAAAATTTTCTATCTTGTTTTCGAAAATTTGAACTTTTTGATTTTCATTTCTTTCATTTGAATGCTTGTTGTTTGTTTTTCTTACCAAGTTAAAATTCTCACGATTTGCGCCTATGTACTTCTTTATGCGCCTATTTTTTATGCGCCTGAATGCTTTCTGCGCCTCTACTTGTATATGCGCTTAAATCATTCTGCGCCTAAAACCTTATGCGCCTAACTTCGTATTTAGTCAAATTTCGTTGTTTTATTTTTCCTTAGTATTCACATAGAACCATATTATGCGCATTGTAACTCTATGCGCCTTTAATATTTTATGCGCCTAATTCAATCATGCGTCTTGATTCTCTATAATTTTTTGTGTGCCTGATTCAATTATGCGCCTATATATTTCATGCGCCTATGTTACTTTGATCATTTTATATCTCTATGCGCCTATGTCACTTCTAAACACCAATCATTTTTTTCAGGACCTTGCAAATTTCAAATTAGAAGAAACTCTTGATCTATTAGAGTTGTCTGGTGAAGTAATTGGGCGGGAAATCATAGAGACTCTGCGCGTTGCTGGTCTGCTCCCGTTATTCACCATGGACCAAGATTTCTATTCTGCGCTCCTCGTGGATGAGTTCTTTTCCACTGCTGTTCTAGTGGAAATTGATGTAAATGGGCGCACTCACTACCGGATTGAGGCGCGCGTTCAAAATGTTGACGTCCATATTTCATCATCTGTGATTCGACACTTGCTCGGTTTTCCATCTACGGGTGAAGATCGCATTATTGGGCGTCCGATGACTTACTCCATTGATGATCAGAACAGGATGGCTGCTTCACTTCTAAATATTCCCACGCTTCAAAATAATATCAAAAACACCGAAATTCGAGATGGTGGAGAACTCTTGACTCACATCGCGCACTTGGTGGGAACTTCAATTGTTTTCAAAACTGGGAACGTGAACCGATTCACGGTGGAACAATGGGAATACACAGCTGCCATCATGGCCAAGGAGAAGCTTCACTGGCCTCACATTCTGTTCAAGACACTGCGTGAGCAGATTGATAAATTTGTGAAGAACAAAAGTGATGGAAAGACCCGATTCCGCTCTCACTGCCTTCTTCTCACAAAACTTTTTCTAACTTACCCTGAGTTAGTTAAGTTTTTGAATGAGAATCCTGAATATAAGATCAATGATGTTCCAATGTTTGGTAAAGCGAATTTGGACCTCAAGAAGCGCAGAAAGAAGCCTACAAAACGCGCCAAAGGAATTCAAATCAAGACTGTTGAAGGCTTAGTTGATGAAGACACAGAGTCCGATGATGCGCCTGTCCTTAAAAGCGCACCATTAATAAAGAGTGCAGTGAAGGCAAGCACTAGGCAAAGCGCTGATCCCGTGCCAGGCGCAGAGAAAGGCAAAGGAAAACGGGTAGTTGATGACCCTCCTCGTGCGCCTATCAAACGTACTAGATTTGAAACTGATGAAGAGAGAGATCTAAGGCTAGCGCAGGAAGCCAGTAGGCTTGAGGCTCAAAGAAAAAGGGATGAAGATTTTCAAGCCAAACAAGCTGCTGAGTCAGAAAAGTTAGAGCGCATGAAAGGCGCTGGATCAAGCGCTGATATTGATAAAGGGCCTTCTGTTTCCTCGCCTACCCAGCGCGCGCCTACTCAACGCGCCCCCACTCCCCGTGCGCCCTCATTCAAATTTCAACGGACCAACGTGTCAAGGGTACAACTCCTCTCTGATTTCTTCGGCGATGACATTTCAGACATAGAGGAACCAGTTCAGGGGGAGCAAGAGACCATCCCTCAGCGCACTCCTTCTCCAGTTGCGCCTCCACCTGGACCTGATCAGATCACAACAGAAACTATTGATGTTGAAACAGTTGTTGTTGAAACTGTTGATGTTGAAACTGAAGATGAATTTGAGTCTCCTACTCATTCACCTCCTCTTGCGCCTCCATCTCCTTCTGCGCCCCTTCAAGATTCTGTGCCCCTTCAAGATGATGTGCCCCTGTCTACCCCTGCGCCTCCTCCATCTGCTCCCGATCTGAGCGAGGTACTTTCCATTCTTCATTCTTTACAGCAGGGGCAAGCAAACTTAGAGCAAGGACAGACTCATATAAAGTCTCAATTTGAGCTTCTTACTTCCTTACTCACTGATCAATCTGAAGAGATCGCTGCCATTAAGGGGGAGATGAACTGTCTCAAGGACAAACTTTCTGCTCCTTCTCTTCCTCCGGCGCAGACTCAGGTTCAAGCTCATACTGATCAGGCGCAAACCACCGCTTCTGCGCCTAATTTCATACCTCAGTCTGCTGCGTCTCAATCCAACATGAACGTGCTAGTATCTAAGTTGGATGTCCTGAAAGAATTGGTCGTCACTCATTTCACTGCTGCTCACTCAAGCTCTGACAGACGCGCCGAACATATTTCTTCTGATATTATCACGGCTCAAAATGCCATTGAAGCTCACATTCAAATCTTAGAAGAAAATATTTCACAGCAGCAGCAAATCACTCAGCGTTCCATTGATGAATACCAAAACATCAATGTGAATCACTTGAGTTACATTAGAGACGGTATCACTGCCACTCACTCCAGTGTCACTGACACTCAAGGGTTAGTGAACCGTAGTCATCAGCTCGCAAAACAAATTCAGCGTTCTGTTTCAGAGATCGTTGAAGGTTTGAAGGAAGATGATGCGCCTCCCAACCCTTAGTTTCTATTATTTTTGTTTGTAAGTTTTTAGAACCTTTTTGTAATAGAATCATCTCTTTTGTGATAGTGATTTTGTGCTTACTTGTTTTAGCACCTTTTGTTTTTGTTCTATTCAAAACTTGTAATTTGTAACTCTTACACCCCAAGTTTTAATGAGAACAATGCATCACTTATTATCAAACCTTGTTCACTCAAACTCCTTGTTTGTAGAACAATGAATATTGTTTAAATTCATAATGCATCATATTGAATTGTTTCATACTTTCATGCATTAAGTTTAAACTTGGTTTAAACACATTTCAAAACTAAAAATCATATATCATCTTGAATGTGTTAAAATGTTGTTTCTATCTTTCCATATGTAACTCTTTATTCTTATTGGAATAGATTAGGAATCTATATTTTGGACTAGTGTGTGCATTAACTTGAGACATGAAATACCAATTTCATTCATTTGGACATGTTTTTATCAAGTATAATGTTTGTCCTTGATATAGTAGGTAATGGCATCAATCAAATAGGGGGAGATTGTTGGGTATGCCCACACATATCTCAGTTTTAATATAATAGGATTTATTAGATTTGATTGATCCATCACCTAAGTTTTATTTCATGGACTTTAGACCCACATGTAAGAAGTATTTATACTTCATTTTTTAAATTGTCCATTGTTATAAAATAGGATTAGAAATAGGGCAAGAAGATCAAGTTTCAAGAAAAATCACTCAGTGAGTTTGAGCCGCGCTTATGCGCCTCCTGCGCCACGCGCCACGCGCCTTCTACATTCGCGCAATGCGCCATTTAGAGCGCGCGCATAAGGATTTCTTCATAAGCTATGTTACGCGCCTCTGCGCCCCTTGATTTAAACGCACAATTACTGTGCGCCTGTTGGCTCAATGCGCCTCTTGGCTCAAACGCGCCTCAAAGTGTTTATTCAACACTCAGTGATTTATTGAAGACTTGAAGAGAATTCAAATTACGCCAATGATCCAACGGTGGTTAAAAGATGCATATGCGCCTAATCTATTGACACGTGTCCACAACGGTCACATTTATGTTGAGTGTCAAAATGGCCATAATATATGCATGCTCCAATCAACGAGCGACAGCTCATCTTATCCACAAGGATTTCCAACGGCTAGTTTTTTGAAGTTCACTATAAATACCCCATAACTTCAACATTTTGAAGTTGCTGAGTTTTGCTAAGAATTTCAAGAATTTCTCTCTCTAAGCATTTGTTGAAGATTTGAAGATTGCCTTCGTTTTTCCAGATTTCTCAAGAACATCTTCATACCTTCATCCTTAGCCCAGATCTTCAAGCCTTAACACTTTAGTTTCTCGTGCTCTCCATCTCAAAGATCTAAAGAGCCTTGATACTAAGAACACACACGCACCTCTTCAAAGATTAATCATTTAGATTCTTCTTTAAGAGATACACCGGTTATTGTTTTGGATTTGTTCTTTCATAGTAATAGATCTTGAGTTAGTGTATAAGCTCAAACATTGTAATTTGTAACACTCACTCATTATATAAGATCTCCATTAGAAATCCAAGACTAACCATCTTGGTAGAGGACGTAGATCTTTCATTGATCGAACCTCTCCAAATAGCTTGTGTGATTATCTTGTCATTTCTTTCAAGTTATTATTTTCACTCACTATTTGCTTGTTTACTCATTGTAGATTGATTGAACTGAATTGTGTTGTGATTGTTATATCATTTGCCTTAGTTCCTTATTTCACTCACTTTGAGCCAAACTACTTAGTGTGTGTGTTGCGCTCCCTTTATCACTTTGCGCCTATTTTCATTACTAAATTCCGCTGTGCATTTCACTCACTCACTTAGGCGCATTTCATTACGCTTACTTGATAAAGTGCGCATTTGCAATTGAGTTTATCAAGGGTACGAAAAGAATTTTAAAACAGCTATTCACCCCCCCCCTCTAGCTATTTTTCATACCCTTGTTGCCCTTTGGGACCAACAAGGGGAACGTAGGCAACCTTCGGGTCGTGATCATGTTCTAATAAGGGTAACCTTTGGATTCGTTTGGGGTGTTTAGAATTGGTTCGTTATGGACGGAGGTAAAGCGTGAATTGGCAATTGGGTACTTACGGTTTGATTAACCTTAAGGTGTATTCATTCTGATTTCCTACTTTGGAATTCCAGTGTGTGATGAGATGGTTGAGTTCATAGTCCTAGTATATCTTATGAGTAACTTTAGGGTCATTTTGGTAATAGTCATTGTGCCATTTGCAAGCGACCGTTTGGGTTGTGCTCTTTATGATTAACTTGTGGGTATCATAGTTAGGATGTATTTGGTACGTGCCTTATCTTGGAATCATTATGTTTTAATGGTCAATGTTGTTTGGACTCTTTTTATGAGAAACTCCTTGTGCTATTGTTGTTGAACTCTTCTTGAGTAATCGTTTGCATCTTTTATGGTGATTAATTGGTATGATTCCCTACTTTGGAATCAAGGGTTGTTTATTGTGCTAGTATTTTATTACTTAGCCTTTACTTGAAAGTCCAGCTGGTATTTTGTGTGTGTTTGGGCGATGCGAAACATTATGATGGCACAGCCAAGTCCATTGTGATGTTGACCATTGTTTTGCCCCATTATTACCCTCCTCTCAGATTGGCCTTGGTGTGAGAAGAGCTAGCTCTTTTGTGTGCATTTTAACTTTACTCTTGGAGCATGACTTTGTGGCATGTCTCCCATCCCTTGTGACACTTCATTTGGTTATTGGTTTCGGTACCGGGTTTCTCTTCAACTTTTATGCTACTATGAAGATGGTTTGTTGATCGATGGGTTGATCGGTCGCTTCTGACCGGGGGTTTTCTCTTCAGCTTTTATGCTACTATGAAGATGGCTTGATGGATTGATTGATTGATTGGTCAGTTCTGACCGGGTTCTATTCGGTGGTTATACTGCTATTGTTGCTTGTTGATCGGTTGAAGCTGCGCAGCGATTGTTCTATCAGTTTGGTGAACCTTGGCTAAGTATCCTTTGTTAGGTGTTTATTTCAGTCTTATGTGCTGCATGATGAGTTAGTCGTTATTTCCAACTGGTATGGGACAGTTGGCGATAGGGAGCTTCTCATTTGTTGTTACGTGATTTACTTGTTCATTATCGTTGATTTGCATGATATATGCCATGTAGGTGCATTTAGTACTTACTGAGATTTTATCTCACCCCGTTTCTTGTTTCAATTGTTTTTCCTTAACCCCCCCCCCCCAGGAAGCAAGTGGTAGCGTTGTGAGGTCCGTTTAGCGGGAATCTTCTGAGCAGGTTGATCGTATTTGGGATAGTTTGCTCTTCAGAGCCTTTATGTATTTATTGTGGGTTCGTAGTCGTTCAGTGTGTTGTATATACGGTTGTACTTTGGGTATTTTTGTTAATAGTTGTTCTTGCTTCCGCATTTGTTTCTAGTCTCCGAGTTATAATCTCGTTGAGGTGTTGTTTGATGGTATTGGTTTATAGTTGAATTCACGCGCCCGGTTTGGTATATTACATTTTGGAGATGTATATTATAAAAATTTTATATTTATGGATTTGTAAGATTTCCGGGGCGTGACAATAAAAGAGTTTTTGTTCTACACAGAACGAGAAAAATTAGCATGTAAATATCATATTTTTACCCTTAGTAGAAGTAGCTCTTTCCATTTTTTGTTTCAACTCTTTGTTCTCAGATTGATGTGTTTCCTACTCTGTAATTAATATGTCAGAGATTTTTTTGACCTGCTTAAACTTGATTTCTGGACTTTTAACTTCTCATTCTTAATTTTAAAGATGTTATTAACAAGTTTCATGTTGGGTTATTTCCATGATTCCCACGTTTTCATGATGTAAATGATAGATCTTTTGTGGATATGCACCATTTTTCCTGTTCTGACTGCTTTTGAGTTCATCTTGCATAACTTGTTATGACATCATAAAATTCCCCTAAAATCAACTTAAAAATTATGTGTGATTTTTAACATGTTAAGAAGAATTTATCACCTTTTCTTTCCATATAACATAAGTTTTGAGATAGGTACATCAAAGAGAATGGACAGCAGTCCATAAGATGGTCATAAACTTGGATCTTGGACATTTATTCTATTCATGGGATTTGTCTCCCATTTTATTCATCATGTGTGCATTACAATAAACCCCCACCCCTTTTGTGCTTTCATTTACTTGATATGAATGCTAAAAACCATATTCAAAACCAAGTGAGAGTCCACCCAAACCGACTTTCATTTGTGAGTTTAAAGTAAACATACCTAGAATAGGAAAACTCCCTTGTACATAAAACCAGCACTTTTGTTAAGGCGTAAAAACAAGGCATAAAATAAACTTAAGAGGCATGCATGCTAGAGACCATCACGGGCGAGGAGAGTGCCTAACCCCTTCTCTTCTTATAACTTAGCCCTCGAACCCACGTTCTCTAAACAAAAGGTTTTGTCTTCATTTATAAAATAAAGTGAGGTGGCGACTCTTGCAATTAAATTAAATCTTCGAGAGGAAACCATTCGTGTGAAACCGAGTGCGGATCTTAAAAAAGAGGTTTGAGCGCAGGGTCTTACAGGAGGTAAATTTGGATGGGAATCAAAGACTCAATTCCCAAGGAGTTGTTTTTGGACTCTCGGATCGTCCTTCCTTTCTTTCCCAGATTGTGGAGTGTTTGCCAAGAAACGAGGTTGAGTTCGATAAGGAAACTGCTAAAAACCCATCTGTCAAGGGGGATGTCTCGTACGAGACATTAGATGTCTCGTACGAGGCATCTTGTGTTTGAATCACAAATTTGCCATTCGCTTAAGTTTTAATGTTCATTCTAGCCCTTAACTAACAAAGTCAGTCAGAAAATTAACGAGACATGTCAAACTTAATGGGTTTCGACCCAAATCAAAGGCGAGACACAGAAATAGTGTAATTATGAATGAACGTTCAAAATGGGGTTTCTACAGAGCCCCTCGGCGACGATACTTATGAAAGAAGTAACATCGTCGATAGAAAAGACACCATTTAGAACTTTGGGTATGGTCGTGCTAGAAAGCTGCCTACGTATTCCTTAGAAAGAAATCAGACCAAACGTAGTTTGACTCCAAAAATATGCAAAAAAGGTCTCTTGAGGTATTTTGAAAATCATTTTTAAAAGCAATGCTGCAGTAAGTAAAGCTTAGAGTTTAGAGAGTAACCCATACTGAGGAATCAATATCCTTGACCCAATTCTAAATATACCCTGTTGCTGATGACGAATCGCCTTCAGTTTTGTTGATGCCGGAATGACCATAGAGGTGCTTACATTATGCCTCAGTGACCATAGGATGCTTTGGTGCCGGAATGACCATAGAGGTGCCTACATTATGCCTCAGTGACCATAGGGTGCTTTGGTGCCAGAATGACCATATGCATGCTTACATTATGCCTCAGTGACCATAGGGTGCTTTGATGCCGGAATGACCATAGAGGTGCTTACATTATGCCTCAGTAACCATAGGGTTCTTTGATGTGAATCCTATATTATTAGATTACGCCTTGATAACAATTATGGGATTCGGGATTTGGAGATGCCAATTACTCAGACCTTTCTTCTCCTTCCAATGAGACTTTCGTTTCCCTGAAAATGTTGTGAATCCTATGTTATTAGCTTACACCCTAATAACAATTATGGTATTTGGGATTTGAAGACGCCAATTACTCGGGCCTTTCTTCTTCTTCCAACGAGACTTCGTTTCCGTTGAAAATATGAATCCTATGCCATTAGCTTATACCTTGATGGCAATTATGGGACTCTGAGGGGGATGAATCCTGTGTTACTAACATACGTCTTGATAACAGTTGTGGGATTCCCAGTGATGTAAATCCTTTCTCATTAACTTACATCTTGATGACAGTTGCGGGATTAGAGTTTGTTGATGTAGATTTTGTTGCTCACCCATGTTCTTGGATGCGTGGTGAGAATAGATTCGTACTGAGAAAGAACTTCATTTGTTCCAATTCTGAAAAATATTCTTTTGATGACGACTCAATTGTCCATCTTGAACCGAGTTCAAATTCGACCTCTTAGTTAAAGCAGGGCTTTTTATGACATTTCTGTTAAAAGTAGGGCTTTTTTGGAATTTTTCAAGAGAATAGGGTTTTCTGTAATTTTCTGAGAGATACCTCGTATGAGGTATGGATGTATCGTACGAGGCATCCTTGTTTTTGCGCAGACCATCTATATCAGGCACTGGTTTGTAATTTCAAACTTACTTTTCTCATTTTGTTTTCGAGAGTTCTCCGACCCTAGGAGATTTTCATCCCGAAAATCTTCATTTTTCTCAAGTTCAAGTGATTTCCAACCTTTTCCAATGGCCGGTGCAAATCAATCACACAAGGAGCACCTCTTTGGTAGGCACATGAAAGTCAAGGTGTGGAGGACGGATAAGCTATGTGTAGATACCCCGGGAGCAGCCCAACGCTTGGCTAGAGCGGTGGAAGGATCCTAGGATGTATATTTGTGTTTTTAAGTTGTTAGAGTCGCCACCTATGTTTTAGAGGAACATAAAATAAAACCTAATATTCAGCCTATGTTTGATACGAAAACAGAGATTCTTGTTACGAGGTTCGGGGGTTAGGTTACGAGATGGGAAGTACTTAAAGACCCATCTCGCCCAACTAATGTTGGTCTTGCTTATTCAAAGTCTACATAAATGTTCTTCCTATTCTTTGATAATGATAAAAGGGGGGTAAAAAGGGGTGTTTGAAATGTAGTGTAGATACCCCGGGGAACCACGGCTTGGCTAGAGCGGTAAATTATCCTAGGATCTCTAACTTGTTTTAGATTGTTTAGATCGCCACCTATATTTTTAAAGGAACATAAGAAAAACCTAGAAATAGCTTAATTTATGTACAAAACCAGAGATTCGGGAGAGAATGGTTCGGGAGTTAGGTGACGGAGTGGGAAGTACTTAAACACCCACTCCGCCCCGCATACGCGGGTCTTGCTACTATTGGTGTTCTAATATTTACATGTCCTTCAATTAATTTAATAGAAATGTGCTAACAATTGTGATGAGAAGAAAAGGGGAAATAAAGGGAAATAAAATAGAATTGTTTTATTTTATTTAATGATAAAGATTACTGTAACAAGTAATGTTAAAGAATTACATTAAGAGATGAAGAGAAAATTAACATGGTGAATTAAAGTTAAGATTAAAATGTAGGGAGATAACCTTAACTAACTTCAATATGTGAAGTAGTCATGTTGGTCATATCCCATTAATGGGATTGCATACATCAAGAAGAAGAAAACAAAGGAAGAAAATGGAGTTGTACCTTGAGAAGAGGACTTGGAACCTTGACTTGAAGCGTTCTTGTTGTAATGAAATTGTTGTAGAACAATTTGTTGTATAAAAACTCTTGTTGAGAATTTTGTAGAGAATTGTGTATAGTGTAGGTGTAGTGAAAATGTGAGATTAAGGTCCCTTTTCAAGGTAGAAGAAGATGGCTTTTATAGGTAAAAAGAGGAGGGAAGACTTGGAGGGAAATTGGTCATCCATGTGAAATGGAATGGGCCAATCACAAATAAGATAAATGAATAAAAGAAAAATAAAAGAAATCAAATAATAAATGAAAGAAATATTAGTTTTTGGGAAAAGGCTTATAATTTGGGATTGGTAGTTAATGAGAAAAGGGGGAATGAATGTGGATGTAAAAAGATGGTTTTTGTGATCAAGAAAAGATGTTTGTAAATAAGAAAAAGGAGGGAAATAAGGTGCAATCCGTTACTGCCATAATAGGAGGCGCGCGGGTTCCGCTTTAGGGGCGAGACGCGCGCGCATCCCGTTAACAGTTCCGGAAGCTCCCGCGGCAGAGAAGGACAGAATGACAGAATGGCCCTAAAAGTTAACTCTGTTATGCAGTTTAGTCCAAAACTAACGGAATCAGTTAAGAACTTAACCGAAGTAACAGAAATCAACAAAAATAAGTTAAATAAAAATACTTTGTATGCAATCGGGGTGAGAGGTCCAAGGCGGGTGTCTACAGAGCCCTCGGCGACGTGGATTGCGAAGCAAACGCGTCGACGAAAGAAAGACAACCGCCGAGGACATCGACAAGAGAAAACAAAGACTCGATAAAGCGGAATTTGAAATTACAAAGGATAGAGGTGCGCTCCCTGTGTGAGCGACTTAATAACACACTCCCGTTTGCGAGTGGTTTGATGCACGCTCCCCGTTGCGAGCGGCTGATGACAAACTCCCGTTGCGAGCTGTCTTAGATAACATGCTCCCGTTTGCGAGCAAGTTGGTAGAAAACGCTCCCGCTTGCGAGCTGTTTGATACACGCTCCCGTTTGCGAGCGGCTGATGACGAACTCCCATTTACGAGCTGTCTGAGATAGCATGCTCCCGTTTGCGAGCAAGTTGGTAGAAATGCTCCCGTTTGCGAGCAGTTTGATACACGCTCCCAGTTTGCGAGCGGCTGACGACAAACTCCCGTTTGCGAGTTGTCTGAGATAACATGCTCCTTTTGCGAGCAAGTTGATAAAAAACGCTCCCGTTTGCGAGCGGTTTGATACACGATCCCGTTTGCGAGTTGTGTGAGATAACATGCCCCCGTTTGCGAGCAAGTTGATAGAAAACGCTCCCGTTTGCGAGCGGTTGATGACGAACTCCCGTTTGCGATCTGTCAGAGATAACATGCCCCCGTTTGCGAGCAAGTTGGTAGAAAACGCCCCCGTTTGCGAGCGGTTGATGACGAACTCCCGTTTGCGAGCTGTCGGAGATAACATGCCCCCGTTGCGAGCAAGTTGGTAGAAAACGCTCCCGTTTGCGAGCGATTTGATACACGCTCCCGTTTGCGAGCGAGTTGATGATTGAAATCTGCTGGGGAATGCTTGGTTGCTGATGACGTGTGGTTTCTTGATTTTATGGGGAATGCAGGCATAGGTGACTGTGAATCACTTTCTGTTGGGGATGAAGTGCCTTGAGTAGCGGATGCTGTTGACTTTGCGGTGGTACCTGTTATGTGCTTTGCAGGTATATGTGCTTGTGCAGGGACATGCATGAAATATGATGATTGAGAGAATTGTGCCCGTGGTGTGATGTGATCTTGAAAGCACCTTTGTAATGAGAGAGAAGTAAGAATGTAGAAAGTGATCTTGTGTGCGGTGTGATTTTGAGGAAAGCGTCGGATGTATTCATACCTTCACTTACCATTGCTGCTTGAGTGGAGATGGATTCCTGATGTTCACAGTGGATTCTTTGATGGAGAATGTCCATTGATGAGAGAATGCTCTTGATGTTGGGTTGGTGAGATGGCATTTTGGATGATTCTGGATGATGGGTTGGTCGTGCCAAAGGCTGCCTACGTATCCCTTTAAGAGAATTAGACCAGCGTAGTTTCAAGGATGATGGAGAACGCTGGAGGAGAAGCTAGGAGCACAGCAAAGTAAAGCACTAATTTGCACATAGAAGGAGAAAAAGAAAGAAAAAATCTTTTTTTTTTTTTTTTTTTTTTTTTTAGTTTCGTGGGTGAACCATTTTAGCCATTTTGTGTTTGTAAAGCCAACCCAAGATTAAGTCATGCTCAGTCGAAGTCCGGATTGCCCTCGCTTGAATTCTGTTGTCGCTGGTGTGCCCAACGAAGATTGATGTCTAGCCCAAGAGATTTTTGTCGATTATGGGGCTTTCAAAAGGCTTTTGATGCCGAGATGAGGGGTTGCTGATTGTAAAGCCCCTAGAATGCATTTGATGCAAATTTTGAGGACTTGCATAGCTCCAAGATAAATCAGCTCTTGGCCCATTCGATTAAATCGCCCTTTGTTGTTGTAGTGAGCAAGCCCCAGGAGGAGATCGTTGATGCCAAACTTCGAGAGATTGCAAAGCCCCAAGTGTCGTGGGCTTGTAGGTGGCGGGTTGTGAAGACCTTTCGTTGTAAAGCCCCAAATTATCTCGTGATTGGCTCGGCATTGAGAGCGGATGTACCGTCGGGTAGAATTTTTTGATAGAGATCCCATTCTCGCTCTTACTGGGGAGATGAATGGCCTCATTGTGGTTGATACCCAAATGGCGGAGGGTTTATGTCAAAGGATGCAGTAATGTCTTGCGGTGCCGTCGAGGTCGCGGATGATAAGGTCTTGGTGTGATAAAGTCCCAAATGAGTATGCTTGCTTGACTCTTCTTGAGTTGAACTAATGACGGATCTTTGGATGCAACCAGTGCTGTGGCCCAACTTTATCTGAGCTGCACCTTGTGCTTTTGATCTTGGAGAAGGGGTGCTGAATTGCAGAAACATTGGGATTGGCCGTGGCATTTCCCGCTATACCCCCGTTTGCTTAGAGTTTAGCATATTGAATCTTTTTCCTTTTCTCTAATACTTTCTTCATGATCTCGTTGAAGTTCTAACAAAAATCATCAACTTCATTCATAACATCGAGTCTTCCATTTTAAAACCAAGAGGCCTTTGACTTGAAGTGTTGAGAGACCCTTTGAAGCTTGATCCCTTTCATGGAGACTACTCCCAAATTGCGTTGCTCGAGTATTGTTGCCCAAAAGACTGTCGGTCGCGAAGCCCCAATATTTCCCTTTGCTCGGATTACTGTAATGCCGTAGCCCAAAAGATTGTAGATTGCGAAGCCCGTTGAGACCTTCGGTGCTGAATTGAGGAAGCTTCCAATGTTTGCACATGACTTGGCTGGGGATACTGCTGGGGAGTTAATTGCTCTTTGCCGAGGGAGCCTTTAAGACTTGACCGTAGCCCCTAGAGTGCCATCATTGATTGCGAGAAAGGTCCACCCTTGATTGGGGAAACGAGCACGGACACACATGACAAGAGGGCTTTTTGACATCCCTTTTGAGAGACTTTGAGGATAGTCTCAAACATCTTTCTTGAGCATAGACCCTAGGGCGTATTGATTGCCAAATGAAACAAAAGAAGTCCTTGTCTTTGAGTCACATAGCCCCTAGGCGGTCACATTTGTTGAGCAAAGCAGAGTGACTCATCCTCGTGCGAGGAAACAAACATGAGAGGACATGGCAAGAGCTACTCCATTTCTCGGGAGCCTTTTGGCGTACTTTAGAAGCACATACTTAAAGAAGCTTTGAAAACTGAGACATATTTGTTGCTATTTGTTGCCCAAGCCATTGACTAGCTAGGGATTATTTGTGCAACCTCGTGCCCTTTTATGATGGGCTCGTTCTCGGATGGGTCTTGGCTACCACGGGCCTTCTTTTCATGAACCCAAAAATGCACACTGCTGGAGAATGATGCCAATAACCCAAAACAACCTTTGATGGTGCCATATCTTGTCGAGCTTTGTGCAATCCCAAAGTTGACTCGGTGGGGAATTGACTTGCTGAGGAGATCCAATGTAGAGCTCGTGTAGTTGTCTTCTTTAGAGGCCAGAGATCTCCATTTCTCTTTCCCTTCTCTCTCTCACTCTCTCATATTTTTTTTTATGACGCACCCTGTTTTTTGCCTAGACCGCCCTTTCGGGTTTTCAATCTAGCTGGCATCTCTTTGCGTCTTCATTTTTGACTCGATTAACGAGGAAGTGTGCATTGACTCTAGCTGAGGATGAGAGACATGTGATTTTGCGGTGAAAACCTTTTGTCACTAAAGATGAGTGACATTGACTCGACTAGGGAGTGTCCCTAGTATTGACATGTATATTTTTTTAATTGAATTGAATGACTCACAAAGGCAAGTAAGTCATAAGAGAGAAGAGAAGGAAAGCCCCAATTTGATTGCAAGAAATTGGGAGTATGCAGAAAGAATAGAAGTCCCTAGACTTGACAAGGAACGCGAAATGATTCTAAATCTAAGAAAGTTGTTCAATCTTTTTGGTGATTAATTCATTGGCAAATGAATCGTACAAAGATGTCCTTGACAAGTTCGAGACGAAGGCCGATCACCATAACGCGCTAGGGCTAAACATATTTTCTTTCTTGCATGAGACCGGACCCGCAGGTTGCCTACGTTCCTCCAGTGTAGAGGCTCAGGTCACCGTAGTTCTTGTGGATTCTCCATTCTTTCTTCGTGACGGAATTGTTGCTTTCGTAGCTTCGTCCTTTGTTGGTGGATGATGATGTTTTTTTGATCTTCTTTGATTGAGGGGGATTTTTTTTCTTTTTTTTTGTGCTCTAACTTCTGCCTAGGTTGATTTGATGATTTCAACCTAGCGAGCTTTTTTTTTTGATCCCCCTTTGAAAACTTTTCTTGATTTTTCTCCATGCTTGATGTCTTGGATTCGCCGTTGTTGTTGATGTCGTTGCCTTCGTCACGATGTTTAGCCCCTAGGCATTCAAGCGATGGCCTTCGTTCTAAAACTTGTTTAGACATCTTTTCATCATTTTGCCAAGAATTAATTGAACAACTTGGAATTGTGTATGAGGACAAGAACGACTTTTATTTGATAAGATCGACTCAACATTGACATGAGAAGGAAGAAAACTTAATGCACACAAAAGAGGACTTTGACTCTTTTTTTTTTTTATTCCTACTACTAGGTAGAGAAAGAGAAACAGAGATTGATGTCGTCGTCTTTGCCGTTGTAGTCTCCTTGCGGCATGATCTCTTGTTGAAGGCCCATTTCAAAACCAAGCTTTTTTCCTTGATGGGTTCTTGCATGTTGCCATTCTCTAGCGGTTGCTTGTCACCCACAGTAAATTCGCGTTGTCGATCAAATCTTGGATGATGTTTTCGGAGAAGGAAGCACCCTTCGGTAATATGGCCACTATGCTTGTGGTAGCCGCCCATTCACTATGTGCATGATTCTTCAGTATCGCCTAAGGCTTGTACCCTTCCAAAGTTTTGACCTTCCCACTTGCCACCAAAGTTTCAAATGCCTCGGTTTGGGTTACTCCTAGGAGAGGAGTGAAACTCGGTTGTTGGTGGTACCTTTGTAGCTTTTGAGGGTCGGGCCACTTGAGCATGCTTTACCATTGAACTTTGATTTGCCGTCGGTGAGCTCTTGCAAACGGGCTTTGAGTTCGGAAACCTCTTCCTCGTGAATTCTTCTTTCATAATCAACGGGCCTTGAGTTCGGAAACCTCTTCTTTGTGAATCCTCTTGTCGATATCGAAACGGGTTGTGTAGACACCCCGCCTTGGACCTCTCACCCCGATTGCATACATAGTATTTTTATTTAACTTATTTTTATTAATTTCTGTTACTTCGGTTAAGTTCCTAACTGATTCCGTTAGTTTTGGACTAAACTGCATAACAGAATTAATTTTAGAGTCATTTTTGTCTTTCTGTCATTTTTAGAATCGCGCGCTTCCAGCACTGCTAACGGCCGCGCGCGCCTCCCGTCCCAAAGGCGGGACTCGCGCGCTGTCCGATATGGCAGTAACGGATTGCACCTTATTTTCCTCCCTTTTCTTATTTACAAACATCTTTTCTTGATCACAAAAAACCATCTTTTACATCCACATTCATCCCCCCTTTTTCTCATTAACTCCCAATCCCAAATTCTAAGCCTTTTCCCAAAAACTAATATTTCTTTCATTTATTATTTGATTTCTTTTATTTCTTTTATTTTTCTTTTATTCATTTATCTTATTTGTGATTGGCTCATTCCATTTCACATGGATGACCAATTTCCCTCCATCATTTCCCTCTCTTTTTTACCTATAAAAACCATCATCTTCTACCTTGGAAAGAGACTTCTTTTTAGACTCTCCAACCTTGATTCACCAACTACACTATACACAAATTCTCCCAACAAGAGTTCTTAGTAACAAGACTCTACACAAATTGTTCTACAACAATTTCATTACAACAACAACACTTTCAAGTCAAGGTTTCAAGTCCTCTTTCGCAAGGTACAACTCCATTTTCTTCCTTTGTTTTCTTCTTCTTGATATATGCAATCCCCATTAATGGGACATGACTAACATGACTACTTCACATATTGAATTTAGTTAAGGTTATCTCCCTACATTTTAATCTTAACTTTAATTCACCATGTTAATTCCTCTTCATCTCTTAATGTAATTCTTTAACATTACTTGTTACATGTAATCTTTATCATTAAATAAATAAAACAATTTTATTTTATTTCCCCTTTATTTCCCCTTTTCTTCTCATCACAATTGTTAGCACATTTCTATTTAATTAATTGAAGGACATGTAAATATTAGAACACCAATAGTAGCAAGACCCGCGTAAGCGGGGCGGAGTGGGTGTTTAAGTACTTCCCACTCCGTCACCTAACCCCCGAACCCTTCTCTCCCGAATCTCTGGTTTTGTACATAAATTAGGCTATTTCTAGGTTTTTCTTATGTTCCTTTAAAAACATAGGTGGCGACTCTAAACAATCTAAAACAAGTTAGACATCCTAGGATAATTCACCGCTCTAGCCAAGCCGTGGTTCCCCGGGGTATCTACAGTGGCGACTCTGCTGGGGACGATAGAGGGTTAAACTTGCGTTTTCATTTTTGGTGTTCTTTTATTCTGTTTTCTGGGCATTCTGGTAAAAAGTGTAGGAAGCGCGCGCCTCCGGCCTTCTTGGCCTAAAGCGCGCGCGTCCGACCCTTATTACCAGAATCGCCCGCCTCCTTTTATTGTCCTTCAATTCCATGTTCCTGTGCTAACAAATTCTACAGGGGAAAGTTTTCTTAATTAAGGGTCAAGGCAATCCCTTGAACCCACTGATTTGCAGGTTCTCACCCAGAAGCGGGCGCCTCTGCCATGCCTCCTCTCACGCGCGCGCCTTCCGCATAGGCAACCCAATGCGCGCGCTTCTGGGCGCATTCCCGGAACAGAACAGTGCACAGAAACAGAACAGAATGACAGTGTGTGGGCACCGGGCCTGCATACAATTTCTTTTACTTTCTGTTTATTTTTATCGGTCACACGGGTGATTCGAACGTTGTAATTATGTGCTTATTTGTTTTTTATTTATTTCTTTTGAAAAAAAAATAAAAAATGTTTTGTCACATGTTAGACCTCACACTACATGCACATATTCTTATCAACTGCTCACTATCGAGTCGCACAAGTCCAACCCCAAACCCATCGACGCCCGTCCTAGAAAGTTTCAAGCTCCACTCGACCTTGGCTCTTTTGAAGCGGTAAACCTCAGCCCGTGGCGTAGTTCATGACTACATGCCGGGGGTGACCTTTAAGCCTCATATTCAAGCCGAGCATAAACCACACAATTCTAGTTTAGGGTCTAACACTCCGTGACTCAAGTCGGTTTTCATGTACCGAGATTTCCCTAAACTAATGTCTTCAAATCATACATGCCAACTTGTTGAAATGGACGAAATAAAACTCCGTCCCCAAAATTGGCTATCTTGGACGAAAATAAAAAAATCCGTCCCCGCATGTATGATTTACTACATTAATTTAGTTTAATCCCGTCACATGTAGGTATCACAAGCGTGGTGGAATCCGATGAGTATATGAGACCGCGAGAAGATCTATATACTAGTGTGACGATTCCACTATTTTTCTAGAAACCCCAAAAAGGACCACGTCCTTCCGACTTTGTAAATAAATAAAAAAAAGAGTCATTTTTCCTTATGTGGTTAAGTCTTTTTCCTTGTTTGTGGGTTAATTCATTTTATCCAAAAGGTGTTTGTGGGGCCAATCTAAGATCAACCGTGCTCTTCCAATAGGTCCAATGGCTTCCAACGGCAACAACAACAACGGTGGAAATGATTTCGTGTCCAACGAAGGGTTACTCAACGTAATGAAATCAATGGGGGAACAAATGGATAGGATTGTCGAGGATGCCCGACGTAAAGACAATTTGTGGCAAGCCCGTTTCAATATCGACAAGAGGATTCACAAAGAAGAGGTTTCCGAACTCAAGGCCCGTCTTGATTATGAAAGAAGAATTCACGAGGAAGAGGTTTCCGAACTCAAAGCCCGTTTGCAAGAGCTCACCGACAAGCAAAGCAAAGTTCAATGGTAAAGCATGCTCAAGTGGCCCGACCCTCAAAAGCTACAAAGGTACCACCAACAACCGAGTTTTCACTCCTCTCCAAGGAGTAACCCAAGCCGAGGCATTTGAAATTTTGGTGGCAAGAGGGAAGGTCAAACCTTTGGAAGGGTACAAGCCAAAGGAGATACTGAAGAATCATGCACATAGTGAATGGTGCGGCTACCAAAAGCATAGTGGCCATACTACCGAAGGGTGCTTCCATCTCCGAAACATCATCCAAGATTTGTTCGACAACGGCGAATTTACTGTGGGTGAAGAGCAACCTTTAGAGAGTGCCAACATGCAAGAACTCATCAAAGAAGAATGATTTGGTTTCGAAATGGGGCTTCTACAAGAAATCATGCCACAAGGAGACTACAACGACAATGGGGACTACAACAACAATCTCCGTTTCTCTTTCTCTACCTAGTAATAGGAATTAAAAAAAAAAGTGTCGAAGTCCTCTTAAGTATGCATTAAGTTTTCTTTGTCCAATTAATGTGAAATTTTGAGTCAAGTCTCATCATCAAATAAAAGTCGTTCTTGTCCTCATACATTCTTCCAAGTTGTTCAATCTAATTCTTGGCAAAATGATGAAATGATGTCTAAACGAGTTTTGGAATGAAGGCCATCACTTGAACGCCTAGGGGCTAAACATTGTGACGAAGGCAACATCATCAACGTCGAAGACAAAGCCAGACATCAAAGGTGAAGCAACAACCATGGAGAAAAATCAAGCAATGTTTCAAAGGAGGGATTAAAAAAAAAAAAAAAAAAAAATGCTCGCTAGGTTGAACTCTTCAAATCAACCTAGGCAAAAGTTAGAGCACAAAAAAAAAAAAAAAAAAAAAAAAAAAAAATCTCCCTCAATCAAAGAAGTTCACATCAAGATCATCATCATCATCCACCAACGAAAGACGAAGCAACAATTCATCACGAAGAATGGAGAATCCACAAGAACTACGGTGACCTGAGCCTCTACACTAGAGGAACGTAGGCAACCTGCGGGTCCGGTCTCATGCAAGAAAGAAGATATGTTTAGCCCTAGCGCGTTATGGTGATTGGCCTTCATCTCGAACTTGTCAAGACATCTTTGTACGATTCATTTGCCAATGAATTAATCACCAAAAGATTGAACAACTTTCTTAGATTTGGAATCATTTCGCGTTCCTTGTCGAGTCTAGGGACTTCAATTCTTTCTGCATACTCCCATTTCTTGCAATCAAATTGGGGCTTTCCTTCTCTTCTCTCTTAATGACTTACTTGCCTTCGCGAGTAATTCAATTCAATAAAAAATACATGTCAATACTAGGGACACTTCCCTAGTCAAGTCAATGTCACTCATCATTAGTGACAAAAGGTCTCCCGCAAAATCACATGTCTTATCTCCTCAGCTAGAGTCAATGCACACTTCCTCATCAATCGAGTCAAAAAAAAAGTGATGAAGACGCAAAAGAGATGCCCGCTAGATTGAAAACCCGAAAGGCGGTCTAGGCAAAAAACAGGGTGCGTCATAAAAAAAACAAAAAGAGAGAGTGAGAGAGAGAAGGGAAAGAGAAATGGAGATCCCCGGCCTCTAAAGAAGACAAGTCCTACATTGAATCTCCTCAGCAAGTCAATTCCCACCGAGTCAACTTTGGGATTGCAAAGGCTCGACAAGATATAGCACCATCAAAGGTTGTGTCTTGGGTTATTGGCATCATTCTCCAACAGTGTGCATTTTTTTGGGTTCACGAAGAGAAGGCCCGTGGTAACCAAGACCCATCCGAGAATGAGCCCATCATAAAAGGGCACTAGGTTGCACAAATAATCCTTAGCTAGTCAATTGGCTTGGTCAGCAAATAGCAACAACATGTGTCTCAGTTTTTAAGGCTTCTTCATGTATGTGCTTCTAAAGTGCGCCGAAAGGCTCCCGAGAAATGGAGTAGCTCTTGCCATATCCTCTCATGTTTATTCTCTCACACGAGGATGAGTCACTCTTGCTTTGCTCCACAAATGGTGACGCCCTAGGGACTATATGACCCGAGAACAAGGGCTTCTTTTGACAATCAACAAGCCCTAGGGGCTATGCTCGAAAAAAAAAGATGTGTGAGACTATCCTCAAAGTCTCTCAAAAGGGATGTCAAAAAGCCCTCTTGTCACGTGTGCCCGTGCTCGATCCCCCAATCAAGGATAGACCTTTCTCGCAATCAATGATGGCACTCTAGGGGCTACGGTCAAGTCTTAAAGGCTCCCTCGGCAAAGAGAAATCAACTCCCCAGCAGTATCCCCAGCAGTATCCCCAGCCAAGTCATATGCAACATTGGAAGCTTCCTCAATTCGGCACCGAAGGTCTCCAAGGGCTCCGCAATCTACAATCTTTTGGGCTACGGCATTACAGTAATCCGAGCAAAGGGCAATTTTGGGGCTTCGCGACCGACAGTCTTTTGGGCAACAATACTCGAGCAAGTGCAATGTGGAGTAGTCTTATGGCTCCATGAGAACAATCAAGATTCAAGGGTCTCTCAACACTTCAAGTCAAAGGCCTCTTGGTTTAAATGAAGACTCCGATGTTATGAATGAAGTTGATGATTTTTGTTAGAACTCACAACGAGATTTTGAAGGAAGTCTTAGAGAAAAGGAAAAAGATTCAATATGCTAAACTCTAATCAAAACAGGGTTATAGCGGGAAATGCCACGGCCAATCCCAATGTTTCTGCAATTCAGCACCCCCTTCTCCAAGATCAAAAGCACAAGGTGCAGCTCAGATAAAGTTGGGCCACAGTACTAGTGCATCTGAAGATCCGTCATTAGTTCAACTCAAGAAGAGTCAAGCAAGCATACTCATTTGGGACTTTATCACACCAAGACCTTATCCTCCGCGACCTCGACGGCACCGCAAGACATTACTGGCATCCTTTGACATAAGCCCTCCGCCATTTGGGTATCAACCACAATGAGGCCATTCATCTCCCCAGTAAGAGCAAGAAGGGGATCTCTATCAATAATTCTACCCGACGGTACATCCGCTCTCAATGCCGAGCCAATCACAAGATAATTTGGGCTTTACATTCCACCGTCTTGAAGCTCACAAACAAAAAGTCCATGACATTTGGGGCTTAGCAATTTCTCGAAGCTTGGCATCCATAATCTTCTCTTGGGGATTGCTCACGCCAACAACAAAGGGCGATTTACTCGAATGGGCCAAAAACTGATTTATCTCGGGGCTATGCAAGCCACTCAAAGTTTGGTATCAAAGGCGTTCTAGGGACTTCACAATCAGCAACCCCTTGGTATCTCGGCATCAAAAGCCTTTTAAAACCCCATAACCGACAAATCTCTTGCGGCTAGACATCAATCTTCGTTGGGCACACGGCGACAACAGAATTCAAGCGAGGCAATCCTGACTTCGACTGAACATGACTTGATCTTGGGTTGGCTTCACAAGCACACAATGGTTAAAATGGTTCACCCACGGACTAAAAAAAAAAAAAAATCTTTTCCTCACATGTGTGCATATTCTTCCTTTCTAATCTAAAAAAACAAAAAAACTTTTTCTTTTTCTCCTTCTATGTGCAAAAATATGTGCTTTACTTTGCTTTGCTCCATAGCTTCTTCCCCAGAGTTCTCCATCATCCTTCAACTACGCTGGTCTGATTCTCTTAAAGGGATACGTAGGCGGCCTTTTGGCACGACCAACCCATCATCCAGAGTACCATCTCGCCAACCCAACATCAAGGGCAATCTCTCATCAACATCCAA
This sequence comes from Campanula takesimana, assembly GCA_026119855.1. NCBI lineage: Eukaryota > Viridiplantae > Streptophyta > Magnoliopsida > Asterales > Campanulaceae > Campanula > Campanula takesimana. Next base: position 1,352,838 of record JAOWBW010000072.1, read on the forward strand.
AGAATGGACATTCTCCATCAAAGCATCCTCCGCGGACATCAGAAATCCATCTCCACTCAAGCGGCAATGGTAAGTGAAGGTATGAATACATCCAAAGCTTTCCTCAAAATCACACCGCACACAAGATCACTCTCTACATTCTTACTTCTCTCTCATTGCAAGGGTGTTCCAAAATCCCATCACACCACAAGCACAATTTCTCTCTCTTTATTTCACACTTCATGCATCTTCTTGCAAGAACACATATACCTGTCAAGCACACACATAACAGGTACCACCACGAAGTCAACAGCATCCGCTACTCAAGGCACTTCATCCCCACCAGAAAGTGGTCAACCATGCCCACACCCCACAAAGTCAACAACATAAGCAGATGCGGCTCCAAGTCGGCAACTCGGTCCATATCGAGACAAGCTCCCATGAGCTTCAAGTCGGCAACTCGGTCCATATCGAGACAAGCTCCCATGAGCCCCAACTCAACAACTCGGTCCTTATCGAGACAAGCTCCCATGAGCTCCAATACAACACTCAGCAAAAGACGCTCACACAGGGAGCGCACCCCTATCTCTAGCAATTTCAAATTACTGCTTTCATCGAGTCTTTGCTTTCTTTTCTTTCTTTTTCTTTGTCGATGTCCTCGGCGGGTGTTTTTACTTTCGTCGACGCGTTTTGCTTTGCAATCCACGTCGCCGAGGGGCTCTGTAGACACCCCGCCTTGGACCTCTCACCCCAATTGCATACATAGTATTTTTATTTAACTTATTTTTATTAATTTCTGTTACTTCGGTTAAGTTCCTAACTGATTCCGTTAGTTTGGACTAAAACTGCATAACAGAATTAATTTTAGAGTCATTTCTGTCTTTCTGTCATTTTTAGAATCGTGCGCTTCCGGCACTGCTAACGGGCCGCGCGCGCCTCCCGTCCTAAAGGCGGGACTCGCGCGCTGTCTGATATGGCAGTAACGGATTGCACCTTATTTCCCTGCCTTTTCTTATTTACAAACATCTTTTCTTGATCACAAAAAACCATCTTTTTACATGCACATTCATCCCCCCTTTTCTCATTAACTCCCAATCCCAAATTCTAAGCCTTTTCCCAAAAACTAATATTTCTTTCATTTATTATTTGATTTCTTTTATTTCTTTTATTTTTCTTTTATTCATTTATCTTATTTGTGATTGGCTCATTCCATTTCACATGGATGACCAATTTCCTCTCATCATTTCCCTCTCTTTTTTACCTATAAAAACCATCATCTTCTACCTTGGAAATGGACTTCTTTTTGGACTCTCCAACCTTGATTCACCAACTACACTATACACAAATTCTCCCAGCATGAGTTCTTAGTAACAAGACTCTACACAAATTGTTCTACAACAATTTCATTACAACAACAACACTTTCAAGTCAAGGTTTCAAGTCCTCTTTCTCAAGGTACAACTCCATTTTCTTCCTTTGTTTTCTTCTTCTTGATGTATGCAATCCCCATTAATGGGACATGACTAACATGACTACTTCACATATTGAAGTTAGTTAAGGTTATCTCCCTACATTTTAATCTTAACTTTAATTCACCATGTTAATTCCTCTTCATCTCTTAATGTAATTCTTTAACATTACTTGTTACATGTAATCTTTATCATTAAATAAATAAAACAATTCTATTTTATTTCCCCTTTATTTCCCCTTTTCTTCTCATCACAATTGTTAGCACATTTCTATTTAATTAATTGAAGGACATGTAAATATTAGAACCCAATAGTAGCAAGACCCGCGTAAGCGGGGCGGAGTGGGTGTTTAAGTACTTCCCACTCCGTCACCTAACCCCCGAACCCTTCTCTCCCGAATCTCTGGTTTTGTACAGAAATTAGGCTATTTCTAGGGTTTTCTTATGTTCCTTTAAAACATAGGTGGCGACTCTAAACAATCTAAATCAAGTTAGACATCCTAGGATAATTCACCGCTCTAGCCAAGCCGTGGTTCCCCGGGGTATCTACAGCTTGCCACAAATTGTCTTTACGGCGGTCATCCTCGACAATCCTATCCATTTGTTCCCCCATTGATTTCATTATGTTGAGTAACCCTTCGTTGGACACGAAATCATTTCCACCGTTGTTGTTGTTGCCGTTGGAAGCCATCGGACGTATTGGAAGAATACGGTTGATCTTAGGTTGGCCCCACAAACACCTTTTGAGTAATATGATTAAACCCACAAACAAGGAAAAAGACTCAACCACATAGAGAAAAAAAAAAGACTATTTTTTTTTTATTTACAAAAGTCGGAAGGACGGAGTCCTTTTTGGGGTTTCTAGAAAAATAGTGGAATCGTCACACTAGTATATAGACCTTCTCGCGGTCCCATATACTCATCGGATTCCACCACGCTTGTGATACCTACATGTGACGGGATTAAACTAAATTAATGTAGTAAATCATACATGCGGGGACGGATTTTTATTTTCGTCCAAGATAGCCACTTTTGGGGACGGAGTTTTATTTCGTCCATTGCAACAAATTGGCATGTATGATTTGAAGACATTTGTTTAGGGAAATATCGGTACATGGAAACCGACTTGAGTCACGGAGTGTTAGACCCTAAACTAGAATTGTGTGGTTTGTGATCGGCTTGAATATGAGGCTTAAAGGTCACCCCCGGCATGTAGTCGTGAACTACGCCACGGGCTGAGGTTTACCGCTTCAGAAGAGTCAAGGTCGGGTGGAGCTTGAAACTTCCTAGGACGGGCCTCGACGGGTTTGGGGTTGGACTTGTGCGACTCGATTGTGAGCAGTTGATAGGAATATGTGCATGTAGTGTGAGGTCTAACATGTGACAAAACATTTTTTTTTACAAAAGAAATAAAAAAAAACAAATAAGCACATAATTACAACTTTCGAATCACCCGTGTGACCGATAAAACAAACAGAAAATAAAAGAAGTTCTGTGCAGGCCCGGTGCCCACACATTGTCATTCTGCTCTGTTCTGTTTTCTGTACACTGTTCTGTTCTGGGAATGCGCCCAGAAGCGCGCGCATTAGGATGCCTACTCGGGAGGCGCACGCGTTAGACAAAGAGGGGCAGAGGCACCCGCATCTGGGTGACAACCTGTAAATCAGCGGGTTCAAGGGATTGCCTTGACCCTAAATAAAAATGCTTTCCCCTGCAGAATTTGTTAGCACAGAAACATGGAATTGAAGGACAAGAAAGAGGCGGGCGATTCTGGTAATTGGGGTCGGACGCGCGTGCTTTAGGCCAAGAAGGCCAGAGGCGCGCGCTTCCCACCCTTTTTTACCAGAATGCCCAGAAAACAGTAATAAGAACACCAAAAGTTAAGAACGCAAGTTTAACCCTCTAAATCGTCCCCAGCGGAGTCGCCACTGTAGATACCCCGGGGAATCACGGCTTGGCTAGAGCGGTGAATTATCCTAGGATGTCTAACTTGTTTTAGATTGTTTAGAGTTGCCACCTATGTTTTTAAAGGAACATAAGAAAAACCTAGAAATAGCCTAATTTATGTACAAAACCAGAGATTCGGGAGAGAAGGGTTCGGGAGTTAGGTGACGGAGTGGGAAGTACTTAAACACCCGCTCCGCCCCGCTTACGCGGGTCTTGCTACTATTGGTGTTCTAATATTTACATGTCCTTCAATTAATTGAATAGAAATGTGCTAACAATTGTGATGAGAAGAAAAGGGGAAATAAAGGGGAAATAAAATAGAATTGTTTTATTTATTTAATGATAAAGATTACATGTAACAAGTAATGTTAAAGAATTACATTAAGAGATGAAGAGGAATTAACATGGTGAATTAAAGTTAAGATTAAAATGTAGGGAGATAACCTTAACTAACTTCAATATGTGAAGTAGTCATGTTGGTCATGTCCCATTAATGGGGAATGCATACATCAAGAAGAAGAAAACAAAGGAAGAAAATGGAGTTGTACCTTGAGAAAGAGGACTTGGAACCTTGACTTGAAAGTGTTCTTGTTGTAATGAAATTGTTGTAGAACAATTTGTTGTATAAAAACTCTTGTTGGAGAATTTGTGTAGAGAATTGTGTATAGTGTAGGTGTAGTGAAAATGTGAGATTAAGGTCCCTTTTCAAGGTAGAAGAAGATGGCTTTTAATGGTAAAAAGAGGAGGGAAGACTTGGAGGGAAATTGGTCATCCATGTGAAATGGAATGGGCCAATCACAAATAAGATAAATGAATAAAAGAAAAATAAAAGAAATCAAATAATAAATGAAAGAAATATTAGTTTTTGGGAAAAGGCTTAGAATTTGGGATTGGGAGTTAATGAGAAAAGGGGGGATGAATGTGGATGTAAAAAGATAGTTTTTGTGATCAAGAAAAGATGTTTGTAAATAAGAAAAATGAGGGAAATAAGGTGCAATCCGTTACTGCCATAATGGGAGGCGCGCGGGTCCCGCTTTAGGGGCGAGACGCGCGCGCATCCCGTTAACAGTTCCGGAAGCGCCCGCGGCAGAGAAGGACAGAATGACAGAATGACCATAAAAGTTAACTTTGTTATGCAGTTTAGTCCAAAACTAACGGAATCAGTTAGGAACTTAACCGAAGTAACAGAAATCAACAAAAATAAGTTAAATAAAAATACTTTGTATGCAATCGGGGTGAGAGGTCCAAGGCGGGGTGTCTACAGTAGGGAGATAACTCCTCGACCAACTTCAATGGAATGAAGTGGCCTTTGGTGTCATGTCCTAAAATGGTTTGGGTTATTGCACGTTTGATGAATATAAGAGAAGAAGAAAAGAGATGAAATAGAGAGAAGGGAGAAAGATGGAGTTTTTACCTAAAGTTCAAATGACTTCAACACTTCTTGGAAAATTGCCTTAGAAATGCCTTAAAAATGGTTTGTGTATAGTTTTCTTAGTCATAAAAATTCCTCTTTTTCAATGGTGAATTAGAGGGATTTATATAGTTGAAAACAAGATGTTTTTGGTGCCAAAATGAAGTCACAAAGATCAGTTTCCCCGAAAAATCATGTAAATATGAGCAAGGGAGGGATTCTCGGACAGAATCTGTAACTGACGCCTAGGTGAGCGCGCTTCCTGCCTTGGTGGCGGGACGCGCGCGCTTCTGACCCCAAAGGATGGAGGCGCGCGACTTCAAGATGGATTTTTTGACAGAATGGACTGGAAAGTCTCCCTGTTCTTCAGTTTAGTCCCTGGACTTAACAAAGTCAGTCAGGAACTTAATGAAAGTAACAGAAACTAACGAGAAACACTTAAAATGGGGAGAAACACAAGATCAAATATGCAATCGGGGTGAGCGGTCTAAGGCGGGGTATCTATAGAGCCCCTCGGTGACGTGGATTGCAAAGCAAAATACGTCGACGAAAGAAAGAACATCCGCTAAGGATATCACCAAGAAAAGGCAAAGACTCGATGAAAACAAGAATTTGAAATTATGAGAGATAGAAATGTGCTTCTTGCATGAGAGACTTTTGCTAATAAAGAGGGGGGTATGGTAGTATGAAAATGGCCCACTGTGGCCAAGGCTTAAAGTCCGTATAGGGGACTAGGGGGATCTGAGAATCCGTCTGCTGATAGCGAGATCCGAGAATCCGTCTGGTGATAGCGAGATCTGAGAATTAGTCTGCTGCCTTAAAGTCCATATAGGGGACTAGCGGGATCCGAGAATCCGTCTGCTGATAGTGGGATCCAAGAATCCATCTTCTGGTACCGGGATTCGAGAATCTGTCTGCTGTTAGCGGGATCCGAGAATCCATCTGCTGGTAGCGGGATCCTAAAATCTGTCTACTGGTAGTGGGATCCAAGAATCCTTCTGCTGATAGTGGGATCCGAGAATCTGTCTGCTCGTAGCGGGATCTGAGAATTCATCTGCTGATTTGAAGTCCGTATATGGGACTTGGCAGGATCCGAGAATCCGTTTGCCGATGAATGCGCGTTTGTTGAGTAGACTTTGTTGATAAAGAGGTGGTGATTTCAATGGTTCACCATGGACCGAATTGCTACTTGGAGCCGTATGCCATTCGGTGCTGTACTTATGGTGGAGGAACCCTTTTGTAATTCCCCTTGTCGGAAGTGACGGCATTGACTGAAGCCTCATTTGTGGAGTTAGAGGCGGCCTTGTATCGGAAGCTAGGAGCACTTTTCTTGATCTCCTTGAGCAAGTCATCCATTCGGACCCCTATCTCGTACATTTGAGAAAAATCTGCATAGCAAGCCCCACTTAGGTGGGTACGGAGATCAATCTTTAGACACTTGAGGAAGATGTCCATTTGCTCCTTGGTATGAGGCCTCTCAACAATTTTAGCGAGCTTGCCGTTCCATCTTCTTGTGAAGTCAATAAAGGACTCATTGTCCCTTTGAGTGGTGTTCTCGAGCTCTTTCTATATCGGGCAGTGAGTGGTGTTGCCTTGGTATTAACTTTTGAAGGAAAGCATGGCGGCATCCCAATCGAGACGGATTGTGAGTGGGAGAGTTGCATACCAATATTTTGCCGCCCCCTCGAGAGTAAGAGGCAAGCATTGTGCCATGGAGACCTTTTTTGGAACCATAGCCCATATGTAAGTCTCGATGTGAGCCATGGGATAAGAGTTGCCCTTGAACTTGCTGATGTCGGGCATCTTAAACTTGTCGTGGAGAGTAGCCATGGTGTTCATGAGAATGGATGGACTGATAAAGGCTTGTGTCGGAGCCTTTCCCCATATTGAGACCGTTGAAACATTGATCTATGTAAGCCATAATTGAATCAACCATCTTGTGATCATTGTTCTCGGTGCTTGGATCCCCTATTTTCTTGTTACGGGTACTAACATAAGGGCTTTCAAATAAACCCTTGGTCCACTCGGACTCATCATTGTCAATCTTGCCTTTACCATTGGAAAGCTTGGTGAGCTTGGCTTTTATTTGGTCTATCTCGGTTTCATGAGCCTCCCTTTGATTGTCAAGATGGGATTGCCAAAGGTCATCTTTGCTTTGGGACTCTTTGTTAATAGTGGAGATTTGTTCTTGGAGCATTTGGACCATAGCTGAGAGTTTCTCAAGAGACATGGTGTTGTTGCTGTTGGCGTCACTGGCCATTGATGCTATCGGAGCTGTTGGAGTGATCAATTCACAAACTAGCCAGTTTGCTGAATCTTGGTAGACTCGGTAAGTACCAATCGGACCTAAATTGAAGAAGAGGCTTGTCAGTCTTGAGTAACACTTTCGGTCCAAGAAGAGGCTTAGAACACACAGTGGGCACACGACTCAAACCACATAAAGAAAAAGACTTTTTTATATAAGTCGGATGGACGGGGTCGCTTTTGAGTTTCTAAGAAAATAGTGGAATCGTCACACTAGTATATACACCTTCTCGCGGTCCCATATACTCATCGGATTCCACCACGCTTGTGATTCTTACATGTGTCGGGATTAAACTAAATTAATGTAGTAAAGCATACATGCGGGGGCGGATTTTTATTTTTGTCCATAATAACCACTTGGCGACGCCTTTTTATTTCGTCCATGATAACCACTTGTTTCTCTTAGAAACGGCATGTATGATTTCAAGACATTAGTTTAGAGAAATCTCGACACATGAAAACCGACTTAGTCACGGAGTGTTAGACCCTAACTAGAATTGTGTTGGCTTCTGCTCGGCTAATGAGAGGCTTAAAGGTCACCCCCGGCATGTAGTCATGAACTACGCCACGGGCTGAGGTTTACCGCTTCGAGAGAGTCAAGGTTGGGTGGAGCTTGAAACTCTCTAGGACGGGCCTCGACGGGTTTGGGGTTATGAACTTGTGCGACTTGATAGTGAGCAATTTATAGGAATTTGTGCACGTAGTGTGAAGTCCAATAAGTGACAAAATATTTTTCTCTTTTTTTTAAAGAAAAGCAAATAAGCACGTAATTTACAACTCTCTAATCACCCGTGTGACCGATAAAAAAACACAAAATAAAATAGTCAAACGGTCCGAATCTGTAATGAACGGGTTTTAGGAAATTATAAATTAGTTAATAAAATTAATTGGGAAATTATTTTAATTATGAACAGGCTAATTAATTATGGAATGGGAAGGGTCAACCTTTTTAAGTATAAAAAGGAGTTTCCACCTTAACCCTAAGAAACCCTATCAGTTGTAGCAGCCGGAAGATTTGGAGAAAATAAAAGAGAGAGGAGGCAACTTCGGGTAACAAGGAGAGGGAGAAGAAACCGAGGTATGTTTTCTACTGTTTCCCTTTAAGAGTTTTTGTGTACTTGGTATTACCACAAAATAATGATATATATGAATGTGTAAGTATACATGTGGTGGTGTTCATATGAGAAAGAGACAATAAAGAAGAAAAGTGGAAGGATGAGAGAGAGAGGGAGAAAAGTCGGATGAAAGGGGAAAGAGAGAGAGAGAGAAATCAGAAAAGAGAAAAGAGAAAGAAAGAAAAGAAAAGAGAAAAGAAGAGAGAGAGAGAGAGAGAGAGAGAGAAAGAGACGTGTGAGAGAGAAGAAAGGAGTAGGATGGTGATAGAAATAAGGGTTAAAGTGAAAATGTTAAGGACCTTTCTGTAATTAAAAAAGGACTATAGAGGAAAATGTATATATACAATATGTGTATGTATATGTGTAAAGGACTTTTTTGCAATTAAAAAAGGACTACAGAGGAACACGTATATAAACAATATGTGTATGTATAGGTTGAGGGACTAATATTGAAATTAAAATATGTGTGCACCGTGTATTAGTGTGTGGATGGTGAGAGAGAAAGAATAATGAGAATTTTTATCTACTGGACAAAGGAGTGAATTCTTTTTAATCAGCCCAATTTGGTTGTAGACAGTACGAAAAAAAGATAAAAGGGCTGTTGACTTAATTATGGGTAGTGGTCAGTTTATAAAGCTGACTTGGTATTAGTATAAAATTAATATTAATTATGTTCTACTTGCACATGAATAGATTTTGCGGGGCGTTGTTGAGTGTATCGTTCGTACGTTTCGAGAGCTAGCTACTGCAATCAGGTAAGGGATTTACGTCTCTTAGTCCTATTGTATATCGTTATTTATTGACCCTCCGTTCCTAGAGTAATTATTGTTTTACCGTTATGGCCGGTAATTTTTATTGGAATTCACTCTAAAGCGTTTCCGTCAGTTAATTTAAATCTGACTTTAAATTGATATTGGATTATTGGTCAATTAAAGAACTTCATTGATAAAAGAATGATCACTTAATGACACCCATTATTTGTGGGTTAATATTGATATACTATTGATACCCGGTCATGAGGGTTAGTTCATGACATGCCTATGTGGCATTAACCATCGATATCGACACCACTGAAATTGTGGTTATATAGGTTATCCGGATATACCGAAACATTGATACATCGACTATTGTACCCCTTTGGTTCACTTTTGAATATTGAATTGATGAGAAGAATATTAAGTGATCATAATTGATTTTACGTATTATCGAATATGGAATTGTGCCATGATTTCTTTCCTTGTATTAAGAAGAGGATTATTGTTTGGATTTATTAATTTGTCCGTTTCATCGAAAATTGTTTATTGATACATTCTTTGAGGTCACCCCTTCTTAGAAACCGAAGGGGCGGCGTAGGACCTTACTGAGCATTGTTCGCTCACCCTTTCTCTAATTCTATTTCTTCAGGTTATAAGTAGGAAAGCAGGACTTTCAGTGGAGACATCTTTGAGGCGGACCCGAATAATGAAAGTAGTGATTTTTATATTTTTTTTTAGTAGACTTTTATTGAGATTGTAATAAATGCCGTGAACTAGTTTTGATGGCTACTAGCCGTTAGTATTGAAAGAAAATTGTTACGCTTCCGTTAGTGATTTTGGATTGTGGTTAGATTTACTAGCCGTGGAAATTTGAATTGTAGTTATGACCGTTACTCTTTTATTTTGGGGACGGATTTATATTATTTAATGGTGTTATAATACTCTGAAATTTTGGGGTGTTACAGTTGGTATCAGAGCATTGGGATTAGAACTTGAAAGGGATAAGAACTCTGATATTGAATAGCTTTAAGTATTTGAATATTACATGTGGAAAAGCTTTTAGGAAAATTTCCATTAAAAGATATATTGGAGACTTAAGGGAGGTTTTTTTTTTATGAAACAAAAATTTCCTTATGGCATTATTGTTGTGATTGAAACTAAAAATGACTAAAATTTTCATCTTTTGCTAGGAAGCATGGTGAGAACCTACCAAACTGCTAGGAAGACTACTGGTGGAAAAGCACATTTGTTACCCACAAGGATTCCAAGGAGCGAGTTCCTAAGAAAGAGGGAGGAAGTTGAAAAATATGAAAATATGTACTTGAGAGAGAAGGCAGATAACATAACTATGGGAGAAAGGTTGGACGCTACAGAAGAGCGGTTGGAACAAGCGTTAAGTAAGATTCAATCTCTCCAACAGCAGTTAGAAGTGGCTAAAAACAGGATCCAAGAGTTGGAAAATCAGGAAGTAGACATTGAAGAGGACGTACAATCGGAGTGAATGTGATTATGGTGGTTAGGTCAAATAAAAATAAAACGAGAGGAGGCAGACTACTAGATTAAATTATATTGTTTAGGTAATTTTCCAGTTATCCTAAGTACTTGGTGATGTAAGCCATTACCTTATGGATTTAGTTAAGGAATAGTAATTGATGTACTCCCTCCTTTAAAGTTAATAAAAGGAAAATTTTGATTATCTACAATACCAATTTTGTGAATATGTATAATTGTGTAGTTATGTATTTTTGTCCCATACCCAATATATTGACATGATTGATACCCATTGAATACTATCGAGACCGAATCGAAAGTTATATCGACATCGAAATTGATATTGAAATTGAAATTGAACAAGTCGAATGTACTTGAAACCAATGATTATGAGACAAGTATAAGGTAGACTATTTATATCACCTTACTTAGTAATTATAAACATGTGATCCTTGACTTTTGGTAATAGGCAATGGAAGGAGGAAGAGGTAGAGGCCGTGCGGGTCGAGGAGGCCGAGGAGGCCGAGGGGGCCGAAGCGGTAGTGTCCAAGACTCTGAGTCTATAGGAGAGGGAGGCCAGAACCACGGCCAGCAGAATAGTAATGGAAACAACCAGGGTCAGCCGGACCCGATGCTTACTGCCCTGATTCAGACATTAACACAGGCAGTTGGGGGGATAGGTCAGACAAATCAGACTTTAGCTCAGGCCGTGACAGCAAGCCTTAATCAAGCCAACGCAGCACCACCACCTCCACCACCTCCACCGGTTAGAGATCCACTGGCGCTATTCCAGAAGCGCAACCCAGAGTATTTTTCTGGTGCACCAGGCGAGAAGCCTGAAGAATGGATAAAAGGCATTGAAAGAATTTTTCGCACTTTGGAGTGTACTAGCGAGCAGAAGGTAACTTTTGCTACTTTTGTGTTAAAAGGGGAAGCCATGGTTTGGTGGGAGACAGTAATCCAGGCAGGAGTGGCTCGTGGGGTTACCAATTATACATGGGAGATGTTTCTGGCAGCTTTTAATGACAAGTTCTACCCCCCAATTGTGAAGAATATGAAGATATCAGAGTTTATGAATCTAACTCAAGGATCCCTGACTGTGGAAGAATATTTGGCAAAGTTTCTGGAGTTATCTCGTTTTGCCCCGAGGTTTTTTGATGATGAAGAACAGAAGGCTAGGAAATTTGAGGCTGGATTGAATTCGAAGCTGAAATACAGATTGGTACCACTAGAGCTCCCAACTCTAGCTCAAGTGGCAAATAAGGCTCGAGTAGTTGAGCTGGATGCGAAAGAGTATCAAAGTTCTAGAGACAATAAGAAGCGGGGAGCTGAACGCGATACGGGGAAGGAAAGTGGTCAGACTAGTAAGAATGGGAATGATAGTGGGAACTATAAGAAGCGGGCTACTGAAGAAAATCGCCCTAGGGGAGGCCCTCCAGCTACCAACAATCGCTATCTGAACAGGAACTATCAGGGAGGTCAAAATTGGAATAAGGGCCAGAACCAGGATGTGGCTACTCCAATCTGCCGTACTTGTGGGAGGAAACATAAGACTGAAGAGTGTTACTGGAACACAGCCTCTTGCTTTAACTGTGGTAAACGTGGGCACAAGATAAAAGATTGCCCGGAACCAGTGAAGACTGCACCGAATGGAAATGAGAGTAAAGACAAGGACAAAGACAAATCGAATGGAAAGGGAAGGGTGTTCACTATGACAGCTAGGGATGCTCGGGCTTCTAATGATGTGGTGGCAGGTACCATTCAATTATGTAATAGAAATGTTTATGCTTTGATAGACTCAGGTGCTACTCATTCTGTGATTTCTTCCCGATTGGTCAGTCGTTTGAAATTAAAACCTGAAAACCTAGAGATAGCCCTAGTAATTGATACACCCACCAATGAGGCTATTCAAATAAATTCGGTCTATAAATCTTGTACATTGAAAGTGGGGGAGAGGAAATTGTCTATCGACTTCATTGAGTTAGACCTCCGGGATTTCGATGTCATTTTAGGTATGGATTGGTTAGCTGCATATCATGCAAAGATAGATTGTTTTAAGAAAGAGGTGGTATTTTGTATTCCGGGTGAACCAGAATTCTATTTTCAGGGGAAAAGGCCTGAGCGGAAGTCAGGGTTAATATCGTTCTTAAAGGCTCGAAAGATGTTGAAGAAGGGTTGTGAAGGGTTTTTAGCTTCTATTATTGACACTAGAAAGGAAGGCGTTAAGATCGAAATGGTCCCAATCGTAAACGAGTTCGTGGATGTTTTTCCTGAGGACTTACCGGGAATACCGCCTGAGCGAGAAGTTGAGTTTTCTATTGACCTGGTTCCTGGTACGGGTCCTATCTCTAAGGCACCCTACAGAATGGCACCCGCGGAACTTAAGGAGTTAAAAGAACAGTTACAAGAGTTATTAGAGAAAGGCTTGATAAGACCTAGTGTCTCGCCTTGGGGTGCTCCCGTGTTGTTCGTGAAGAAAAAGGATGGATCTATGAGGTTGTGCATCGATTATAGAGAGTTGAATAAGGTGACGGTGAAGAATAAGTATCCTTTACCAAGGATTGATGATTTGTTCGATCAGTTACAAGGAGCGTGTTACTTTTCCAAGATTGATCTCCGTTCTGGGTATCACCAGTTGAGGGTGAGGAAAGAAGATGTCTCTAAGACAGCATTTAGGACCCGGTATGGTCATTACGAGTTCTTAGTGATGCCTTTTGGGTTGACGAATGCTCCTGCAGTGTTTATGGAACTAATGAATAAGGTGTTCCAAAAATTTTTAGATCGATGTGTGATTGTGTTTATTGATGATATCCTAGTTTACTCTAAAACGAAGGAAGAACATGAGGAACATTTGAGGATAGTACTGCAGATTTTGAGGGAACAAAAGTTATATGCTAAGTTCAAGAAGTGCGAATTTTGGCTTGAAGAAGTAGCTTTTCTGGGTCATGTAGTGTCCAAGGAAGGTATATCGGTGGACCCATCGAAAATTGAAGCAGTGGTGAAGTGGGAAAGACCGACCACAGTGACTGAGGTTCGGAGTTTCTTGGGTCTAGCTGGTTATTATAGGCGTTTTGTGGAGGGTTTTTCCAAGATATCATTGCCATTGACAAAATTGATGCAAAAGGATGTTAAGTTTGAATGGACAGAGGAATGTGAGGCCAATTTTCAAGAGTTGAAGAAGCGATTAGTGTCTGCGCCGATTCTTACTCTGCCATCTGAGGCAGAGGGTTTTGTGATTTATAGTGATGCTTCATTGAAGGGGTTAGGTTGTGTTCTAATGCAGAATGAGAAGGTGATCGCTTATGCATCTCGTCAGTTAAAGAGCTATGAGAGAAACTACCCAACTCATGATTTAGAATTGGCGGCAATAGTTTTCGCTTTGAAGATTTGGAGACATTATTTGTATGGTGTACATTGTGAAATATATACAGACCATAAAAGCCTCAAGTACATATTCACTCAGAAGGAGCTGAACATGCGACAGAGAAGGTGGTTGGAATTATTGAAGGATTATGATTGTGACATCTTGTATCATCCAGGAAAAGCCAATAAAGTGGCAGATGCTTTAAGTCGTAAGAATAGAGGAAGCTTAGCAGCCATACTAGCAACCAAAGGAGAGCTGATGGAAGGAGCCGAACATGTAAGTTTAAAAGTCAAGATTGACAGTGAGAGGGGTCGTTTAGCTCATCTGAGCGCGCAACCAGCATTGTTAGAAAGAATTAAGGCGGCTCAAGTAATTGACCCAGAGTTAGTAGAGATCCTAGATAAATTGAAGGGTGGCGAGTCATCAGAATTTAAAGTTGGGAATGACAATATGTTGAGATATCGGTCAAGGATCTGTGTTCCAGATGATGAGAGTATTAAACGAGAAATCCTTGAAGAAGCTCATTGTTCTCGATTCGCAGTGCACCCTGGTAGCACGAAGATGTACCGAAATGTGAAGGATACGTATTGGTGGGTCAACATAAAGAGAGATATAGCAGACTTTGTGGCTAAGTGTTTGGTGTGCCAACAGATAAAGTGTGAACATCAAAGGCCAGGTGGTTTATTACAGTCGTTACCGATTCCTGAATGGAAGTGGGAACATATTGCCATGGATTTTGTGGTGGGACTACCAAGGACCCTAAAGGGTCATAATGCAATTTGGGTGATCGTTGATAGGTTGACCAAATCGGCTCACTTTTTAGCTTTCAAAATTACTGATTCTATGGAAAGGTTAGCCAAAATGTACGTTGATGAGATAGTTAGACTTCATGGAGTGCCAGTATCGATTGTGTCTGATAGAGATGCTAGATTCACATCAAAATTTTGGGGAAGTTTACAGAGAGCATTGGGGACCCATTTGAATATGAGTACTGCATTTCACCCGCAGACAGATGGACAGTCAGAGCGGACTATTCAAACACTTGAGGATATGCTTAGGGCGTGCTCATTGGATTGGCGAGGCTCTTGGGACGAACATCTGACCTTAGTGGAATTCGCGTATAATAACAGTTTTCACTCTAGTATTGGCATGGCACCGTATGAAGCCTTGTATGGTAGGAAATGTCGTTCGCCGACTTGTTGGGACGAAGTGGGCGAGAGAAAGTTATTGGGACCCGAATTGGTTCAAGTGACTACTGAAAAGATTCAATTGATAAAGAAGAGATTATTGACAGCACAAAGTAGACAGAAGTCGTATGCAGACAAACATCGTCGTGAACTTAAGTTTGATGTGGGAGACCATGTATTCTTAAAGATATCTCCTACGAAGGGTGTTATGAGATTTGGAATCAGAGGAAAGCTTAGTCCAAGGTATGTCGGACCCTTTGAGATTCTTGATCGAGTGGGAGAGGTGGCTTATAGACTGGCATTGCCGCCGGCTCTGTCAGGAGTCCACAATGTTTTTCATTTGTCCATGTTACGAAAGTATGTCCCTGACCCAAGCCATGTCATTGAATTTGAACGGTTATGTTTTCGAGCGGATCTGAGTTACGATGAAGAACCGATTCGGATTGTGGATAAGAAGGACCAAGTACTAAGAAAGCGCATCATCCCATACGTGAAGGTTCAGTGGAGTAACCATACTGTTCGAGAAGCTACATGGGAGCTTGAAAGTGAGATGCGGGATAAATACCCTAAATTGTTCATCGAATGAGGTACGTCAAGTTTAGAGGACTAAACTTATTTTAAGGGGGTGAGAATGTAATGAACGGGTTTTAGGAAATTATAAATTAGTTAATAAAATTAATTGGGAAATTATTTTAATTATGAACATGCTAATTAATTATGGAATGGGAAGGGTCAACCTTTTTAAGTATAAAAAGGAGTTTCCACCTTAACCCTAAGAAACCCTATCAGTTGTAGCAGCCGGAAGATTTGGAGAAAATAAAAGAGAGAGGAGGCAACTTCGGGTAACAAGGAGAGGGAGAAGAAACCGAGGTATGTTTTCTACTGTTTCCCTTTAAGAGTTTTTGTGTACTTGGTATTACCACAAAATAATGATATATATGAATGTGTAAGTATGCATGTGGTGGTGTTCATATGAGAAAGAGACAATAAAGAAGAAAAGTGGAAGGATGAGAGAGAGAGGGAGAAAAGTCGGATGAAAGGGGAAAGAGAGAGAGAGAAATCAGAAAAGAGAAAAGAGAAAGAAAGAAAAGAAAAGAGAAAAGAAGAGAGAGAGAGAGAGAGAGAGAGAAAGAGACGTGTGAGAGAGAAGAAAGGAGTAGGATGGTGATAGAAATAAGGGTTAAAGTGAAAATGTTAAGGACCTTTCTGCAATTAAAAAAGGACTATAGAGGAAAATGTATATATACAATATGTGTATGTATATGTGTAAAGGACTTTTTTGCAATTAAAAAAGGACTACAGAGGAACACGTATATAAACAATATGTGTATGTATAGGTTGAGGGACTAATATTGAAATTAAAATATGTGTGCACCGTGTATTAGTGTGTGGATGGTGAGAGAGAAAGAATAATGAGAATTTTTATCTACTGGACAAAGGAGTGAATTCTTTTTAATCAGCCCAATTTGGTTGTAGACAGTACGAAAAAAAGATAAAAGGGCTGTTGACTTAATTATGGGTAGTGGTCAGTTTATAAAGCTGACTTGGTATTAGTATAAAATTAATATTAATTATGTTCTACTTGCACATGAATAGATTTTGCGGGGCGTTGTTGAGTGTATCGTTCGTACGTTTCGAGAGCTAGCTACTGCAATCAGGTAAGGGATTTACGTCTCTTAGTCCTATTGTATATCGTTATTTATTGACCCTCCGTTCCTAGAGTAATTATTGTTTTACCGTTATGGCCGGTAATTTTTATTGGAATTCACTCTAAAGCGTTTCCGTCAGTTAATTTAAATCTGACTTTAAATTGATATTGGATTATTGGTCAATTAAAGAACTTCATTGATAAAAGAATGATCACTTAATGACACCCATTATTTGTGGGTTAATATTGATATACTATTGATACCCGGTCATGAGGGTTAGTTCATGACATGCCTATATGGCATTAACCATCGATATCGACACCACTGAAATTGTGGTTATATAGGTTATCCGGATATACCGAAACATTGATACATCGACTATTGTACCCCTTTGGTTCACTTTTGAATATTGAATTGATGAGAAGAATATTAAGTGATCATAATTGATTTTACGTATTATCGAATATGGAATTGTGCCATGATTTCTTTCCTTGTATTAAGAAGAGGATTATTGTTTGGATTTATTAATTTGTCCGTTTCATCGAAAATTGTTTATTGATACATTCTTTGAGGTCACCCCTTCTTAGAAACCGAAGGGGCGGCGTAGGACCTTACTGAGCATTGTTCGCTCACCCTTTCTCTAATTCTATTTCTTCAGGTTATAAGTAGGAAAGCAGGACTTTCAGTGGAGACATCTTTGAGGCGGACCCGAATAATGAAAGTAGTGATTTTTATATTTTTTTTTAGTAGACTTTTATTGAGATTGTAATAAATGCCGTGAACTAGTTTTGATGGCTACTAGCCGTTAGTATTGAAAGAAAATTGTTACGCTTCCGTTAGTGATTTTGGATTGTGGTTAGATTTACTAGCCGTGGAAATTTGAATTGTAGTTATGACCGTTACTCTTTTATTTTGGGGACGGATTTATATTATTTAATGGTGTTATAATACTCTGAAATTTTGGGGTGTTACAGAATCAGTCCTTGTTGCAGGCAACTGTGCCCACACCCCCACTATTCTGCTCTGTTCTGGAAAACCACCCAGAAGCGCGCGCCTCTGGCCTGTGTTGTGGGATGCGCGCACATGGCGCAAAGCCTATGGGAGGAGCCCGCTTCTGGGTGGACGTGTCAGATTGTCAGACTTTGGACTCAGGGGATTGCCCTGGTCCTGAATCTCTATTGGAACCCCTGCAACGATGATTAGTGTAGAAAACAAAAAAGAATAGGAAGAACATATGGGAGGCGGGCGATTATGGTCCTTGACATGGGACGCGCGCGCCTTAGTCCAAGAAGGCCAAAGGCGCACGCTTCCCCCATCAGAGACCAGAATGCCCAGAAAAATGTAGACTTTGAACAGAAATGAAAGTTTAACCCTCAAACGTCCCCAGTGGAGTCGCCACTATAGATACCTTTGAAGGATCCCAACGCTTGGCTAGAGCGGTGGAAGGATCCTAGGATGTCTATTTGTGTTTTTAAGTTGTTAGAGTCTCCACCTATGTTTTAGAGGAACATAAGAAAAACCTAATATTCAGCCTAAGTTTGATACGAAAACAGAGATTCTTGTTATGAGGTTCAGGGGTTAGGTTACGAGATGGGAAGTACTTAAACACCCATCTCGCCCAACTAATGTTGGTCTTGCTTATTCAAAGTCTACATAAGTAAAACGTTCTTCCTATTCTTTGATAATGATAAAAGGGGGGTAAAAAGGGGTGTTTGAAATGTAGGGAGATAACTCCTTCACCAACTTCAATGGAATGAAGTGGCCTTTGGTGTCATGTCCCAAAATGGTTTGGGTGATTGCACATTTGATGAAAATAAGAGAAGAAGAAAAGAGATGAAATAGAGAGAAGGGAGAAAGATAGTGTTTTTACCTAAACTTCAAATGACTTCAACACTTCTTGGAGAATTGCCTTAGAAATGCCTTAAAAATGGTTTGTGTATAGTTTTCTTAGTCACAAAAAGTCCTCCATTTCAATGGTGAATTAGAGGGGTTTATATAGTTGAAAACAAGATGTTTTTGGTGCCAAAATGAAGTTACAAATATCAGTTTCCCGGGCAAATCATGTAAAAATGAGCAAGGGAGGGATTCTTGGACAGAATCTATAACTGACGGCCAGGTGCGCGCGCTTCCTGCCTTGGTGGCGGGACGTGCGCGCTTCTGACCCCAAAGGGCGGAGGTGCGCGACTTTAAGATGGCTCTTTTGACAGAATGTCCTGGAAAGTCAGCCCTGTTATTCAGTTTAGTCCCCAGACTTAATGAAGTCAGTCAGGAACATAACAAAAGTAACAGAAACTAAAGAGAAACACTTAAAATAGGGAGAAACACAAAATCAAATGTGTAATCGGGGTGAGTGGTCCAAGGCGCGGTGTCTACACTATGCCCGTTCCCCGAGGAGCATAATTGTCACGTCATTCAGACAAGGAGGGTAAGGATCTCTTCCTTTTGTTGAGTTTCCATGTCAATTTCGTTGTTGCATGCCTCAATTTGGTGCTTTAGCAGTTGATTTTGTCGACTTTTATCAAGTTTTAACCTAGAATTGTCGTTGCTAGGGTTTATTATGCATGGCTGATCTTTTGATGGAATTTCATCCTTGTTGATGTTGATAATCAATGTAGTATAGTAGTACATGATTTTGACTGTCGTTCTAGGCAATTTTGCGGTTTTGGGTAAAATGCTTAAATGAGGATTTTACCAATTTTTTGACATTCGCCTCTTTTGTCTTTGTTCTTGCTGTCATACAAGGTAGTCAACAACTTCAGGGGAAGTGTGAGAGCGATCGTTGAGAAGTGGGGCACTCTCAATGGTGAGTTGAAGGAGGAGATCAAGAACATGGGCCTCAAATCCTTCTTTGATGGTCTGGTGGGTGAGCGGAGGAACACCCACGTGCTCCAAGTTATTCGGGAGCGCTGGTGGGATAGTACCAACACGATGCACATGAGGTAGGGTGAGGTCACGATGACTCCTACCGATTTCCATGCCATTACTGGGCTTCCCAGTGATGATGATATGAGGCAGGTTCTGGGTTTTACCGTGCGTACCCTGGGCAAGGGTGTCCCTCTCAAGGCTTTGAGGGATAATGTGGGTACTTACATCGCCACCAATGAGGATCAGATGTGGTTTGTCAACACCTGTATTATAGCTGTCCGTGGCTTCTTGTGGTGGGCATTTTCTGAGACGCTATTTGCCAACCACGCATCGACTGCTTTGTTTACACTGCTGAGTTGCTTGAGGGATATGCAGCTCGTTACCGATGCTAGTTGGGGTTTAGCTGGCTTGGCTTACTGTTACATAGCCATGGATGAGAGTTCGCGTGATCGTACGAACGCTGGCATGGGTGGCTACAGTCATGCTTCGAAGGTACAATACTCGTTCTTTGCTATATTCCCTTATTATTTCAGCCCCAGTTCATTTTGTCTTGGTATCATTCTTATTTTAGCCGTTGTGTGTTGACAATTTTTATGTCTCTCCCATTTGCAGGCTTGGGGTTACGCCATGTTTGGCCTCTAAAACTTTGATCTCTAGGATAACACTATCAGGTTTCTAGATACGTTGAGGTGGCGTAGGGATAACAGAGATACCCGTGATGAGCAAGCCGAGGGGCAGATTTGCCTATAGAGCATATGCGGCGGTATCTTGATGAGTGGGTAGTCGTTCCAGAGGTTGGTACTGCTCTTTTTCCTTGGAGGAGCTTGGGGATCGACCATGCTTATGGGCAAGCGGGCCTGAGACTGTTGATGATCAGAATTGGTGGGGGATGATTTTATTTGGGAGAGCGAGTCTCTCGTCAGCAAGATGGGGGTAGGCTAGAACTTGTTGTCCCGTAGGATCCTCTGTCTCATATGCTTAACTCCTTTGCCATTGGGGATGAGGAGAGAGAGGACCTCATGATTGGTCAGGTTTCCTTTGACCTCATGCATCTCGAGGTGGATTACCAGGACTTTATGACTCGTCTTATGCCTCGACTGATCATGGAGGGTGACCAGGCTCAGGCTCAGGGGGTTGTTCATGTCCCTTTTCATCCGCAGCTCATACCGGCATCATTTTCTTACAGAATGACTGAGGGTATGGAGATCATCGAGAATCTTCCCGCTGAGTATGATATGCCAGAGGGACTTATACCTCCTGCTTACGCGACTATGGTATAGCTTATGACTTTCTTTTGTCATTTTTCGTCACTTTTACCATTTCATACCTCTGCTTATCATTTGATTAAGGATTTTGACATTTCCTTATTTATTCTCAATAGGTTACCATTACGGAGTATAGAGAGGTCGCGGGACGGTGTAGACACCCTGCCTTGGACCTCTCATGTCCCGATTGCATACACATTCTCTATCTTCCTCTTTTCTGTTTAGTTTTGTTACTTTTCATTAACTTTTGTTACTTTCCGTTAAGTTCTTGACTTACTCCGTTAGTCTTGGACTTGACTAAGTGACAAGGTCAACCGAGTCTTTGTTTACTTTGTTTTTGTTGATTTTCGTGGTGTTCGTTAAGTTTCTGACTGATTTCTTTAGTTTCGGGGCTTAACTGCATAACAAGGTTAACTTTTGGGCTAAAATAGGGATTTTCTGAAGGTGGGATGTGCGCGCCTTTGCCTTACTTTGTGATAGGCGTGCGCCTCCCATAGGGGGGTGGGACGTGCGCTTCCCACATCCAGAATCCCAAATTTTGCCAAATTTCCCTCATTTTCTGATTTGTAACCCCCAAAACCATTATGCCTTGGCTTGATCCGGGGAAAGACCATCTTTGTGACCACAAACAATCTCCCTAAACCTATAAATACCTCTCCATTCCACCATGGAAAGGGAGGAATCTTTGAACTCAAAAACTCTCTCAAACTAAAAGTTCATTTTCAAGAGTGGTTACTATAGACAAATTGGTTCTTCCCCATTCAAGCAGAAGGTACAATGTTCATTCTTTTCTTCTAAAACTATTATTCTTGTTTTATTAAATCTCTTCATCTTTTCTTAAATAAACTCTTTCTTTGCTTTCTTCATCTTCCTATCTCTCTTATGTGTGTGCAATCTCCATAAAAAAGAATACAACCAAAAAGGCCACTTCACTATTGAATTTTGGTCAAGGTTACATTCCAACATTCTAAACTCCATTTTAATTTACCATTTATCTCTTATATAATTGTTTAGTATAATTGCTACATGTAATCTTTAGCATAAATTAATACATAAAACAATTCTCTTTTATTTCCCTTTGCAATTCCCCTTTTCATTACTATGTAATTGTTAGCACATTTTTAATATCAATAAAAGAAGGACTTTTTAGCATTAGAACACCTTTAGTAGCAAGATCCACGTAAGCGGGGCGGAGTGGGTGTTTAAGTACTTCCCACTCCGCCATCTAACCCCCGAACCATTCTCTTCCCGAATATCTGGTTTTATATATAAATTTAGGCTATTCTTAGGTTTTTCTTATGTTCCTTTAAAAACAAAGGTGGCGCTCTAAACACTTCAAACCAAAATAGACATCCTAGGATCATCCACCGCTCTAGCCAAGTAGTGGGTTTTTTCCAGGGTATCTACAATGGCGACTCTGCTGGGGACTGACTTAGAGGGTTAAACTTGCGTTTCTTACTTTTGGTGTTCTTTTTACTGTTTTCTGGGCATTCTGTTGGAAAAAGGTGGGAAGCGTGTTCCTATGGCCCTCTTGGCCTAAGGCGCGCGCCTCCGACCTACACCACTAGAATCGCCCGCCTTTCTTCATGTCCTTCAATTACATGTTTCTGTGCTAACAGTTTCTGCAGGGGAAAAATATTTTTATTTAGGGTCAGGGCAATCCCCTGAACCCACTGATTTACAGGTTTTTCCCAAAATCGGGCGCCTCTTTCCCACTTCCTCTAACGCGCGCGCCTCCCGAGTAGGCAGCCCAATACGCGCTTCTGGGCATTTTCCAAAAATAGAACAGTGCAAGAAATACAACAGTTTTGACACCGTGTGGGCACCGGGTCTGCACATGAATAATTTTACTTTCTGTTTATTTTTATCGGTCACACGGGTGATTCAAAAGTTGTACATACGTGCTTATTTGTTTTTCTTTCTTTCAAAAATAATTAAAAAAAAATGTCACTTGGCTTGACCTCACATTACATGCACATATTCCTATGAATTGCTCACAATCGAGTCCTACAAAGTCCATAACCCCAAACCCGTCGAGGCCCGTCCTAGAGAGTTTCAAGCTCCACCCGACCTTGACTCTCTCAAAGCGGTAAACCTCAAACCCGTGGCGTAGTTCACGACTACAAGCCGGAGGTGACCTTTAAGCCTCTCTTTAACCGAGCACAAGCCAACACATTCTTAGTCTAGGTTCTAACACTTCGTGACCAAATCGGTTTTCGTGTTTTGAGATTTCCCTAAACTAATGTCATCAAATCATACATGCCGTTTCCAAGAGAAACAAGTGGTTATTATGGACGAAATAAAAATCCGTCCCCAAGTGGTTATTATGGATGAAATAAAACTCTGTCCCCGCATGTATGCTTTGTGACATTAATTTAGTTTAATCCTGTCACATTTAGGTCTCACAAGCGTGGTTGAATCTGATGAGTATATGGGACCACGAGAAGGTCTATATACTAGTGTGACGATTCCACTATTTTTCTAGAAACCCCTAAAAGGACTCCGTCCTTCCGACTTTTGTAAATAAATAAATAAAAGAGTCTTTTTCTTTTTCCTTATGTAGTTGAGTCTTTTTTCTTGTTTGTCGGATTGAATTATTTTACTCAAAAAATATTTGTGGGCCATAAGATCAACCGTGTTTTTCCAATAGGTCCAATGGCTTCCAACAGCAACAACAACAATGGTGAGTATTCTTCTGCGTCCAACGAAAAGCTATTTGACATAATAAGAGCCATGGGGGAACAAATTGATAGACTTGTCGAGGATGGCCGATGCAAAGACGATTTGTGGCAAGCCCGTTTTGATCTCGAGAGGAGAATTAACGTGGAAGAGGTTTCCGAGCTTATGTCCCGTATGCAAGAGTTCACCGACAACAAGGCAAAGGTCAACGGTAAAACAAGCTCAAGTGGCCCGCCCCTCAAAAGTCATAAATGTGCCGACAACAACCGAGTTTTCACTCCTCTCCTAGGAATGACCCAAACCGAAGCATTTGAAGCCTTGGTAGCAACTGGAAAGGTCAAGCCTTTAGAAGGGTACAAGTGTAAGGATCCCTCCCCGCGCACGCGGAAACGCGATGGGTTTTGGGGGCGAAACGCCAAACAAGGTTAACACGCCAAAGATAACGGTGTCGCCACTTTCGTTAATTATTTAACCCAACAAAAGAAAATGTTAGAGATTCTCTTAGTTCGGAGGTCAGGTTACTCCTTGGGAAGAGTTTCACGTCACCCAAGCCGCCTCGGGAAAAGCCGAGTCTCCCTTGTGTTAGTTAACGAAAGTGCATGTGTGTGTGTGTATTTTGAAAGGGGAGAAGCTGACTGCTTAGCAAATCCAGTTAGTTATTTAACAGAAAGGGTTTATTTTGCAAACTTTTTGGTTAGAAAAGGAGAAAAATGGAAGATTCCCTCCTCGGCCAAAGTAGCCGTACGGATGGGGAGGGCTCTCCATGGAATTTTTACAGTTTATCAGAAAGACAGTCCAATTTCAGTCAAAACAGAGGATCTTTGCTGAAACTGGACTGGAATGCTGATTTCCAGTTTATGATTAACAAAAAAACCTTGAAGAGTTCATTCCTATGCACCTTGATCATCAAAGGAGCCCCCCCAAAAAAATTGGGTGTGATCAAAGGGAATCATTGGAGAAATTTATGAAAAGTTGATGAACATGACATTCAAACCAAAATGACCATTTGGTGGATAAAGATTGCAACTTTACCACCAAAATGGACTTATTACACAAGATTAAACCTTTAAGGACACAAATATAACATAAAGATCAAATCTTTATGTCCCATATTTGGTGATTTATGGCTAGGCCATGGTTGGGATGATAAAGATTGAAACTTTATCCCCCAATCATGACTCTTATGGCCACACAAGAATAACATCAACATGAAATGTAACAAATCATGATCATCCTAGGTGTTATCCCATAAATCACACACTAGGTGTGAAGGGCACCTTGAATCACCTCATGATTTGGATCATATAGATATAAAATCATAATATATATAGCTTGGAAAGGCCAAGACTTGTATAATATGTAGATATAGTGCTTGAGATGGACAAGACTTGCAAGAAATATAAAGTGCTTGAAATGGACAAGACTTTGCAAGAACAAGAAGAAGTAATACAAGATAAACATGTAATATTAACAAAGATAAAAAAGAGTTTGATATGAAGAAGAAGATGGGGAGAAAGAGGCCTCACCTATTGTGGTTATTGCCTATCTTCTTCTCTACTCACTCAAAGGTGTATATCACTCACTTTCTGCTCTCAAACTGGCAGAGTTTTCAACTCACAAACGTTTTTCTCCCCCTCTAAAATGATCAGCATGGGGTTCAATTTATAGGGACTAAGGGCATCCAAACCAGCCGTACGGCTAGGGGC
Organism: Campanula takesimana; assembly: GCA_026119855.1. Classification (NCBI taxonomy): domain Eukaryota; kingdom Viridiplantae; phylum Streptophyta; class Magnoliopsida; order Asterales; family Campanulaceae; genus Campanula; species Campanula takesimana. The sequence goes on from JAOWBW010000072.1 coordinate 1,378,023, forward strand.
CCCAAGTACCAAAACCATCCGTATGACTCGACTCGACGAGCTTCTGGATTTTTCTAAGTTTAATTCCAGTTCAGTCCTGGAATATCAGGTTCATTCTAGTAAGGTCCTAGCCCATTGGTTTATCCCTGAATGGTACCAAGAATTCCTCTAAGTAGGTCATTTTCAGATTGGGTTACTTACAACAAGACAAAGATTATACCGAAGAATCATGCATTTGGTGAATGGTGCAACTACCACAAACATAGAGACCACGCTACCGAGGGATGCTTCGCTCTCCAAAACATCATCCAAGATTTGATCGACAATGGTGAATTTACCTTGGGTGAAGATCAACCGCTAGAGAGCGACAACATGTGAGAACTCGTCAAAGAAGAGGCTTGAGTTTGAAATGGGGCTTCAACAAAGGATCATGCCACAAGTAGACTACAACAACAAGGACGACGACAACAATCTCGGTTTCTCTTTCTCTACCTAGTAATAGGAATAAAAAAAAGAGTCAAAAGTCCTCTTAAGTGTGCATTAAGTTGTTCAATTTAATTCTTGGCAAAATGATGAAAGCGAAGGCCATCACTTGAACGCCTAGAGGCTAAACATCGTTAGTGACAAAAGGTCTCCACCGCAAAATCACATGTCTCTCATTTTGCCAAGAATTAAATTGAACAACTTAATGCACAATTAAGAGGAATTTTGACTCTTTATTTTTTTTATTTTTTTTATTCCTATTATTAGGTAAAAGAGATGCCCGCTAGATTGAAAACCTGAAAACGCGGTCTAGGCAAAAAACAAGGTGCGTCATAAAAAATGAGAGAGTGAGAGAGAGAAGGGAAAGAGAAATGGAGATCCCCGGCCTCTAAAGAAATCAACTACGTTCTACATTGAATCTCCTCAGTAAGTCAATTCTCCACCGAGTCAACTTTGGAATTGCAAAAGGCTCGACAAGATATGGCACAATCAAAGGTTGTTTGAGGTTACTGAAGTAAGAGTTTTCTCCAACAATGTGCATTATTGGGTTCATTAAAAATAAGGCTCGTGGTAACCAAGAACCATCCGAGAACGAGCCCATCATTGAGGGGTACGAGGTTGCATAAATGGTCCCCAGTGAGTCAATTGGTTTGGGCAGCAAGTAGCAACAACATGTAATTCAGTTTTCAAGCTTCTTCAAGCATGTGCCCCTAAAGTATGTCAAAAGGCTTCACGAGATATGGAGTAACTCTTTCCATGTCCTCTTATGTTTGTTCCCTCGCACGAGGACGAGTCTCTTGATTTGATCGACAAATGATGATGCCCTAGGGGCTATGTGACTCAAGAACGAGAAGCTTGTTTTGCTTCATTTGATAGTTAATGATCCTTAGGGGCTACGCTCAAGAAGGATGTGCGAGACTATCCTTAGAGTCTCTCAAAAGGAATGTCAAAAAGCCTTCTTGTCATGTGTACTCGTGCATGTTCCCCAATCAAGGATAGGCCTTTCTTGCGCTACTTACAACCGATGATGGCACTCTAGGGGCTAGACTCGAGTTCGAAAGGCTCCCTCAGCAAAAAGGTAATTCACGTCACCTCCCCCAAACGGTGGCCCTAGCAAAGTCATGTGCAACATTTGAAGCTTCCTCTATCAATTTGGCACCGAATGTCTTTTTAAGGGGCTTCCACAATGTTTTGGTAATGATACTTGAGCAACGCAATGTGGGGAGTGGTCCAAGCTTAAAGGGTCTCTCAGTACTTCACGTCAAAGGTCTTTTGGTTTGAAAGGAGGGCTCCGATGTTATGAATGAATTTGATGATTCTTGCTATGTTGTTCTTACGACGAGATTATGAAGGAAGTCTTAATCAAAAGGAAAAGGATTCAAGGAAATGCCAATATGTTAACTCAATAAACAAAGTTATGGCCAATCCCAATGTTTCTGCAATTCAGCACCCCCTTCTCCAAGATCAAAAGCAAAAATTGTGGCTCAAACAAAGTTGCGCCCAAGCACTAGTTGCATCCGAAGATCCGTTATTAGTTCAACACAAGAAGACTCAAGCAAACATACCCATTTGGGACCTTATGTAGCGACCCCAAAACCCGTCCCTATTTATTTTATATTTTTGGGGTTTTTATTTGACTTATATGTGCATTTTATGTGTTGCATCATACTTTATGATTTGCACATCTTACTTGATTATTTGTGTTATTTACTTAGTTAGTAAAAATAATGATTAAAGGAGTTAAATTATTAAGTTGAAACTTTAGGGTCCTTGTTGAAAATATAAGTTAGGGGTTAAAGTGTTAAAAACGGAACTTGGGTGATCAAAGTATAAAAAATGGGTTAAAACCCTTTATAAGAGATTTTGCTTTCTCCTTCTTTCACTGTGTATAAACTTCTGCAACTTTCTCTCGTTCAGCTTAGGTTAAGAAAGAAAAGGTAAGTTCAACCCATTTCGATTTAATTCTTTTTATTTAATTGTCCGTTTTAAAAACTAATTATATAAAAATGATCAGGGTATCGAATAGGTCATTTCTAGCCGAACAAAACTTATTTCAGAGATACTTTTTCTGGAAATAGGTAAGTTACTAATTCCCCTTTAAATGTTAAAATAGTCATATATGCTATATTTGATACTTCTATTTGTTAATTTTGTGATTTGGGTAATATTTGTTATACTTGTAATTTTGGGACAAAGGGAGTATATAGAATTTGTTTTAGCTGGGTGTTGGAATGGTTTAGAAACCAAGTTGTAACCTTAATGAAAGTTACCAAAGTTATGTAGTATATGTGTTATACTTTTGGGACGGAAAGAGTAAAAATGAACTAAGGAAGAAATCTGGGATTTGGCCCAAAATGGGAGGGGGCGCGCGCACCCTAATTAAGAAAGCGCACGCACCCCATTGTTACCAACTTAGGCAAAGTATCTGATCAAGGGAAGCGGGCGCACCCTTTTGGGTGGGGCGTGCGCACCCCCCCTGTTTTCCGGGTTTGATAGTTTGTTTAACTTGGGTACAAGAGGACAATTGTTTATGTAGTCCTTGGGGTTGTTTAGGAGCCAAACGTGAATGTGTATGACTTTTATGTCGTTGATGAAAAAGATTTGGTTGTGACTAAATGTCCTTATTATGGACTCTTTATGAGAAATCTTTCGTGTGCATCTTGTGATTTATTTGGCTTAGTTCCTTCTTGGATTAAATGCCCCGGGTTTTGTTTAGCAAGTATTCATTACTACGCTTCTTGTGAAAAGTCCAGCTGGTCTTGTTGTGGAGTCAGCCAACGGAAGAATTATAGTGGTACAGGTAAGTCCACTATAAGGTTTTCCATTGGTAGCTTTTGAGTCAGGCGGTGGAAGAATTATAGTGGCACACAAGCCAAGTTCACTATAAGGTGTCCACTGCGCCTTCTTTGTTTCCCCAGTCCAGATTGGCCTTGGATGGGATGAATTGCTTCCTTTGGTGAGCATTAGGGTTATGACTTTGTGTCATATTTCCCTCTCTGTTTACTTTGATTCTATTGGTTATGGTTTGGTTTTCGGGATCCCGGCTTCAGCTATTTATGCTGCTCAGATGGTTTTCTCAGATGGTATTCTCGTACGGTTATGGTTATTGGGTAAACCTTGGCTTGGTATCCACCGAAGTGTGGCCTATGTGTTAATTGTGGTATATGAGTTGATGTTATCTCTCATGTTATGTGCTATATGCTATATGATTACTGTTGATATAGTTTCTTTATGATTATCATATCAGCATGTAACGTAGTTGCATTTTAGTAGCTTACTGAGATTTATTCTCACCCTTTATTTGTTTACTGTTTTTGATAAAGGCGGGTCCAGGGGATAGGACACTTGGCACGGGAGGACGTTGGAGTGGTAAGAGTTGGGACATATTTTGTTGAGGTTCCATTATGTAAATGTGAAACCTTTTGGGTAGAGTACCCGTACTTTCTGTTGTCGCACCTATTTTGGATCATGTTGGTGTATGTACATTGTTTAAAAGTTTGTAAGCCTTCGGAGTAAGTACTTTTGTTGTGAAAGTTGGTTGTAAATTTTGTTTAAGAGTTAAGTGAAGTCTTTGAACTTCAGGTGTGTTTTTGTTAAACTTTATGAAAGTACATTTCGATTTTTTATTTTTAAAAAGTGTTTTATAACGTCTTCCACTCGTGACCCGAGCGTGGGGCCAAGTAGGACCACGGGTCTGGGGCGCGACACCTTATCACACCAAGACCTTATTATCCGAAACATCAATGACGCCACAATCTCTCCCAAAGACTTTGCTACACTTTCGACTTGGACCTTCTGCCATTTGGGTATCGACCACAAAAAGGGTCATTCATCTCTAAGCAAGAGTAAGAGGGTGATCACTATCAAGGGTTCTACCAAACGGTGCATCCAATATAAGGCCAAGCCGATTCCAAGACATTTTTGGGGCTTTACATCGAAAGGTCTTCACCATCTTGAAGCCCGCAAACAACAAGAACATGACAGTTGAGGCTTAGCAATCTCTCGAAGCTTGGTATCAATAATATTCTCTTAGGACTTGCTCACGTCAACAACAAAAGGCGATTTATTTGAATAGGCCAAGAGCTGACTTATATTGGGGCAATGCAAGTTGCTCAAAGTTTGGCATCAAATCCGTTCTAAAGGCTTTACGATTTGCAACCCATTGGTATCTCAGCATCGAAAGTCTTTAAAGCCCCATAATCGACAAATCTCTTGGGGCTAGACATCCATCTTCATTGGGCACAACAGCGACAACAGAGTTCGAGCAAGGCAATCTGGACTTCGACTGAACATGACTTAATCTTGGGTTGGATTTACAAACACACAATGGTTAAAATGGTTTACCCACGAACTAAAAAAAAAAATCTTTTTCTCACATGTGTACATATTCTTTCTAATCTTTAAAAAAAAAAAAACGACAAAAAGATTTTTTTCTTTTTGTCTCCTTACTTGTGTAAAAAGTATGTGCTTCATTTTGCTTTGCTCCTAAGCTTCTTCCCCATCGTTCTCCATCATCCTTAAACTACGCTGGTCTGATTCTCTTCAAGGGATACGTAGGCAGCATTTTGGCATGACCAACCCATCATCCAGAATGTCATCTCACCAACATTCTCCATCAAAGCATCCTCCGCAACGTCAGAAATCCATAAGCGGCCATGGTATGTGAAGGTATGAACATCATCTATCAAAGATCCTTTCAAATCACATTGCACACAAAAGAAATTTCTCCATCCTTGCAAAATCTCTCTCTCATTCAAATCTCTGCTTTTCAAATCACATAACACCACAAGCACAATTTCTCTTCACGCACAAATACATATATCTGCAAAGCACACACATAACAGGTAAAGGAGTGAGTCTCTTTGCATCCGATACCACCACAACAAATACAATCGCAATTTCATTCCGGGGGTTCGTCTCTAGGTGAGATATCAAAGGACTACGCCGAAGAGTCAGCCCCATATGAGGTATAAAAGACTAAACTACTGTAGATACCCCGGGCGGAGCCCCCCCACGCGGCTTTAGGCTAAGAGTGGTGGATGGATTCCTAGGATGTCTAACTTGTTTTAGTTTGTAGAGTCTCCACCTATGTTTTAGAGGAATATAAGAAAAACCTAATATTTAGCCTAAGTTTGATACGAAAACAGAGATTCTTGTCATGAGGTTCGGGGGTTAGGTTATGAGATGGGAGATAACTCCTTGACCAACTTCAATGGAATGAAGCGGTCTTTGGTGTCATGTCCCAAAAAGAGTTGTGTTACCGAGACTTCAAGAATGCTTCAAGTTCTTCCTTGGGAAAATACTCAAAAAATGCCTTAAAATCAAAGTGCTCTTTTTGGTAGAGTTTTTTTATCTTGGAAAAAGGTTTTTTTTTGTAATGGTGAAGAAAAGGGGTTTATATAGTTGTAAAAGAGGTGTTTTTGGTGCCAAAACGCAGTCACCAAGAAATCTTTCCTGGGTAAAATCATGTAAAATGAGCAAGGGAGAGATTCTTGGACAGAAATCTGTAACTGACGCCCAGGTGCGCGCGCTTCCTACCTCGGGGGCAGGAGGCGCGCGCTTCTGACCCCTATGGGCGGAGGCGCGCGACTTGGAGATGGCCTTTTCTGACAAAATGGATTAGAAAGTCAGCCCTGTTATTCAGTTTAGTCCCTGGACTTAACGGAGTCAGTCAGGAACTTAACAAAAGTAACATAAATTAACAAGAAACACTTAAAATAGGGGGAAACACAAAATCAAATGTGCAATCGGGGTGAGCGGTCCAAGGCGGGGTGTCTACTGAGGCCCTCGGTGGCATGGATTGCGAAGCAAAACGAGCCTACGAAAGAAAGACATCCACCGAGGACATCACCAAGAAAAAAAACAAAGACTCGATGAAAGCAGGAATTTGAAATTGCGAGAGATAGAGGTGCTCTCCCTGTTTGAGCGGATTTTGTTGATAGGGGAGGTAGCATGATCCGTTTGTCAATCTGCCGGTTGAATCCATTTGTGAATCCACTTGCTGAACTTGTCTGTGAGTCCATTTATCGAATCCGTTTGAGAATCCGTTGGCTGAGTCTGTTGGTAAATCCGATTGACGAATCCGTTAGTGAATCCGTTTGATGAATCCATTGAATGAGTTCATTTGTGAACTCGGTTGACGAATCTGTTAGTGAATCCGCTTGATGAATCCGTTTATGAATCCATTGAATGAGTCTGTTTGTGAACCCGCTTGACGAATCCGTTAGTGAATCCATTTGATGGATCCGTTTATGAATCTATTGAATGAGTTCGTTTGTGAACCCGGTTGACGAATCCGTTAGTGAATCCATTTGTGAATCCATTGAATGAGTCCGTTTGTGAACCCAGTTGACGAATCCGTTAGTGAATGCGCTTGATGAATCCGTTTGTGAATCCATTGAATGAGTCCGTTTGTGAACCCTATTGACGAATCTGTTAGTGAATCCGCTTGATGAATCAGTTTTTGAATCCATTGAATGAGTCCGTTTTTGAACCTGGTTGACGAATCTGTTAGTGAATCCGCTTGATGAATCCATTTGTGAATCCATTAAATGAGTCCGTTTGTGAACCCAGTTGACGAATCCGTTAGTAAATCCGTTTATGAATCCATTGAATGAGTCCGTTTGTGAACCCTGTTGATGAATCCGTTAGTGAATCTGCTATGTTGCTTGAGAAGTGGTGATTTCAGTGGTTCACCATAGACCGAATTGCTGTTTGTAGCTGTATGCTGTTCGGAGCTGCACTTGCTGTTGACTTTATGACTTTTATGGGGTGTGGGCACAGTTAACTGCGGACTGAAAAGATGTTTCCATTTTAGAGGGGAAAAAGCCGAGATTGACACTGACTGAAAGGAAAGGCACACCCTACTTTTAGTGGGAGTTTCTATCTAATTTCAATTTAGACATGCCTTAGGGGCGGACCAAATTAATGTGTGCCCAAATGTGTCTCCAAGTGCGGAGGTTTTGTCTCAATCCAACAGAATCTGGGAATGTCTGGACTCTGTTCTTGCGTGATTTCCTTCTTTGATAAGGGCCGGTTGAGGCATTTCTGAAGCGGAACGCGGGCACCCTCGGCTAGTGACTGTGGGACGCGTGCGCTTCCCATATACGTGTCGGTAGGCGCGTGCTTCTCGGGAGAATTCTGGGCCTTGACATTTGCTTGCCAAAAGATCTCCAACAGCTATAATATCAGCCTTTGGTCGAAACCATTCTCCTAACAGCTATTTTCTGTCATTCTTAAACATTCTTTCTTGCTTGATTTTGCTTGTAATCAACACTTTCCATGGCTTCTTTCGTTCTTGATGCCAAGGTTGTTGGTGACTATGAGAAGGACTTGCCGACCTTTGTGTATTCTTTCAAGACTCATCCTAAGAAGGCCTTTGTCAAAGACTTCGGATACCGCATTCTTTTTACGCTACGAACGTTGAAGCCGGATTGGGATTTGTTGAAGGCCGCTGCAACCTTTTGGGATTGTGACAGTCACACCTTTATTTTTTCGACGAATGAAATGGTGCTGACTGTTGATGACTTTGGTGCCATTCTTGTCATGCCATTGGCGGGCCGATTGCGGTACCCAAACACCATCGAGGTGCGATTGATTCGTGGTCCTATTTGCTGAACCTTCCTATTGAAGATGTGAAGAAGATATTGCATGGTACCGTGGTCGACATAACCGAGTTACCGATGTTCTTCAGTCTGCATTCAAAGGATCCCGTGGTTCAGTCTTTTAAGAGGAATGCCTTGGCAGCATGTCTTTTCAGCGAAGTCTTGTTTGTTACACCCTTTAGTACTGCGGATGCTCAACTGGCTGAGATTGTCTTGCAGGCGAAAGAGCAGCAGTTTAGCATAATCCCTCTTATAGTGAGGGAAACCTTGCACGGCTTGGATGAGTTGCATCGGACAGGCGAGATGTGCCGGGGAAGCCCCTTGCTCTTGAATATATGGATTCGAGAGCATTTCAGAATTTATTCTCTGGATGGTGATCTTTCTCCTTTTGCTGTTCATAGGAGGAAGCTGATGACTCAGGATTTATCTGAAGATGGTTGGAAGAAATTCTTTCCATCCTGAGGATCTGCTGACATTGAGTGGTGTCCCCTCTCTTGGGGGATTCGTCCTTTCATGGAATGGACTTTGGGTTTCGGTCATGTTATCCTCCCCGGTCTCAGAGATTCCTTATTTTATCAGCCTGAGAGAGTTCTGCGGCAGTTTGGTTGTCAGCATATTGTCCCTTTTTCGAGAAGTGGGGTGCTCCGTCCAGCCTTGTATATGGGTCCGGACTTTTTGAGGGAACTCCAGTTGGCTTGGGGCGGTGACCGTCATCGGTGGGCTTCCGTCCTTACTCATCGGGGTAGTATCTTTCTTCCCAAGAGTTACATGGATTATTTGTTCGGCACCCATTACCGTGGTATCACTTCAGTTGACATGCTTCGAGTTGAGTTAATAGGGAAGGACTTTGAGCCTAGCAGTGCTTTTAGGTATAAGGAAACTGCTGCTGATTCGAACAATATTTTGGCTGACCCTTTTGGTACTCCTTTGGATAGTTTTTATGCCCGGAGGCGCCTTGCTGCGCAGAAGGTTTCGGTCCATCTCAGCGTTCCTAGGCCTCCCAAGAAGAGTAGGATTGAGAGCCGTTCAGGTGGCCCTTCGATGGCTAAAAAGAAATTAAACTTTTCCTAGTACCCCAAGATTGCAATTTAAGTAGACCACTTGTTTAGGATTTAATGTTTTAATGTCTTTTATTGCTCAACATCGTCCGTTGTAATGGGAAGAATGATTTAAGAATGGAATAAAAATTTGCATTTTGTTATGACATGATTGGGTAAAAATTTATGTTTTAGATCGCACCCGAAGGTTGCCTACGTTCCTCTTGTAGAGAGGCTCAAGTCTCCGTAGTTCAAACAAATGAAGACCATTTTTATTTTTTTGTGCACCGTGTTTTTTACCTAGACCGCCCTTTCGGGTTTTCAATCTAGCAGGCTTCTTTTTTTGCACTTGCTCTGATTTTTGCCTTGGCCGCCCTTGCGGGTTTTCAACCTAGCGAGCGGTTTTTTTTTTGTTAAGCGTAGAACTTCTTGAGTTTGTCGTGGTTGACCTCTTTTGGCAATTGATCACCATCCAAGTCTACGAGTCGGACTGCCCCGCCGCTTAATATCTTCTTGACCATGTAAGGACCGATCCATATGGTTCCCACTTCCCAAGGGGATTCATGGCATTGGGAGGATGTTGTCTTAAGACCAAGTCTCCCACTTTGATGTGTTGAGTCTTCACCTTCTTGTTGAAAGCCTTTGCCATTCTTTGTTGATATGCTCTTGTGCGCTCAAATGCTCTAAGCCTCTTTTCGTCGAGTAGGGCTAGTTGCTCATATCGATTTTGCATCCAATCAACCTCGTTGACTTGATTCTCGAGTAGGACTCGTAAAGAGGGAATTTTGAGTTCGACTGGGAGTACGGCTTCAGAACCATAAACCAATGAGTATGGGGTCTCTCCTGTTGCTGATCAGGTCGATGTGCGGTAGCCCCACAATGCTAGCGGTAACTTCTTGGGCCAATCCCTTCCTGTTGAAGCCATTTTCCGTATGATGACCTCAATTGTCTTGTTTGTTGCTTCGAACACTCCATTAGCTTAGGGACGGTACGGGGATGACTTGTGCTTGGTAATTTTGTAGTTAACCAAAAGTGCATCCATTTCTTTCTCAAAGTGAGAACCATTGTCGGAGATGATCTCATGAGGAATACCGTATCGGCACATGATGTTATTTTTCACGAACTCGGCCATTTTCTTGGCGTTGAGAACTCGGTAAGATTGTGCTTTGACCCACTTTATGAAATAATCCATGGCCACTAGTATGAATGACTGTCCATTGCTTCTTGTAGGATAGACTTTGCCGATGATATCTATGTCCCAACAAGAGAATGGCCAAGGTGTGGTCATGTTGTACAATTGTGAAGGTGGAGCATGTTGCAGATTAGCATGGAACTGGCACTTGGCGCACCTCTTGACTTTCTCGATGCAATCTCTTTCCATTGTAGTCCAATAGTAGCCAATACGGAGTATCTTCTTGGCTAACATAATCCCATTCATGTGGGGTCCACATTCTCCTTCGTGGACTTTATGCATTATTTCTTGAGCTTCGGCCTCATTTGCATATAATAGATTGATCCCTTGATGGTGTCTCTTTTGTAGACTTCGTTCCAAATCAATACATATCTCGCAGCTAGCTTTTATAATGCTACTCAAGATTTCCTATTGCTGTTCTCGGGGAAACTTCCGCTATTGAGAAAGTTCATGATGTCTGTGTACCACGGGGGGTTATCTTGGACTTCATTGATCTCAATACTCATACAGTATTCCGGACTAGTCCTTCTTGTAATTTTGAAGGGCTTCACCATCTTTCCTTTTGGCATCTCGACCAGTGAGGCTATAGTGGCTAAAGTATCGGCAAAGCGGTTTTTGTCTCTAGGTAAATAATTGAACGTGATGTCTTGAAACTGTTCAACCAATTCCTCGAGGTGCTGGCCATACTGTTGGAGAGTCAGGTCATGGATTCGCCATTTACCCGATGTCTGATTGATAAAGAGCACGGAGTCACCGAATACTTCTAGCTCTGTGACATTTCTTTCTAGTGCTGCTTCTAGCCCTGCTATACTTGCCTCATATTTGGCAATGTTGTTGGTATCTTTGAATTCAAGGCGGATTGCAATCGGAGGGTAGTGCAAATCAAGTGCTCATCAGGAAATTGTAAGCCTTCCCCCTTCACTTCGTCACACAGAAATTCAGCAAGCTGATCACTGAACACTTTCCCCTTGATGGATTTGAGTGTGACGTAAGTGATATCGTAGCCGGCGAGCATGAAATTGTTGGGTTTCGTGCAATCATGCGCAGCGGAAGATAGACATGATTAAAACCCAATAGCCTAGATCCACTATGAACAATAATTCATAATAACAAGATGAAAGAAACTAACCCTTGTAGATCGTTATGTAAAACTTGGATTAAGCGTTAAGACAAACGCCCTCTACCGGTGATCCACACAACGAACAGATTTCAAGAACGCCTTCTGGAACTTGACTGCTAGGTCTTCGGATTGATCAACGATGTTGAAGAACGATTCTTCAAAGCTCCTAATTATTATTGTGACTTGATAATTGAGATTAATCAATCACAATAACCCAAGAATATAATGTGTGATTTCTCTCTCTAAGAAAGACTTTGGAATTGATCAAAATCAACAACTAGGGAACAATTCCCGTCAGTCTGTATTTATATTCAAGGGCTTTCAGAAACCCTTTAGGACTTAGGTTTTCTTGTTCAATAAGAGTTTTCCTAAAAACTGATTCTGCCGGGCAAAACCATCCGTACGGATGTTTCTGGAAGCACCCAGACTCATCCGTACGGATCCTTTAGGAAGGATCCGTTTTACTTCGTTTTTCGCTCCTTTTAATTATCCGTTCTGCGTGTGTGACCCAATAGGATAATACTAAGTTGGCAACAAGTCTGAACCAGTCAAACCTCGTAAGTCATAAGCGGACTCTAGCAAGCCATTATGACTACCCAATTAGTATAACTTTGAACTCCAAAATTTCCTAAAATAGAACATAACACAATATCTTTGTTACACAACGTCTATTGAACGTAAGCCATGGTCAATGGTCAACTTACATTTGCTCAATGCTTTCTCGATCCCGAATGTATTGATAATACAAATCTTATTTGAGCACGGCCATGCATTTCATCAATACCATTCATCGAGTGGCCAAAGCTTGACATCTCTCTTGACGAGGAACAAATCCCATCTTGGCTTATTAGTCTTCCCTACATGATTCCGATTATGCCAATCATATTCTTTATAGCTATCTGGTTAGGGATAACGTTTGAATATGTCAAACGTAATGTTCATCATGTGGAAGACTGTGATAACCTCAGGTCTAGAGATTCCAGTGATATAACTATATGAGACTTAATTATAACATTGTGACCATGACATAAATCTCATAGTGGTCAGTCCAGTATTTGTTCTCCAACAAATACCTATAAGTCTAATTGTATCCCATACACCATAATCATCATATGATCATCTATTAAACTTATACTAATAATTCATCATAATTATCAGGGACAGAGATTATTATAATAAACATGCAAAAGACATAATAATCAAACATTCAATATTTTTATAAATAATAACATTTGTTTTACAAACAACATGCCTAGGGCATAACACCAACAATCTCCCACTTTCACTAGGCCTAATTAATGTATCGAATACCCATAGTCCTAACATGACCATCATGCTTTGCTTGCGGAAGACCCTTTGTCAATGGGTCTGCAATATTATCATCAGTTGGTACTCTGCATATATTTACGTCTCCTCTATCAACGATCTCTCAAATGATATGAAAACACCTAAGTATGTGTTTAGATTTCTGATGCGATCTATGTTCCTTTTCTTTAGCAATAGCACCATTATTATCACAATAAAGGTCTATTGGATTAGCAATGCTAGGAACCACTTCTAGTTCACCAATGAACTTTTTAATCCAAACAACCTCTTTAGCAGCATCGGATGCAGCAATATACTCAGCTTCAGTTGTAGAATCTGCTACGGTACTTTGCTTAGAACTCTTCCAGCTAACAGCACCTCCATTGAGTACAAATACAAATCCAGATTGCGATCTAGAATCATCCTTGTCGGTTTGGAAGCTTGCATCTGTGTAACCACTTACAACAAGATCATACTCCATTTCTCCATACACCAAGAACGAATCTTTAGTCCTTCGCAAGTACTTAAGAATCGTCTTGACTGCAATCCAGTGACTCTCACCAGGATCTGATTGGTATCTGCTCATCATGCTAAAAGCATACGAGACATCGAGTCTAGTACATATCATGGCATACATGATGGATCCAATAGCAGAAGCGTATGGAATCCTAATCAGTCTCTCACGCTCATCAGTTGTCATAGGACACTGATTCTTGCTTAGAGATATGCCATGACCTACTGGCAAATTTCCTCTCTTAGAGTTTTCCATACGTAATCTCTTAAGAACTTTGTCAATATATGTATCTTGACTTAAACCAATCAATTTCTTGGATCTATCACGATAGATCCTTATGCCAAGGATGTAAGCGGCTTCTCCCATATCTTTCATTGAGAAACACTTTCCCAACCAAGTCTTTACAGACTGCAGTGCAGGAATGTCATTTACAATGATTAATATGTCATCAACATATAGAACAAGAAATAGTACTATGCTCCCACTAATCTTCTTGTATACACAAGGTTCATCTTCGTTCTTGATGAAGCCAAACTCTTTGACCGATTCATCAAATCGAAGATTCCATAAAGGAACGCTGTTTTGACATCCATTTGCCATATCTCATAGTCAAAATATGCGGCTATAGCAAGTAAAATTCTTATAGACTTGATCATTACTACGGGCGAAAAGGTTTCATCATAGTCGATTCCATGAATCTCCCTATAACCTTTCGCTACAAGTCTAGCTTTATAAGTATGCACCTTACCATCCATGTCAGTTTTCCTTTTGAAAACCCACTTGCATCCTATGGTTTTTACACCTTCGGGCGCAACAATCAAGTTCCAAACTTGATTGTCGTACATGGACTTAATTTTAGATTCCATGGCTCCAAGCCATTTATCCGAATCAGGAGCGGACATCGCTTCTTGGTAGGAAGTAGGTTCGTCATCAACTATGACTTCCACTTCATTGCTATCCGTCATGAGAAATCCATATCTCTCAGGTTCGGATCGCACCCTTCCAGTTCTGCGAGGAACTTGAGTATTCTGAATAGGTTCCACAACTCCTTGTGAAACTTGTTCAGATCCAACATTTTGTTCCACATTATTTTCAGGTTCTCAAACTTCTTCGAGATTAATTTTACTCCCACTAATTCCTTTGGAGAGAAACTCTTTCTCTAGAAAGCTACCATCTCGGGCAACAAACACTTTGTTGTCTGTGCGGTTGTAAAAGTAATAACCCTTAGTTTCCTTAGGGTAAACCACAAAATAACACTTGTCAGATTTTGGTGCAAGTTTGTCAGAGATCATTGTCTTAACATAAGAATCACAACCCCAAATCTTTATGAAAGACAAACTAGGTTTTCTTCCAGTCCACATCTCATATGGAGTCTTTGGAACAGATTTAGTTGGAACTCTATTTAGTGTAAGAGCAGCAGTTTCTAGTGCATGTCCCCAAAAGGTTAAAGGAAGATCAACTTGACTCATCATGGAGCGGACCATATCTAATAAAGTTCTATTTCTCCGCTCAGACACACCATTCCATTGTGGTGTTCCAAGTGGAGTTAATTGTGAAACAATTCCACAATCTTTAAGATGATTGTCAAATTCTTGGCTTAAATATTCTCCATCTCGATCAGATCGAAGTGCCTTAATAGTTTTACCAAGTTGATTTTGTACTTCATTTTGAAATATTCTAAATATCTCAAAAGATTCAATTTTATGTTTCATTAAGTAGACATAGCCATATCTACTAAAATCATCAGTAAAAGTTATGAAGTATTGATATCCTCCCCTAGCACTGCTGCTCATTGGTCCACACACATCAGTATGTATGAGTCCCAATAATTCACTAGCCCTTTCACTACTCTTAGTAAAAGGTGTCTTTGTCATTTTTCCAAGTAAATAAGACTCACAAGTTTCATATGATTTAAAATCACGTGAATCCAAAAGTTCGTCCCCATGGAGTTTTGAGATACGCTTCTCATTAATATGACCAAGACGGCAGTGCCACAAATAAGTAGATTTACATCATTAGGTTTGGATTTCTTATTTATATTATAAATATTCTCATTATTTCCATTCTCAACATCAAGAACATAAAGGCCATTAAATGAACATGCTGTACAATAAATCATATCATATAAATAAATAGAAAACTTCTTATTTTTAATAAGAAAAATATAACCTTCATTATCGAAACAAGAAACTGAAATAATATTTCTACTCAAATCCGGAACGTAATGACAATTGTTCAAAACAAGAATTAATCCGCTAGGTAAAACGACATCATATGTTCCAACGGCTAATGTAGCAACTCTTGCTCCATTCCCCACGCGTAGGTCCACTTCTCCATCTTTGAGTAGCTTCCTATTCCTTAGTGCCTGCACATTCAAACAAATGTGAGATCCACATCCGATATCTAATACCCAGGAACTAGAAGTAGAAAGGAGAATATCTATAATATAGATACCTGAAGTAGACGCAGTCCCACTGCTATTCTTCTTCTTTAACTCTTCCTTGTAAACCTTGCAATTTCTTTTCCAATGACCAATCTCATTGCAGTGGAAACAGATTGCATCCTTTTGGGAAGTTTGTTTAGCCACATCAGCATTGGCAACAATTGCCTTGCCAATCTTGGGTTTGACAACTTTTGTCTTAACCCCTTTGCCTTTGCCTTTAGAGCCTTTTCTTCCGTTTGTCACTACGAGCACAGGAGCGACTTCTTTACCGATTTTCTTTACCGCTGTCTTTAGCATCCCATGCAACTCAGACAGGGACTTATCCATCCCATGCATATTAAAGTTCATGACGAACTGATTATAACTTTTGGGCAATGAATTAAGAATAAAATCAGTGGCCAACTCAACATCAATGGGATGGCCAAGCCTCTCTAGATGCTCAAAATGAGCCTTCATCTTCAAAACATGAGGGCCCACAGACTGCCCTTCGCTCATCTTGCATGAGACCAAGGCAGCTATAGTGTCGAACCACTCTTGCCTTGCTTGTTCTTGAAACATATCTTTCAACGAAGCAGTAAGGTCAAATGCCTCCAAGTGTTCAAGAGTCTTCTGAAGCTCTGGACACATGGCCGCAAGCATAAGACAACCGACCTCACGAGAATCACTTTTGTATTTCTTGTAGGCGTTTCTCTCATCCTTGGGTGCACTAGAAGCAGGTTCCTCTTCAGGAACGACCTCATCAAGAATATAGAGCTTGTCCTCATGCTTTAGAACAATTCTAAGGCTACGGATCCAATCCGTGTAGTTAGCTCCATTTTCTTGAAGTTTTTCCTTCTCAAGGATAGATCGCAATGATAAAGAACCAGTACTTTGAGCCATTATCTACAATTATGTAAACATATAATTAAATATAAGTACTAACTTAACTAAAGATATTATAAGTATTTCACAAATACTCCCACTAAATTATATAACCTTCAAATACATCCAATGTATTATAAAATTTAAATGGGCTAAGAACCAACTTTAATTTAATTTCAAGTCCGCTTTGGCGATACTGCTCAAAATTAAATTAATTAGGTAGACAACTCCTTGTATATCATATCATATATGACTCTTAGATCCTTTATGAGATTTAGACATCATATGTCTAACACATTTCAATCTCATCTGTGCCTTAGGCCCAAAACTTTTTGTTTTGATAGCCTAATTAAGTCAAACCATTTTAAACGTATAGGAATCACTCTTTCCTCATCTTAATCATAAATGAATAGAATTAATGCCCCTCGCTTTGGCAGAGCCCGCATAAAACTACCCATGTACTCACAAGTGTTTTAATCATGGATTGACACATAACTTAAATTTTAAGAAGGTTCACACACATAAAGTTAATCAATTATCCGAATTAATTTTATGTGACATTAGTTGCGCTAGTTAGGGATAAAAGTCTAAAATCATGAGATTTCTCCAATCTTAAACTCCTTTAAGATTCTGATCTCATTAATGGTTTGGAATTCTGAATTTGAATCTGTTTCAGGAAACATGGTTTAACAACCAGCCATCTGAAACAAATCAGAGTCAGTATAACCCAAACCATCCGTACGGATATTTCTGGAAGAATCCAGATTCATCCGTATGGATAGTTATGCATATCTCAGAAACTCTGAACTCTTCAGGATTCTGGAACTGCATCCGCATAGCATCTTGAAATTGAGAGCAAAAAACGTACAGTCGAAACTAAGCCAAAACGCAGCCACATTCCCGTACTAAGATCAAGAAACCATGCAACTTCTCTATACGGTCGAAACTAAGCCAAAAGGCATCCATATTCCCGTATAGATTGGTCGCATATCTCAAGATCCTTTCAATGTCTCTTAATCTCATAGATTACAGCAATTCTAAACTCTTTAGAACTCTGATTTCTGCAACTATTCCGAATTCTCAACAGATAAATGTTTCAGGAAACACGGTTTCGAAAACCAGCCGTCTGAAACCAGTTTCTGTTTCCAGGTTCGAATTCTACAAACAATTTGCAGAACAATCTGAACATGAGAAGTCAGAATGAAATCTGGGAGTGGACCAAACCATCTGGACGGATGTGTCTGGAGGCTCCCAAAACAGCCTTACGGATTCTTAGGTAGAATCCCAGATTTTCCAGATTTTCAGATTTCAGAAATTCGATCAATCTTAATATCGTGTTTATACATAATCAGATTACAGAAACATGAAATTGCAGATTACAAATTTTAACCCATCTAATTCCTATATTCAATAACCAATTTATTCCACATACAAATTAGATCAAGATCATCAATAAAATAATCCAATTACAACATGATAATCTAAGCATGCAATCATACATATTAATCAAATCAATATTACAACTACATCAACTAGCATGCATATTTTATATCTCATATAAAATCCATCACATAAATTCATCTATCTCATGATCATACCAATTAAATAATCGCATTAAATAATTATATCATGAAGATATTAGAATTATTGATCATCAACGGGGCTCTGATACCACTGTTGGGTTTCGTGCAATCATGCGCAGCGGAAGATAGACATGATTAAAACCCAATAGCCTAGATCCGCTCTGAACAATAATTCATAATAACAAAATGAAAGAAACTAACCCTTGTAGATCGTTATGTAAAACTTAGATTAAGTGTTAATACAAACGCCCTCTACCGGTGATCCACACAACGAACAGATTTCAAGAACGCCTTCTTGAACTTGACTGCTAGGTCTTCGGATTGATCAACGATGTTGAAGAATGATTCTTCAAAGCTCCTAATTATTATTTTTACAAGATAATTGAGATTAATCAATCACAATAACCCAAGAATATAATGTGTGATTTCTCTCTCTAAGAAAGACTTTGGAATTGATCAAAATCAACAACTATGGAACAATTCCCGTCAGTCTGTATTTATATTCAAGGGGTTTCAGAAATCCTTTAGGACTTAGGTTTTCTTGTTCAACAAGAGTTTTCCTAAAAACTGATTCTGCCAGGCAAAACCATCCGTACGGATGTTTCTGGAAGCACCCAGACTCATCCGTACGGATCCTTTAGGCAGGATCTGTTTTACTTCATTTTTTGCTCCTTTTAATTATCCGTTATGCGTGTGTGACCCAATAGGATTATACTAAGTTGGCAACGAGTCCGAACCAGTCAAACCTCGTAAGTCATAAGCGGACTCTAGCAAGCCATTATGACTACCCAATTAGTATAGCTTTGAACTCCAAAGTTTCCTAAAATAGAACATAACACAATCTCTTTGTTACACGACGTCTATTGAACGTAAGCCATGGTCAATGGTCAACTTACATTTGTTCAATGCTTTCTCGATCCCTAATGTATTGATAATACAAATCTTATTTGAGCACGGCCATGCATTTCATGAATACCATTCATCGAGTGGCCAAAGCTTGACATCTCTCTTGACGAGAAACAAATCCCATCTTGGCTTATTACTCTTCCCTACATGATTCCGATTATGCCAATCATATTCTTTATAGCTATCTGGTTAGGTATAACGTTTGAATATGTCAAACATAATATTCATCATGTGGAAGACTGTGATAACCTCAGGTCTAGAGATTCCAGTGATATAACTATATGAGACTTAATTATGACATTGTGACAATGACATAAATCTCATAGGGGTCAGTCCAGTATTTGTTCTCCAACAAATACCCATAAGTCTAATTGTATCCCATATACCATAATCATCATATGATCATCTATTAAACTTATCCTAATAATTAATCATAATTATCAGGGACGGAGATTATTATAATAAACATGCAAAAGACATAATAATCAAACATTCAATATCTTTATAAATAATAATATTTGTTTTACAAACAACATGCCTAGGGCATAACACCAATAGAAATACCACTTGGCTATCCTTGTTGACATGAAAGGTTTCTCGAAGATATAGTGGAGCGGGTCTACTTTTACTACTAGCTTGATCGGAAAGGCTTCCACGTAATGTTTGAGCTTTTGAGTGACCCAAACCAATGCTGCACATGACTTCTCTAAGATAGAGTAGTTCGTTTCGCCTCCTTGAAATTGCTGACTGACAAAATAAATTGCATTCTCCTTTACGGAGTCTCGTTGCTCTTGTGCTAGCATAGCCCCTAGGGCTTCATCATTTAATGTGAGGTAGAGCAAGAGAGGTTTCTCCTTGTGTGGTGGGACCAAAACTGGAGGGCATGTCAAATAGTGCTTCACTTGATCAAAGGCTTCTTGGCAAGCGTCGGTCCACTCAAGAGCCACATTATTCATAAGTAGCTTGAAGATTGGCTCACACATGGAAGTGAGTTGGTGCACAAACTGACTGATGTACTGAAGTCTGCCTATGAAACCTTTGATTTCTTTCTGTGTCTTTGGAGGAGGCATGTCAATGATTTCCTTGATTTTCGAGGTATCTGCTTCGATTCCCCTTTCGGTGACCATGTAGCCAATAACCTTGCCTCGGATAACCCCGAAGGTGCACTTTGTGGGATTGAGCCTCATCTTGTGCTGTCGAAGCCTTTCGAAGAACTTGCGAAGGTCGATCGAGTGTTGGCCGTCGGTCCCCTTTGAATGGATGATCATGTCATCCACATAGACCTCAATTTCCTTGTGGATCATGTCGTGGAACAAGTCTATCACAGCCCTTTGATAGGTAGCCCCAGCGTTTCTCAACCTAAATGGCATGACTGTGTAGCAAAAGGTGCCCTACTGTAGACACCCCAATTTGGACGTTCATTCATAGTCACACTACTTCTGTGTCTCGCCTTTGATTTGGGTCGAAAATCGTTAAGTTGGACATGTTTTGTTAAGTTTCTGACTGACTCCGTTAGTCAGGGGCCAAAATGAACATTAAAACTACTGAAGAGGGCAAAAAGTGAATTCCAGCACTGAGATGTCTCGTACAAGACATTGATGTTTCGTACGAGGTATCCCCCTCGACAGTCGGGTTTCTCAACAGTTTCCTTGTTGATCGCAACCTCGTTTCTTGGCAAACACTCAAGCAATCTGGGAAAAACATAATGGGCGATCCTAGAGTCCAAAAATACCCCCTTGGAAATCAAGTCTTTGATTCCCATCCAAACTTACCTCCTTGGCTTACACCCTAGGTCAAGAACTCCAATAAATATAGAGGTTCTTGAATCGAAATACCTCTAGAATGGTCATTCACCCAAAACCACTCCAAATATGATCAAAGAGATCCTCATAATCAGCCTCTCTCCCTCACCCATGAAATTCAAGCCTCCATAACACCATTTAAGTCAAGTTCATTGGATCGTTAAGGCCTTTAGTCAAGGCCATCCATAGGATTTTCGAAGAACGGTTAGGTAAAACTCCTTGTTTTCTACCTTCTCATCCTCTTATTTGTCTTTGAAGTAGTGTGATTCCATCAAAGGGTAAGCCTAGAGCCCCTCCATCCCATGGAAATGGTCTCGAACATATGATCCGACATCCCAAATAAATAACAAATTATTTATTTGCTTGTTTCCTTCTTTTGGTACATAAATGCATTATATTAATAATGATGATGATGATTTTGTAAGGAAGACCGATCCTAGATCGGGTGGATTGGGTGCTCCTTGCCCTTCCCAATCCATAACTTAACCCCCGTACTCAAGAATCTCATGGTCCGTGTTTCGTGAAACATGGTGGCGACTCACAACAACTGAGCAACAATCAAAGTCCCTACAACTCGAAGCCGAACCGGGGCGGTCAAAAGGGGCGCGCGCTCACAGTGGTGACTCTGCTGCGGAGTTTCGTCATAAAAGGGTGTAGATACCCTGGGGGCGGAGGCCGCGGCTTTAGGCTAGAGCGCGCGAGCTCGTCCTAGGATGTCTAATTGTGTTTTAGAGTCGCCACCCACGTTTTTTAGGAACGTAAGAAAACCTAATGTTTATGAGCATAAGTTTGATTTACGAAAACAGAGATTCTTTGGGATGAGGGGTTCGGGGGTTAGGTTACAAAATGGGAAGTACTTAAACACCCATTTCGCCCGAGCAAAGTCGGTCTTGTTTGTTCATAATTCACTTTAAAGATAAATGTGTTCTTCCTATTTGAATGATGATAAAAAAAGGGGTTTTAAAGTTTAAAATGTAGGGAGATGACTCCTAGGCCAATTCAATGTAATGAAAGGACCATTGGTGTCATGTCCCAAGTGGTTTTAGGGTGATTGCACATTTGATTGAAGAAGAAGAAGAAGAAGAAGAAAGTTTAAGACATTTACCTAGGCGGCAGAAGGCGCGCGCGTCTGGCCTCAAGAGGTGGAGGCGCGCGACTCTGAAAAGCAATTTTTGATAGAATGGACTAGAAAGGTAGAACTGTTATTCATTTTAGTCCCGGGACTTAACGGAGTCCGTCTGGAACTTAACCAAAGTAACAGAAACTAACAGAAAACACTTAAAAGAGGGACTAACACAAAATCAAGTGTGCAATCGGGGTGAGCGGTCCAAGGTGGAGTGTCTACATAGCCCCTCAGCGGCGTGGATTGCGAAGCAAGCGTACAGACGAAAGACAGACATCCGCCTAAGATATCACCAAGAAAAAGAAAAGACTCGATAAAAGCAGGAATTTGAAATTGCAGGGGATAGAGGTGCGCTTCCTGTGTGAGCGGCTTTGAGAGATGAAAGTGCGCTCCCTGTGTGAGCGGCGGGGTCTGTTTGCTGGAAGTGGGACCTGTTTGCTGATAGCGAGATCCGTTTGCTGGAAGCGGGACCTGTTTGCTGATAGCGAGATTCGTTTGCTAGAAGCGGGACCTGTTTGCTGATAGCGAGATCCGTTTGCTGGAAGCGGGACCTGTTTGCTGATAGCGAGATCCGTTTGCTGGAAGCGGGACCTGTTTGCTGATAGTGAGATCCGTTTGCTGGAAGCGGGACCTGGAGGACCGTTTTCTTGAATGCGGGACCCAGAGGACTGTTTGCTGAAGTGCGGGACCCGGAGGACCGTTTGCTGAAGTCCGGGGCCCAGAGGACCGTCTGCTGAAGTGTGGGACCCAGAGGACTTTTTGCTTTGAATGGATGTAGATTTTGCTTGATGAGGAAGTGGTGATTCTGTGGCTCACCCCGGACCAAGTTGTTGTCATGAGACGTACTTTGATGTTGACTGTTTGACTTTGACTTTCGATGGGGTGCGGGCACAGTTGACTGCGGAGTGCTTTGTGCTAGGGATGAATTGTAAAAACTGATTTTTTGAGGAAATAAAAGACACACTACTTTGTGTGGGAGTTTTTATCTTATTTCAGTTTTTAGACATGCCTTAAGGGCGGACCAAATTAATGTGTGCCCAGCTGAGTGTTTGTTGCCATTAAGCTCCTTCTCATTGCTGGGATCCTGAACTTGTCGTTGGTTGTGAGCTTTTGAAGTGCCTGGGTTGCTTTCTGAACTTTAACAGGGGCCATTTCTGGAGCATTTTTTACCTGGGACGCGGGCGCTTCCTCTCTTGGCGACATGACGCGCGCACCTTTTAGACCGGTGTCGGGAGGCGCGCGCCTCTGGGAGGCGAAATTCAGGGCCTGATATTTGCTGACCAAAAGATCCCCCAACATCTATAATATCAGCTTCTGGTCGGTAATTCGATTCCAACAGCTTTCTTCTGCCATTTTTGAACACCATTTTATTGCCTAATTTTCTTATAACCTTCTTTCCCATGGCCTCTAACCTTTTTAGTCTTTGTGCCGAGGTTGTCAAGAGTTACGAGAAGGATTTATCGACATTCGTTTATTCTTTCAAGACCCATCCCAAAAATGATTTCATCAAAGATTTCGGATTTCGAATTCTTTTTACTTTGCGAACATTGAAGCCGGATTGGGACTTGTTGAAGGCTGCTGCAGCCTTCTGGGATTGTGATAGCCATGCATTCAACTTTTCGGCTAATGAAATGGTGCCGAATGTCGATGATTTTGGGGCCATTTTGGGTATGCCTTTGGCCGGTCGGATTTCCGTCCCTAAGTATCACCACGGTGTTGTTGATTCTTGGGTTGACCTTCTGAATCTCCCTGTTGGAGAGGTGAAGAAGATGATGCACGGGACCGTTGTTGACATAACTGAGCTTCCGATGTTTTTTCAGTTTGCATTCGGAAGATGTCGCGGTTCAGTCCTTTAAGAGAAATGCCATGGATGTCTGCCTTTTCAGCGAGGTTTTGTTTGTCACTCCTCTGGGTACTGCGGATGCCCAGTTGGCTGAAATCGTGTTGCAGGCGAAAGGACAACGACTCAGCATAATTCCGCTCGTTGTAGGAGAGACCTTGCATGGTTTGGACGAATTGCACCGTACGGGCGAGATGCGACGAGGAAGCCCCTTGCTTTTGACCATATGGCTTTAGGAGCATTTCAGACTTTATGTGTCAAATGGCGACCTTTCTCCTTTTGCTGTTCATAGGCGACGGTTGCTGATTAGAGATTTGACTGAAGAGGGTTGGAGGAGATTTTTTGCTTCTCGTCTTACAGATGACGTTGAGTGGTGCCCTTGGGGTCTTCGCCCTTTTTTGGAGTGGACCTCTGGTTTTCAGTACGTGGTTTTACCCGGGTTGAGAGATTCTTCGTTTTACCAACCAAAACGGGTTCTGAGGCAATTTGGCCGTCAACAGATAATTCCTTTTCCGAGGAACGGGAGGCTTCGTCCAGTTTCTTACATGGGTCCGGACATCTCGAATGAGCTTCAGTCGGCTTGGGGAGATGATCGTAACCGTTGGGCTTCCGCTTCTTTGCATCGGGGTAGTATTTTTCTTCCCGAGAGTTACTTGGATCATTTGCTTGGTACCATCTACCGCGGCATTACTTGGGTAGATTCTCTTCGCGCTGAATTGCTAGGGAAGGACTTTGAGCCTAGCAGTGCTTTGAGGTACAAGGAGGCTGTTGCTGATGTGAACAACATTCTGACCTACCCTTTTGGTACCCCTTTGGATGACTTTTATGCTCGGAGGCGTTCTGTTGCGCAGAAGGTTTCGGTCCGTATCAATGTTCCTAGACCTCCCAAGAAGAGTAGGATTGATGGTCGTTCGGGTGGTCCTTCGAAGGCCAAGAGAAAATTAGATTTTTCCTAGTACCCCCAAGAGATTGCAAGTAAAATAGACCACTTGTTAGGATTTTAATGTTTTAATGTCTTTTATTAGTTCAACAAAATCCGTTGTAATGATAAAAAATAATTCAAGAAATGAATAAAAATTGCATCTCGTTAATTTGAAATGATTTGGGTATTTGTTTATATTTTAGACCGCACCCGAAGGTTGCCTACGTTCCTCCAGTGTAGAGGCTCAGGTCTCCGTAGTTCAAACAAACGAAGACCTTTTCTTTTTTTTTGTGCACCCTATTTTTTGCCTAGACCGCCCTTTCGGGTTTTCAATCAAGCGGGCTTCTTTTTTGCACGTGCTCTAATTTTTTCCTAGGCCGCCCTTGCGGGTTTTCAACCTAACGAGCTCTTTTTTTTTTTTTTTTTGATGGTCTTAGACGTAAAATCTCTTCAACTTGTCGAGGTTGACTTCCTTTGGCAGCTGATCTCCGTCTAAATCCATGAGTCGGACTGCACCGCCGCTTAGTATCTTCTTGACTACGTATGGACCGATCCATCGGGGTCCCCATTTTCCAAGGGGGTTCATGGCATTAGGAGGGTGTTGTCTTAGGACCAAATCTCCCAAACTGATGTTTCGGGGCTTCACCTTTTTGTTGAAAGCCCTAGCCATTCTTTGTTTATAGGCCCTCGTACGTTCAATTGCCCTTAGCTTTTTCTCGTCGAGTAGGGCTAGTTGTTCATATCGACTTTGCATCCAATCGACTTCATTGACTTGGTTCTCGAGGAGGACCCATAGGGATGGGACTTCGAGCTCTATTGGGAGTACAGCTTCGGAACCATATACCAGTGCATAAGGAGTTTCTCCAGTCGCTGTCCGTATTGACATGCGGTAGCCCCATAATGCTAGAGGTAGCTTTTCGGGCCAATCCCTTCTGGTGGAGGCCATTTTCTTCACAATGGTCTCGATTGTCTTATTAGCTGCCTCGACCGCGCCGTTTGCTTGAGGGCGGTATGGAGATGACTTGTGCTTAGTAATATTATATTCTACCAGGAGCGCGTCCATCTCTTTCTCAAAGTGAGAACCGTTGTCTGAGATGATTTCATGAGGAACGCCGTACCGGCACATGATGTGGGTTTTTACGAATTCGGCCACTTTCTTGACGTTGAGAACTCGATAAGCCTGTGCTTCGACCTATTTTTGTAAAATAGTCCACGGCTACTAGGACGAAGATTGTCCGTTGCTGCCAGTAGGGTGAACTTTTCCGATGATATCTATGCCCCAACAAAAGAAAGGCCAAGGCGTGGTCATAAGTAGATGCGGAGATTACGAATCGGACCTATAATTGGAGAAGTAGCCCTTGTCAGTCTCGGTTCACACTTTCGGTCCATGAAGAGGTTGAGAACACACAGTTGGGCACACGACTCGAACCACATAAGAAAAAGACTCTTTTTTTTTATTTTATAAGTCGGAGAGAATGGGTCCCTTTTGGGGTTTCTAAGAAGATAATGGAATCGTCACACTAGTATATATACCATCTCGCGGTCCCATATACTCATCGGATTCCATCACGTTTGTGAATCCTACATGTGTCGGGATTAAACTAAATTAATGTAGTAAAGCATACATGCGGGGACGGATTTTTTATTTTCGTCCAAAATAACCACTTTTGGGGACAGATTTTTATTGCGTCCGTTTCAACAAGTTGGCATGTATGATTTGAAAACATTAGTTTAGGGAAATCTTGGTACATGGAAACCGACTTGGTCACGGAGTGTTAGACCCTAACTAGAATTGTGTGGTTTGTGCTCGGCTAAAGAGAGGCTTAAAGGTCACCCCCGTCATGTAGTCATGAACTACGCCACGGGCTGAGGTTTACCGCTTCGAAAGAGTCAAGGTCGAGTGGAGCTTGAAACTTTCTAGGACGGGCCTCGACGGGTTTGGGGTTGGACTTGTGTGACTCGATAGTGAGCAATTTATAGGAGTAATGTGCATGTAGTGTGAGGTCTATCACGTGACAATTTTTTTTTTTTTTTTTTTTTTTGAAAAGATAAGGTAAAGAAAACACATAAGCACGTAAATTACAACTCCCGAATCACTCGTGTGACCGGTAAATAAACACAAAGTTAAACAGTCCAAAGGTTCAATTCTGTTCTGATGCAGGCAACTGTGCCCACACCCCACTGTTCTGTTCAGTCACTGAAACCTGTTCTTGCCCTGGAAATTGGACAAGAAGCGCGCGCCTCGGGCTAGTGTTGTGGGAAGCGCGCGCCTGGCGCATTGTATCTGGGAGGCGCCCGCTTCTGGGCTAACCTATCAGATTATCAGAAACTTATGGACTCAGGGGATTGCCCTAGTCCTGATTGTATGATGAATGTCGCGACCCCGGACCCCGCGGGCCCCGGAACCGCGATCTGGACGTCGACTCTAAAACCAAAACTCAGAAATACTGAAGTTAAAAATTTCATTTGATACCAAAGAGGGTGATGATCCAAAGTTTTACAAAACCAAGTTTAATAAAACCAAATACAACTATCATAAACTTCCACAAGTTTATGCCCAACAAAATACAAATATACAAATTTTAGTGACGTCATTGTTTGGTATAACTATCCCAAAATGGTTACACATTTACATAATGTAAACCAACCTATAATAACCTTCCCCAAAAGAACGGATCCACACTCGACGTCCTCGCTCTCGTGATCAGCGAGACTAATCCTTAGCACCTGAGGGGGGGGGGGTTAAGGAAAAACAAAGATAAAAGAAAAGGGGGTGAGATAAATCTCAATAAGTTACTAATGCAACTACATGACATGCTATGATGCAATAAGCAATAAACAATAATAATTATCACATAGCACATAACAATTATCATATATCAGATAGCAGCGGAAATAAACACATAACAAAGGATATAGCCAAGGTTTTCCAAACCGGAACATCCAAATAAAGGATCGCTGCGCAGCTTCAATAATCAACAATCATCATCTTCATAATAGCATGAAAGCCGAAGAGAAAACCCCGGTACCGGAACCAATAACCATAAAAGAAGTTTCACAAGGGACGGGAGACATGCCACAAAGTCATGCTCCAAGTAAAGCTAAAATGCACACAAAGGAGCTAGCTCTTCTCACATCCAAGGCCAATCTGGAGGAGGGTAATAAGGGGGCAAAACAATGGTCAACATCACAATGGACTTGGCCGTGCCATCATAATGTTTCGCATCGCCCAAACACACACAAATACCAGCTGGACTTTCACGTAAAGGTTGAGTAATAAATACTAGCTTAATTAGACAACTTAAGGTTCCAAAGTAGGGAACCATACCAAGAAGGCACCAAGAAAGTGAAATGAACCAACAACACACAATTAAAGTGTTCCAACAATCTTAACAATGATAACACAATTCCCATATCACATTTGACCACAAAGGATCCAATTAATTCGAGCACTCTACCAAATTTACTTACTCATATCGAAGAGCTTAAGGAGAGCTTTAAAACGGTAATTTATACGCCTAAAACGGAGTTCAGGTGAATAAGATATGACTCTCGAAAGTTGGACCAAAAAGGGGGATAAATTCATAACAGGGGAGGGGGGTGCGCTCGCCTCCTAAGGGAGGGATGCGCGCGCCTCCTAGATCAGTTGGAAAATCGAGTTGGGAGAAGGAGAGGGTGCGCGCGCTTCATAAAAATGGGTGCGTGCGCCTCCATCCGACAGAAGCACAATTGATTAAGGATGGCATAAGGGTGCGCGCGCCTCCTAAGGGAGGGATGCGCGCGCCTCCTTGCCCGGAAGGGCGATTTCCGGCCAAAAGTTCTGGGTTTCCACCATTAACTACCCCAAATCCAATACACACCAATTCTTTACCGTTTCTAACACTACCAAGAAGGGAACTAAGGTACCTACACCATTTTGAGCCAAAAGAACTCCAACAACATTATCTAGGGCCTCACTCAAGGGTGATTCAAATGCCAAAATTTCACAAAATGAACAAAAAGCAAATCACTCCCAAATCAACCCAAGATGCAATAAATGACATTCATAACATCAAATAAACATGGAGTAGCATTTCTAGCATAAAATAGGGGGAAAAGCAACTTACCCGGATTTCTCAAAGTTGACGGAATTCAAATCTTTTTGGCTTCCTACGATCCTATCGACGATCTAAACAATGTTCACGTTTTAAGAAATGAGAGAAGATGAGAGGAAGAAGGAGAAAATGAAGAGAGAAGAAGAAGGAAGAAAAATGCTTACCTTGGAGAGAGAGAGAGATTTGTCTGGGAGAGAGAAGAGAGTGAGGGAGATGGAGTGTGAGAAGGAGAAGGGGAGGAGTAGGGAGGGAGTAGGGAAATAATTTAAAAGAGTTACACTTAGGCCCCCCCCCCTCCACTACACTACACACAAGCACTACACTCCCTACTAACAATTAAGACCCAACAAATCTACACTAGCACAATGGCCCAAATAAAATGCTAGGCACAAATGATTATAACACATAAATTGCACACATAAATTTTTAAATAAATAATAATTTAAATAAATAAATAAGCAAATAATTAAATAAAAATCATTTAATTGCTAATAAAATAGAGCCTAGATTTCGGGTCGTGACATTCACTCCCCCTTAAAGAAAATTCGACCCGAATTTTAACGAGACTTACCTTAAACAAAAAGCCACGGAAATTTCCTCTCGATCTCATCTCGGAGCTCCCACGTCGACTCCTCGATATTATGATTTCTCCAAAGGACTCTAACCAACGCAATGCTTTTGCTCCTCAACTCTTGGACTTTGGAATCTAAGATCCGAACAGGTCGTTCCTCATAAGACATATCTGGCTCAATATCTTCCGGTATCCTCGGTAACACGTGAGACGGATCATGAACATACTTCCGAAGCATACAAACGTGGAAAACATTATGCAACCGGTCTAAAGATGGCGGCAACGCAAGACGATACGCAAGAAGTCCCACCTTTCCCAAAATCTCAAACGGACCAATAAACCTCGGAGCCAACTTGCCTTTCTTCCCAAAACGACGAATACCCACCTTCGGAGATACCTTCAAGAATACCAAATCACCAACCTGAAAACTAAGATCTCGCCTTCGGTTATCTGCATAGCTCTTATGTCGACTCTGGGCTGTCTTCAATCTATCCCGGATAACTTTAACGTTCTCAACCGAATCCCGAAGCAAATCAATACCCAAAACTTTCGCTTCACCAACCTCATCCCAACAAATAGGCGATCTACACTTTCTTCCATACAAAGCCTCAAACGGTGCCATCTCGATACTAGCCTGATAACTGTTGTTGTAAGAGAATTCCACTAGCGATAGGTGCGAATCCCAAGAATCGGAAAAATCTATCGAACACGCTCGCAACATATCCTCAAGAATCTGAATAGTCCTCTCGGATTGACCATCGGTCTGAGGATGAAAAGCCGTACTGAATCGCAAATCTGTACCCAAAGCTTCCTGAAATGCCTTCCAGAATCTAGAAGTAAACCTCGGGTCTCGATCTGACACAATGCTAACCGGAACCCCATGCAATCTCACAATCTCATCGATATAAAGGGTCGCGAGCTTCTCCATCGAATATCTGATGTCAATAGGCAAGAAATGAGCACTCTTGGTCAATCTATCCACGATTACCCAAACACTGTCATACTTCCTACGGGTACGAGGCAGTCCCGTAACGAAATCCATAGTCACATGCTCCCATTTCCACTCGGGAATCTCTAACGGCTGAAGCAATCCCGCGGGTCTCTGATGCTCGGCTTTGACCTGCTGACAAGTTAAACACTTCGAAACATATTCGGCTATCTCCCTTTTCATATTAATCCACCAAAATTGTTGCTTCAAATCCTTATACATCTTCGTACTGCCCGGATGAATAGTATACCTCGATTTGTGACCCTCATCAAGAACTCTCTGTTTAATTCCATCAACATCAGGAACACACAAACGACCACGGAAAGTCAAAACTCCCACCGGGCTAATAGAAAAATCCTCGAAGTTCTTTTCCTTCAATTTACCCATTATCTTCATCAACTCGGGATCCTCTTTCTGAGCTTCCTTTATCCTCTGAATTAGGGTCGGAGATACCTTAATATTCGCAAAAATAGCCCCATGTCTCGATTCACGAGGAGACCAATCTCGAACATCCTCAAGCATTTTCCATTCACGAACCATCATCGAAGCCACATAAGACTTTCTACTAATCGCATCGGCTACCACATTCGCCTTTCCCGGGTGATAAGAAATCGTACAATCATAATCCTTCAACAATTCCATCCATCGGCGCTGTCGGTTGTTCAACTCTTTCTGAGAGAAAAGGTACTTCAAACTCTTGTGATCGGTAAAAATTTCAAACTTCGCTCCATAAAGATAGTGCTTCCATTTGTGCAACGCAAATACAATAGCCGCTAACTCCATATCATGAGTCGGGTAATTCTGTTCACTCGGGGTCAACTTCCTCGAAGCATAAGCAATCACTTTTCCATTTTGCATCAACACACAACCCAAACCCTCTTTCGAAGCATCACTATAAATTACCAACCCATCGCTCCCATTAGGTAAAGTCAAGATCGGTGCGGTAGTCAACCTCTTCTTCAATTCCTTGAAACTCTTGTCACATTTCCCGGTCCACACAAACGGAACATTCTTTCGGGTCAACTGAGTCATCGGAGTAGCAATCCTCGAAAACCCTTCAATAAAACTTCGGTAATAACCGGCTAAACCCAGAAAACTACGAATCTCGGTCACTGACTCGGGTCTCTTCCAATCCACTATAGCTTCAATCTTAGACGGATCCACAGAAATCCCATCTTTAGAAATCACATGACCCAGAAATGACACCTTCTCGAGCCAAAATTCGCATTTACTAAACTTCGCAAATAATTTCTCCCTCGCAAGAACCGATAAAACTGTCCTCAAATGCTGCTCGTGCTCATCTCGAGATTTCGAATAAACAAGAATGTCGTCGATGAAAACCACCACGAACGAATCAAGATAGGGATGGAAAATCCGGTTCATCAAATCCATAAATACGGCCGGCGCGTTAGTCAACCCAAGCGGCATAACTAAGAACTCATAATGACCATACCGAGTGCGAAAAGCAGTCTTCGGAATATCCTCCGATCGAACCTTCAACTGATGGTATCCACTCCTCAAATCAAGCTTAGAGAAAACCACGGACCCTTGAAGCTGATCAAACAAATCATCAATATGCGGTAGAGGGTACTTATTCTTCACCGTAACCTGATTCAACTTTCGGTAATCGATGCACAACCTCAACGAACCATCTTTCTTCCGCACGAACAAAACCGGTGCTCCCCACGGGGAAACACTAGGGCGGATAAACCCTCGATCAAGCAACTCTTGCAACTGAACCTTCAATTCTTTCAACTCGGCGGGAGCTAACCTATAAGGCGCTTTCGAAATCGGAGCCGAACCCGGCAAAAGATCTATACCAAATTCTATCTCACGATCGGGAGGCATCTCATACTCGGTAGAGAAAACATCGGGAAATTCCCGAACTACCCGAACACTATCAAAACTAGGGGATTCTTTCCTAGTATCAAGAACACTAGCCAAATACCCCTCGCAACCACTATGCAATAATTTCCTCGCTTTCATAAAAGAAATTAAGCGAATCTTCCTACTCAGAGGACTAGCCTCAAACACAAATTTAGGCACATCGGGAATAGAAAAAGTAACAGTTTTCTTACGGCAATCAACGGAAGCATGAAACTTGCTCAACCAATCCATACCCAAAATGACATCAAAGTCTTGGATAGGAAGAACTACCAAATCCGCACAAAGGACTCGACCACAAATAACCACATCACAAGCACGAAAGACTCGATCAGAAATCAAGCATTCTCCTATAGGGGTCGACACCTCTAGCACGTACGGTAAGGACTCGAATGCAGCATTTAACATGGAAGCAAATTTCACAGAAATGTATGAATGAGATGATCCTGGATCTACTAACGCTCGTGCGCTCACATTAGACACAGAAATAATACCTCCAATAACGGATGGATCATCGGTCGCTTGTTGTTGATTCATTGCAAACACTTTCCCTTGGACCTTGGGCTTCCCGGCGGCATCCCTTTTCTGACCCTGATTAATACCAACTCCGGACCCGGATGCTTGACCTCTACCTCTCGGGCAATCTTTTACAAAGTGACCATTTGTCCACATTTTGTGCACCTTCCTTGCTTCTTCCAACACCGGTCCTCAGAATGACCTTCCTTTTGACAATACGAACAAAGCCTCAAAATTTGGCTCCCTTGGTTCCCGGAAGTGGTACCCGGGTTTCTTGAGATCGGTTGCCCTCGGGACTGAGATTGTCCCCCAAAGTTACCTCGATTTTCAATCCTTGGTTGTGATTTGCTCTGCGCTCCTTGCTTACTCGGGTTGGCCACCTCGGTCTTCCTTTTATGCACCCCAATGTCTTGCTCTATTAACTTAGCCGAGTATTGTGCTATAGACAACACACCTTGCTCTAGGTTGAGTAGCTCGATCTCCTTTCGGTTTTGGTCAACAACCGGAATGAAATGCTCCTTGAATTTGCGCACGAACAACTCCCACGCATACACCGTGTGAGTATCATCCCAAGTAGCTTTAACACCCTTCCACCAATGCTCGGCGGCTCCCACAAGCTTGTAAGCCGCGAACCGGACCTTGTCCTCATCCGAACACCCAAACACCTCATAAATCTTCTCCATAGACTCAATCCACAACTCAGCCTTCCTTACATCGGGCTCCCCATTGAATTCAATCGGTTTCAACTTCAGAAATTGCTCCAATCCATAACGGGGTGGTGCTTGTTCTACCCTTGGACCTTGATCATGTATCGCCTTCATGGCCGCCTCAAACATGCCTTGAAACATGGCACGGGCTTCTTCCCTTGTATCATTCTGATTCTGTGTCCCACTAGCACCTCCTCTGTTTCTTCTTCCAGACATTGAGAACAATTACCTGCATAAAACATCAACCGTTAATCACTCCGCACACTACTACCCACCTAGTCATACTAATCCACCTAGACTTATACATAGAGCTAATGCCATAGCTCTGATACCAACTGTCGCGACCCCGGACCCCGCGGGCCCCGGGACCGCGATCTGGACGTCGACTCTAAAACCAAAACTCAGAAATACTGAAGTTAAAAATTTCATTTGATACCAAAGAGGGTGATGATCCAAAGTTTTACAAAACCAAGTTTAATAAAACCAAATACAACTATCATAAACTTCCACAAGTTTATGCCCAACAAAATACAAATATACAAATCTTAGTGACGTCATTGTTTGGTATAACTATCCCAAAATGGTTACACATTTACATAATGTAAACCAACCTATAATAACCTTCCCCAAAAGAACGGATCCACACTCGACGTCCTCGCTCTCGTGATCAGTGAGACTAATCCTTAGCACCTGGGGGGGGGGGTTAAGGAAAAACAAAGATAAAAGAAAAGGGGGTGAGATAAATCTCAATAAGTTACTAATGCAACTACATGACATGCTATGATGCAATAAGCAATAAACAATAATAATTATCACATAGCACATAACAATTATCATATATCAGATAGCAGCGGAAATAAACACATAACAAAGGATATAGCCAAGGTTTTCCAAACCGGAACATCCAAATAAAGGATCGCTGCGCAGCTTCAATAATCAACAATCATCATCTTCATAATAGAATGAAAGCCGAAGAGAAAACCCCGGTACCAGAACCAATAACCATAAAAGAAGTGTCACAAGGGACGGGAGACATGCCACAAAGTCATGCTCCAAGTAAAGCTAAAATGCACACAAAGGAGCTAGTTCTTCTCACATCCAAGGCCAATCTGGAGGAGGGTAATAAGGGGGCAAAACAATGGTCAACATCACAATGGACTTGGCCGTGCCATCATAATGTTTCGCATCGCCCAAACACACACAAAATACCAGCTGGACTTTCACGTAAAGGTTGAGTAATAAATACTAGCTTAATTAGACAACTTAAGGTTCCAAAGTAGGGAACCATACCAAGAAGGCACCAAGAAAGTGAAATGAACCAACAACACACAATTAAAGTGTTCCAACAATCTTAACAATGATAACACAATTCCCATATCACATTTGACCACAAAGGATCCAATTAATTCGATCACTCTACCAAATTTACTTACTCATATCGAAGAGCTTAAGGAGAGCTTTAAAACGGTAATTTATATGCCTAAAACGGAGTTCGGGTGAATAAGATATGACTCTCGAAAGTTGGACCAAAAAGGGGGATAAATTCATAACAGGGGAGGGGGGTGCGCTCGCCTCCAAAGGGAGGGATGCGCGCGCCTCCTAGATCAGTTGGAAAATCGAGTTGGGAGAAGGAGAGGGTGCGCGCGCTTCATAAAAATGGGTGCGTGCACCTCCGTCCGACAGAAGCATAATTGATTAAGGATGGCATAAGGGTGCGCGCGCCTCCTTGCCCGGAAGGGCGATTTCCTGCCAAAAGTTCTGGGTTTCCACCATTAACTACCCCAAATCCAATACACACCAATTCTTTACCGTTTCTAACACTACCAAGAAGGGAACTAAGGTACCTACACCATTTTGAGCCAAAAGAACTCCAACAACATCATCTAGGGCCTCACTCAAGGGTGATTCAAATGCCAAAATTTCACAAAATGAACAAAAAGCAAATCACTCCCAAATCAACCCAAGATGCAATAAATGACATTCATAACATCAAATAAACATGGAGTAGCATTTCTAGCATAAAATAGGGGAAAAGCAACTTACCCGGATTTCTCAAAGTTGACGGAATTCAAATCTTTTTGGCTTCCTACGATCCTATCGACGATCTAAACAATGTTCACGTTTTAAGAAATGAGAGAAGATGAGAGGAAGAAGGAGAAAATGAAGAGAGAAGAAGAAGGAAGAAAAATGCTTACCTTGGAGAGAGAGAGAGATTTGTCTGGGAGAGAGAAGAGAGTGAGGGAGATGGAGTGTGAGAA
Source organism: Campanula takesimana (assembly GCA_026119855.1). NCBI lineage: Eukaryota > Viridiplantae > Streptophyta > Magnoliopsida > Asterales > Campanulaceae > Campanula > Campanula takesimana. The sequence goes on from JAOWBW010000072.1 coordinate 1,413,755, forward strand.
GGAGAAGGGGAGGAGTAGGGAGGGAGTAGGGAAATAATTTTAAAGAGTTACACTTAGGCCCCCCCCTCCACTACACTACACACAAGCACTACACTCCCTACTAACAATTAAGACCCAACAAATCTACACTAGCACAATGACCCAAATAAAATGCTAGGCACAAATGATTATAACACATAAATTGCACACATAAATTTTTAAATAAATAATAATTTAAATAAATAAATAAGCAAATAATTAAATATAAATCATTTAATTGCTAATAAAATAGAGCCTAGATTTCGGGTCGTGACAATGAAACCCCTGCAATGTTTGTTACCATGAAATAATAGGAAGAATAGGAAGAACACATGGAAGGCGGGCGATTCTGGAATTTGACGCGGGACGCGCGCGCTTTGAACCATGAAGGTCCGAGGCGCGCGCTTCCCATATCAATTTCCAGAATGCCCAGAAAAGTGAATTATGAACAGAAACACAAGTTTAACCCTCAAGCAATCCCCAGCGGAGTCGCCACTGTAGATACCCCGGGGGTGGAGGCCGCGGCTTTAGGCTAGAGCGCGCGAGCTCGTCCTAGGATGTCTAATTGTGTTTTAGAGTCACCACCCACGTTTTTGAGGAACGTAAGAAAACCTAATGTTTATGAGCCTAAGTTTGATTTATGAAAACAGAGATTCTTTAGGATGAGGGGTTCGGGGGTTAGGTTACGAAATGGGAAGTACTTAAACACCCATTTCGCCCGAGCAAAGTCGGTCTTGTTTGTTAATAATTCACTTTAAAGATAAATGTGTTCTTCCTGTTTGAATGATGATAAAAAAGGGGTTTTAAAGTTTAAAATGTAGGGAGATGACTCCTAGGCCAATTCAATGTTATGAAAGGACCATTGGTGTCATGTCCCAAGTGGTTTTGGGGTGATTGCACATTTGATTGAAGAAGAAGAAGAAGAAGAAGAAGAAGAAGAAGAAGAAGAAGAAGAAGAAAGTTTAAGACATTTACCTATAGTATCCTTCAAAGAGAATCTCTTGAAAAGCCTTGAAGAAGAGGTTGAATACTTGGAGAGAACACTTCTTAAGGTACAATGTTTTTTAGTTGAAAAAGGTCTAATAGAAGTCCCAAGGAAAAGTCTAGAAAAGAAGTGAGGAAAAAGGTCCCTTCCAATGATGGATTGGAGGGGCTTTTATAGTTGAAAGAGGGGATTTTTTGGAGCCAAACAGAGTCTCCAAAAATCTTTCCCGGGCAAAATCATGTATAATGAGCAAGGGAGAGATTCTTGGGCATAATCTGTAACTGACACACCCCAGAAGCGCGCGCATCCCACATAGGCGGCGGAAGGCGCGCGCGTCTGGCCTCAAGAGGCGGAGGCGCGCGACTCTGAAAAGCAATTTTTGACAGAATGGACTAGAAAGTTAGAACTGTTATTCAGTTTAGTCCCGGGACTTAACAGAGTCCGTCTGGAACTTAACCAAAGTAACAAAAAATAACAGAAAACACTTAAAAGAGGGAGAAACACAAAATCAAGTGTGCAATCAGGGTGAGCGGTCCAAGGCAGGGTGTCTGCAGAGGGTTAGACTTGTGTTGAAATCATCATCGTTATTCTTAAAATTCTGCATTTTGTAATATAATCTGTTCCCAGACTGAGATACCTCGTACGAGGGATTCGTTGTCTCGTACGAGACATCTCAGTTCTGTCCGGCTGATCTGGTTCTCTGTTTTGAAAAAGGATTTTTGTTTGGTTCAAACACGTACACAGGGTTTCAGATCTGCTCCCCCCTCTTTTTCTGAGTCTTAGGATCTTCCTAACGACGAAGAAACTCCCCTAATATCATAAGGCTAACCTTTGTTTTGCAGGAGTACTTGCTAAATGCTTTATTCTCTGCTGTGCTTATGTTTGCCTTTTGTGTGAACTACGACGGCCTGAGTTCCTCCACAAGAGGGAAACGTAGGTAGCCACTTGGCTCGGCCATTGCATGTTTTTGTTTTGTTTCAAAATAAGAAAAACTTTCTATTTTTTCTTTGTCACCTAGATCTTGACTCTCACACACGTGCACACATGTAGAATAATTGCACTACATACCCTTCAACCCGGGTCCCAATCGGAGGATGGATGTCGGTCCGCACCCCCATTCTAACGAATGGCCCTTGCTGGTCTCTCCAAAGATGGTGTACCCACTCCGTGAGACGCTCCTAGACTGTGCTCATGGGGAGCCTTAGCTGTACGCCTTGCATCAACCTCATGCATACATACTAGTTAATAAGACACTCCTCGAGACCGGTCGGTTCGATTCTTAGTGTTGTTTTAATCTTTGCCCAAGATAACGCATTTTCTACAATCTATAATCCTCCCTTCATGAATTATTGACGAATGTCCCTTCGGTTAAATTGTTAGACAAAGGGTTGAAATGATGAGATGAGAATTTTTCTATGAGGATTCGAGTCTAGTCTCTCTCACATCAAAACCCCGCGTTTGGCAATGTTCCTTTCGGTTGTCCTTTACAAGAATTCATAAGGTTTGATTGCATTAAAAGCGTTATTTAACAAAGTGCAAAACAACTACAGAATCACTTAGGTTTGGCTAATTGAATGGTGGATTCCGATGAGAATATGGGACCTTTGCCCGAATTTTCCATTTGGGAAAGTGCAATACAGGTGAAAAACAAGGGGCTCATATTCTAGGGTGAGAGAATCCACTGTTCCAGGATGAACTAGATAGTAACCTCTCAAAATGGATTAAATTCCGTCCGACCAATAGGGTTAAAATCTGCAAATCTGACTATCAAGTTAGATGTCTCGTACGAGACATCTCTCCTTTTATGTGATTCTGCCGTGTTTGGTCAGCCTATCTCATAAAAGCCGACTTGTTGGGACCCCAGCTTGGATTTGACACAGTTTCTGCACTCTAGGTCCGTCCGATCAGTAAAGTAGCTCTACGCTCCTGATATAATGCCCACTCGCATGGAAATGTCTCTCAGAGAAATATCTAAAAGTCTGCGCTTCAAGATGGAAGCCACCGGAGGTGGGAAGGAAGGCCTGCCCAACGAAGAGGCCCCGGAAATCAATATCATGCAAGAATTTCGCTTCAGAGGGCTCGACTATGCCTCTTACTATGCTCACGATCAAGGCGTCGATGACCAAGTCAGAAAGCATAACGAGCAAAGCGAAAAAGACTGGTCTGAGATCGAGAAAATGATTGACGGAAGTAAGCTTGAAATACTACAAGCCAAATACAATGAAATGAATAAATGGTACAATTCCGCCATCAAGAGGGCTCAGAATTTGGAAGACAACCAAGAAAAGGTCATCAACGATGAGGTGGGTAACTACATCATCCTACTTTATCATGACCTAAAGAACCAATTGGGGGAGGAACATAACCATCACCTCAATGTCATGAGGGACCACTACGAGTGCCTCATACAAAGCCTCCAACCCAAGCCGCCAAGAGTCTACACAGATTTAAGTCAAATCCCACTTGGGAGAGTGTTCCGTGAGCTTGAGAGGGAAGGCAAGCTAGCACCAATGAGAGGGTACAAACCCAAGTATGAGGGAGCCGGAAAGGCCTTGCACCTGTATTGCTACTACCATCAGTGCCGCGGTCACCACACCGACAAATGCAACAACTTGAGGGATAAGATCCAAGATCTTATCGACCTAGGCACTCTCTCCAGATAATAGACAATGGAATCAGCCTCGCGTTGAAGAATGAGGGGTCCAAGCCTCACGCTCCTTTTCCACTCCATTAGTTAGAAATTAGATAGTTTAGTTATTTACTCTATTTCATAGATTAGACGTTTCTTTCTTTTTCTTTAAATAAACTAGTTGTTTTTCGCTCTTTAAGGGATAGTACTCACCCGAGAAACATTGTGGGTGAGAGCATGCCCTCCTATCAATTTCAACTTTTAGTAATAGTTAGTTTCTTTTAAGTTTCTTACATTCTTTGTATTTTTCAAAAGCAAAGTAGTGTAGAGATGGTAGAAGTGCATAATGAAAATGACTATTCCAAGGCGATTCCATTCTCCGAAACACGCCCAGTACTTAACATGATGCTAGAAGAAGGGTACTTCCCCGATCTTGGACGTAGCAAGCATTTACAAGGGATAAAAGAACCACCACCTGTCGTTCTATACCCCCCAGAATATGGTCTGGGGTATGTGTCGCCACTCAAGGGCATCCCTAAGGAAGAAAGAGATTGGACCTCATACATAGTGCCACTAGCATCGCCCTATCGAAAGACTCTAAACGGGTACTTTATACGCGAGGGGGAAAACTTGCCATACATCATGTTCCATGAACCATGGATCGACCATAAGGGGAAGCGCCAACCGGGCTTTGAAATATTCAACGATTGTGATCCATACTCACTTGAAACGGAACCGATGCAATTCTTGTGGCTACCTCGAGAATTAGGGGGTACCAAGGCCAAAGCATTCAGTGAGTGGGACTTTGTGTTGAGAGAAGACCTACTGCACCAATTTGTCAACCTTTGCAAGCTAGAGGACACTCAGATCAATGCCATAGACAAGGGGGACACTCCAAACCAAGACAACACTAGGCTCATCAAGAAGTGTGATGAGCCCATCCAGAACTGGTACACAACTGGGGGACCCATAGCAAGTGAAGACTTCCTGATCAAAGAGTTAGGATATACTCCCCATCCCCATAGAGAAAGAAAATTTGTAACTCTTACCTTAGAGTCAGATACCGCTACCGATGAGCTCACCCAAGAGGACTTGGATGTTATCACGGAACGTGTATTCCCCTACTTTCTTAATGAAAACATAGATCTTTCCAAGTATCCTGAGATTGCTAGCGTCATAAATGATGAATTAACTAATAACTCTAACGAATTAGATAATAATGAGTCATATGACGAGATAGATCAAGAAAACGAACAAATATTAAAAGAAATTAATAAGCAAGTAGTTCATTATGGCGGAAATGGTCCTATTGATGCCGAAGAAATGCAAACAGTTAATCTGGGGACGGACGATGATCCGAAAGAGACCTAGATTGGCAGTTTCTTCAAGGGAGAAGACCGACAAGCCCTCATAGCGCTTCTCCGAGAATTCGTGGATGTGTTCGCTTGGTCCTACAAAGATATGCCGGGGCTAGCCAATTCGATTGTTGAACATAAGATACCGCTGCTTTCAGATTCAAAGCCAGTCAAGCAGAAACTCTACAGAATTAAACCCGAGTGGTCGGTACAAGTCAAACAAGAGATAGAGAAACTCCTAAGTGTCGGGTTCATCAAAGTGATAGAGTATCCAACCTGGTTGGCTAATACTGTACAGGTTTACAAGGCAAATGGAAAGGTCCGCGTCTGTGTTGATTTCGGTGATCTCAACAGAGCATCTCTGAAAGATGATTTTCATCTTCCTAACATAGACATGCTCGTTGACAATACCGCAAAATATGAACTCCGTTCATTCGTAGATGGATTCGCCGGTTACAACCAGATCCTCATGGCCGAGGAAGACTAACGCAAACAACGTTCACCACATCTTGGGGGACGTTCTGTTATACAGTCATGCCATTCGGACTCAAAAATGCCAGAGCCACTTATCAGAGAGCTGTAACTGCACTGTTCCATGACATGATACATAAAGAGATGGAGGTGTACGTTGATGACATGATCATACACTCCAAAGTTCCCGATGGGCAACACTTCATCGACCTCAGAAAATTCTTTGAAAGGTTGAGACACTACAAGATGAGACTTAATCCGGCCAAGTGCACATTTTGGGTAGTGAAAGGAAAAGTCCTTGGGTACATGGTCACCGAGCATGGTATAGAAGCGGATCCCGCTAAGATCAAAGCCATCATTGACATGCCTCCACCTAAGACACAAAAATAAGTCAAGGGATTCATGGGTTGCCTTCAATACATTAGTCGTTTCATTAATCAGCTCATGACGATGTGCGAGCCCATTTTTAAGCTCCTCAAGAAGAATGCATTCCTAGAATGGACCGAAAAATGCCAAGATGCCTTCGAAAAAGTCAAAGAATACTTGGTAAATCCGCCAGTATTGGTCCCACCGCATAAAGAGAAACCGTTGACCTTGTACCTCACAGTCAATGACACTGCACTAGGGGCTATGCTAGCGCAAGAGCAACCAAATTCGAAGAAAGAGAATGACGTGTACTTTGTTAGTTGTCGCTTCCAAGGGGCTGAATTGAATTACTATGCATTAGAAAAGTCATGTGCTACACTGGTATGGGTAGCTGAGAGACTAAAACCGTACATGGAAGCGTTTCATGTACAACTGATTACCCGAATGGACCCAATGAAGTACATTTTCGAGAAGTCGCATGTCTCCTCTAGAATAGCCAAATGGTACTTTATGCTCGTGGGGTACGATATCACTTACATCATACAAAAATCCGTGGGAGGAAGAGTCTTTACTAATCATTTAGCCAAATTTCCATGTGATGAAGCGAAAGGGGAAGACCCGCGATTCCCTGATGAGGATATAATGGCAATAGAAGAAAATAAGTGGCAATTATTTTTTGATGGCGCTGCCAATAAACGGGGATATGGCATTGGCATGTTACTAGTAGATCCCTCATATTTATACACTCCACTCGCAATCCGCCTTGAGTTTGAGGCCACTAACAATATTGCTGAGTATGAAGCTTTCATAGCAGGGCTTGAAGCAGATTTAGAAAGAAATGTGACCGAACTAGAAGTGTACGGAGATTCACAACTTATAATCTATCAGTCACTCAAGAAGTGGAAGGTACAAGATCCTACACTCCAGAAATATAATGACCATCTCCAAGACTTGGTCAAACAGTTCAAAAAAGTTACTTTCTACTATCTTCCTAGAGATAAGAACCGCTTAGCAGACTCGCTAGCCATGCTAGCATCACTAGTGGAGATTCCCGAATGGACTGAGGTCAAAACCTTCAAAGTCGCAAGACGAACGACTCCTGCTTATCACTCAATCATAGACTTGCATGACTGCAAAGAAGAGTATGACTCTGTTTTCGTGAATACCTTGGACGATAAACCTTGGTATTATGATGTATGGTGTTTCCTCCTAGACGGAACATTCCCATCAGACGCATCACCTAAAGCGAAGATAGCCCTCAAACGGTTTGCGGCCCAATTCATTATTATAGGTGATCGCCTCTACAAGAAACACCACAAGCAGTGCTTACTCTGTGCTGATGGACCAAGTCTATCAAGGAGTCTGTGGAACCCACATCAATGGCAATATGCTAGCGAAGAAAGTCATCCAACTAGGGTACTATTGGGCTACAATGGAAGCCGACTGCACCGACATGGTTAAGAAATGCCAAAAATGCCAGATACATGCTAACTTACAACATGCACCACCGTCCGTGTTATACCCCATAACATCCGCTTGGCCATTTTCTACATGGGGAATAGACGTCATTAGCAAAGTCTCACCGACAGGTCATAATGGACACTCATTCGTGTTGGTCACCGTTGATTACTTCACTAAGTAGATCGAGGCTCAATCCTACAAAGTCTTAAATGCCAAAAAGGTAGCTGAGTTCATTAAGACCAACATCATATGCCGATATGGGGTACCTCATGAGATGATATCTGACAACGGCACACACTTTGAGAAAGAATGTGACCAACTACTTGCAGAGTACAAGATAGAGAGACATCAGTCGACACCGTACCGACCACAAACCAATAGAGCAGTCGAAGCTGCTAACAAAACCATAGAGACCATCATTAGAAAATGGCTAAAACTGGTAGAGACTGGCCCGATAAGCTACCTTTTGCACTCTGGGGCTACCGTACTTCAATCCGCACGGCCACCGGTGAAACTCCCTACGCCCTAACCTATGGGATGGAAGCAGTGCTACCAATCGAATTAGAGGTACCATTACTAAGGGTTCTCCTAGAAAACCAAGTGAATGAAGTCGCATGGTTGAACAGCCGTTATGAACAACTAGCCCTGCTAGATGAATGACGACTTCGAGCCACCGAGCATATCTAAGCGTATCAACGGAGAATGGCCCGAGCATTCAATAAGAAAGTCAAATCCAGAAACATCAAAGAAGGGGACCTTGTCCTACGCGAACATCGTCCTGGACCATTCAATCCTATGGGAAAGTGGGAACCAAGATGGATAGGCCCTTACTTAGTCAAGAAGCTATTCTCCGGAGGAGCGGTAGAACTCGCAGACCTAGATGGAGATCAACTGCCGAAGCCCGTCAATATGGACAAGCTGAATAAGTACTACTCGGAACTCTATCCCCTATCTCAAAAAAAAAAGAGAGAAAGCTTTCTAGGTTGAAAACCCAAAAGGGCGGCCTAGGCAAAAGTTAGAGCCAAAGGAATGAGAAAAGAAGCCCGCTAGATTGGAAACCTGAAAGGGCGGTCTAGGAAAAAATCAGGGTGTGCATAAAAAAAAAGGATAAGGGACAGTCTCGTATGAGATACCTATGTCTCATATGAGACATGGCAGATAGTAGACATATTTTTCTCTTTGTTTAACAAGAACTACGATGACCTGAGCTCCTTATTTAATTGATGTAAAAGGAGAACGTAGGCAGCCTTTTGGTCCGATCTATTCAATAAATAAAATCAAAATCTTGTCTTCTTATTAACTGAACGCATTTCGAGAAAGCAATAGGAAAATTTCTAACACGAATACCAACTTGCAAAAGAAAATAAATAAAATACTAAAAATCTAAACATTGGTCTATCTATTGCAATCTCTCGATACTCCTAAGGATCTATCTCTTCCTTGACTTAGTAGGGGCTTGACCACGGTCCGCCTTGGCATTCCTCTTCCTCTTGTGTAAAGGTATCTTGAAACCGGGAGGAACGTTAAGTCTACTGAACACCGAGGGAGTCAGTCTTGCAAACACATGGGGCCTATCTAGAGCTTGAAATTTACCGGAAAGTCTGTTTGCTCTCATCTCGTAAAAGTCACTATCCAGAAAATATTGAGTGGCATCTACTCTGACATTAGAAGGATCCTCCACAGCTTCCTTCTTCCTCAAATTTAAGCTAGGCTCGAATTGGTCCCCCAACAGAGAGCAGCAGATCTCATCAATACCCTCGATACTGGGATGGAGTTCCTTCAAAAACCAATCCAAATATTTTTCAAACAAATAGATGCTCCCCCTATCATGACGAAGATTGGTCTAACGGTCCATGGTGGTGCCTTATCCCCAACCGCGAGCCAAGCTCGTAGAGAACTCTGATTCCATAAAAGAAATGTCTTGAGGCCGTCCCCCTAACGCGAAAGTGTCTTGCTGTTGACCAAATTGTCGCATTACCCTACGACCAAAATAGAAAGAGGAATCCCTCAAACCCGGAAGGACGACCCAGTCGTACCCAAGGGTATTAGCTACAAACCGCTTCACCTTCCTAAAGGATGGGCACCAAGCAATATCATCAGTCTCCACTTTGGCAAAAAGATGGGCCCACTCCTCAATGCTGAGACCCTTCACCAATAGTCTCCGCCTATGGAAAGTATAAGGAGAATACTCGGTCGGAGAGTCCAACAATTTAAAATTTTCTCTAAGCCAAATAGTCAATAATAATGGACTTCCCTGAGTCATGGAGCCGTTCGGTGTAGATCATCAAGACCATGAAGGGTCTCCCCTAAGATAAGAGGAACAATGTTAAATGCCCGTCCTATAGCTTGCAGAACAATGTCCACGAGCTCCATGTCCACCATGCCACACTTGCTCATGAAAAGCATGCTCTGGAATAGGCACAATGCCAAGAGGCAACATTGGGAATCCACCCCATGACCATGAGTCACCCGACCTTTAAATTTCCTAGGCAAAGCGTCCAGATCAACATGGTGGTTGTGAATATAACTCTGTGCCTCGGGAAGGCCTATACTCAATAAATCCCTGAAAGACTCAGCCGGTACCTTGTCATACTTGGGCACCACAATCACCCCTGTCAATGGCATATCCAAGATAGCCGCCATATCCTCTACAATGGGGACCATCTCATTAAGTGATAATTTGAAGAGATGAGTCGAAGGATCCCAAAAGCGTGCAACTCCCTTCAAAAGGTCCCAATCCGGTTTTAGATTCTTAAAGGTGAAAAGAATCTTAAAACCGAACATCTCTATGAATCTTTCTTGACGAGCCTTGTCAAACGAACGAAAGAATGTTGCTAAGTCATTCTTGTAACGTTCCACTAATTTTGAGTCCAAGGAGAACTCATCAACAATTATTGATGAAGGGACAGATTTGCTTGGGGCCATTGGGAGCGAAAGGTTGAGAATTTTACTCCAAAAGAAAATTTCCCAAAACTGATTCAAGGCTGCATGTGTTGGTAGTGGTGCCTGTAGATACCCTGATCTCGCACCCCTAAAAACCCACCTTGAATCGGTCTAAACCCGAAAATTGACCTAAAACCCTCGATTTGGCTGTGCGGGACTGCCGTGAGCCTTATCCGTGCATCGAATGGATAAACGGACTTCAAATTCATGATCAGAGCGAAAAAACGAGCAAACAGGCAAAAATTTCGTTTTTTGAGGTGTGGGACCGGAAACGGGGCCCGCAACCCCCCGAACTGCTCGCTGTTATCCATTCTGTGCATTAAAAATGTATTATTACCTTTCCTTGCTAATTGACATATTTCAGATATACCGGCGTGACCACAAAATTATTCCAAGCAACTTTCATGTTGGGCCCGCGGACAACCGGGACACCGGAGCGCGCACGACGGAGCGGAAAGCCGGAGCCGGAAAGATGGTTATCCAAATTGGAAAATATCTCAAAATATCTTATCAACTGGTCAAGAAGAGCAAAAAATATATTATTGTCGTTCCTTGCTCATAAAAATATTTCAGATATACCGGCCTGACCAGAAAAATATTCCGAGCAACTTTCATGTTGGACTCGCGGACAACCGGGACACCGGAGACGCGCACAACGGAGCAGTTACGGAGCGGAAAGCCGGAACAGAGATAAGGAAGATGACTTTAAGCCTTAGTCAAGAAGGATAGATGATGAATCCACCAATTTACAACCTCCCCCCTCCAAGTTACAACCAATTTACCACCTCCCTCCTCCTATAGACACCACTCTCATCCATTTCAAAAAGAAGAGACACAAAAACAAAAAGAAAAAAAAACCCCACCATCCTCCACTCTCATTCTCTCTCAACAAGAACACCACCACCAGACCATCACCACACCACCACTCATACACCACCCCTACACCACCCATAAATCACCAAACAAACCACAAAAAACACATCAAAGCCATAACTTTGATCAAACACAAAACAGAAAGAAAAGAAAAAGTCTTCCCTTGGTTGACAAAGGGAGCACCCATAATCTCAAAAGCTAGATTCCCAAGCTAAGATGGTGAAAATTGGTGATAAACATGCTAAGGTTTCTGTTTGCCTTTTCTGGGCTGAATTTTGTGATCAACTTTATTGCATGTGTTTGGGGCCTAAACTTGGTCCAAAAAGTCTACAAAAACTCCCTTGTGATCCCTAGTATTCAGGTATTAACCCCCAATTTTTAGTTTTGGAATCGGATTGATTTTAGGACAGGTACGACGGCTCGGGGACGGAAAGTGTCACCGAAATCAACAAAAGCACCGTCGAGGATATTTATTATTATTTGTGGGATTTGTCTCCCCTATTTTTTGTATATGTGTAATTGTGTAATCTCCCCTCCTGTGGATGTATTATTGCTTGATATGATCAAAACCATTCTTGAAAACCAATCGGGGAATCCACTCAAACCGAGTTCCCGGTTGTGAATAAAAATGAAACTTCTTAGAATAGGAAGACCTCCATATATATTTCATCACCATTTTTTGGTAGGGCATAAAATCCAAATTAAAAGACATAAAATTGAATATAAGTGGCACGCATATAGAGACCATCACGGGCGAAGAGTGCCTAACCCCTTCGCTTCTCGTAACTTAGCCCCCGAACCCATTTTCTCAAAAAAGGTTTTTTCTTCATTTTTCCTAAAATCAAAATGAGGTGGAGACTCTTGCAATCAAATCACAGCATCAAGAGGAAACCATTGTGTGAGAATCGAGCGCATTTCCAAAAGCGCATCAGCACGAGACGGGCGCTAAACCGCTTTCACGGGCGGTCATTTCGCGGTGATCCGATCATCTCGGGCGCGGGCTCTCACAGTGGTGACTCTGCTGGGGAGTTGTTTTAAAGTGGGCTAGACTCTAAATCTTTGTGTGTGGCATGCTTTATGTGCCTTACTTGGGGTGTATATATCTGTGCCCTAACCTCTGTTTTGCAGGGGCATTTTTTCGCTTATCTTATTTGTATATATATATATGCATTGCGTGGTGAGTGATTCCCCAAAAAAGGGGTAAAACAAGTAAAAAAGGAAAAAAATGATTTTCTTGTTTTCTTTACGTGCTTTCAAAATGATTTTTCGAACTCATAGATACCTCACACACATGCACGTTTTTTAAAAAGCGTCTTAGAATCTCAAACCCGAGACGGTAAACCTGGGGCATAAGGGAGCTCACTTGACTTCCCCATAGGGTCAACGGTATACTGTTTCCCCCTTAGCAGCGCCTACGGTCGCTGTGATGGGTGTAAGCCAAGCTTCAAAACCCGAAATGCGATGTCCATATTCTTTCGAAAATAACACGTCACAGACTTCATGTCGGTTTTTGTCTAAACAATTTTACTTCATCCTATGAATTCCTAAAAGGTTATAATCGACCTCAATTGTGGATATCATGTTGAAATTCTTGGATTGACTTGAAATTGTCAAGACCCTCACATAGACCGTAACCGAATGGTGGATCCCAGAAAGAGTATAGGCCCTTCGCTAGGGGCTCGGACGACCAATAGTACAGTACAGGTGAAAAACGTTGGTCCTATACTTTGGAGATGGTATCCACTATTCCAAGATTCATGCAAAAACATGTCAAAATAAAGCTAGTGCTTATCCGGCATTCTAGGATTGATTTTGATTTTTGAACTCCTTTTGAATCAAACTCGGAAAATCTCAATCCTTTTCACTCTCTAATCAGCCCTAAACACCATCCCTTTCAGATACTCTAAGCCTGGCATCTACTTGGAAAGGGGGAGCTAGAAACAGTAAGGGGAGGTTGATCCGAGTTGCCGAGACAGTGCCTGTAACCGAAGAAGCTATTGCAATGGCCCAGGAAGGAAATGAGGAAGCCTATGTGCCGCCACCAGGTCTTTAAGCATGGTTGGAGCAGAATGTGTTGGGTCAGATGAGGATTCAGCAAGATGAGCTACTGGCTACACTTGTGCAGATGCATAATCAGAATAGTAATGGGGCTCCCCATGGCAACCCCAACAGAAATCCCAATGGCGATCCGAACGTTAATCAGACCGGAAATGGGGTTCCCAATCCTAATCCCAATGGCAATACAGGTCCCAATGGAAGTGGCATCCCTACCATCAACTTTAATCCTATTGGTAGCAACACCATCGGCCAGAGTCATCACCAGAACATCCCTCCTCGGGGTAATGTGGCTCATCCAGACTTCAGTGGCACTCACCAGCCCTTCATCCCGAATCCAGCAAATTTTGCTGTGCATCCGTCTCAGTATCCGCCTGATCATAATGCCTTTGCTCAGTATATGCAGACTCTGTATCCGAATCAGCAGCCCAACGCTTATGGTGCGTTTGCTAGCGGTGCCTCTCAGATTAATCAAGGAACTTCCCAGGGGCAAGATCCTAACCTAGTCCGCCAAATGGAAGCGTTCTACAAGGGTGTCCCATATGTACCCTTACTAAAGCTGAGATTGAAATGAGCGAAATGAAAGAAATGTTGAGAAAGGTCATGAATAAAGGGGAGTTTTCTGCAGATTCCTTGAAATTATCTCCATTTGCTGTTCTGCCTCCTAAATTCAAAGTGCCCGATGTGGAGAAATTTGACGGTACAGGTTGCCCAATGGCCCACCTGAAATCTTACGCTCATGCAATGCAGTCTCGTGGGGCTAATATTGGTGCGATGGCCTCCAACTTCCATATGACTTTGGTAGGAGCCGCTAAGCAGTGGTTTATGACTGTGGATGCCAATTTGGTTGATAATTGGGGGAAGCTCGTGGATGAATTCCAGAAGCGATACAAAGATAACTCCAACTGGGAGAAAAGCCGTCGTGACCTCGATTCGTGTGCTCAGCGTGAGAAGGAATCCTTTTCTGAATTTGCAAGTAGGTGGAGGAAGAAAGTTGCTCAAACTCTGGAGAGGCCTGACAGTACCGAGCAAACTCGTATTTTCCTTAAGAATCTTCAGCCGGTGTATGCAGATAAGATGAAATATCTCCCGTTTCCAGATTTTGCTTCTATTCTTGATGTGGGTTCTCGTATTGATGAAGATGTCCGAACTGGGGTGATCAAGCTAGATTCTTCTCCTAGCTCCTACAGATTCCGATCCGCTGCTAAAGCCCTGGCACCAGTTGTGAACAATGTTGCCATGACCCCTGCTCCTTTTTGGAACAGCAATGTGGGACCAAGCCGGAGCAGCTACAATAGGGCACCTCCATGTTATAATCAAGACGGGTCTGTGAACTCTGTCACCGATCAGCGAAGGAATGGTGGAAATCGGAGAGATCGCCATTTTGATAAATTCAGCGCTCCATTGTCTACTATCTTTCAAGGATTGGTCGCCCAAGGAGTACTAAAGCCGATAGAAGGATACCGCCCGCCTAATCCGCCTCTTAAGAATTGGTATGCAAGTAAATATTGTGCATACCACGTATCACCTGGTCATGCGACAAATGAATGTTGGAGTTTGAGACACACTCTGCAAGACATGATAGACGATGGACTCATTCAGAAGCCGCCCCAACCAAATGTGGTGACTAATCCCTTGCCAGGGATCCATGTGATCGAGTTTGAAGGAAACTACTCAAGGACTAGTTTCATCGTTCCGAAGAAAGCTTTGAATTACACTATAACTCCTGTTATCTCCGAAGATTTTGAATGCCATATGATCTCTTGGGATTCGATTTTGTCTAGTGCTAAAGCTGTTAAGGAGCAAAAGGCCCCTGTTAAAAAGGCCACTTGGGTTGGCGGAAATGTGAATCACCTCACTCGCTTGGGAAGAGCCTATCAGCCTCCAAATCCCGAGGCAAGTGAATTGGGAAAGGATAAAGAAGAAGTCCCCGCTCAGAAAGAGAAGGTCGCCGAGAACCCGGTCTTGACCCAGTTAAAGAAAACCCAGGCTAATATATCCATTTGAGGTTTGCTCTCGTCTTCACATGAGCACCGAGACGTGTTGGTTAAAGCTCTTGCTCAAGCTGTCATCCCGATCGAGACTTCTCCCAATGACCTTGTCCACATGATCGGCAACATTCATTTTGGGAATATCATCACTTTTACCGATCTCGATGCACCAAAAATTGGTCTTAATCATGTCGAGGCTCTGCACATCACAGTTAGGGTCGGAGGTGAGCACTTAGCTCGTGTTTTGATCGATAATGGCTCCTCAATAAATGTATGCCCCGTGCATGTTCTCGCAGATTTGGGGATCAAGATAACTGATTTGGCCCCATCTTCTCAAGTGGTTCGTGCTTACGATAGCACCAGTCGCTGTGTTCTGGGTGTTGTCCTTCTCACTCTCACCATTAGCCCTCTTGTCATGCCGATTGAATTTCAAGTGATTGATATCAAGTCCTCATTCAGTCTACTCTTGGGACGCCCTTGGATCCATGGAGTAAGAGGGGTAGCTTCCTCCTACCATCAGTGCATCAAGTTCATCCCGACAATCATGTAGTGGTAGTTCATGCCCAAGATGATACGCAAGTTCATGACCTCCCGATTTTGGGAATTGAGCACAAAGATACTGGCATCTTCTTGAGTGGTTTTGAAGTGATCCCACAAGCTCGGATCCATGCTATTGAATATGTCAAGGAGACCGATCTAATTGGTAGAAAGCAGACCAAGTATGGAGACGCAATGGCCTTGAATATGGTCAAGAAGATGAAGTTCCTGCCTATGATGGGGCTTGGAAAAGAGCAACAAGGGTGTATTGAACCTATAAAGGATGATGTTCCATTTTTCTTCCTTCCTTTTGGGCTTGGCTACAAACCGACTCCTGCCGAAATCACCGAAGCTGTACGTCAGAAAAGGGAGAGACAGACTGCTATCAAAAGTGGAAGGACCTATAAGCTCCCCCCACTCCGTCCTTATGAAAAGTCCTGGAAGGGATATTTTGTTTGCAAAGTTGAAGATGTCGCGTATGTTATGCCTTTTGAGCCAGTTATTGGCATTAATGAAAAGCCTCATGCTGGATGGGAAGTATTTGAGAATATCAAGATGGTCGATGAAAACTTTGATGTGGACAGTTCCTATAAGCAACTGGACCCGATTATTCCGTGGAATATTGATGAAGAAGATGATGTCTTCGGGTTGTTTGAAGGAATTGGTCTTGAAGACGGATATGTGGTTATGATCGAAATGGTAATAGTGAAGCTTATGACCCGGTGAAGCACCTCAAGCCGGCAGTGGCACCACTTAATAACTGGTCCAGAACTACTGGCCCGCTCGCTACTACTGACACTCTGGTGGAGCAGTTTGGTTATGTTCGCCCTGATGGCCCCGCTTTTGAACCCTTTGTACTATCTAATGTTGTTTCCGGGACTCCCGAGAGGACCTCACTGTCGAGGACCTCGACGCGGTCGCCGAGCATGTACTCCCCCCTTTTGTGAATGAAGTTTCCTCTATTTCCGCTTACTCCTCGATTGCCAATATTTTAAAAAATGATTTAACAAATGAAAATTTAACAACAACTAAAGTTAATCATGAATCTTTAAAAAAACATAAGTCAAGATGAAAAAGACTATTTAATCGAGTTAAACAGGTTAGCAAAACAGCGTGGGGAACGAAAATTAGAAGCCTGTGGGGAAAATCTGTCTACCATCAATCTGGGGCTGAATGAAGAAGTCAAAGAAATGAAGATCGGGAGCTTCATGCAAGGGGCTGACAGGGAACAGCTGATCAGTTTACTCAAAGAATTTGTTGATGTGTTTGCCTGGTCGTATGAAGACATTCCAGGGTTAGATCCGACGATCGTGGAACACCGAATTCCTACCTTTCCTGACGCCAAACCGGTCAAGCAGAAACTACGTAGAATCAAGCTGCAGTGGGCCCTTCAGGTTAAAGAGGAGATCGAGAGGCTGCTACAAGTAGGCTTCATCCTAGTTGTGGAGTATCCCCAATGGTTGTCCAATATGGTCACAGTTGAAAAGGCGAACGGCAAAGTCCGGATATGTGTTGATTTCAGAGACCTCAACAAGGCTTTCCCGAAGGATGATTTCCCGTTACCAAATATTGACATTTTGGTGGACTCGGTTGCAATGCACAAAGTGAAGTCATTCGTTGATGGAATGGCGGGTTATAACCAAATTAAGATGGCAGTAGAAGATCAAGAGAAAACTTCCTTCATCACTCCGTGGGGGACGTTCTGCTATACTGTGATGCCTTTCGGTCTTAAAAATGCCGGAACCACTTATCAAAGAGGTGCTACGACCCTTTTTCATGACATGATCCACAAAGAGCTTGAAATCTACGTGGATGACATGATTGTGTACTCATTTGAAGAAGGCGCTCAGCATCTGATTGACCTCAGAAAGTTCTTCGAAAGGTTGCGGAAGTACCACATGAAATTGAATCCTGCTAAATGCACATTCGGTACTGTCCGAGGCAAAGTCTTAGGTTTCTTGGTAACTGAAAAAGGGATTGAAGTCGACCCCGACAAAATAAAGGCCATCACAGAAATGCTTCAACCTCGAACTCAAAAAGAGGTGAAAGGTTTCTTGGGAAGGATTCAATACATTAGCAGATTCATACGGCAGTTAACCATGATGTGTGAACCGCTCTTTAAGCTCCTAAAAAAGGACACCGATCGATCATGGGATGAAGAATGCCAAATTGCTTTTGAAAAGGTCAAAGAATAGTTGACAAGCCCACCGGTCTTGGCGCCACCTCATTCGTACAAACCCTTACGACTATACCTAACAGTTACTGATACTGCAGTAGGAGCAATGCTTGCACAAGAAAAATAGGACTCCTGGATGGAAAGTGCCATCTATTTTGTTAGCAGAAAGCTACAAGGGAGTGAATTGAACTACTCAGCGTTGGAAAAGGCATGTACCGGTTTGGTTTGGGTCTCGCAGCGATTAAAAATTTATCTGCAATCCTTACCTGTCCAGATTATATCCTGAATGGATCCAGTGAAGTACATCCTCGAAAGGCCAACCATGTCCAATCGAGTGGCCAAGTGGGCTTTTATCTTAAGCGAGTTTGATATGACTTACGCAACGCCTAAGTCCATTAAAGGAAGGGTGATAGCAGACCAGCTTCCAGATTTGGCTCTTGATCTTGAGCCCGGACCAGAAGCTCAGTTTCCCGATGAAGGGATCTACACTGTTGATTGTTCGGAGAATAAGTGGCAACTTTTCTTTGATGGGGCTGCCAACAAGAGAGGTTTCGGAATTGGAATCTTGCTCATTGATCCAAGTGATGCGCACATGCCCATTGCTATCCGGTTAGACTTCGACTGTTCGAATAACACAGCAGAGTATGAGGCTTGCATCGCCGGCCTGGGAGAAGCATTAAATCGAGGGGTCAAAGAAATTGAAGTGTTCGGGGACTCCGCCTTGATCATCAATCAGGTCGAGGGAAAATGGAAAATCCTGGATCCAAGACTACAGCAGTATCATATTCGACTGGTAGCGCTCACAGAACGCTTCTCAGATATCTCATTCCATTATCTCCCAAGGGACCGAAACAGATTCGTAGATTCATTGGCTACCCTAGCCTCCATCATGGAATTCCCTGCAGATGTTATGGTAAAGCCGTTTGTGGTTAGTAAGAGATCAATCCCAGCCTACTGCCTGGATATTGAGCTAGAAAGCAAAGAGAATGAAGAGCCGTGGTATACAGACGTATGGAATGTGCCCAGGAATGGGACCTACCCTCTAGAAAGGGACAAAAGGGCAAGGATTGCAATGCGCAGATGGGCCTCCCAATTTGTGATTTCCGGAGATCAGTTGTACAAAAGGTATCATCACGGACCAAATTTGCTCTGTGTAGATAAGACTGAGGCGAATAGAATCATGGATGAAATCCATGGGGGACTGTGTGGACCCCACATAAATGGGCACATGTGCTCGCTAAGAAGATAGTGAGGCAAGGGTACTACTGGACCACGATGGAAAAGGATTGTATGATGAAAGTACGAACCTGTGATCAGTGTCAGCGGTACGCTAGTCTACAACATCTGCCGCCACACGTTCTTTATCAATCAACTGCTCCTTGGCCTTTCTCCACATGGGGGATAGATGTTATTGGTCAGGTCAAACCGAAAGGTTCGGGTGGGCAAGAATACGTGCTCGTAGCTATCGATTACTTCACCAAGTGGGTTGAGGCCGCTGCTTACAAAGTTTTGAATGCCAAGAAGGTAGCCGAGTTCATTCGTACCAACATTTTCTACAGATATGGGGTCCCTTATGAGATGATCTCAGATAATGGAACTCACTTTGAAGGGGAAGTCAACCGATTGCTTGACGAATTCCGGGTGGTCAGACACAAGTCATCCCCCTATCGACCCCAAGCCAATGGAGCGGTAGAAGCGGCGAACAAAACCCTGGAGAACATCATTAGAAAGATGGCTATCACTGGAAAAGATTGGTCCGAGAAGCTGCCTTTAGCCTTGTGGGGATACCGCACATCTGTTCGGACACCGACTGGGGCTACTCCTTATTCACTTGCATATGGCATGGAAGCTGTTCTCCCGATTGAGCTTGAAATCCCCTCTATGAAAGTGCTACTTGAGAATCAAGTGTCTGAAGTTGATTGGTTACAAAGTCGCCATGAAGAGTTAGCATTGCTCGATGAAAAGCGGTTGTTGGCCCTTGAGCACAATCGTGCGTACCAGCGCAGAATTGCCAGAGCATTCAACAAGAAAGTGAAAGACCGCAATATCAAAATGGGAGATCTTGTGCTGCAAGAAAAGCCACCAAGTTATGTCGACCCCCGAGGGAAATGGAAGTCTCCGTGGTTGGGCCCCTACATTGTCAAGAAGATACAGTCTGGTGGAGCCGTGTTCCTGCAAACTGAATTTGGAGAAGACCTTGTTCAGCCCTGCAACCTCAGCAAATTGAAGAAGTATTATGCGTAAAAGACGCAGAGATTTGTGTTTGCTATCGAGTCTGTAAAAAAAAAAAAAAAAAAAAGCGCAAAAGACAGCCCCACTAGAGGTGAAAACCCGAAAGGGCAGTTCTAGGTAAAAAACAAGAGGCGCGCAAAATTTCTTGTAACTGTGTCGAACTACGTTGACCTGAGGCTCTAAAGAGGAACGTAGGCAACCTTCGGGTCCGGTCATTAAAAGTAAAGAAAGCTTTTTATTCCCCACGTTGAACTTGCAAACATTACATTCAAAAGGAAAAACAAACACAACAAACTTTGAAATAAAAACACATCATCTTGGCGTGGCAACCAAGGATTAAAGCGAAAATAACTGAAAATTTATTCAGGGACTGAGACGATCGAACACGTTCGGATAAGGACCCGTCGAGCTTTCTCCCCTTTGATTCTCAGAGTTCGTTGCATCAGGCTGGGTGTTCCTTAAAGTTGAGCCCCGATCATTTCTGCGGTGTCCGGATCGATGACTGCTGCATGGTTGACTCCCGCCAATCTGATTCTGGAAAATTGTCGGCCCTGTTATCTGGGAATAGTAATCCCCAAACAGAATTTCTGGACCTACGAGCTCCAGTACCAAAGCTGCAATGGTAGCGGTTTCTTCAGCAATTTGAGGGCCCAACCACTCAAGATATTCCAAAGTGGGTTCATAAAATGTGTCCCCTTCACCCCGGCGCCTGCCTCGACCGATGTGTGCACCATTCTGATACCAAACCTCTTTGATCAAGTTGTATATGTTGGTACTCACCGGCAAATTATCTGTGATGGGAAGGTCAGAAAAGGGGATCCCTTGGACTTGTCCGAACTGGCGAGCCACCCGTTGGCCCAAGTAGAAAGTGGTGGAGCGAAGCCCAGCCAGCCAGATGAATGAATGACCCGCACTCGTAATGAGATACCTGCTTAAACCCCAATGCGGAGGCACCCACGTGATGTCTTCCGATGTGATCCGCCAAAAGTGTCCAACCCACTCCTTGACGATAGTGCAGTTTTGCCTGTATAAACCTCGCCTTGGAAGCATAGAAGGGGTATAGTCTGGATTCTACACCGGCTGAATGATCTTGAGATGCTCCTGAAGCCAGATCTGCAATAGAATGGGGCTGCCCGACGTGAAAGCATCACCTCTGGGATAATAGCCGTCCATCCCATGCAAAGTCTCAGCCAAGAGGACAGTCATCACGTTGCCGGCACCACGCTTGCAAGAATCAACGATGTCCACCATCCTTGAGTCGATGAAGCCATCGTAAGAAATGAAAAACATCTCTGCAAATAGGCACATAACCAAGGAAAAGTCCCTACGGTCGGAGTACACCGGGTTATGAGGGTCAGCCTCGCCAAAGAGTTCGGGGAAGCAAGTAATGTCAAGGTGGGTGCCATGAAGGAGAACCCTTGAGAAGTCAATATCAAAGCCGAAGGTTTCAATGAGCCACCGAGCAGGTGTCCTGCGGGAAGTGGGCACCATGGCCTCGCCGTAAATGGTATTGCCTGTAATGGCGCAGAATTCCTCAAAGGTGGGACACAGCTCGTCTTGATTGAAATTGAACAAGTGGGTCCGGGTTGACCAGAAAACAGAAGCACCGCGGATCATCTCCCACTGAATGGGAAGCTTCCTCAGAGTAAAGAGCAACTTGAAATGATAGTTTTCTTCTAGCACCGCTCGTACATTATTTGGGTATGAATTCACCCAGCAGTCAAGTCCTACCCGGTATTCTTCGATGTTAACCAGGGTTTGGCCAAGATTAGCCATTTTAGAAGGGAAATGAGCTAAAGGATGCAAAGCAGGAAAGAAGGAGAAGTTTGTTGGTGTGAGAAATAAGAAGAGCTCCCCCTCCCCTTTTATAACCTCCCAAAAACTCGGCCTAAATCATCAGTATTCCAAAAGGGGTTGTCTCCCCGTCCCCCCTAGCCAAAAGCAAGGTTCGAAAAGTCAAAAAACCAGCAGAAGGTGTCAGTCGTCCGTACGGCGGCTCTTAGAAAAGCTGACATTTTCCTTGTCCTCATCCCTAGGCATTGAACCTTGTCCCCTTTATCATGAATATAACCGCAGCCGCCCTCTGAAATCCGGGCTTGATTCAGTGTTGGTCATTAATCGCGAGTCGGTGTCATTTAAAAAAAAAAAAAAAGAGTATCCGGAATTTCAGAATAAAAGAAAGATTGTGTTCGGTCAGAATAATCCAATTTTTATCTGTGTGAATCACATCTGCCACTGCATGCAAAGCTAACTTGCAGATCAACGGACGAAGCTGATCCTGTTATCCCTCCCAATAGCAAAAAAGAATCAGTCGGGGTTAAAACAGCACCAGTGGATCACACAAAGCGGTGGTCTCTCGCTTAAAAAAGTACAAAAATCTCATCACACAGCAAAAACAAAGGGAGAAGAATCTGGACGGCGCAGAATGCAGCGTATCCTTGATTTTAGTTTGTGTACATAAATGGCTTCAGTTGTTTATTGCCCTCAGTTTTCTCGAAAAATCGGGATTACTTCCCCCGAACTGCGCAATGTCGTAGGTCCCCCTTTTGAAAAGATATGTTGTTCCAGCTTGGTCTTTCCGGTGCCCGAGATTACCTCCCCGAACTGCGCAACGTCGTACGTTCTCCCTTCATGATTTCCATCCCTTTGCAAAGAGAGATCAAATCTCAATGCACCCTTTACTCGGATTGTACCTTGCGTCAACCCTTGAGTCGTGTTGGTCTTAAACCTTCTCTTAATTGTTCGAGTCGGTTCTAATCAGAACTACAACTCGACTTGATTCCCACGGCGGGATACGTAGGCAGTTCACAACGTTGGACTCAGTCGCCAATTCTCGCAATATGTTGGTCAAATACCAACCCCCCAGCAAAGAGACTTCGCTTCTCAATGCAACTCCCCATCAATGCTATGTTGTTCCACCCTGGTCTTCTCGGGCGCCCGAGATTACCTCCCTTGAACTGCGCAAAGTCATACGTTCCCCAGTTGAAGTTATGTTATTCCACCTTGGTCATCTCGGGGACCCGAGTTGTACTTCCCCAGAACTTTGCCGCGATTTGATTCCCGCAAGGGATACGTAGGCAGCTTACCTTGGTGATCTCAGTCGCCCATTCTCATAACCATGTCTCAATGCCAACCCCCATCCCCAGCAAAGAGATATCGCATCTCAATGCTACCCCCTACTTTAAATTTTAATAAACCTGAACTACGTTTGGTCTGATTCTCGAGAGAGATACGTACGTAAACCGGGAAACCGGAACCGACCATTGTCTGTGTTTGATTGATAGTTTGAGTTAGAACTACGGAGGCTTGATTCTCGAAAGAGATACGTAGGAAGTCCTACCTTGGACCCAGCCGTTACACCCTAGACGAGATCGAGTGTCTCTTAGTGAATCGTAGAATCCCCTTTAACCAGGAGATTCGACGAGGGGCTCTGTAGATACCCTGATCTCGCACCCCTAAAAACCCACCTTGAATCGGTCTAAACCCGAAAATTGACCTAAAACCCTCGATTTGGCTGTGCGGGACTGCCCTGAGCCTTATCGGTGCATCGAATGGATAAACGGACTTCAAATTCATGATCAGAGCGAAAAAACGAGCAAACAGGCAAAAATTTCGTTTTTCGAGGTGCGGGACCGAAAACGGGGCCCGCAACCCCCCGAACTGCTCGCTGTTATCCATTCTGTGCATTAAAAATATATTATTACCTTTACTTGCTATTTGACATATTTCAGATATACCGGCGTGACCACAAAATTATTCCAAGCAACTTTCATGTTGGGCCCGCGGACAACCGGGACACCGGAGCACGCACGACGGAGCGTAAAGCCGGAGCCGGAAAGATGGTTATCCAAATTGGAAAATATCTCAAAATATCTTATCAACTGGTCAAGAAGAGCAAAAAATATATTATTGTCGTTCCTTGCTCATAAAAATATTTCAGATATACCGGCCTGACCAGAAAAATATTCCGAGCAACTTTCATGTTGGACTCGCGGACAACATGGACACCAGAGGCGCGCACAACGGAGCATTTACGGAGCGAAAAGCCGGAGACGGAAAGATGGTTATCCAAATTGGAAAATATCTCAAAATATCTTATCAATTGGTCAAGAAGAGGAAAAAATATATTATTGTCATTCCTTGCTCATAAAAATATTTCAGATATACCGGCCTGACCAGAAAAATATTCCGAGCAACTTTCATGTTGGACTCGCGGACAACCGGGACACCGGAGATGCGCACAACGGAGCAGTTACGGAGCGGAAAGCCGGAACAAAGATAAGGAAGATTACTTTAAGCCTTAGTCAAGAAGGATAGATGATGAATCCACCAATTTACAACCTCCCCCCTCCAAGTTACAACCAATTTACCACCTCCCTCCTCTTATATACACCACTCTCATCAATTTCAAAAATAAGAGACACAAAAAGAAAAAGAAAAAAAAACTCTACCATCCTCCACTCTCATTCTCTCTCAACAAGAACACCACCACCACACCATCACCACACCACCACTCATACACCACCCCTACACCACCCATAAATCACCAAACAAACAACAAAAAACACATCAAAGCCAAAACTTTGATCAAACACAAAGCAGAAAGAAAAGAAAAAGTCTTCCCTTGGTTGACAAAGGGAGCACCCATAATCTCAAAAGCTAGATTCCCAAGCTAAGATGGTGAAAATTGGTGATAAACATGCTAAGGTTTCTGTTTGCCTTTTCTGGGCTGAATTTTGTGATCAACTTTATTGCATGTGTTTGGGGCCTAAACTTGGTCCAAAAAGTCTACAAAAACTCCCTTGTGATCCCTAGTATTCAAGGATTAACCTCCAATTTTTAGTTTGGAATCGGATTGATTTTAGGACAGGTACGACGGCTCGGGGACGGAAAGTGTCACCGAAATCAACAAAAGCACCGTCGAGGATATTTATTATTATTTGTGGGATTTGTCTCCCCTATTTTTTGTATATGTGTAATTGTGTAATCTCCCCTCCCGTGGATGTATTATTGCTTGATATGATCAAAACCATTCTTGAAAACCAATCGGGGAATCCACTCAAACCGAGTTCCCGGTTGTGAATAAAAATGAAACTTCCTAGAATAGGAAGACCTCCATATATATTTCATCACCAATTTTTGGTAGGGCATAAAATCCAAATTAAAAGGCATAAAATTGAATATAAGTGGCACGCATATAGAGACCATCACGGGCGAGAAGAGTGCCTAACCCCTTCTCTTCTCGTAACTTAGCCCCCGAACCCATTTTCTCAAAAAAGGTTTTTTCTTCATTTTTCCTAAAATCAAAATGAGGTGGCGACTCTTGCAATCAAATCACAGCATCAAGAGGAAACCATTGTGTGAGAAACGAGCACATTTCCAAAAGTGCATCAGCACGAGACGGGCGCTAAACCGCTTTCATGGGCGGTCATTTCGCGGTGATCCGATCATCTCGGGCGCGGGCTCTCACAGTGCCCTAGGCACGTTTAATAAACGTTGTAATTGTTATCATTTATTTTATATCAATAAAGAGATGTTTTGATTATTATTGTTGTTCATGTTTGCTTATAATAATCTCCGTCCCTAGTACTTGATAAGCACTAGTATAAAGGCTAAATGATCATGAGATGATCATGTTAGATTTATGGGTACTTGTTTGGAACAAGGTACTGGACATGACCCGCTGTATGAGATTTATGTCATGGTCTATGTCAAACATATATCTCATATTAGTTATGTCATTCGAATCCTTAGACATGAAGTTATTATAGTCTTCCACTTGATGAACATTATGTTTGACATATTCAAACGCTGCCTTTAACTGGGTAGTTATAAAGGGTATGATTGGCATAATCGGATTCACGTAGGGAAGAATAATAAGCTAAATGGATTTGTCCCTCTTCAGAGAGATGTCAAGCTTGGGCCACTCGTAGGAATGATGTCGATAAAATGCTCGGCCGGACTCAAATGAATTGATTGGATCAATGTCATTTGGATTATCAACATATTCGGAATCGAGAAAGTATTGAACAAAACAAGTTGACTGTTTGACCATGACTTGTGTTCAATGACGTCGTGGACAAAGGGATTATGACATGTTCTAAAGGAATGCGAACTTGTATCTAGTTATACTATTTTGGTTGGTATGACGGTTTGCTAGAACCTAATCATATCTTATGGTTTCATGTTTGAACCCATTGCCAACTTAGTATAATCCTAGAGGGTCACACACAAGAGAACGAATCTTTCAAAGGACTATATTGGAATTTTGGAAATTCTGGAAATTTGGGGAAGTGGGCGACCGCACAGTATGGACTGGGCAGCCGCACACTTAGCTCAGTTTTGTACCAGTTTGTTTCAGATAGTTGTGCGACCGCACAGTGGATTCTGGGCGGCCGCACAGTGCTGTCGGCAGAGACTTTCCTAATTCGATTAGGAGAAGCTTTTGACACAAGTTTCCTATTTGGAATAGGTCTTGCTTGTGTATAAAAGGGTGATTTCGGCCAGAACTTCAGCAATAGCTTTTGTGCAAGTCTCCAAAGGGTTTGAGAGAGTTTTATTTTGTTCTAAGACATCTTAGATTGAAGAACAAAATAATACACAAAACAAAATTCCATATAGTTCATATTGATTGTGAAAACGTGTTTCACAATTTGGTCTAGCAACCAAGATCAAGTGTTCTTGATATTCGTTCGTGGTGTGGATACCGCTAGAGGGTGAAGCTCATCATCTTCAAAGTTCATGTTCTTACTTTCATAGTGATCAAGCTTCAAATCTCCACCAAGATCAAAGCTAGAATTCAAAGTCATTAAGGGTTAGTTTTTCCTCTATTCATATTGTTGTATTTGATTTAATCATATGAACGGATCTATGGGCTTTTGGGTTTCATAAATTTTAAATGCTAAATTCTGCTGCGCATGTTACTCCGAAACCCAACAGTGGTATCAGAGCCCCGTTCATGTTGATTATTTCAATACCTAGATCATGCTATGTGTATATAAATTGTTTATGTGCCTTGCATAATATGAATATTGGAATATATGATATTTATGTGTTATGTGATTTTATGTGGTTTATTGTTTTGCAACTTTAATCGCACGATTCAATCGCAATAAATATTATGATGGATTCTGAATTGTTTGATTATTAATTCTGATTGGATCATGGTTTTAATAATCGGGGAAAAACAATTTTGAGACAAATTTTCGAACTTTAAAATTGCCTTCTGATCCTACTGTGCGACCGCACAGAATCACGTGGGCGGCCGCACATGTTTGGACGACCGCACAGTGATTTTTGGGCGACCGCACATACTGATCAGATTGTCTGATTATTGTTGAAATCAGAATTTGGAATTTTCGAGAGGTCCAACCGAACCAGTGACAGAACCAGTGTCACGACCCGAAATATAGGCTCTATTTTATTAGTAATTAAATGATTTTTATTTAATTATTTGCTTATTATTTATTTAAATTATTATTTATTTAAATATTAATGTGTGCAATTTATGTGTTATAATAATTTGTGCCTAGCATTTTACTTGAGTTATTTGGGCTAGTGTAGAAGTGTTGGGTCTTAATTGTTAGTATGGAGTAGTGTGTGTGTGTGTAGTGTGAGAGAGGGGGCCTAAGTGTAATATTTTGAATTATTTCCCCTACTTCCCCTCACCTCCCTCACCATCTCCCTCACCCTCATTCTTCTCCTCCCAGCACTCTTCTCTCTCTCCCTCTCAAAAAGGTAAACATTCTCTTCTCCTTCTTCTCTCTTCATTTTCTCCTTCTTCCTCTCATCTTCTCTCATTTCTTAAAACATGAAACGTGTTTAGATCGTCGCTAGGATCGCGTAGACTCAAAAAGATTTGAAATCCATCAACTTTGAGAAAATTCAAGTAAGTTACTTTTCCCCCATTTTAATGCTAAAATGTTCATATCATGTTTAGATATTGTTTGATGTGTTACATTTGAAGTTTGGATGAGTTTGCAATTTATTTGGAATTTATTTGGGTTTTTGATAAAAAATGGTGAAATCTTGAATGTTGGTTTGATTCTTGATTTTTGGTTGTTAAATGTTGTTTTAGGAGTCCTTTTAGACTTATAAGTTGTTTTGGTACATTAGTACATGAGTTGGAAGTTGGGATTTTGGTTAAATGTGTTTTGGGTTGAAAATGGAAGAACCCATGTTGTTCTTCCCGATTTCTGGCGATTCCGGCATGTTGGGCGACCGCCCAAAATCTTATGGGTGACCGCGCATCTTTCTGAGAGTTTTTGTTCTTGTTTTGAGGCACTTTGGGCGACCGCACAACCCATCGTGGGCGGCCGCACAGATCTCTGAAAAATGTACATTTTGTTAAATTGTGTGACTAAAGAATGCGTTGTGATCCAATTCTTGGGTGTCCTCCTAGTTGACCTTAGTGAACATTGTAGTGCATTCTAGTGATAGAATTGAGTCCTTTGTGATCAAGTTTGTGTTCGAAATTAAGTAAGTGTTAAGTGTCATTGTTGGAACACTTTATTGATTGGGTTTGATTCCTTTGTGAATAAATACGAGATGGAATTTGATTAAGTATCATTTTGGGAATGTGGTCATCTTTGATGCACGGTTTGTATTGGTTTACCTTTGTGGTGATTTAATTGGAATGGTTCCCTACTTTGGAACCTTAAGTTGTTCATTCATGCTAAATTATTATTACTTAGCATTTATTTGGAAGCCCAGCTGGCATATTTGTTGCATCGGGCGATGGGAAAGATTATAATGGCAAAGCCAAGTCCATTATAATGTTGACCATTGTTTTGCCCTTACTATACCCCTTCTCCAGATTGGCCTTGGAAAGGATAAGTCAGCGTTCCTTTGTGAATGTATCTGGCTAACGGGCATGACTTTGTGTCATGGTCCTTGTCCCTTGTGACACTTTTATGTTAGTGGTTCCGGTACCGGGGTTTTCTCTTCGGCTTTCATGCCATTATGAAGATGTTGATTGGTTGATAATTGAAGCTGCGCAGCGATCCTTTATTTGGATGTTCCGGTTTGGAAAACCTTGGCTATATCCTTTGTTATGTGTTTATTTCCGCTGCTGTCTGTTATGTGATAAATGCTATATGCTATATGATATTTATTATTGCTTATTGTATATTGCATCATAGCATGTCATGTAGTTGCATTAGTAACTTATTGAGATTTATCTCACCCCCTTTCCTTTTATCTTTGTTTTTCCTTAACCCCCCCCCCAGGTGCTAAGGAATAGTCTCGCTGATCACGAGAAAGAGGACGTCGAGGGTGGATCCGTTCTTTTGGGGAAGGTTGTTATAGGTTGGTTCCCATTATGTAAATGTGTAACCATTTTGGGGTAGTTGTACCAAACATGACGTCACTAAGGATTGTATATTTTTATTTGTTGGGCGTAAACTTGTGGAAGTTTATGATCGTTGTATTTAGTCTTTATCAAACTTGGTTTTGTAAAACTTTGGATTATCACTTTTGGTATTAAATGGAATTTTTAACTTCGGTGTTTAGGAGTTTATTGTTAGAGTCGACGTCCAGATCGCGGTCCCGGGGCCCGCGGGGTCCGGGGTCGCGACAGTTGGTATCAGAGCTATGGCATTAGCTCTATCTATAATTCTAGGTGGATTAGTATGACCTAGGTGGGTAGTAGTGTGCGGAGTGATTAACGGTTGATGTCTTATGCAGGTAATTGTTCTCAATGTCTGGAAGAAGAAACAGAGGAGGTGCTAGTGGGGCACAGAATCAGAATGATACAAGGGATGAAGCCCGTGCCATGTTTCAAGGCATGTTTGAGGCGGCCATGAAGGCCATACATGATCAAGGTCCGAGGGTAGAGCAAGCACCACCTCGTTATGGTTTGGAGCAATTCTTGAAGTTGAAACCGGTTGAATTCAATGGGGAACCCGATGTTCGGAAAGATGAGTTGTGGATTGAGTCAATGGAAAAGATTTATGATGTGTTTGGGTGTTCGGATGAGGACAAGGTCCGGTTCGCGGCTTACAAGCTTGTGGGAGCCGCCGAGCATTGGTGGAAAGGTATTAAAGCTACTTGGGATGATACTCACACGGTGTATGCATGGGGGTTGTTCGTGCGCAAATTCAAGGAGCATTTCATTCCGGTTGTTGATCAGAACCGAAAGGAGATCGAGCTACTCAACTTGGAGCAAGGATTGTTGTCTATAGCACAATACTCGGCTAAGTTCATAGAATTAGCCCGGTATTGCGACTATTTGGTGAGGACCGAGGAACAAAAGGCTATGAGATTCATTCGGGGATTGAAGACCTCCATTCGTACTCAACTGATTGCTCAACGGATAGTGACATTTCAAGATGCGGTGGACCGAGCCTATTTGATAGAGCAAGATATTGGGGAGCATAAAAGGAAGACTGAGGTAGCTAACCCGAGTAAGCAAGGGGCGCAGAGCAAGCCACAACCGAGGATCGAAAATCGAGGTAACTTTGGGGGACAATCTCAGTTCCGAGGGCAACCGATCCCAAGGAACCCGGGTACCACTTCCGGGAACCAAGGGAGCCAAATTAGGAAGCCTTGTACCTTTTGTCAAAAGGTAGGCCATGCGGAGGATAGGTGTTGGAAAAAGCAAGGCAAGTGCATCAATTGTGGTGAAATGTGGCACTTTGCGAGAGATTGCACGAGGCACCGAGGACAGTCATCCGGGTCAGGGGTTAGTATTAATCAGGGTCAGAAAAGGGATGCCGCCGGGAAGCCCAAGGTCCAAGGGAAGGTTTATGCATGAATCAACAACAAGCGACCGATGATCCATCCGTTATTGGAGGTATTGTTTCTGTGTCTAATGTGAGCGCACGAGCGTTAGTAGATCCAGGATCATCTCATTCATACATTTCTGTGCAATTTGCTTCCATGTTAAATGCTGCATTCGAGTCTTTACCGTACGTGCTAGAGGTGTCGACCCCTATAGAGAATGCTTGATTTCTGATCGAGTCTTTCGTGCTTGTGATGTGGTTATTTGTGTCGAGTCCTTTGTGCGGATTTGGTAGTTCTTCCTATCCAAGACTTTGATGTCATTTTGGGTATGGATTGGTTGAGCAAGTTTCACGCTTCTGTTGATTGCCGTAAGAAAACTGTTACTTTTTCTATTCCCGATGTGCCTAAGTTTGTGTTTGAGGCTTGTCCTCTGAGTAGGAAGGTTCGCTTAATTTCTTTTATGAAAGCGAGAAGATTATTGCATAGTGGTTGTGAGGGGTATTTGGCTAGTGTTCTTGATACTAGGAAAGAATCCCCTAGTCTTGATAGTGTTCGGGTAGTTCGGGAATTTCCCGATGTTTTCTCTACCGAGTATGAGATGCCTCCCGATCGTGAGATTGAGTTTAGTATAGATCTTTTGCCGGGTACGGCTCCGATTTCGAAAGCGCCTTATAGGTTAGCTCCCGCTGAGTTGAAGGAGTTAAAGGTTCAGTTGCAAGAGTTGCTTGATCGAGGGTTTATCCGCCCTAGTGTTTCCCCGTGGGGAGCACCGGTTTTGTTTGTGCGGAAGAAAGATGGTTCGTTGAGATTGTGTATCGATTACCGGAAGTTGAATCAGGTTACGGTGAAGAATAAGTATCCTCTACCGCATATTGATGATTTATTTGATCAGCTTCAAGGGTCCGTTGTGTTTTCCAAGCTAGATTTGAGGAGTGGGTACCATCAGTTGAAAGTTCGATCGGAGGATATTCCGAAGACTGCTTTTCGCACTCGTTATGGTCATTATGAATTCTTGGTTATGCCGTTTGGGTTGACTAATGCGCCGGCCGTGTTTATGGATTTGATGAACCGAATTTTCCATCCTATCTTGATTCGTTCGTGGTGGTCTTCATCGACGACATTCTTGTCTATTCGAAATCTCGAGATGAGCATGAGCAGCATTTGAGGACTGTTTTATCCGTTCTTGCGAGGGAGAAATTATTTGCGAAGCTCAGTAAGTGCGAATTTTGGCTCGAGAAGGTGTCATTTCTGGGTCATGTTATTTCGAAAGATGGGATTTCTGTGGATCCGTCTAAGATTGAAGCTATAGTGGATTGGAAGAGACCCGAGTCAGTGACCGAGATTCGTAGTTTTCTGGGTTTAGCCGGTTATTACCGAAGGTTTATTGAAGGGTTTTCGAGGATTGCTACTCCGATGACTCAGTTGACCCGGAAGAACGTTCCGTTTGTGTGGACCGAGAAATGTGGCAAGAGTTTCGAGGAATTAAAGAAGAGGTTGACTACAGCACCGATCTTGACTTTGCCTAATGGGAGCGATGGTCTAGTGATTTACAGTGATGCTTCGAAAGAGGGTTTGGGTTGTGTGTTGATGCAAAATGGGAAAGTAATTGCGTATGCTTCGAGGAAGTTGACCCCGAGTGAACAGAATTACCCGACTCATGATATGGAGTTAGCGGCTATTGTATTTGCGTTGCACAAATGGAAGCACTATCTTTATGGGGCGAAGTTTGAAATTTTTACGGATCACAAGAGTTTGAAGTACCTATTCTCTCAGAAGGAATTGAACAACCGACAGCGCCGATGGATGGAATTGTTGAAGGATTATGATTGTACGATTTCTTATCATCCGGGGAAGGCGAATGTGGTAGCCGATGCGATTAGTAGAAAGTCTTATGTGGCTTCGATGATGGTTCGAGAATGGAAAATGCTTGAGGATGTTCGAGATTGGT
The DNA here is from genome assembly GCA_026119855.1 of Campanula takesimana. Lineage (NCBI taxonomy): Eukaryota > Viridiplantae > Streptophyta > Magnoliopsida > Asterales > Campanulaceae > Campanula > Campanula takesimana. The sequence goes on from JAOWBW010000072.1 coordinate 1,446,517, forward strand.
CTCCTCGTGAATCGAGACATGGGGCTATTTTTGCGAATATTAGGGTGTCTCCGACCCTAATTCAGAGGATAAAGGAAGCTCAGAAAGAGGATCCCGAGTTGATGAAGATAATGGGTAAATTGAAGGAAAAGAACTTCGAGGATTTTTCTTTGAGCTCGAGTGGAGTGTTGACTTTCCGTAGTCGTTTGTGTGTTCCGGATGTTGATGGAATTAAACAGAGAGTTCTTGATGAGGGTCACAAATCGAGAATACTATTCATCCGGGCAGTACGAAGATGTATCAGGATTTGAAGCAACAATTTTGGTGGATTAATATGAAAAGGGAAATAGCCGAGTATGTTTCGAGGTGTTTAACGTGTCAGTAGTCAAAGCCGAGCATCAGAGACCCGCGGATTGCTTCAGCCGTTAGAGATTCCGCGGTGGAAATGGGAGCATGTGACTATGGATTTCGTTACGGGACTGCCTCGTACCCGTAGGAAGTATGACAGTGTTTGGGTAATAGTGGATAGATTGACCAAGAGCGCCCATTTCTTGCCTATTGACATCAGATATTCGATGGAGAAGCTTGTGACCCTTTATATTGATGAGATCGTTAGGTTGCATGGGGTTCCGGTTAGCATTGTGTCAGATCGAGACCCGAGTTTACTTCTAGATTTGGAAGGCATTTCAAGAAGCTTTGGGTACAGATTTGCGATTCAGTACTGCTTTTCATCCTCAGACCGACCGTCAGTCATCCGAGAGGACTATTCAGATTCTTGAGGATATGTTGCGAGCGTGTTCGATAGACTTTTCTGATTCTTGGGATTCGCACCTACCGTTAGTGGAGTTCTCTTAAACAACAGTTATCAGGCTAGTATCGAGATGGCACCGTTTGAGGCCTTGTATGGAAGGAAATGTAGATCGCCTATTTGTTGGGATGAGCGTTGGTGAAGCGAAAGTTTGCTGGATTTTTTGGGTATTTGATTTGTTGGGATTTATCAGTTTGGTAAAAGCAAGATTATTACGGGGAAAAGAGTTATCGGGATAGACAGCCCAGAGTCGACATAAGAGCTATGCAGACACCGAGGCGAGATCTTAGTTTTCAGACCGGTGATTGTGTGTTCTTGAAAGTGTCTCCAAAGGTGGGTATCCGTCGTTTTGGGAAGAAAGGCAAGTTGTTCTCCGAGGTTTATTGGTCCGTTTGAGATTTTGGGAAAGGTTGGACTTCTTGCGTATCGTCTTGCGTTACCGCCATCTTTGACCGGTTGCACAACGTTTGTCCACGTTTTCTATGCTTCGGAAGTATGTTCATGATCCGTCCACGTGTTACCGAGAGTAACGCGAGGATATTGAGCCAGATATGACTTAGAGGAACGACCGGTTCGGATCTTAGATTCCAAGGTCCAAGAGTTGAGGAGCAAGAGCATGCGTTGGTTCGAGTTCTTTGGAGGAATCATAACATCGAGGAGTCGACGTGGGAGCTTCGTGATGAGATCGAGAGGAAATTTTCCTTGGCTTTTTGTTTAAGGTAAGTCTCGGTAAAATTCGGGTCGAATTTTCTTTAAGGGGGAGTGAATGTCACGACCCGAAATATAGGCTCTATTTTATTAGTAATTAAATGATTTTTATTTAATTATTTTCTTATTATTTATTTAAATTATTATTTATTTAAATATTAATGTGTGCAATTTATGTGTTATAATAATTTTGTGCCTAGCATTTTACTTGAGTTATTTGGGCTAGTGTAGAAGTGTGGGTCTTAATGTTAGTATGGAGTAGTGTGTGTGTGTGTAGTGTGAGAGAGGGGGCCTAAGTGTAATATTTTGAATTATTTCCTACCTACTTCCCCTCACCTCCCTCACCATCTCCTCTCACTCATTCTTCTCCTCCCAGCACTCTTCTCTCTCTCCCTTCTCAAAGGGTAAACATTCTCTTCTCCTTCTTCTCTCTTCATTTTCTCCTTCTTCCTCTCATCTTCTCTCAATTTCTTAAAACATGAAACGTGTTTAGATCGTCGCTAGGATCGCATAGACTCAAAAAGATTTGAAATCCATCAACTTTGAGAAAATTCAAGTAGTTACTTTTCCCCCATTTTAATGCTAAAATGTTCATATCATGTTTAGATATTGTTTGATGTGTTACATTTGAAGTTTGGATGAGTTTGCAATTTATTTAGAATTTATTTGGGTTTTTGATCAAAAATGGTGAAATCTTGAATGTTGGTTTGATTCTTGATTTTTGGTTGTTAAATGTTGTTTTAGGAGTCCTTTTAGACTTATAGTTGTTTTGGTACATTAGTACATGAGTTTGGAAGTTGGGATTTGGTTAAATGTGTTTGGGGGTTGAAAATGGAAAACCCATGTTGTTCTTCCCGATTTCTGGCGATTCCGGCATGTTGGGCGACCCGCCCAAAATCTTATGGCGACCGCGCATCTTTCTGAGAGTTTTTGTTCTTGTTTTGAGGCACTTTGGGCGACCGCACAACCCATCGTGGGCGGCCGCACAGATCTCTGAAAAATGTACATTTTGTTAAATGTGTGACTAAGAATGCGTTGTATCCAATTCTTGGGTGTCCTCCTAGTTGACCTTAGTGAACATTGTAGTGCATTCTAGTGATAGAATTGAGTCCTTTGTGATCAAGTTTGTGTTCGAATTAAGTAAGTGTTAAGTGTCATTGTTGGAACACTTTATTGATTGGGTTTGATTCCTTTGTGATAAATACGAGATGGAATTTGATTAAGTATCATTTTGGGAATGTGGTCATCTTTGATGCACGGTTTTGTATTGGTTTACCTTTGTGGTGATTTAATTGGAATGGTTCCCTACTTTGGAACCTTAAGTTGTTCATTCATGCTAAATTATTATTACTTAGCATTTATTTGGAAGCCCAGCTGGCATATTTTGTTGCATCGGGCGATGGGAAAGATTATAATGGCAAAGCCAAGTCCATTATAATGTTGACCATTGTTTTGCCCTTACTATAACCCCTTCTCCAGATTGGCCTTGGAAAGGATAAGTCAGCGTTCCTTTGTGAATGTATCTGGCTAGCGGGCATGACTTTGTGTCATGGTCCTTGTCCCTTGTGACACTTTTATGTTATTGGTTCCGGTACCGGGGTTTTCTCTTCGGCTTTCATGCCATTATAAGATGATGATTTGTTGATTATTGAAGCTGCGCAGCGATCCTTTATTTGGATGTTCCGGTTTGGAAAACCTTGGCTATATCTTTTGTTATAGTGTTTATTTCCGCTGCTATCTGTTATATGATAACTGCTATGTGCTATCTCTGATTTATTATTGTAATATTGCATCATAGCATGTCATGTAGTTGCATTAGTAACTTATTGAGATTTATCTCACCCCCTTTTCTTTATATCTTTGTTTTTCCCTTAACCCCCCCCCCGAGGTGCTAAGGATTAGTCTCGCTGATCACGAGAAAGAGGACGTCGAGTGTGGATCCATTCTTTTGGGGAAGTTGATATAGGTTGGTTTACATTATGTAAATGTGTAACCATTTTGGGGTAGTTGTACCAAACAATGACGTCACTAAGAATTGTATAATTGTATTTTGTTGGGCATAAACTTGTGGAAGTTTATGATAGTTGCAATTGATTTTTATCAAACTTGATTATGTAAAACTTTGGATCTCTACCTTTTGGTATCAAATGGAATTTTAACTTCAGTATTTCTGAGTTTGGTTTTAGAGTCGACGTCCAGCTCGCGGTCCCGGGGCCTGCGGGGTCCGGGGTCGCGACATAAATTATATTATACATTGGATGCATAAGAAGGTTACATAATTTAGTGGGAGTATTTTTTTGGAAAATACATTATTTATATCTTTAATGAGATTGGTACTTGTAAAATTTTGGAAATTTTGCATAAGTTGCAGATGACAACTAAAATCGTTGCGATTAATCCTTGTCAAGGATAAAGCTTCAAAAGAATGGTACAAACTTCATGGATTGGATCCTGAGCCTAAGAATGGTTCTAAGGCAAGAAGATGGTTTGTACATTCTTGATGGGCCTATGCTAAAGACCCAAAGCCGGAATAGACAATCACAAGATCATGAGTATGATTCTAGGAATGTGAGTTGTCTCAAGCTCACGATTATGTTCTTAAAACTTCAACAAAGTTTGAAACTTTGGAAGCCTATTAGATAGGCGTGGAGTTGAGTTACATGTTTCAAAGAGCAATCTAGGCAAGAAAGGTATAAAACCATTATTGCATTCACTTCATGCAAAAGGAGTAAAGGGCAATAAGTGGAACCTCACATGCTTAAGATAAAGGCTACGTAGAGCATCTTGAGAAACTTGGTTGTCCAATTGGATTGGAGCAAGCTATGGATCTCTTCTTGATTCATTGTTTAAGTGTTATGATCACTTAGTGATGGACTATAACATGCTTAAAATGAATAAGAATTTCTTCGAGTTGCATTAACATGCTGAGAAACTGCGAAGATGAAGATATTGGAGAATGGTTCTCCAGAGCTCATGGTTTATAATGGAAAAGGGTCAAATGCAAAAGAAAGGTAAGACAAGGGTTGTCAAAACCTAAAACTATAATTAATGCAATTGGAAAAATGGCAATTGGATTGACCATTTAAAATTGTAGTCAAAAGTAAGACAAGAGTTGTCAAACCTAAAGGAAATAATTATGGTTATAATAATAACTCTAAATTGATGCAATTTGGTAATGTGGCAATTGGATTGACCATTTAGAATTGTAGTCAAAATTCTGGATGATCAATAAAAGGAATGGTAGTGGGACTACCACTTGAGAATCTTATGTTATAATTAATCTTTCAAACTTTAATTATTGGTATTGGATACCGGATATGGATCCCACATTTGTATAAATGTGTAGTAATTAGTAAACTGAAAGACTACTCATAGTAAAGGTTGATCTATGAGTGGTAATGATGCAAGAGTTGCAACATTATTCATAGAACACTTGTAAAGTGGCTTTACTAATGAAGTAGGAAATATTATTTTGTTATAAGATAATGAAGGATATTAATTTCTTATTTGGAATAAGAAAAGTGCTTTATTTATTATGATTTACTTCATTGTGTTATCATATAAATAAATCTTATATCCTAAATCTTGAAGAACAAAGTAATAAAGACAATAACATAAATAATTAAAATTATTTATGCATTATTGTTTTGATCAAATAAATGAGAAATGCATATCTAAAATTCCATGGGACGGAGTTTTAAGTCATATGATTTGGAATCACATGATTTATGCAAATCTTATTTACTTGGATCAAGACATCTTTTACTATGATTGGTAAAAAGGCTAATGTCTTAATTGACCTAATACATTTCAATGTGTATGGTGCATTAAGAAGAAATGCTAAAAGAGAATTTTGGTTATACTTGGTAAAACTATTCAAAATTATGATTGGATCATGATGATGAATAATTAAACCAAAAATTTGACAGTCATCATTAAAGTTGTGAAATGGTTTCACAAAGTAACTTCACTAAGAATATCATTCTAAATGATATGTCTGCGTGGAAGTATAAGAACCTTATTGGATATGGTTCGTTGGATGACAAAGTCAAAGTCATTATTCATTTTGGGGTTATGTATTTAAAACCACTATGATTATACTAATCTGAATTCCATCAAGAGAGGTTAAACGGTGAAAGAAAACTCGGTTTGTCTTTCATAAAGATTTAAGATGGTGAGACCCTTTTGGAAAGGAGTTGTCTGGGACACACTCACATTTAAATCTAATAAATATATTTTCATGGGATATCCTAAGGAAACTTGAGGATAAAATTTTACTCATGAGAAACAAATGGTTTGTTGCCTATGATGATACTTTTCTAGATAAAATGTTTATCTCTAAAAGAATCAGTGGGAGTAAAACATATCTCGAATGGTTCGAGACCCAGAAAATAGTATTTAACCTATGATGGAAGTTGAACAAGTCTTCACAAGGGGTTGTGAAAATCCGTTCAAGATATACAAGTACTTGCACACATGATAAAATACAATCTATTAGAAGAAATATTGGATATTTCGAAATAGAAAGTATTGAGGTAAAGTTCATTTAGAATGAAATATTTACCACCTATCAAAGATGCAATATCAACTCCACTTTTAGATTAATGGCTTGGGGTCATAAAATCTAAAAGGCAATTCATGTATAATAATCAAGTTTGGAACTTGATCATTCTAACCTAAGGTGTAAAAACCAAAGGATATGAATGACTTTTCTTAGAGAAAAAAACTTACATGGATAGCAAGAAACTTATTAAAATTTTCATAGTCACATGTTCATATTTGGAATATGAAATTTGATAAAATGATGTCAAAACAAGCATTCCTCAATGGGAACTCACTTAAGGATGTATTGGACACAACCTAAAGGATTTGACAGTCAAGGAAAATTCTAATAAATTATGTAAGTTGCAGAAATCCATTGGATGGATTAAAGAAAGCTTTTGGGAGTTGGAATCTCCGTTTCGATAAGTCAAAAGTTTGATTTGATCAAGAACAAAGATGAACCTTGTATATACAAGAAGATTAGTGGGTGCATAGTGGTATTCCTTATTTAATATATGTGGATGACATATTGCTCATTGGAAACGACATTCCTACACGTTAATCTGTGAAGACTTTGTTAAGAAAGTGTTTCGCAATGAAGAATATGGATGAAGCTACATATGTTCTTGGCATTAAGATCTATAGAGATAGATCAAGGAGGCTAATTGGTTTAAGCCAAAGTACATATATTGACAAAGTCATTAGAAGATTCCGCATGGAAAATTCTAAGAGAGGACCATTGTCAATGTTACATGGAGTTTTCTATGCAAAGACTCAAATGTCCTAAGACAAATGATGAGCATGAGAAGACTGAATGGGATGCCATTTTGCTTCGGCAATTGGATCCATCATGCCATAATAAGTACTAAGCCGGATATATCTAAATGCTTGGAGCATGACGAGTAGATATCAATCCGACAACCGGTGAGAATCACTGGAAGGCTGTGAAACAATTCTTAAATGTACTTTAGAAGGACTAAAGAATTGTTATGATCTATGGAGGGATGGAAGATGATCTCGGTGTATATGGGTACACAGATGCATACTTCCAAACTGACAAAGATGAAAAAAATCGCAATTGAGTTTTATTAACAATAGTGAAGCTGTAAGTTGGAATGGTTCCAAGCAGAGTACAGTCACTAATTCTACATACTAAAATCTAAGTATATTGCTGCATTGGATGCCGTAAAGGAAATTGTTTGGATTAAGAAGTTCATGGGTGAACTTAAGATGGTTCCTAGCATTCCTAATCAAATAGACTTTATTAGCAATAATAGTCGTGCTATTGATCAAGCAAAAGGAACCAAGGGCACATCCTAAATCCAAACACATACTTAGGTGTTTTCTTATCGTTCGAGAAATTGTTGATAAGAGAGACGTACATATATGCAAAGTACCTACTAATGATAACGTTACAGACACGCTAAACAATGGGACTTCCATAAAGCTAAACATGATGGTCATGTTAGGTCCATGGGTATTGGATACCTAGGGAATTGGGCCTAGGGCAAGTGGGAGATTGTTGGTGTTGGTGCCCTAGGCACGTTTGTTGAACGTTGTAAGTTATCATGATAATAAAGAGATAATAGGATTATTATTATGGCTCGTGTTTGCTTATAATAATCTCCGTCCCTAGAGCTTCTTAAGCACTAGTATAAAGGCTAAATGATCATGGGATGATCATGTTAGATTTATGGGTACTTGTTTGGAACAAGGTACTGGACATGACCCGCGGTATGAGATTTATGTCATGGTCGATGTCATATATAAATCTCATATTAGTTATGTCATTTGAATCCTTAGACATGAAGTTATTATAGTCTTCCACTTGATGAACATTATGTTTGACATATTCAAACGCTGCCTTAACACGGTAGTTATAAAGGGTATGATTGGCATGATTGGATTCACGTAGGGAAGAATAATAAGCCAAATGGATTTGTCCCTCTTCGGAGAGATGTCAAGCATGGGCCCCTCGAAGGAATGATGTTGGTGAAATGTTTAGCCAAACTCAAATGGATTGATTGGATCAATGTCATTTGGATTATCAACATATTCGGGATCAAGAAAAGTATTGAACAATACAAGTTGACTTGTTGACCATGACTTGTGTTCAATGACATCGTGGACAAAGGGATTATGACATGTTCTAAAAGGAATGCGAACTTGTATCTAGTTACACTATTTAGGTAGGTATGACGGTTTGCTAGAACCTAATCATATCTTATGGGTTCATGTTTGGGCTCATTGCTAACTTAGTGTAATCCTAAAGGGTCACACACGAATAGAACGAATCATGAAGGACTGAATTGGAATTATGGAAAAATGCCTAAAAGTTGAACTGGCACGGCCGTGCGCCTTAAAGGGCACGACCGTGCCATAAATCGAACAAAGGCAAAGTCTTGCGGGGTGACTGGAACGACCGTTCCAAAAGCAAAGCACGACCGTGCCAATATTGGACGGCTGGTGGCAACATGCGCACCTATTGGCACGACCGTGCGCCTTAAAGGGCACGACCGTGCCAGTGCAGTCGGGCCAGAAACTCTGCAGCTTAATTTTGTGACGGGATTTAGGTTTCCTAAGTCCTTAAGGGTTAAGGATTAGGACCTATTTAAAAATCCTTTCAGCAGTCATTAAGCATATGATTATGAGTGCCTCCAAAGGGTTTTGGGAGGTTATTTTCTTGTTCTAAGATCCCAAAAGTGAAGAAGAAGAATATTCATAATTCCATATAGTTCTTATGTCATGACCCGAAATATAGGCTCTATTTTATTAGTAATTAAATGATTTTTATTTAATTATTTGCTTATTTATTTATTTGAATTATTATTTATTTAAATATTTATGTGTGCAACTTATGTGTTATAATAATTATGCCTAGCATTTTAACTGGGTCATTTGTGCTAGTGTAAAAGTGTTGAGTCTTCTTAGTTAGTGGGGAGTTTAAATTGAAGAGGTAGTATGGGGGAGGGGCCTTTTTGTAACATTTCAAACATTTCTTCATCTTCTCCCTACTTCCCTCACCTCCCTCACCCTACTCTTTCACCTCACACTCCACCTCCCTCTCTCTCCCTGGAAATCTCTCTCTCTCCATTGATTTTGGGTAAGTTTTCTTCTCTTCACTTGTCTCTTCATTTACTCCTTCTTCCTCTCATCTTCTCTCATTTCTTAAAACGTGAACATTGTTTAGATCGTCGATAGGATCGCGTAGAATCAAAAAGATTTGAAATCCATCAACTTTGAGAAAATTCAAGTAAGTTACTTTTCCCCCATTTTAATGCTAAAATGTTCATATCATGTTTAGATATTGTTTGATGTGTTACATTTGAAGTTTGGATGAGTTTGCAATTTATTTGGAATTTATTTGGGTTTTTGGTCAAAAATGGTGATTTTGGAATGTTGGATTTGATTCTTTATTTTGGGTTGATGAATGGTATATTGGAGTCCCCACCCTAGTTATAAATTGTTTTGGTACATTAGTACATGAGTTGGAAGTTGGGATTTTGGTTAAATGTGTTTTGGGTTGAAAATGGAAGAACCCATGTTGTTCTTCCCGATTTCTGGCGATTCCGGCTTATTGGGCGACCGTCCAAAATCGTATGGGCGACCGCGTATCTATCTGAATGCTTTTGTTCTTGTTTTGGGTCTTTTTGGGCGACCGCACATACCCGTCTGGGCGGCCGCACAGATCTCTGAAAGTCCAACATTTGTCAAAATTTTGTGATTAAAGAACGTGTTTTGGTCCAAGTTTTGGGTGTCCTTCTAGTTGACCTTAGTGAATATTATAGTACACTTTAGTGATAGAATTGGGTCCTTTGTGATCAAGTTTGTGTTTGAAATTTCATTAATGGTTAATTGGGATTTTGGAACACTTTAATTGTGCGTTGTTGGTATATTTCACTTTCTTGGTGACTTCTTGGTATGGTTTACCCTTGTGGTAATTTACTTGAATTGGTTCCCTACTTTGGAACCTTAAGTTGTTTATTCATGCTAAATTATTATTACTTAGCATTTATTTGAAAGTCCAGCTGGTATTTTGTGTGTGTTTGGGCGATGGGAAAGATTATAATGGCAAAGCCAAGTCCATTATAATGTTGACCATTGTTTTGCCCCCTTCTTTACCCCTTCTCCAGATTGGCCTTGGAAAGGATAAGTCAGCGTTCCTTTGTGAATGTATCTGGCTAGCGGGCATGACTTTGTGTCATGGTCCTTCTCCCTTGTGACACTTTTATGATTTGGTTCCGGTACCGGGGGTTTTCTCTTCGGCTTTCATGCTATTATGAAGATGATGGTTTGTTGATTATTGAAGCTGCGCAGCGATCCTTTATTTGGATGTTCCGGTTTGGAAAACCTTGGCTATATCCTTTGTTATGTGTTTATTTCCGCTGCTATATGTTATATGATAATTGCTATGTGCTATGTGATAATTATTGTTTATTGCTTATTGCATCATAGCATGTCATGTAGTTGCATTAGTAACTTATTGAGATTTATCTCACCCCCTTTTCTTTTATCTTTATTTTTCCTTAACCCCCCCCAGGTGCTAAGGAATAGTCTCGCTGATCACGAGATAGAGGACGTCGAGTGTGGAAACATTCTTTTGGGGAAAGTTGTATAGGTTGGTTTGCATTATATAAATGTGTAACCTTTTGGGGTATTTGTACCAAACATTGACGTCATTAAGAATTGTATAATTGTATTTTATTGGGCATAAACTTGTGGAAGTTTATGATAGTTGTAATTGGTTTTTATCAAACTTGGTTTTGTAAAACTTTGGATTATCACCTTTTGGTATTAAATGGAATTTTTAACCTTGGTATTTCATAGTTTTTGGTTTTAGAGTCGACGTCCAGCTCGCGGTCCCGGGGCCCGCGGGGTCCGGGGTCGCGACAGTTGGTATCAGAGCTATGGCATTAGCTCTATGTATAAGTCTAGGTGGATTAGTATGACCTAGGTGGGTATTAGTGTGCGGAGTGATTAACGGTTGATGTCTTATGCAGGTAATTACTCGCAATGTCTGGAAGAAGAAACAGAGGAGGTGCTAGTGGGGCACAGAATCAGAATGATACGAGGGAAGAAGCCCGTGCCATGTTTCAAGGCATGTTTGAGGCGGCCATGAAGGCCATACATGATCAAGGTCCGAGGGTAGAACAAGCACCACCCCGTTATGGATTGGAGCAATTTCTGAAGTTGAAACCGGTTGAATTCAATGGGGAACCCGATGTTCGGAAAGCTGAGTTATGGATTGAGTCTATGGAGAAGATTTATGATGTATTTGGGTGTTCGGATGAGGACAAGGTCCGGTTCGCGGCTTACAAGCTTGTGGGAGCCGCCGAGCATTGGTGGAAGGGCGTTAAAGCTACTTGGGATGAGACGCACACGGTGTATGCATGGGAGTTGTTTGTGCGCAAATTCAAGGAGCATTTCATTCCGGTTGTTGATCAAAACCGAAAGGAGATCGAGCTACTCAACCTAGAGCAAGGTGTGTTGTCTATAGCACAATACTTGGCTAAGTTCATAGAATTAGCCCGGTATTGCGACTATTTGGTGAGGACCGAGGAACAAAAGGCTATGAGGTTTATTCGGGGATTGAAGACCTCCATCCGTACTCAACTGATTGCCCAACGGATAGTGACATTCCAAGATGCGGTGGACCGAGCCTATTTGATAGAACAAGATATTGGGGAACATAAGAGGAAGACCAAGGTGGCCAACCCGAGTAAGCAAGGAGCGCAGAGCAAGCCACAACCAAGGATTGAAAATCGAGGTAACTTTGGGGGACAATCTCAGTCCCGAGGGAAACAAAACCCAAGGAACCCGGGTACCACTTCCGGGAACCAAGGGAGCCAAATTAGGAAGCCTTGTACCTTTTGTCAGAAGGTAGGCCATGCGGAGGATAGGTGTTGGAAAAAGCAAGGCAAGTGTACCAATTGTGGTGAAATGGGGCACTTTGCGAGAGAGTGCACGAGGTACCGAGGTCAAGCATCCGGGTCAGGAGTTGGTACTAATCTGGGTCAGAAAAGGGATGCCGCAGGGAAGCCCAAAGTTCAAGGGAAGGTTTATGCCATGAATCAACAACAAGCTACCGATGATCCATCCGTTATTGGAGGTATTGTTTCTGTGTCTAATGTGAGCGCACGAGCGTTAGTAGATCCAGGATCATCTCATTCATACATTTCTGTGCAATTTGCTTCCTTGTTAAATGCTGCATTCGAGTCTTTACCGTACGTGCTAGAGGTATCGACCCCTATAGGAGAATGCTTGGTTTCTGATCGAGTCTTTCGTGCTTGTGATGTGGTTATTTGTGGTCCAGTCCTTTGTGCGGATTTGGTAGTTCTTCCTATCCAAGACTTTGATGTCATTTTGGGTATGGATTGGTTGAGCAAGTTTCATGCTTCAGTTGATTGCCGTAAGAAAACTGTTACTTTTTCTATTCCTGATGTGCCTAAATTTGTGTTTGAGGCTAGTCCTCTGAGTAGGAAGGTTCGCTTAATTTCTTTTATGAAAGCGAGGAAATTACTGCATAGTAGTTGTGAGGGGTATTTGGCTAGTGTTCTTGATACTAGGAAAGAATCCCCTAGTTTTGATAGTGTTCGGGTAGTTCGGGAGTTTCCCGATGTTTTCTCTACCGAGTATGATATGCCTCCCGATCGTGAGATTGAGTTTTGTATAGACCTTTTGCCGGGTACGGCTCCGATTTCGATAGCGCCTTATAGGTTAGCTCCCGCTGAGTTGAAGGAATTAAAGGTTCAGCTGCAAGAGTTGCTTGATCGAGGGTTTATCCGCCCTAGTGTTTCCCCGTGGGGAGCACCGGTTTTGTTTGTGCGGAAGAAAGATGGTTCGTTGAGGTTGTGCATCGATTACCGGAAGTTGAATCAGGTTACGGTGAAGAATAAGTATCCTCTACCGCACATTGATGATTTGTTTGATCAGCTTCAAGGGTCCGTGGTTTTCTCTAAGCTTGATTTGAGGAGTGGGTACCATCAGTTGAAAGTTCGATCGGAGGATATTCCGAAGACTGCTTTTCGCACTCGTTATGGTCATTACGAGTTCTTGGTTATGCCGTTTGGGTTGACTAACGCGCCGGCAGTATTTATGGATTTGATGAACCGGATTTTCCATCCTTATCTTGACTCGTTCGTGGTGGTTTTTATTGATGACATTCTTGTTTATTCGAAATCTCGAGATGAGCATGAGCAGCACTTGAGGACGGTTTTATCCGTTCTTGCGAGGGTGAAATTATTTGCGAAGTTTAGTAAATGCGAATTTTGGCTCGAGAAGGTGTCATTTCTGGGTCATGTTATTTCGAAAGACGGTATTTCGGTGGATCCTTCAAAGATTGAAGCCATAGTGGATTGGAAGAGACCCGAGTCGGTGACCGAGATTTGTAGTTTTCTTGGTTTAGCCGGTTATTACCGAAGATTTATCGAGGGATTTTCGAGGATCGCTACTCCGATGACTCAGTTGACCAGGAAGAACGTTCCGTTTGTGTGGACCGAGAAATGTGGCAAGAGTTTCGAGGAATTGAAGAAGAGGTTGACTACCGCACCGATCTTGACTTTGCCTAATGGGAGCGATGGTCTAGTGATTTACAGTGATGCTTCGAAAGAGGGTTTGGGTTGTGTGTTGATGCAGAATGGGAAAGTAATTGCGTATGCTTCGAGGAAGTTGACCCCGAGTGAGCAGAATTACCCGACTCATGATATGGAGTTAGCGGCTATTGTATTTGCGTTGCACAAGTGGAAGCACTATCTTTATGGAGCGAAGTTTGAGATTTTTACGGATCACAAGAGTTTGAAGTACCTATTCTCTCAGAAGGAATTGAACAACCGACAGCGCCGATGGATGGAATTATTGAAGGACTATGATTGTACGATTTCTTATCATCCGGGGAAGGCGAATGTGGTAGCCGATGCGATTAGTAGGAAGTCTTATGTGGCTTCAATGATGGCTCGAGAATGGAAAATGCTTGAGGATGTTCGAGATTGGTCTCCTCGTGAATCGAGACATGGGGCTATTTTTGCGAATATTAAGGTATCTCCGACCCTAATTCAGAGGATAAAGGAAGCTCAGAAAGAGGATCCCGAGTTGGTGAAGATAATGGGTAAACTGAAAGAAAAGAACTTCGAGGATTTTTCTTTGAGTTCGAGTGGAGTTTTGACTTTCCGTGGTCGTTTGTGTGTTCCGGATGTTGATGGAATTAAACAGAGAGTTCTTGATGAGGGTCACAAATCGAGGTATACAATTCATCCGGGTAGTACGAAGATGTATCAAGACTTGAAGCAACAATTTTGGTGGATTAATATGAAAAGGGAGATAGCGGGGTACGTTTCGAAGTGTTTAACGTGTCAGCATGTCAAAGCCGAGCATCAGAGACCCGCAGGATTACTTCAGCCGTTAGAGATTCCCGAGTGGAAATGGGAGCATGTGACTATTGATTTCGTTACGGGACTGCCTCGTACCCGTAGGAAGTATGACAGTGTTTGGGTAATAGTGGATAGATTGACCAAGAGTGCTCATTTCTTGCCTATTGACATCAGGTATTCGATGGAGAAGCTTGCGACCCTTTATATTGATGAGATCGTTAGATTGCATGGGGTTCCGGTTAGTATTGTGTCAGATCGAGACCCGAGGTTTACTTCTAGATTCTGGAAGGCGTTTCAAAAAGCTTTGGGTATAGATTTGCGATTCAGTACTGCTTTTCATCCTCAGACCGATGGTCAATCCGAGAGGACTATTCAGATTCTTGAGGATATGTTGCGAGCTTGTGCGATAGACTTTTCCGATTCTTGGGATTCACACCTACCGTTAGTGGAGTTCTCTTACAACAACAGTTATCAGGCTAGTATCGAGATGGCACCGTTTGAGGCCTTGTATGGAAGAAAGTGTAGATCGCCTATTTGTTGGGATGAGGTCGGTGAAGCGAAAGTTTTGGGTATTGATTTGCTTCGGGATTCGGTTGAGAAAGTTAGAGTTATCCGGGATAGATTGAAGACAGCCCAGAGTCGACATAAGAGCTACGCAGATAACCGAAGACGTGATCTTAGTTTTCAGACCGGTGATTTGGTGTTCTTAAAAGTATCTCCGAAGGTGGGTATTCGTAGGTTTGGGAAGAAAGGCAAATTGGCTCCGAGGTTTATTGGCCCGTTTGAGATTTTGGGAAAGGTTGGACTTCTAGTGTATCTCACCCCCTTTTCTTTTATCTTTGTTTTTCCTTAACCCCCCCCCCCAGGTGCTAAGGAATAGTCTCCTGATCACGAGATAGAGGACGTCGAGTGTGGAAACATTCTTTTGGGGAAAGTTGTATAGGTTGGTTTGCATTATATAAATGTGTAACCTTTTGGGGTATTTGTACCAAACATTGACGTCATTAAGAATTGTATAATTGTATTTTATTGGGCATAAACTTGTGGAAGTTTATGATAGTTGTAATTGGTTTTTATCAAACTTGGTTTTGTAAAACTTTGGATTATCACCTTTTGGTATTAAATGGAATTTTTAACCTTGGTATTTCATAGTTTTTGGTTTTAGAGTCGACGTCCAGCTCGCGGTCCCGGGCCCGCGGGGTCCGGGGTCGCGACATCTTACAATTGTGAAAGCGTGTTTCATAATTTGGTCTAGCAACCAAGATCAAGTGTTCTTGATATTCGTTCGTGGTGTGGATACCGCTAGAGGGTGAAACTTATCATCTTCATAGTTCGTGATTCTTGCTTTGTTCGTGATCAAGATTTCAAGCCTCCATCGAATTCAAGGTTGCAAAATCAAAGGCATCAAGGGTTAGTATTTTAGTATTCATTATGTTGTATTTGACTTAATCATATGAATGGATCTATGGGCTTTGGGTTTCATAAATTTTAAATGCTTAATTCCGCTGCGCATGTTACTACGAAACCCAACATTAAGTAGCAATGCTAGGGGTGGATATCAATACTTCATAACAATCAGTGATGATTTTAGTAGATATGGCTATGTCTACTTGATGAAAAACAAACGTGAATCATTTGAGATATTTAGAATATTTCAAAATGAATTACAAAATCAACTTGGCAAAACTATTAAAGCACTTTGATCAGATCGTGGTGGTGACTATTTAAGCCAAGAATTTGACGATCATCTTAAAAATTGTGGAATTGTTTTGCAATTAACTACACCCGGAACACCACAATGGAATGATGTGTCAGAGAGGAGGAATCAGACTTTATTGGATATGGTTTGTTTTATGATGATTCAATGTGATCTTCCTTTATCCTTTTAGGGGTATGCATTAGAATCTGCTGCGTTCATACTAAATAGAGTTCCAACTAAATCGGTTCAAAAGACTCTATATGAGATATGGACTGGAAAGAATCCTTGTCCTTCTTTTGTGAGGATTTGGGGTTGTGAGGCATTTGTCAAAAGAGTTATCTCTGACAAACTTGCACACAAATCTGATAAATGTATTTTCATGTGATATCCTAAGGAAACTAAAGGATATTACTTTTACAACCGGACTGATAACAAAGTGCTTGTTGCTAGAACTGGTACCATTGTAGAGAAACATTTTATCTCCTGTTGTTCATATATATGTTTAGGACATAGAATTGCTTAATCCCAATCATAGTTAACACTTAGGATCCCTCAATTTTATTAGAACCTTTGTAAGGTACCATTGTGACCAGAACAGGTGTATAACAACTTTTTAATCAAGACAAACCAGCTAGAGGAAGCAAATCAGCAGACCAGCATTCAAGTTTCCGATCAACTTAGCATTCAAGTTGCCGATCAACTTACTACTCAAGTTACCGATCGGCAAAGACAGTCTGTACTGGTAGTCAGGTTACATCGCTCTACCTTAAAGTCAACCTTACTGATTGTCTTTGTCCTTTCGTACTGTCTTATCTGAAAGTAGTTTATCTGCTCTGTTATGATTACTGCGCCGTCTGACACATAGCTATTTTTAGCTCTACTCTGTCTCTACTTGCTTTTGCAGGTAACCGGTTGAGACAAAAGGGTCTTTACCCATCAGACTTTTTAAGACATGCGTGTACTCCATATCTTCGCTATTAATGCTGAAGATACCGCATTTAATGCTCCTCAACCACCCAGCTGGATATTCAAATTGAATGCCTTCTTCCTCAAGACTCAAGTCATTAACTCCTCTTATAAATAGATGACTTAGAGCATTAAGAAGGTTGGTGATTTTAGTGCATTGAAGAGAGTTGATTGTTTAGAGCATTCATTGAAGCTCAAACATTCTGTCCAGATAATCATTAGATCATTTATTAGGACATACACTTGTGCACAAACTCATCAACATTGTAAGTATTCCCAAACAAGATTATTCTAAGGAATACGTTGCTTGAGTTACTCACACACCCACCTGAGTGAGATAAGTTCTCTTGGACTTGCCGCTCAAAAACACTTGTCAGATTTATATTATGATCCATTAGTGATCTCTAGAATTTAGTCTTTGTTTTCGGCAAAGTCGTGCTTGTAATAGACTAGGGATATCTAATAGTGCTTTTAACCCAAATCCAAGTTCTGACCAAACTTGGTAGAGGACGTAGCAGTATTTACACTG
This sequence comes from Campanula takesimana, assembly GCA_026119855.1. Lineage (NCBI taxonomy): Eukaryota > Viridiplantae > Streptophyta > Magnoliopsida > Asterales > Campanulaceae > Campanula > Campanula takesimana. Next base: position 1,464,114 of record JAOWBW010000072.1, read on the forward strand.
TGAACCTCTCCAAATAATTGTGTCCCTTGTTACTTATTCTATCCTTGCCGGTTGGAACTCTATCACCGGAAGATCTTACTTGTTCTTACTGATTCATTGTAATTTCTATTTATCAATCTCTTGAAACTGCATTGAACTTTGTAAAATCACTTTGTGTTAAACCAAGCTCTCAAAACCGTTTTATAAACTGTTTTGTGTGAGTTAAAACTAAGTCATATCTTCTCTGCTATGCTTACTGATAATAGTTTTCAATCTGATAAGTGACTTTGCTTTTATAAAGTGTTATTCTTTGAAAAAGTTTTATAAAGGCTATTCCCCCCTCTAGCCTATTTTCCTACCAATTAGGCCTAACAATTGGTATCAGAGCTTGGAATTTTGAAAGAAATTTCCAAGCTTTGCAGCTTGTTTGCCGATACCATGGCAGGAAAAATCATGCAGTCATTCAACATCACTACCATTCCGTTGTTGAATGTCAACGAGTTTGGTATCTGGAAATCTTGTATGATAAAGTATATGAACTCAATCGATGACCGGTTGATGAAGGTCATAGAAGGTGGTCCAATAATCCCTTTAAGAGTCTCAACCACCTATAGACCTATTCCCTCCATACCGCTGACACAACATGCTGATCGTGACACTGAACAAGAAACCCATGTTCAGATTGAAGAAACTTTGGTTGAGAAACCAAGAAAGGAATGGACTGAGGACGACAAACTTTCAGCCGCCCTAGATGGAAAAGCATGCCACATTATCTCATGTGGTTTAGATGACAAGCAATACAAACTCATTGACTTGTGCTCCACGGCTCAAGAATGCTGGAACAAGCTCCTTGATTACTTTGAAGGTGATGAGCAGGTGAAGGACAACAGACTTTACGATTGCATTGCTGAGTCTGAATCCTTCAAGAAACAAGATGGTGAATCACTAAGGAGTGCCTACGACAGATTTTGCACGGTAAGTAATTTATGTGCTTCATTAGGTAAGGTTTACACTATGAAAGACCTAAATATTTGTTTACTAAGTTCTTTGGGAAATGAGTATCATACCAAGGTCACTGCTGTTAAAGATGTGAGAGACTTAAACAAGACTTCTATTCAGAATCTTGTGTCTAGTCTATTTCTATATGAGAGAGAACTGCAAAAACTTAACATTCTCGATAAAAATTTCAAAAACTTGTCTCTATCAGCTCAGTCACAGATATCCTTCCCTCCAAACAAATTCCCTCCTATAGATCCCCATCCGACACCCTGCTGTTCCAAAACCCCAGAAACAACCTCAGAACAACCTATGGAAGAAGACGAATTTGCCGCATTCGCTAGGAACTACAAAAGGTTTAAAGACATTAAAAGAATGAAGAAAGAAAGCTACCAGCAACAAAAACAATTCACACCATCACTTAAAAAACCAGCAAGTTACAACAAACCCTCAACGAGTGCTACCGACGGAAAGAACAGCAAAGGTGATCTTGTCTGCTTCAACTGCAGAAAACCTGGTCACTTTGCTTCCAAATGTCCTCAACCAAAATATGAGTATGTGAGGAAGTCATTTACCAAGAGACATCCTAAGTCTCGAAGCTTTGTTGCCGATGAAAGCACAGAAAAGGACTTGCCGGTTTGGTGTGAAACTGACTCAGACGTAGATGCCGATGAAGACGAAGATGCTGATGTAAGTTTTGTTGCCCTAGACTTGGAAGATGCTGATATATCATCTCTGCTAACTCCAATCTACCTAGATCCATCTCCTCCAAGAACTCCAGTCAGAGAAGAAGCTACTGGAAGACCTCAACCACACTTCAAAGAAATTAGTGTCAAAGCAGAAAACCCAAATGGATACAAGTTCATCAAGTGGGAACCTCACTCTATGGGCAGTGTAACTGTAACACCCCAACTTTTCATAACTAATAATTAATAACTTAACTTGACAAATTCCCAAAATCAGAATGCCCAACGGTTACAATTAACCACAATTCAAACATTAACCAATAATCAAACCCATAACGGCTAGTACAAGTCACTAGCTCAGAATGGTAACCAACGAAAAATAACGTTCAACTTAACTTAACTAACGGAAACAAATAACTGCTAACTAACTTTAATCGCAAGTAGCTTCTACGCCAACGATTCCTTGTAACCTTTAATATCCTTACTTATAACCTGGAAAAAAAATGAGGATGAAAGGAATGAGCGAACAATGCTCAGCAAGTTCATACGGAATCTCCTCGGGTACTAAGAGGAGATAACCGAAAGGAACGATAACAAGAATTCACAACGAAAGGATAACTCAATGATCAAAAAAACTCTCAGTTTGAAAACATTTAACTTGATGAACACAATTCATTTCTTGAAAACACGTGGCTTCAGAGACAGTTTCCAAAACACAACATTTTTCACAAAACTTTACTTTTCTTTACTTTACTTCATTTAGGGATTAAGCACGCGTTGTACCCAGGGCTCGGGTTTCTACTGACCGCACCCAAAATCGGTATATCATGATAACCTACGTTACTTCATCAAGCAACGCAAAAGGGGTCCACATGTTCAACTTAGAACTATGGATAACTGTAAGGGGTCCACTTATCCGTTTCGGGATTATGGATAACTGTAGGGGTCCACTTATCCGTTTCGGGATTATGGATAACTATAATCACTTTACTTATTACAAAATTTCACTTTAAAGAGCTTTTACAAAACAAAGCTTAACTTTACAAACTTTACTTGATCACTTTTTAAAAGATACACATCTTACTTGGACACCAAGGTTACAAAATCAATCATACACATGATACCCCTATTGAACAATAACAATATCAATAGAGTGGATAACAAGAGACGGAATAATTCGCAGAACGGAATAGTTATTAAAAGACTATCTAGCCACACAGATAGTTTACTTTATAAAAACTGAGATTGGGAATCCTAACAAAGGATTAAGAATCAATACACAATTAAGAGCGTAATCCCTTACCTTAGCTTCGTGTTCTACTAGCTCGCTTTACTCCGCTTGGACAATCTACAACATGAAATAGTCTAGCCTTAGACATGAGAAAAATACTATTTTACTTCCGTCTCAATTTACTACTTTTTACTCGATTAACCCCATGGTTTAGTCATCAATAACCTCTTTCCTAGTTAACCAATAACTTTAAGAATGACTACAACACCCCTAGGGTTTTTATTAGTCAATCCCCAACTCTCAATTTCACTATACCAATTACACACACTGATTTCACACTTTCTGCACACACTTACTGAGTACACCTACTGACAGACACACCCACCACTCTGATACACACTCTGGTACACCCACACTCTGATGCACCCCCCACTCTGGTACACCCACATTCTGATACACACACCCACACACACACAGCCTGCCAAACACACCCACACACACACAATCATCACACGCACCCACAACCAACCCAGCAGAACACACCACACACAACAACAATGAACACACCCACACTCCATAGCCGCCACTACCGCCTCACCCCACACCCAAAACATCATCTTCTTCCTCCTAAATTTCACACTACTAAACCCTAATTCATACTTTTAGGGTTCAACTATTATTGATTTCCAATATTAGTGTTAACAACAATGGGAGAAAGACATGGATTGAAGCTTACCTTAAGAAACGATTCTCTTTTCTTTCTTCCTTCTTCCTCCCGATCTCTCTCTCTCTGCGTTAACTCCCAGCGCCGCCCTCTTCCTCTTTCCGTGCTCTCCTTTGCGGCGCCCCTTCCCCTTTTTCCCATTTCTTCTTTTTTTTTTTTTACTGTAGGGAATAATGCTAGGGATTTAGGAAGGGTATTTATTTTAATAGGGTTTCTCAAATCCTTAATTCAAAAGGACTCCTAATTAACTTAGTCAATGTATTGGGCTTTCTACTTATGACCTAATAACTAAACCCAACTTTCTATTCATGGTTCGGCCCAAAATAAAAGATTGAGTGTTTCAAAATTAATATAATATGGGAAGTTCGGGTTATTACATTCTTACCCCCTTAAAAGAGTTTGGTCCTCCAAACTAGACGTACCTTAATCTTCGAACAAAGCGGGATACATATCACGCATTTCACTTTCGAGCTCCCACGTGGCTTCCCTTTCCGTGTGATTGCTCCACTGCACTTTTACATACGGAATCACTCGCTTCCGCAAAACTTGATCTTTACGGTCTACAATCTTTACCGGCTTCTCATCATAACTCAAGTCTTCACGAAAACATAACTATTTGTACTCTATGACGTGGCTCGGGTCAGCTACGTATTTCCTCAACATCGACACGTGAAACACGTTGTGCACACCAGACAGCACAGGAGGTAGAGCCAACTTATAGGCTACCGCTCCTATTCGTTCTAGAATCTCGAACGGCCCCACGTATCTAGGACTTAACTTCCCACGAATCCCATACCGCATGACCCCTTTTGTCGGTGAGATCCTTAAGAATACATGATTTCCTATTTGGAACTCCAGATCGCGCCTTCGATTATCCGCATATGATTTCTGCCTACTCTGCGTAGTTAACAACCACTTGCGAATCTGTTGAACTTTATCCGCCGTTACTTGAACAATCTCGGGTCCAGTTAACTTTTCTCGCCTACTTCATCCCAACACGCAGGCGATCTACATTTCCGCCCATAAAGAGCTTCATACGGCGCCATTCCAATACTAGAGTGGTAACTGTTGTTGTAGGCAAATTCCACTAGTGGTAGATGATCATCCCACGCTCCTTGCCAATCTAACGACGTTGCTCTCAATAGGTCTTCGAGAGTTTGAATCGTCCTTTCTGACTGTCCGTCTGTCTGAGGGTGAAATGCTGTACTCATAGTTAACTCTGTCCCTAACGCTTTCTGTAAACTCTTCCAGGAATTTCATGTGAACCTCGCATCTCGGTCGGACACTATAGAGACCGGTATCCCATGTAACCTCACGATCTCATCGACGTACAACTTAGCTAACTTCTCCAACGAATCAGTCACCTTGATTGCTAGAAAGTGAGCCGATTTAATGAGCCTATCCACTATGACCCAAATTGCGTTATGACCCTTCAACGTCTTGGGAAGTCCAATCACCAGATCCATAGTGATGTGTTCCCACTTCCACTCGGGAATAAGTAACGATTGTAGTAGTCCCGCGGGTTTCTGGTGTTCACTTTTCACTTGCTGACACACCAAACACTTAGAAACGAATTTCGCCACCTCACTCTTCATATTGTTCCACCAGAAGGATTCCTTTAGATCCCTATACATCTTAGTACTCCCAGGGTGAACCGAAAACCTTGAACAGTGAGCTTCTTCAAGAATTTCCCTCTTGATACTATCATTATTAGGCACCCAAATCCTTGATCGATGCCTCATGATCCCGTCGTCGCTAACACGGAAGTCTACCATTCCCTTCTTACTGATAACCTTGTGTATCGCTTCCAACTCGTCATCCACATTCTGAGCTTCCTTGATTCTCACTAACAGTGTTGGTTGGACACTCATCTGAGCCAAATAGCCTTTAACTTTAACCTCTAGCTTTACTATTTCATTATCTCTCAATTCACTTACCCCCTTAGAAATCATAGTCGCTAATGTTCCATGGTTCTTTCTGCTTAACGCATCTGCCACCTTATTGGCCTTCCCAGGATGATACAAGATTTTGCAATCATAATCTTTAAGTAACTCTAGCCATCTCCTTTGCCTCATATTCAACTCTTTCTGAGTGAAAATGTACTTAAGACTTTTATGGTCGGTGTAAATTTCACATGGTACCCCATACAAATAGTGTCTCCAAATTTTCAATGCAAACACCACGGCCGCTAACTCCAAATCGTGGGTAGGATAGTTTTTCTCGTGGTTCTTGAGTTGCCTAGATGCATAAGCCACCACTTTATCATTTTGCATCAACACACAACCCAAACCTTTCAATGAAGCATCACTATAGATCACGAAGCCATCACTGCTTGTTGGTAACGTAAGAACAGGCGCAGACACCAATCGCCCTTTCAATTCTTGAAAACTCTTCTCACAATCGTCTGACCACACAAATCTTGTCCCTTTTGTGGTTAACCTGGTCAATGGTAGAGATAACTTCGAAAACCCTTCCACGAACCTACGGTAGTACCCTGCTAAACCCAAAAAGCTCCTTATCTCACTAACACAAGTTGGTCTCTCCCAATTAACTATAGCCTTAACCTTTGCAGGGTCAAATGCTATCCCATTCTTAGATACCACATGACCCAAGAACGCTACTTCTTCAAGCCAGAATTCACACTTCTTAAACTTGGCATACAACCTTTGCTCCCTCAAAATCTGTAATACTAATTTCAAATGCTCTTCATGCTCCTCTTTTGACTTCGAATACACCAAGATGTCATCGATGAATACTATTACACACTTGTCTAAGTACTCTTGAAATACTCTATTCATAAGCTCTATAAACACAACAGGCGCATTCGTCAGCCCAAACGGCATCACCAGGAACTCATAGTGCCCATACCTTGTCCTAAAAGCCGTTTTTGCCACATCTTCCTTTTTCACCCTTAACTGATGGTATCCAGAACGCAGGTCAATCTTAGAGAAATAGCATGCACCCTAGAGTTGGTCAAACAAATCATCGATTCTTGGCAACTGATACTTATTCTTAATCGTCGCACGGTTTAACTCTCGGTAGTCGATACATAATCTCATCGACCCATCCTTCTTCTTTATGAATAATACCGGTGCACCCCATGGTGATGCACTCGGCCTAATCAGACCCTTGTCCAATAACTCTTGTAACTGTTCCTTTAACTTCTTAAGTTCCGGCGGAGCCATTCTATAAGGTGCCCTCGAAATTGGTGCAGTCTCTGGTGCTAGATCTATTGAAAACTCTACTTCTCGTTCTGGCGGTATTCCTGGCAAATCCTCAAGGAAAACATCTTTGAAATCCCTTACTACGGAGAGGGAATCGATGGTCACTTCATTCTCGTTTGTCTCACCAACATACGCAAGAAATCCCTCACAACCTTTCCTTAAAAGTTTACGAGCCTTCATTACGGAAATTCAGACCCGTTCGGACTCTTGGTTTCGACCCTTGAAAACAGAATCTTTCTCTGGAAGGTAATTCAAAATTCACTTCCTTTCTAAAGCAATCTACTTTGGCATGATACGCAGCCAACCAGTCCATACCTAAGATGATGTCAAAGTCACTGAGATCCAGACATATAAGATCAACCTCAAGTTCTCTACCGCCTATCTTTAGAGGACAACTCTGAAACACTGAAGTAACTGGGATCGACTCTTTAATCGGGGTATCAATTATCAAGGGTACTTCTAACGTTTTAGGAATCAGTTTCAACTGTTTTGCCAACTTGGAACTAATCACCGGATGGGTGGCACCAGGATCAATCAAAGCGTATACATTGCGTGAATAGATCTGAAACGAACCGGCCACCAAGTCATTCGTGGCTTTAGCATCCCTAGTGAACATACGTCCCTGTCCCCCAACCTTACTTTTGTAGTCGTTTCTCTAGACTAATTTACTAATCATTGGTCGATCCACTAGACCCTTATTATTTTCACCGGTCCTTCCAATAGACCATTTTCGCTTTCGTTGGTCGCTTCACTTGACCACTATTGTTCACACTTGGTTGCCCCACTAACTAATTAATACTCATGGTATTTTCACTCGAACCATGCTTTCTTGCTTTGGGTTAACTCACATGCTAACAATACTCATTATTTACACATATAAGTCGTCTCAATAGACTAATCATTCAATTAAGGTCAAACACTAGACCTATGGTCGTTTCAATAAACAATACCACTTTCATCAGTCAACTTACTATACTCCTTGGTCGCCTCTTTAGACCTTAACATTTCCCATAGGTCATTCAATAGACCATCACTTAGTTTCATTAGTCGACTTTGCTGGACTCTTTGGGGTTTCATTAAACCATAACTGTTCACTTTGATCATTTCAAAAGACTATTACTTCCTTGGTAAGTCGTTTCACTTGACTTAGTCATATATCACAGTCATTTCACTAGACCGTTTTCACTCATTAGTCGTTTCAACAGACTATAATTTCTTCACTTACATATTCACACATCAGTCTTACTTTAGACCTTTCACTGAATCGGCCTTACTTTAGGCCTTTAACCCTACTTAGCCGTTTTACTAGACCGATTTCATACTTTTATAGGCCGTCCCCACTGGACTAACTACTATAATTTAACGCATTCACTAAATTTATTCAAACATAAATTAATAATATTTTCACATGATTAGAAATAACTCAACTTTGAACTAACTTTTATTATTTTAACTGAAATCGAAACTAAAAACAATAACTAAGTTCTTTACTAATAGAACTAACAGAATACTAAACTTCTAAGAAAATTACTAATAACTGACTATTTCCCTCATAACTCATGGGGTTACATTCTTTCTAGGTCTACCCCTAGGCCTTCCAGTTAGCACATAAGCTTTCCTTGAGCCTCTTGACCTCCCTTTTGGCCTATGAACCGGTACTTCTTCCAGTTCTTAACCATCTTTAATTACAATCCGATTGGCTTCATTGCCTTCAAGGTTGATATCTACTTCCTTGATTTCATCATCAGCTACCAATTCTTCCTCGTTTGGTGCTTCATTACTTATGAGTGTGTTCGGGTTAAGCTCTCTAGCCTTTCTTTCTTGAACTCTTTCAGTTCTTAATACAATTGATAGGCCTCTTCTCTGACCTCAGGGTAGTACCTCTCATTCTGACTCATAGTCTCTTTCACTTCTTTTAACTCTTTGCTAGCATCTAAGCAAGCATTCCTATCTCGCATCTATTTTCCCAATGCAAGACTCACCTTGGCCTTTTCAGCTTTTAATTATCCTTTCAACTTCAGGATTTTTAGTGTATACCTCTAGATCACTCTTTGCTTAATCGTTCTATACTTCAAGTTCATCTTCGAGTTTCGTCTATGTCCATCCATGACCTCGATTAAGTCATAACCACTATCAGTATCATATAACTTAAAGATATAGGATCAAAATCATTATTTGCATAAGCAACTTAAAAGGTTAGTGTTCTAATGTAACCCTTCAAGTTACACTTCCCAAGTGTTAACTTATATTCCTCTATATTCCTTGAGGAATCCTATCTTAGGTTCTTTCCTAAAATAGTAAGTTTCTATGAAAGGAAAGTTTCCTGACTTAGAAAGTTTCCCAAAATGGAAGGTTTCCCTAAATAGAAGGTTTCCTCAATTAGTGCTTCCCAAAAATACTTTGTTCTTATCAGAGTTCTAAAGCCCAACATCGTTAAGTACTACATCTCCCAATAGTCTTAACTTCTAAGTCTGAGTCTCCCAAGTAATCCTAAACCGGGGCTCTGATACCAACTGTAACACCCCAACTTTTCATAACTAATAATTAATAACTTAACTTGACAAATTCCCAAAATCAGAATGCCCAACGGTTACAATTAACCACAATTCAAACATTAACCAATAATCAAACCCATAACGGCTAGTACAAGTCACTAGCTCAGAATGGTAACCAACGAAAAATAACGTTCAACTTAACTTAACTAACGGAAACAAATAACTGCTAACTAACTTTAATCGCAAGTAGCTTCTACGCCAACGATTCCTTGTAACCTTTAATATCCTTACTTATAACCTGGAAAAAAAATGAGGATGAAAGGAATGAGCGAACAATGCTCAGCAAGTTCATACGGAATCTCCTCGGGTACTAAGAGGAGATAACCGAAAGGAACGATAACAAGAATTCACAACGAAAGGATAACTCAATGATCAAAAAAACTCTCAGTTTGAAAACATTTAACTTGATGAACACAATTCATTTCTTGAAAACACGTGGCTTCAGAGACAGTTTCCAAAACACAACATTTTTCACAAAACTTTACTTTTCTTTACTTTACTTCATTTAGGGATTAAGCACGCGTTGTACCCAGGGCTCGGGTTTCTACTGACCGCACCCAAAATCGGTATATCATGATAACCTACGTTACTTCATCAAGCAACGCAAAAGGGGTCCACATGTTCAACTTAGAACTATGGATAACTGTAAGGGGTCCACTTATCCGTTTCGGGATTATGGATAACTGTAGGGGTCCACTTATCCGTTTCGGGATTATGGATAACTATAATCACTTTACTTATTACAAAATTTCACTTTAAAGAGCTTTTACAAAACAAAGCTTAACTTTACAAACTTTAATTGATCACTTTTTAAAAGATACACATCTTACTTGGACACCAAGGTTACAAAATCAATCATACACATGATACCCCTATTGAACAATAACAATATCAATAGAGTGGATAACAAGAGACGGAATAATTCGCAGAACGGAATAGTTATTAAAAGACTATCTAGCCACACAGATAGTTTACTTTATAAAAACTGAGATTGGGAATCCTAACAAAGGATTAAGAATCAATACACAATTAAGAGCGTAATCCCTTACCTTAGCTTCGTGTTCTACTAGCTCGCTTTACTCCGCTTGGACAATCTACAACATGAAATAGTCTAGCCTTAGACATGAGAAAAATACTATTTTACTTCCGTCTCAATTTACTACTTTTTACTCGATTAACCCCATGGTTTAGTCATCAATAACCTCTTTCCTAGTTAACCAATAACTTTAAGAATGACTACAACACCCCTAGGGTTTTTATTAGTCAATCCCCAACTCTCAATTTCACTATACCAATTACACACACTGATTTCACACTTTCTGCACACACTTACTGAGTACACCTACTGACAGACACACCCACCACTCTGATACACACTCTGGTACACCCACACTCTGATGCACCCCCCACTCTGGTACACCCACATTCTGATACACACACCCACACACACACAGCCTGCCACACACACCCACACACACAATCATCACACGCACCCACAACCAACCCAGCAGCACACACCACACACAACAACAACGAACACACCCACACTCCATAGCCGCCACTACCGCCTCACCCCACTCCCAAAACATCATCTTCTTCCTCCTAAATTTCACACTACTAAACCCTAATTCATACTTTTAGGGTTCAACTATTATTGATTTCCAATATTAGTGTTAACAATAATGGGAGAAAGACATGGATTGAAGCTTACCTTAAGAAACGATTCTCTTTTCTTTCTTCCTTCTTCCTCCCGATCTCTCTCTCTCTGCGTTAACTCCCAGCGCCGCCCTTTTCCTCTTTCCGTGTTCTCCTTTGCGGCGCCCCTTCCCCTTTTTCCCGTTTCTTCTTTTTTTTTTTCTTTACTGTAGGGAATAATGCTAGGGATTTAGGAAGGGTATTTATTTTAATAGGGTTTCTCAAATCCTTAATTCAAAAGGACTCCTAATTAACTTAGTCAATGTATTGGGCTTTCTACTTATGACCCAATAACTAAACCCAACTTTCTATTCATGGTTCGGCCCAAAATAAAAGATTGAGTGTTTCAAAATTAATATAATATGGGAAGTTCGGGTTATTACAGTAACTCCTCTCAATTCACTGTCACCAAACCTAAATCCTTACTGATGACCAGAAAATTCTCATTCACTGAACATCCAAGCATTGCCAAAAGCTTATCTAAACCCATCTCTTCTCTACCTGACTTCTCTCCCAAACCTATTCCATCTACCACCAAAATTTTAGCAGATCCCTTTCCTAAAATATCTAAAGCTGAAATGGTAGAGACAATGGATGAACTTTTTATTGATCATGAGAAGCTGAGTAGCGTTCATAAAGTGATGGCTGCTGATTTCAATAGAATTTCTGTAGAGAATGACTTGCTTATGTCTGAACTTAAAGTTCTCAAAGGACATGAGCTTGAGTCTGTTCTTTTAAAGAAAGAAAACCTAGATCTCAAAAGTCAAGTGGCAGTATTGATAGCTCAGATCGAAGATCTTGTGAAAAGAAACAATCATCTCTCAAGGATTGTTGATTCTTACACAAAATCTAGAGTTGCTGTTGAAACAATCCTACAGACCCAAATGTCATATAAGGACCAATCTGGGTTAGGATTCGATTCCAGCAGCAGTAGCTCTACTGAAACTTGTGCGACCGAGAAAAGGGATGAGAAAGTTGAATATAATTCTGTTAACTCAGTACATGTGGATGCTAAGCCAGTATATAGTGCTATTGCTATGAAGTATCCTAAGAACCAGAACAAAAGGAAAGATAAGCACAAACAAAGTTATGTTAAGGTTGCTGATACTGAGTTTGCCGATGACGGTATTCTTGGTGAATACATCAGCAGAGCAAGTGCTGCCGGTCTAACCACCTCTGCTGCCAATGGATAAGTACCTAAAAAGGTAACTACCAAAGGTAAACAGAATGGGAAGAAAATCAACACTAGCACCTTCAAACCTACTAATTTTGTGCATGCTCAATTCTCTAGTTCTGCCGATGCACTGACTAAACAGAATGATGTTCTACCGACTCCACAGCCTATCAGTCAAGTGAGATGTTCTAATTGTTTTGATTTTGGTCACAAGGCTCATGAATGCCTCTTGAAGCACCTATCTGGACCCACTGAGGTTGTATCCTCTAGTGGTGGCCAAATGTGGTTGCCAAAGAGGAACTAACCCTCGGACCCAAGAATAAGGGGGACCATAAGCATACTGTTTATTTCAGGAATGCTTCATAGCCTCAACTGGTACAAGCAAGGATTTGTGGATTCTAGATAGTGGCTGTTCAAGGTACATGACAGGATTTGCAGATCTACTTACCGATATTTCAGAAGCATCAGGTCCCCCAGTAGTTTTCAGTGATAATGCCAAAGGAAAAATCATTAGTATTGGTACTATCAAGAGAGGTACAGTTACTGTACAGAAGGTCTCTCTTGTGGATGGTCTGAAACACAACCTTCTATCAATATCAAAATTCTGTGATAAAGGAATGCAATGTGTATTTACTACTTCCAGTTGATATGTGAAAGACATTGCTTCCAACGAAACTCTTCTCACTACCAAACACAATGGTAACATTTATGCAGTAGACTTAAGTGCTATTACTGGTGTTGCTAATGTTTGTTTTGTAGCTAAGAACATCAGTGAGAACTCATGGTAATGGCATAAGAGACTCAGTCACTTCAACTTCAAATATCTATCTAAGTTTGCCGGTTCAAATCTAGTTACTGGTCTGCCTCAAGTGTCTGCTGATCAAGCAAAGAAGTGTAAGGCCTGCTAGCTTGGAAAACAACACAAGTCATCCTTCCGAAGCAAGCCCTGCATGTCAACTTCTAAGTGCCTCCAATTGCTACATATGGATCTATTTGGCCCCACAACTACAGCAAGTAATAGGGGAAGTAGATATACCTTGGTTGTAGTAGATGATTTCTCTAGATATACTTGGGTAGAAACTTTCAGTCACAAAGATGACACATATGCTGTTGCAACCAAGTTATTCAGACTACTACAAACCCAAAAAGAAAGCGATATCATCAGTATGAGATCAGACAACGGCACTGAATTCAAGAATAATGGTATTGCTCAGTATTGTGATGATCATGCATAGACCACAACTTCTCTGCTGCCGGTACACCACAACAAAATGGTGTCATTGAGAGAAAGAACAAAACTCTTATAGAAGCCGGTAAAACCATGATTGCTGAAGCCAAGCTGCTAAAATACTTTTGGGCTGAAGCCATCAATACCGCCTGCTTTACTCAGAACAGATCCCTTATCAACAAATTCCATAACAAGACTCCTTATGAACTCTAGAGAGGCAGGATTCCCAACATTAGATTCTTTAAAATATTCGGCTGCAAATGTTACGTGCTTTACAACGGTAAAGAGCACAGAGGTAAATTTGATGAAAAAACTGATGAAGGAATCTTTGTTGGATACTCTAAACATAGTAAGGCCTTTCGAGTTTTTAATAAGAAACTTTTGAAAATTTTTGAATATGTTTATGTAACCTTTGATGAATTTGATTTGTTAGAGTCTGACAAGGCTCCAAATAGTGCTAATGGTTCTAGTGTTCATGAGACAGGTGAATCCAGTAATTCTAAACCTGCAGGTCAAGTACTAGCTACTGATCCAGTCATCTCAGTAGTAGAACCAGCAGATAATCAATATTTCCCATCATCGGCAGAACATAATCATACCGATAACTTTCTTAATCCTTTTGCCGATACAAACTCTGCTGGTCATCCTGAAGATAGATCTAGCCCTCAACCTATCTCTGTTATAAGACCTATCCCTTCAAGTTCTCATCCACCTCTCACTCAAAACTCCTCTTCTCTTCCACTATCTGCTGATCTTGATCCTCCTTTAGAATCTTTACAACAAGAATCAGTAAGACATGATGTGCCGAGAGAAGTTAGATAGTTCGTGATCATCCATTAGAAAATGTGATTGGTGATGTCCTTGGTCCCAGACTGACAAGGAACCTGATCAAAGTATTTGATGATAGTCTCTTCTCATCTTCTATGGTTTCCAACATAGAACCAAAGAAGACTGAAGAAGCTCTTGCCGATCCTGGTTGGGTTGAAGTCATGCAAGAGGAACTGAATCAGTTTGAATGATGTAAAGTATGGGAACTTGTGCCAAGACCAACTTCTCAGCAAGTTATTGGTACAAAATGGGTCTACAGGAACACGTTAGATGAAGCTGGGAATATCACTAGAAACAAAGCTAGGTTAGTTGCTAAAGGCTACCGACAAAAACAAGGGATTGACTACGATGAGACATTTTCTCCTGTTGCAAGATTGGAAGCTATAAGACTTTTCTTAGCCTATGCTACCTTCAAAGAATTCAAGCTATATCAAATGGACGTGAAAAGTGCCTTCCTGAATGGAGAACTCCAAGAACTTGTTTATGTTAAACAACCACCTGGTTTTGAGGACTCCAAGAAGCCTAATCATGTCTACTGATTGAAGAAAGATCTTTATGGCTTGAAGCAAGCTCCAAGGGCATGGTATAAAACCCTATCTAAGTTCTTACTTAGTGATGGCTTAGGTTTCACTCGAGGTAAAATCGATACTACTTTATTTGTTGCCAAGCATAAGGGTCATTCATTGTTTGTTCAAATATATGTCGATGATATTATTTTTGGTTCTACTAATGAATCACTTTGCAAGAGATTTGAGAAGCTAATGCAGAGCAAGTTCGAGATGAGCATGATAGGTGAACTAACATATTTCCTTGGACTTCAATTCAAGCAAACCAATGAGGGAATATTCATCAGTCAAGCCAAGTATGCAAAAGAACTAATCAAGAAGTTTGGCTTCGACAATGCTCATTCTCAAAGCACACCGATGGGTACTAACATTCATTTAGATAAGGATAAGTCTGGTAAGAAAGTAGATATAACTGTCTACCGAGGTATGATTGTCTCACTCCTCTATCTAACTGCCAGTAGACCAGATATCATGTTTTCCGTTTGTGTATGTGCCAGGTTTCAAGCTGACCCTAGGGAATCCCATCTGCAGGCTGTAAAACCCATTATTAAATATTTATGTGGTTCCGCTAACCTTGGATTATGGTATGCTAGAGATTCATCTTTTCATCTAATAGGTTATTCAGATGCAGACTTTGTAGCTTGTAGGGTGACCAGAAAAAGTACAAGTGGAACATGCCAATTTCTTGGTGATCGGTTGGTGTCTTGGTCTTGTAAAAAGCAGGCATCAATTTCCACTTCAACTACTGAAGCTGAGTACATAGCTACCGGCAGTTGCTGTTCACAGATCCTTTGGATGAAGCAGCAGCTGGTTGACTATGAAGTTCCATCTCAAGTTTGTCCCATTTACTGTGACAATCATTTTGCTATCTCAGTATCAAACAATCCAGTCATGCACTCCAAAACCAAGCACATAGACATCAAATACCACTTTCTGAAGGAACATGTAGAAAAGGGAAATGTTGTGCTTCTCAAGGTTCATACCGATTTCCAAAGAGCAGACATACTGACCAAACCCTTAGATCAGAAAAGATTTGAATTCCTCAAAGGCGAACTAGGTATGATTGATTACAATGGTTAAAATTGTGCTGACTTTCCTACTAGTGTTAGTCTGCCGATCAAATCAGCAAAGCATTTATATCTTACTGACGAACATTTTGCCGATAATATCTTGCCGATCAATATCTTGAAAAATTATGTCTTGCCGATCAACAAAAATTCAAAATTTAAATTCATCGGTAGATCTCATTCTAACGGATAAGAATTCTCTGACACATGACGTAAACAATGTCAAATCAAAGGTACAATTGGTCACACCACCTCTCTGACATGTGTGTGCACCGCCTTACCCAAATCATGTCAAAGATTTATCCCAAAGCCTTGTGATAAATCATAAAGGTAACTCTTATATTTACAATATTATTGTTGCCATTTTTACCCTTTCTCTCTCCTAAGTTTAACCGTCTATATTTAACCGTCCAGTTCGTGTATTTAATGCATTGTGTGTGCACGTTCTCTGAGTTATTCGCTACAGTTAAACTCCTCATTATTTCTCTTCTCCCCATGAAACCCTTCTTATTCTCTCTCTCTTCCATAACATATAAAAGCTTCACTTAAAACTCTTCTTATTCTTTTTGCTCTTCACTCACCTGAACTCTCCTTGTTGCTTGTGTTCATCATCATCTCTTATCAATCTACAGATCTTACTCTAATATCTGGTAACCATTTGATGATTTACATTTGTTCCTCTAATTTAGTTTAAATTAATTGATTTCTAACTTGTGAGATTTCTTGAGTGATTTTGCAGATAATGTCAAGCAACAAAAAGGATATCTATGGAGGCTACGTTGACTCTCTGTTCTTCGACGACTCAACTGACGGTGATTTCTTGAGAAATCTATTGATTGGTTCTCTTCTGGACTCCTTCATCACTCCAACTGGTGTTGAATTCATATTTTTGGGTCAAGTACAAGAGTTCTTCTCCAACGCCTCAGTCATCACTGCCCCAAATGATCCGTCTACCTTTGTCTCCATCAATTCTAATATCGCTGGCGTCCCTATCTCCATCACTCCATCTTCTATTCATGAAGCATTTCCTTTGCTTGGGAATAAGGATGATGATTCCATTACTGACGTCAAAACCTTGGACAAGATATGGACCCTTATGAGGGGAGCCGGTCCTAGGCTCAGTAAAGATAATCATCTGAAATCCCATTACAGAAAGAGATTCTTTGCTCTTGCGGAGATTGTTGATAGATGCTTAGTATGCAGATCTGGCTCTCACATCCATATAACTGACATTCAGTTTGAGGTAATGGCAGCCATTGTACTTCAGGAAGAATTCAACTGGTGTGCCTATCTATTTAGGGTTATTGCAATTGTTGCTGTTAAGTGGAAAGAAGATAGAAGAAAGAACAAGGCTCACCCTATTAAGGGCTGTCACTACATGCTGATTAGCACTATTTTGAGGCGCAACTCAGCAATCGTTAGAGCTTCCCCAGCACCTCCAAGTTTTGACTTCAAAAAACTCAAATCTTTCAAGCTTGCTGATTGGAATAGAATCTCCAAAAAGGCTTCTACCGGCACAGTAATTGTTCAAGTTGCTGGTTCTCCAAAGAAGAAAAAGGCAAAAAAAGTTGTTAAGGTTGCCACTATTGCTCCTACCGATGTCTCTACTCCTGCTCCATTTACCGACAGGATTCTTGCTGACTCAACTCCTGCTGCTCCTAGAAAAAGGAACTTAGTCAAGGCTGCTGATAAAGTGCAAACCAAAAAGTCAAAAGTCATATCTGCCGGTGAACCATCTGCCGTTCCAAAGCCAAAACATGCTGATCAAGTTCAGTCTGTGACAATTCCAAGTGCTGATCCTAGAGCCAAAATTATAAGATTTTCTCCATCTCTTCTCTCTGGTATTTCACTGAATTCTCCTATAATTAAGGCTGAAGTTGAAAACATTGCTGATCTGGCTGAAGATCCTATTGCTGATGTACTAAAGAAGTCTGTTGTTGTAAGAAAATGCTGACCAGTAAGAAACCCCACTTTCCATTCTTTCTATCGCAACCATTGGTCCTTCACTAATAAGGTCCTTCCAAAGAATTGGGTGTTTCCCATTGATCATCTCCATCCCTTTATTTGCCGACTGCTCTAGTTTCATGAGGAAAGAAAGGAATTAGTTCCTCCTGGGAATCGAGCTGATTATGTGGATCTTACTAGCTTGAACCGGCTCACTGATATGTTCAAAGAGAAGTTTGTCCCTCTTTAAAAATTTCAAAGGTTATCAGAAGCTGAGCTCAGGTCAAACTTTGGGCGTTACTTTGATCTGCTGCCGACTCCGTGGAATCAAGTCTACCTCTTCCAAGATAGAGTTAGACAAGACTTGATGGTTCATAGTGTATGGGTCTCCTATGCTGAGATATACGGTCAGCAGTCAAACATCCTTGAATCTGATCCCTATCAAATGGGAAGACCAGAAGATGATGATGATTTACTGGTGTAGAATGATGATGAAACCATCTCTGCTGGTCATCTTGCTGATCAGTTCTTGCAGAGAGTAAAGAAAGCCACCATTGATTTGATAGAAGAATCTGCAGCATTTCTTTCCAGGACTCCTGTCGAGCAACCAGCAGTCACTCCCATTCCTTCTCCCAGTAGCTCTATTGATGTTGCTGACTTTGTTTGTGCTCACAAGGCTGATTGTGACATTCCTACTTCTTCTGACTCAATCAGTGAGTTGGACAAGATGCTGATTAGCATAGTCTTTAAGAAGCCCTCTTCTGATCAAGTTCAAACTGCCGCTGCTCCAGCCTCTGTGTCATCTACCGAAGCATTTGATGACTCCGTACTAGCTAGTGATGGCTCTGAGCGTGGCTCTGCTGATAAATCTGTTGAAGAGATTGTTGAGAAAACTTCAGACACTCAACCTGCTGATGGAACCAATTATATTGATGAGTCCCTGCTTAGTCAAGTTGAGGAAACTATGGAAACTCAACCAATGATTGCAGAAAGTTTAAAGGAAGACCAGTTTGCATCACTTGAGCAAACTACTGACACTCAAGTTGTTGATGGAGTTGCCGTTGAAGAGTTTCCGATTTTAGGAGGAGCTTGTGCTGATGAAGATGCAGTTGCTGATACAGACCTTGCTAATGAGCCAACTTCAGACACTCATTACTCAGAGCCAACTGCTGACACTCAGATTATTCTTGCTTTTACTGGTGAAGCCTCTGAGAAAACTTTAGATACTCAGATTGTTCAATTTCCTACCTCTT
The DNA here is from genome assembly GCA_026119855.1 of Campanula takesimana. Classification (NCBI taxonomy): domain Eukaryota; kingdom Viridiplantae; phylum Streptophyta; class Magnoliopsida; order Asterales; family Campanulaceae; genus Campanula; species Campanula takesimana. The sequence continues at coordinate 1,483,264 of JAOWBW010000072.1, forward strand.
CTGCTGATGTCATTCTAGTTGAGTCTATTGGTTTGAGAGAGGTTGTTGAGTTGGGAGGAGGAGCTGCTGACAACACTATTGCCATTGATGCAATGATTGTTTCCGATCCTGAGGCACAACCGATTGTTGCTGATAAAGTATAACCAGTTGCTGACAGTGTTGCTACTGCTGATGAGGAAAGGCAGATGAGATAGATCCTGCTGACTATGTGGAGTTTCCGGTCCTTATGGAGGAGGCTGAAAGAGATTCTAATCCACCTCCTGAGTACAACTGTGAGCTTCACGCCAAAAAGATGATGAGTTCTAACTGGTACACTACCGGCATCTCTATTCCTTCAAACAGTTTTGGCCAACCGTTGTTTCCTCTTCATCAACCAATCTTGTCGTTCCGATCTACGCTTTAGAGAATTACTTCTCCCTTCGGCAAAGAACATCCCCATTACACCAAAAATTCCTTCCTTGCTGGTACCTCTGCCGCGGAAAAGCTGATCTTCATGCCCTGGATTAAACCAAATTTCAAAAGGAAGAAAGGGAAGGCTCCCTGGGTGTTAAATCTCAAGGTAAATAGACCCGTCTATGAACCTCTTCACTGCTTACCTGGGAAGATAAAGGTTAGAGGAAAAATCCACCTGCCTGGCCCCTCTCCTAAGGAGGTTTGCTTCATCACGAATGGTTGGATGAGAAGGTGTATGATGATCAACGATGAACTTCATGATATACTCGAATCTGGGCTACTGATCCTCGTGGACTGTTGTTTTTAGTGATATCTGCTGCTCTTGCACTGACCTTGCTGATATTTCACCTAAGACAGCGTGCTGATCATTTGGTCTATACCTCTAGGCTAATAAATGCCAGGTTAATGCTTATGATCCTTGAAGGTCGCGCTTGCCTTAATTTTCTTATGGCTATCTTTCTGTCTATGGAAGACAATGGTATTTTCTATTTGCCGGAGGATTGTGCTGTTGTTATTCATCCTGATTTTCCCATGCCGATTCCACATGCTGATGTATTCACTGCCGACCTTGTTGCTTCCACTTCTGTTCCGGATGCATTTCTCCTTGCTGATGCCGATACTGCTTATGCTGATTTTCTTCATCAACCTTCGCCCTTGCCTCTGCCATCTGCTCCCGTTCTGATGCCATCTTCTCCATTGCTGATTGTTCTATCTTCCGATGATGAGATGTCTGTGCCTATTCCTGATGGTGTTGTAGAAGATGCTGATCTAATCAATGAAGACTTCACTCCTTCCTTCCTGATGTATTCTTCCCTTGGTCTTACGAAGCCCGTGGTACTGAATAGTATGTATGAATACTTCAATCGCCTTGAAGGGGATATAGAGGATCTGCATGTGGTTGTTACTCGTGCTGATCTAGGTGATACTGGGCTCTTCCTCCGAGACAAATTGAACCATATCTATGAGGATCGATTTGACAAAATCCTTAAGTCCAATCAGGAGGAGGAAAATAAGAGAATCCAAGACCTGAAAGAACTACTGGAGGACAGGGAATCAAGACTGATTACCCTATCAGAGAGTTTGGGGAGTATGCATTCCATTTAGAAGAAACTTGTTGATGACCAGAGATTGCAGATCAAGGACATGGAGAAAATTGAAAAAGAGCTATCTGTAACCAAGACTGCTCTTGCTGATGCTCAACTGAAGATTGCTGCTCTTGAAGCCAATAATAAGATGCTGACTGAAAGGTTACAAAGTGCTCAGAGGAGACAGAAAAGAAAAGCTGACAAAGAAGAAGCCAGAGCAAACAAGAAGGCCAAGCGTACTGAATCTACATCAAAGGCTCCTGACCAGCAAAAAGACCCTCCTATGTCTTGAGTCAATGTAGCCAATGATATAGATATCCTGAAGACCTTCAAAGATATATCCAACAAATTCTTTGCTAACATTTTGTTTTTGTGTATGCTTATGTTTATGTTATGCTCTTATAATATATCTGCTGCTATTCATGCTAACTTTGTTTTGCAGATTATTTTTTCTCTGCTGATCATTGAATCAGCAATCCATTTTCTTTTCCTATTTTATTGTATTTTTATTTTTTTTTCTACAAAGACATCAAATGTGACTTGGCTTAGGGAATGAAAATAAATAGATTACCTTCTGAAAAACATTCTTTTACTAAGCTAAGATAGATGTTCTTGTTTAGGGTGATTGGACTTAAGCAATTAGGAGGAGATTGTTGTTCATATTTATGTTTAGGACATAGAATTGCTTAATCCCAATCATAGTTAACACTTAGGCTTCCCCCAATTTTATTAGAACCTTTGTAAGGTACCATTAGGATTCTTTGTGACCAGCACAGGTGTATAACAACTTTTCAATCAGACAAACCAGCTAGAGGAAGCAAATCAGCAGACCAGCATTCAAGTTGCCGATCAACTTAGCATTCAAGTTGCCAATCAACTTAGCATTCAAATTGCCGATCAACTTACTACTCAAGTTGCCGATCGGGAAAGACAGTCTGTACTGGTAGTCAGGTTACATCGCTCTACCTTAAAGTCAACCTTACTGATTGTCTTTGTCCTTTCGTACTGTCTTATCTGAAAGTAGTTTATCTGCTCTGTTATGATTACTGCGCCGTCTGACACATAGCTATTTTTAGCTCTACTCTGTCTCTACTTGCTTTTGCAGGTAACCGGTTGAGACAAAAGGGTTTTACCCATCATACTTTTCAAGACATGCGTGTACTCCATATCTTCGCCATTAATGCTGAAGATACCGCATTTAATGCTCCTCAACCACCCAGCTGAATATTTAAATTGAAAGCCTTCTTCGTCAAGACTCAAGTCATTAACTCCTCTTATAAATATATGACTTAGAGCATTGAAGAAGGTTGGTGATTTTAGTACATTGAAGAGAGTTGATTGTTTAGAGCATTCATTAAAGCTCAAACTTTCTGTCCAGATAATCATTAGATCATTTATTAGGACATACACTTGTGCACAAACTCATCAACATTGTAAGTATTCTCAAACTATATTATTCTAAGGAATACGTTGCTTGAGTTACTCACACACCCACCTGAGCGAGATAAGTTCTCTTGGACTTGCCGCTCAAAAACACTTGGTCAGATTTGTATTATGATCCATTAGTGATCTCTAGAATTTAGTCTTTGTTTCTGGCAAAGCCGTGCTTGTAATAGACTAGGGATATCTAATAGTGCTTTTAACCCAAATCCAAGTTCTGACCAAACTTGGTAGAGGACGTAGCAGTATTTACACTGTGAACCTCTCCAAATCATTGTGTCCCTTGTTACTTATTCTATCCTTTCCGGTTGGAACTCTATCACCGGCAGATCTTACTTGTTCTTACTGATTCATTGTAATTTCTATTTACCAATCTCTTGAAACTGCATTGAACTTTGTAAAATCACTTTGTGTTAACCAAGCTCTCAAAACCGTTTTATAAACTATTTTGTGTGAGTAAAAAATAAGCCATATCTTCTTCGCTGCGCTTACTGATTGTTGGTGTTGGTGCCCTAGGCACGTTTGTTAAACGTTGCATAAGTTATCATTTCAATCATGATGATAAAGAGATATTAAGATTATTATTATTGCTCGAGTTTGCTTATAATAATCTCCGTCCCTAGAGATTGTTAAGCACTAGTATAAAGGCTAAATGATCATGGGATGATCATGTTAGATTTATGGGTACTTGTTTGGAACAAGGTACTGGACATGACCTGCGGTATGAGATTTATGTCATGGTCGATGTCATATATAAATCTCATATTAGTTATGTCATTTGAATCCTTAGACATGAAGTTATTATAGTCTTCCACTTGATGAAGATTATGTTTGACATATTCAAACGTTACCTTTAACCAGGTAGCTATAAAGGGTATGATTGGCATAATCGGATTCATGTAGGGAAGAATAATAAGCTAAATGGATTTGTCCCTCTTCGGAGAGATGTCAAGCTTGGGCCCCTCAAAGGAATGATATTGATGAAATGTTTGGCCAAACTCAAGTGGATTGATTGTATCAATGTCATTTGGATTATCAACATATTCGGTATCGAGAAAGTATTGAACAAAACAAGTTGACTTGTTGACCATGACTTGTGTTCAAAGACATCGTGGACAAAGGGATTATGACATGTTCTAAAAGTAATGCGAACTTGTATCTAGTTATACTATTTGGGTAGGTATGACGGTTTGCTAGAACCTAATCATATCTTATGAGTTCATGTTTGAACCCATTGCCAACTTAGTATAATACTAGAGGGTCACACACAATAGAACGAATCTTAAAAGGACTTAATTGGAATTTGGGTCGAAGGATCTTTTGAAGATTTTAGGAATTTGGAGGAAAAAAACGGAAAAAGGGGGTGGTCCCGGTAGACCTCCTAAAGGACCCGAGAGGACCTTTAGGAGGGTGGGCGTACCTCCTATAAGACCCGGGCGGACCTCTAGGGTTTCTGCCCAGAATTTTCCTGTTCCGTTTTTTTACGGGTTTGGTCACTTGTTACCTATTTGGTATAGGTGAAACAAGTATAAAACCCCTTTCTAGTTGCCCTAATCAGTCCTAAGTATTGTCTTATGTTTGTGAGTGCCTCCAAGGGTTTGAGAGGATGAATTTCTTATTCTAAGACATCCCTAGATTGAAGAACAAGAATATCACATACATAATAATTCCATATAGTTCTATACATTGAGAAAGTGTGTTTCTCAATTTGGTCTAGCAACCAAGATCAAGTGTTCTTGATATTCATTCGTGGTGTGGATACCGCTAGAGGGTGAAACTTATCATCTTCATAGTTCGTGATTCTTGCTTTGTTCGTGATCAAGATTTCAAGCCTCCATCGAATTCAAGGTTGCAAAATCAAAGGCATCAAGGGTTTGTACTCTAGTATTTATTATGTTTTATTTGACTTAATCATATGAATGGATCTATGGGCTTTAGGTTTCATTAAATTTAAATGCTTAATTCCGCTGCGCATGTTACGGCCAAACCCAACAGTGGTATCAGAGCCCCGTTCATGTTGATTATTTCAATACATAATCATGTTGTGTGTATATAAATTGTTTGTTTATGTGCCTAGCATGATATGAATATTAGGATTGTGATGTTTATGTGTTATATTGATTTTATGTGGTTTATTGTTTTATAAACTTTAATCGTATCATTCAATCGCAATTAAAATTATGGTGGATTTAAAATTGTTTGGGTTATCAATTTTGATTGGATCAAAGTTTGATAATCTAAGGATTCATGAATTGTTCATTCATGGTTCTGATTTTCATGATGATTGGATCATCAAGAACACCAAATCCTAATTGAATAGGGAAAAACAATTTTGAGCAAAATTTTGTTTAAAAATTCTGAGTTTTTCGGCATGGGTCCGACCGGACCATAGAAAGGACCCAGTCGGACCTTCGGGTCTGGAGCGGGGGTCAGGCGATTGGTCTTGGGTTCGAACAAAGAAAAATTCTGGATTTTTCAAGCAAGGTCCGACCGGACCAGTGTAGAGACCCGGCCGGACCTTCTAGTCTGGTTGGGGGCTCGGGCAGTTGGTTTGGGTGCGGACCTCGGGGTTTTAATTTTCCTATTTGTTTTGATCGTTTGATTCTGAGATTGGATCATGGTTTAGATGGCTAATCTGCGTTCATCGAGATTGTGTTTCCTAAACTTGATTGCAATCAAAGTTTCAAAGATAAAACGAAGTTAGAATTATGAAGAGTTCATAATTGCTAAAATTGAGAAACAAAGTTCTTGATTCAAAGATTGGAGATCCATGTGGAATTGTGGATGCAATTGGCCTACGTTCATCGAGACCATCTATTGCTTAGTTTCGGCCACATGGACTACTTTCTTGGTTTCTTGAATTAGTGCGGGATTGTGCTTGCCTATTAGGCTTAGTTCGACCCTACTTCTTGCTGTCTTGATTTGGAGATGATAACCAAAGTTCAAATAGTCTCATCCTCATAATTATAGAGAAACTAATGACACATAAATATTATGCTTAAATTAATGATGATTAATTTAGTGGCTAAACTTGATGCGTAACATGTTTATCTTGTGTGCTCATAAATGTGTTGTATACTATAAGGAGATAAACCTTCAAGAAAATTTTAAGTCCTCTTGTCATGCCATGATTAAAACACTTGTAGGTACACAGGTATTTTCATGTGGGCTCGCCAAAGCGAGGTGCATTGATTTTACTCTTGTATGAGAAAGATGAGTGAATAAGAGTTTCCTATGCGTTTAAAATGGTTGGACTTAATTAGGTGTCAAAACAGTTTTGGGCCTAGGCAAAGATGAGATTAAACATGCTTTTGAAATTGGATCACTAAGAATCATATTGGATATGATTTACAAGAAATTGTCTACCTAATTAATTTGATTTTGAGCGGTCCGCCAAAGCGGACTCAAGATTAAATTAAAGTTGGATCTTAGCCTAATTTAAAAGGATCTCAGAAAAAGGATCTAAGAGTCATATGGGATATGATTGACAGGGTTGTCTACCTAATTAATTTAATTTTTAGCGGTGCGCCAAAGCGTACTTGAAACTAAATTAAAGTTGGATCTTAGCCCATTTTAATTATATTATACATTGGATGTATAAGAAGGTTATATAGTTTAGTGGGAGTATTTTTGGAAAATACATTATTTATCTCTTTAATGAGGGTGGTACTTGTAAAATTTTGGAAATTTTGCATAAGTTGTAGATGACAACTAAAATCGTTGCGATCAATCCTTGATAAGGATAAAGCTTCAAGAGAATGGTACAAACTTCATGGATTGGATCCTGAGCCTAAGAATCGTTCTAAGGCAAGAAGATGTGCTGTACATTCTTGATGGGCCTATTCCTAAAGAACCCAATGCCGGAGTAGACAATCACAAGAATCATGAGTATGATTCTAGGAATGTGAGTTGTCTTATGCTCGCGATTATGTGCTCAAAACTCCAACAAAGTTTGGAACTTGTGGAAGCCTATTATATAGGCGTGGAGTTGAGTTACATGTTTTAAAGAGCAATCTAGGCAAGAGAGGTATAAAACCATTATTGAATTCACTTCTTGCAAAAAGAGTAAAGGGCAATAAGTGGAACCTCACATGCTTAAGATAAAGGCTACGTAGAGCATCTTGAGAAACTTGGTTGTCCAAATGGATTGGAACAAGCCACGGATCTCATTATTGACTCATTGTCCAAAAGTTATAATCACTTCATGATGAACTATAACATGCTTAGAATGAATAAGAATTTCTACAAGTTGCAATAATATGCTGAAAAACTGTGGAGATGAAGATAATGGAGAAAGGTTCTCCAATGCTCATGTTCATGATGGAAAGGAGGCTGAGTGCCAAAGGAAAGGTAAGACAAACATTGTCAAACCTAAAGGAAACAATTGTGGTTAAAATAATAACTCTAATTAATACAATTTGGTAAAATGGCAATTGGATTGACCATTTAGAATTGTAGTCAAAATTCTAGATAATCAATAAAAAGAATGGTAGTGAGACTACCACTTGGGAATTTTATGTTATAAATTTTTCTTTCTAAATTTAATTATTGGGTATTTGATACCAGAGTAATTAGTAAGATGAAAGACTACTTATAGTAAAGTTTTATCTACGAATGGTAATGATGCAATAGTTGCAACATTGTTCGTGGAACACTTGTAAAGTGACTTTACTTATGAAGAAGAAAATATTATTTTGTTATAAGATAATGAATGATATTTATTTCTTATTTGGAATGAGAAAGGTGCTTTATTTATTATGATTTACTTAATTGTGTTATCATTGTTGGTAGTGGTGCCCTAGGCACGTTTAATAAACGTTGTAATTGTTATCATTTATTTCATATCAATAAAGAGATGCTTTGATTATTATTGTTGTTCATGTTTACTTATAATAATCCCCGTCCCTAGTGCTTGTTAAGCACTAGTATAAAGGCTAAATGATCATGGGATGATCATGTTAGATTTATGGGTACTTGTTTGGAACAAGGTACTGGACTTGACCCGCTGCATGAGATTTATGTCATGGTCTATGTCGTACATATATCTCATATTAGTTATGTCATTTGAATCCTTAGACATGAAGTTATTATAGTCTTCCACTTGATGAACATTGTGTTTGACATATTCAAACGCTACCTTAACACGGTAGTTATAAAGGGTATGATTGGCATAATCGGATTCCCGTTGGGAAGAATAATAAGCTAAATGGATTTGTCCCTCCACGGAGAGATGTCAAGCTTGGGCCCCTCGAAGGAATGATGTTGATGAAATGTTCGGCCGGACTCAAATGGATTGATTGGATCAATAGCATTTGAATTATCAACATATTCGGAATCGAGAAAGTATTGAACAAAACAAGTTGACTGTTTGACCATGACTTGTGTTCAATGACATCGTGGACAAAGGGATTGTGACATATTCTAAAGGAATGCGAACTTGTATCTAGTTACACTATTTGGGTAGGTATGACGGTTTGCTAGAACCTAATCATATCTTATGAGTTCATGTTTGAGCCCATTGCCAACTTAGTGTAATCCTAGAGGGTCACACACAAATAGAACGAATCATAAAGGACTAAATTGGAATTATGGAAAAATGTCAGGTTTTGGCTCTGGCACGGTCGTGCGCCTTAAAATGGCACGGCCGTGCCATAAATCCAAAACAAGGCAAAAGGCTCGGTCCGTTTGGCACGACCGTGCCAAACATAGGGGCACGACCGTGCCAATATTCGGGGAAGGTCTGGCAGGTTCGACCCATTTGGCACGACCGTGCCAAATAAAGGGGCACGACCGTGCCAGAATTCCTGGCAGAATAAGGACTTGCCTTAATTAAGGTGACGGGATTTAGGAATCCTAGGTTATTAAGAGTTAATGACTAGGTCCTATAAAAGCATCTTTTCACCAGCCATTAGACATATTATTGTGAGTGCCTCCATAAGGTTTTGAGAGGTTATTTTTCTTGTTCTAAGATCCCAAAAGTGAAGAACAAGAATATTCATAATTCCATATAGTTCTTGCAATTGTGAAAGTGTGTTTCATAATTTGGTCTAGCAACCAAGATCAAGAAGTTACTTGATATTCGTTCGTGGTGTGGATACCGCTAGAGGGTGAAGCTCATCATCTTCAAGGTTCGCGTTCTTGATCAAGTTTCAAAATCTCCACCAAGTTCAAAAGCTAGAAATTCATAGCCATCAAGGGTTAGTTATTCCTCTATTCATCTTGTTGTATTTGATTTAATCATATGAACGGATCCATGGCTTTGGGTTTCATTAAAATTTTAATTGCTAATTTCCGCTGCGCATGTTAGATCGAAACCCAACAGTGGTATCAGAGCCACGTTCATGTTGATTATTTCAATACTAAGATCATGTTGTGTGTATATAAATTGTTTATGTGCCTAGCATGATATGAATATTGGATTACGTGATGTTTATGTGTTATATGATTTTATGTGGTTTATTCTTTTAGAAACTTTAATCGCACTATTCAATCGCAATAAAAATTATGGTGGATTTAAAATTGTTTGGATTATCAATTTTTGATTGGATCAAAGTTTTGATATTCTAGGGATTCAAGAATAAATTGTTTATTCAAGGTTTTGTTGATCATGGTGATTGGATCACCAAGAACACCAAATCCTTATTTGAATCGGGAAAAACAATTTTGAGACAAATTTTGGAACTTTAAAATTTTGATTTTCGGAAGGGTCCGACCGGACCCATACCTTGACCCGGCCGGACCTAGGGTTTGGCGCGGGGTAGGGATTGGGTCTTGGGTGTGGATCTTGGGTTTAAATTTCCTATTTGTTTTAGTCTTGTGAGTCTGAGATTGGTTCAAGGTTTGGATGGCTAATCTACGTTCATCGAGATTGTGTTTCCCAAACTTGATCGCAATCGAAGTTTCAAAGATAAAACGAAGTTAGAATTATGAAGAGTTCATAATTGCTAAAATTAAGAAACAAAGTTCTTGATTCAAAGATTGGAGATCCATGTGGAATTGTGAATGCAATTGGCCTACGTTCATCGAGACCATCTATTGCTTAGTTTCGGCCACATGGGCTACTTTCTTGGTTTCTTGAATTAGTGCGGAATTGTGGATGCCATATGGCTTAGTTTCGGTCGCACTTCTTGTTGTCTTGATTTGGAGATGATAACCAAAGTTCAAATAGTCTCATCCTCATAATTATAGAGAAACTAATGACACATAAATATTATGCCTAAATTAATGGAGATTAATTTAGTGGCTAAACTTGATGTGTAACATGTTTATATTATGTGCTCATAAATGTGTTATATGCTATATGTGATGAACCTTCAAAGAAAGTTTTAAGTCTTTTATTGCCATGCCATGATTAAAACACTTGTTAGTACATGAGTGATTTTAATGTAGATTCGCCCTAGCGAGGTGCATTAAATTTATTTATGTATGAGCAAGATAGATAATGTGGGCACGCCCTAGCGGGACACATTAACTATGCGTTTAAAATGGTTAGACTTAATTGGGCGTCAAAACAGTTTTGGGCCTAGGCAAAGATGAGGTTTAACATGTTTTTTGAAATTGGATTTCTTAAAGAATCTCATAAAAGGAACTAAGAGTCATATGAGATATGATTGACAAGAGTTGTCTACCTAATTAATTTGATTTTGTGTAATCCGCCTTAGTGGACTTGAAATTAAATTAAAGTTGGATCTTAACCCATTTAAATTATATTATACATTGGATGTATATGAAGGTTATATAATTTAGTGGGAGTATTTTGTTTGAAAAATACACTATTTATCTCTATAATGAAAATCGGTACTTATTAAATTTTGGAAATTTTTGCATATTTGTAGATAATGACTAATAACACTCAATCAATGTCGTTGCGATCGATCCTTGAGAAGGATAAGCTCGAAGAGAATGGTACCAACTTTATGGATTGGATCCGTAGCATAAGAATTGTTCTTAGGCAAGAAGATAAGTTGTACATTCTCGATGGGCCTCTCCCTGCTGAACCACCGCCTACTGCCCCTAGGGTAGAAAGAGACAATTACAAGAAACATCGTAATGATTCTAGAGATGTAAGTTGTCTCATGCTTGCTGCTATGTGTTCAAAACTCCAACAAAGTTTGGAACATTTGGAAGCCTATGAGATAGGCGTGGAGTTGAGAACCATGTTTCAAGAGCAAGCTAGGCAAGAGAGGTACAAGACCATTGTTGCATTCACTACTAGTAAAATGAATGAAGGGCAACAAGTGAGTCCTCACTTTCTTAAAATGAAAGGTTATGTAGAGCACCTTGAGAAACTTGGCTATCCAATCCCATTGGAGCTAGCCACGGATCTCATTCTTAATTCATTGCCCAAAAGTTATAATCAGTTTGTGATGAATTATAACATGCATGGAATGGATAAGAATCTCTCTGAGTTGCATGGGATGCTCAAAACTGCAGAGATGAAAATTGTGGAGAAAGGTTCTCCCGTGCTCTTGGTTCATGATGGGAAGAAGGCTGGTGCCAAAGGAAAGGGTAAGGCAAAAGTTGTCAAACCCAAAATAAGCAAGGCAAAGGTTGCCAAGGCTTCTGAGGCAAAACCTGATTCACAAAAGGATGCAATCTGTTTCCATTGTCAAGAAATTGGTCATTGGAAACGTAATTGCAAGGCTTTCTTGGAAGAGCAAAAGAAGAAGAAGAGCAGCAAGGCTGCGTCGACTTCAGGTATCTATATGATAGATATTCTCCTTTCTACCACTGATTCTTGGGTATTGGATACCGGATGTGGTTCTCACATTTGTCTAAATGTGCATGGACTAAAGAATAGGAGACTGCTTAAAGAAGGTGAAGTAGATCTACGCGTGGGGAATGGAGCAAGAGTTGCTGCATTAGCTGTAGGGACTTATGAAGTCACTTTACCTTCCGGATTAATTCTTGTTTTGAACAATTGTTATTATGTTCCGGATTTAAGCAGAAATATTATTTCAATTTCTTGTTTGGATAATGAAGGTTTTAAGTTTCTTATTGAGAATAAGAAATTTTCTATTTATTTAAATGATGTGCTTTATGGTATTGCTAATTCATTTAATGGCCTTTATATCTTGGATGTCAAGAATGAAAATAATGTCTATCATGTAAATAAGAAATCTAAACCTAATGATGTAAATCATACTTATTTGTGGCATTGCCGTCTTGGTCATATTAATGAGAAGCGTATCTCAAAACTCCATGGGGACGGACTTTTAGGTTCATGTGACCTCGAGTCATATGATACTTGTGAGTCGTGTCTTCTTGGAAAAATGACTAAGACACCTTTTACCAAGCTAAGTGAAAGGGCAAGCGACTTATTGGGGTTGATACATTCCGATGTATGCGGACCATTAAGTAGCAATGCTAGGGGAGGATTTCAATACTTCATAACCTTCACTGATGATTATAGTAGATTTGGGTATGTTTACCTAATGAAACATAAAAGTGAAGCATTTGAGATATTTAGAATATTTCAAAATAAAGTAGAAAAACAACTTGGCAAAAGTATAAAGGCACTTCGATCAGATCGAGGTGGTGAATACTTGAGCCAAGAATTTGATGATCATCTAAAGAATTGTGGAATAGTTTCACAATTGACTCCGCCTGGAAAACCACAATGGAATGGTGTGTCTGAGAGGAGAAATCGGACTTTGTTAGACATGGTTCGATCAATGATGAGTCAAGTTGATCTTCCAATATCCTTTTGGGGTTACGCCCTAGAAACCGCTGCTTTCACACTAAATCAAGTTCCAACTAAATCGGTTCCAAAGACTCCATATGAGATGTGGAGTGGAAAGAAACCTAGCTTATCTTTCATGAGGATTTGGGGTTGCGAAGTTTATGTCAAGAGACTTATCTCTGACAAACTAGCACAGAAATCCGATAAATGTATTTTCGTGGGATATCCTAAGGAAACTAAAGGATATTACTTTTACAACCGTGAGGACAACAAAGTGTTTGTTGCCCGAACTGGTGTCTTTCTAGAGAAAGAGTTTCTCTCCAAAGAAATCAGTGGGAGTAAAATAAATCTTGAAGAAATTCGAGACCCAGAAAATAATATTGAACCAATAGTGGAACAAGAACAAGAACCACAAGGAGTTGTGGAACCTGTTCAAAATACACAAGTAACTCGCAGATCTAGTAGGTTACAATCCGAGCCCGAGAGATATGGATTTCTCGTAACGGATAGTAATGAGGTAGAAATCATTGAGAATGATGAACCGTCAACCTACCAAGAGGCGATGTCCTCTCCTGATTCGGACAAGTGGCTTGGAGCCATGGAATCCGAATTGCAATCCATGCAAGACAATCAAGTTTGGAATTTGATTGATGCGCCCGAAGGTGTAAAAACCATAGGATGCAAATGGGTCTTCAAGAAGAAGACTGACATGGATGGGAAGGTGTATACTTACAAAGCTAGGCTTGTAGCGAAAGGTTATAGGCAAGTTCATGGCATTGACTATGATGAGACCTTTTCACCCGTAGCAATGATCAAGTCTATAAGAATTTTGCTTGCCATTGCCGCATATCATGACTATGAAATATGGCAGATGGATGTCAAAACCGCTTTCCTAAATGGAAAACTCCAAGAGGATGTGTATATGACACAACCAGAAGGTTTTGAACAAGATTCTAATGTATGCAAATTGCAAAGATCCATCTATGGATTGAAGCAAGCTTCAAGGAGTTGGAATCTCCGTTTTGATGAATCGGTCAAAGAGTTTGGCTTCATCAAGAACGAAGATGAGCCTTGTGTATACAAGAAGATTAGTGGGAGCATAGTGCTATTCCTTATTTTATACGTGGATGACATATTACTCATTGGAAACGACATTCCTACACTTCAGTCTGTGAAGACTTGGTTAGGAAAGTGCTTCGCAATGAAAGATATGGGTGAAGCCGCATATATTCTTGGCATTAAGATCTATAGAGATAGATCAAGGAGGCTACTTGGTTTAAGCCAAAGTACATACATTGACAAGGTCATTAGAAGATTTCGTATGGAAAATTCTAAGAGAGGAACCTTGCCCGTGTTACATGGAGTTTCTCTAAGCAAGACTCAATGTCCTAAGACAAACGATGAGCGTGAGAAAATGAATGATGTTCCATATGCTTCGGCAATTGGGTCCATCATGTATGCCATGATTTGTACTAGGCCGGATGTGTCTTATGCTTTGAGCATGACAAGTAGATACCAATCCGACCCTGGCGAAAATCACTGGATAGCCGTAAAAGCGATTCTTAAGTACTTGAGAAGAACTAAAGACTCGTTTTTGGTCTATGGAGGAATGGAAGATGATCTCGTTGTAAATGCTTACACGGATGCAAGCTTCCAAACCGACAAAGATGATAGCCGATCGCAATCAGGATTTGTGTTTATGTTAAATGGTGGAGCTGTAAGCTGGAAGAGTTCCAAGCAAAGTACAACCGCTGATTCTACAACAGAAGCTGAGTATATTGCTGCATCGGATGCTGCAAAGGAAGCTGTTTGGATTAAGAAGTTCATAACTGAACTTGAAGTGGTTCCTAGTATTGCTAGTCCAATAGACCTTTATTGCGACAATAATGGTGCTATTGCTCAAGCAAAGGAACCAAGAGCACATCAGAAATCCAAACACATACTTAGGCGTTTTCATATCATTCGAGAGATCGTTGATAGGGGAGACGTAAATATATGCAGAGTACCTACTGATGACAATGTTGCGGACCCGCTAACAAAGGGACTTCCACAAGCTAAACATGATTGTCATGTTAGGTCCATGGGTATTAGATACATGGGAGATTGGGCCTAGGGCAAGTGGGAGATTGTTGGTAGTGGTGCCCTAGGCACGTTTAATAAACGTTGTAATTGTTATCATTTATTTCATATCAATAAAGAGATGCTTTGATTATTATTGTTGTTCATGTTTACTTATAATAATCCCCGTCCCTAGTGCTTGTTAAGCACTAGTATAAAGGCTAAATGATCATGGGATGATCATGTTAGATTTATGGGTACTTGTTTGGAACAAGGTACTGGACTTGACCCGCTGCATGAGATTTATGTCATGGTCTATGTCGTACATATATCTCATATTAGTTATGTCATTTGAATCCTTAGACATGAAGTTATTATAGTCTTCCACTTGATGAACATTGTGTTTGACATATTCAAACGCTACCTTAACACGGTAGTTATAAAGGGTATGATTGGCATAATCGGATTCCCGTTGGGAAGAATAATAAGCTAAATGGATTTGTCCCTCCACGGAGAGATGTCAAGCTTGGGCCCCTCGAAGGAATGATGTTGATGAAATGTTCGGCCGGACTCAAATGGATTGATTGGATCAATAGCATTTGAATTATCAACATATTCGGAATCGAGAAAGTATTGAACAAAACAAGTTGACTGTTTGACCATGACTTGTGTTCAATGACATCGTGGACAAAGGGATTGTGACATATTCTAAAGGAATGCGAACTTGTATCTAGTTACACTATTTGGGTAGGTATGACGGTTTGCTAGAACCTAATCATATCTTATGAGTTCATGTTTGAGCCCATTGCCAACTTAGTGTAATCCTAGAGGGTCACACACAAATAGAACGAATCATAAAGGACTAAATTGGAATTATGGAAAAATGTCAGGTTTTGGCTCTGGCACGGTCGTGCGCCTTAAAATGGCACGGCCGTGCCATAAATCCAAAACAAGGCAAAAGGCTCGGTCCGTTTGGCACGACCGTGCC
This sequence comes from Campanula takesimana, assembly GCA_026119855.1. Lineage (NCBI taxonomy): Eukaryota > Viridiplantae > Streptophyta > Magnoliopsida > Asterales > Campanulaceae > Campanula > Campanula takesimana. Next base: position 1,498,970 of record JAOWBW010000072.1, read on the forward strand.
AAACATAGGGGCACGACCGTGCCAATATTCGGGGAAGGTCTGGCAGGTTCGACCCATTTGGCACGACCGTGCCAAATAAAGGGGCACGACCGTGCCAGAATTCCTGGCAGAATAAGGACTTGCCTTAATTAAGGTGACGGGATTTAGGAATCCTAGGTCATTAAAAGTTAATGACTAGGTCCTATAAAAGCATCTTTTCACCAGCCATTAGACATATTATTGTGAGTGCCTCCATAAGGTTTTGAGAGGTTATTTTTCTTGTTCTAAGATCCCAAAAGTGAAGAACAAGAATATTCATAATTCCATATAGTTCTTGCAATTGTGAAAGTGTGTTTCATAATTTGGTCTAGCAACCAAGATCAAGAAGTTACTTGATATTCGTTCGTGGTGTGGATACCGCTAGAGGGTGAAGCTCATCATCTTCAAGGTTCGCGTTCTTGATCAAGTTTCAAAATCTCCACCAAGTTCAAAAGCTAGAAATTCATAGCCATCAAGGGTTAGTTATTCCTCTATTCATCTTGTTGTATTTGATTTAATCATATGAACGGATCCATGGCTTTGGGTTTCATTAAAATTTTAATTGCTAATTTCCGCTGCGCATGTTAGATCGAAACCCAACAGTCATATAAATAAATCTTATATCCTAAATCCTGAAGAACGAAATAATAACTGAGGTTATAACATAAATAATCAAATTCTTTATGCATCATTGTTTTGATCAAATAAATAAGAAATGCATATCTAAAATTCCATGGGACGGAGTTTTAAGTCATATGATTTGGAATCACATGATTTATGCAAATCTTATTTACTTGGACAAAGACATCTTTTACTATGAATAGTAAAAGGCTAATATCTTACTTGACCTAATACATTTCGATGTATATGGTGCATTAAGTTGCAATGCTAAGAGAGAATTTTGGTTATACTTGGTAAAATTATTCAAAGATTCTGACTCCGTCGTGATGATGAATAATTGAACCAAGATTTTGATAGTTATCATTAAGGTTGTGAAATAGTTTCACAATAAACTCCACTAAGAACACCATTTGGAATGATGTGTCTACATGGAGGCATTGAACCTTATTGGATATGGTTCATAAGATGATAAAGTCAAAATTGATATTCCATTTTTTGTTTTGGGGTTATGTATTACAAACCGCTATAACTACACTAATTTGAGTTCCATCAAAAGAGGTTAAATGGTGAAAGAAAACTCGGTTTGTCTTTCGTAAAGATTTAAGATAGTGAGACCTTTTGGAAAGGAGCTGTCTGGGACACACTCACATTTAAATCTAACAAATATATTTTCATGGGATATCCTAAGGAAACTTGAGGATAATGTTTTACTCATAAGAAACAAATGGTTTGTTACTTATGATGGTGTTTTTCTTGATAAGTCATTTATCTCTAAAAGAATCAGTGGGAGTAAAATATATCTCGAATGGTTCGAGACCTAGAAAATATAATTTAACGTAAGATGGAAATTGAACAAGTTTTCACAAGGAGTCGTGAAAAGTCCGTTCAAGTTATACAAAGGATGACACGTTTGCCACCTATCGAAGGTGCAACGTCCGCTCCATATTTAGATTAATGACTTGGAGTCATAAAGTCTAAAAGGCAATCCATGTATAATAATCAAGTTTGGAACTTGATCATTCTAACCTGAGGAGTAAAACCAAAGGATGAGATTGAGTTTTCTTGGAGAAAACTTACATGGTAGCAAGAAACATACTAGAATTTATATAGTCATATCTTCATATTTGGAATATGAAAATTGACAAAAGGATGTCAAAACAGCGTTCCTTAATGGGAACTAACTTACGGATGTATTGGATACAACCTAAAGGTTTTGACAGTCAAAGAAAATACTAATAAATTATGTAAGCTGCAGAAATCCATTGGGTGGATTAAAGCAAGCTTATGGAGTTGGAATCTCCATTTTAATAAATCAAAATGGTTTTGTTTTATCAAGAATGAAGATGAACCTTGTATATACAAGATGATTAGTGGGAGCATAGTGTTATTCCTTATTTAAATACGTGGATGACATATTACTCATTGGAAACGACATTCCTACACGTAGGAAAGTGCTTCAATGAAAGATATGGAAGAAACCGCATATGTCCTTGGCATCAAGGAAGCTAATTGGTTTAAAGCCAAAATTACACACATTGACAAGGTCATTAGAAGATTCCGCATGGAAATTCTAAGAGAGGACTGTTGCCAATGTTACATGGAAATTTTTCTATGCAAAGAATCAAATGTCCTAAGACAAATGATGAGCATAAGAAGATGAATGGGATGCCATTTGCTTCGGTAATTGGATCCATCATGCCATGATAAGTACTAAGCCGGATATATCTAAATGCTTGGAGCATGACGAGTAGATATAAATCCGACAACCGGTAAGAGTCACCGCATGGCTGTAAAACAATTCTTAAAGTACTTTAGAAGGACTAAAAGATTTGTTTTTGATCTATAGAGGGATGGAAGATGATCTTGTCGTATATGGGTACACGGATGCATGCTTCCAAACCGACAAACATAATAGAAAAATCACAATCGAGTTTTATAACTAATAGTGAAGCTTTAAGTTGGAATGGTTCCAAGCAGAGTACAGTCACTAAAATCTACAAAAACAAAACTAAGTATATTGCTGCATTAGATGCTGCAAAGGAAATTGTTTGGATTAAGAAGTTCATTGGTGAACTTGAGATGGTTCCCAGCATTGCTAATCCAATAGACCTTATTAGTAATGATAGTGGTGCTATTGCTCAAGCAAAGGAACAAGGGTACAACCTAAATCCAAACACATACTTAGGCGTTTTCTTATTGTTCGAGAAATCGTTGATAAGAGAGACGTACATATATGTAAAGTACCTAGTAATGATAACGTTACGAACACGCTAACATAGGGACTTCCATAAGCTAAACATGATGGTCATTTTAGGTCCATGGGTATTAGATACCTTTGTGATTGGGCCTAGGGCAAGTGGGAGATTGTTGGTGTTGGTGCCCTAGGCACGTTTGTTAAACGTTGCATAAGTTATCATTTCACTCATGATGATAAAGAGATATTAAGATTATTATTATTGCTCATGTTTGCTTATAATAATCTCTGTCCCTAGAGCTTGTTAAGCACAAGTATAAAGGCTAAATGATCATGGGATGATCATGTTAGATTTATGGGTACTTGTTTGGAACAAGGTACTGGACATGACCCGCGGTATGAGATTTATGTCATGGTGTAGAAACCCCGCCTTTGACCTCTCATGTCCCGATTTCATACACATTCTTTGTCTTCCTCTTTTCTGTTAAGTTTTGTTACTTTTCGTTAACTTTCGTTACTTTCTGTTAAGTTCCTGACTTACTTCGTTAGTCTTGGATTTGACTAAGTGGCAAAATCAATCTTGAGTCTTTGTTTCATTTATTTTCTTTGACTTTCGTGATGTTCGTTAAGTTTTTGGACTAATTCTGTTAGTTTTGGGGCGTAACTGCATAACGGGGTTAAAATTTGGGCTAAAATATGAATTTTCTGAAGCTGGGATGCACACGCCTTTGCCCTCCTTTATGGGAGGCGTGCTCCTCCCATAGGGGGGGTGGGAAGCGCGTGCTTCCCGCTTCCAGAATCTCAGATTTGGCCAAATTTCCCTCATTTTCTGATTTGTAACGCCCAAGGCCATTATTATGCCTTGGCTTGATCCGGGGAAGGGCCATCTTTGTGACCACAAAGACCTTACCTAACACCTATAAAACCCCTCCAATCTGTAGACACCCCGCCTTGGACCTCTCATGTCCCGATTGCATACATAGTATTTTTATTTTACTTGTTTTTGTTAATTTCTGTTACTTCTGTTAAGGTCCTAACTGATTCTGTTAGTTTTGGACTAAACTGCATAACAGATTTAACTTTAGAGTCATTTCTGTCATTCTGTCCTTCTCACCCGCGGGCGCCTCCCGCACTGCCTATGGGATGCACGAGCGTCTCGCCCTACAAGCGGGACCCGCGCGCCGTCCGATATGGCAGTAACGGGCTGCAACCTTTTCCCTCCATTTTTCTTGATCACAAACACCCCTTTTACTCCCCCCAATCCCATATTCTTAGCCATTCTCCATAAAAACAAAATATTTCATTTTATTATTATTTGATTTTCTTTTATTTCTTTCATTAATTCTTTTATTTATCTTTTTCTTGATTGATCAATTCCATTTCACATGGATTGACCAATTTCCCTCCAACCTTTCCCTCCTAATTTTACCTATAAAAACCATCATCTCCTACTTTGGAAGGGGACCTCTTTTCCATCTCTTTTGGATCTCTTTTACCTCTCTTGGACCTTCTTTTTTACTTGAATTTTCTCTACACATACACTATACAAAAATCCTCTCAACAAGATTTCTCTACAAAACACTACACAAAGTGTTGTACAACATTTTCTCTACAACAACACCATCTTCAAGTCAAGGTTTAAAGTTCTTCTTCTTAAGGTACAACTTCCCTTTTTCTTCTTCTTATTTTATTCATGTCTAGTCAATGTATGCAATCTCCATAAAAAGGGATACAAACAAAAGGCCACTTCACTATTGAAGTTTGGTCAAGGTTACATCCCTACATTTTAATTCCACTTTAATTTACATTCTCATTTCTTAATGTAATTACCTAGCAATAATTCGACATGTAATATTTAACATAAATCAATAAATAAACAATTCTCCTTTATTTTTCCTCTATAAATTTCCCCTTTCTTTTCATTATAATTGTTAGCACATTTCTCTTATTATTAAATTGAAGGACATTTAACATTAGAACACCAAAAGTAGCAAGACCCGCGTAAGCGGGGCTGAATGGGTGTTTAAGTACTTCCCACTCCATCACCTAACCCCCGAATCCCTCATCTCAAGAATCTTTGGTTTCGTAATCAATAAAAAAGGCTATTTTCTTAGGTTTTCTCACGTTCCTCTAAAACGTGGGTGGCGACTCTAAAATCAAGTAGACATCCTAGGATAATTCACCGCTCTAGCCAAGCCGTGGTTCCCCCGGGGTATCTACAGTGGCGACTCCGCTGGGGACATAGAGGGTTAAACTTGCGTTTTCATCTTTTGGTGTTCTTTTATTCTGTTTTCTGGGCATTTTGGTAAAAAGGGTAGGAAGCGCGCGCCTTCGGTCGTCTTGGCCTAACGCGCGCGCGTCCGACCCTTTGAACCAGAATCGCCCGCCTCCCATCTCGTCCTTCAAATTCCATGTTTCTGTGCTAACAATGTCTGCAGGGGAAAAGTTCTATAATTTAGGGTCAAGACAATCCCTTGAACCCACTGATTTGCAGGTACTGCCCAGAAGCGGGCGCCTCTGCCCTCTAGTGCCTAAGGCGCGCGCCTCCCATCTTCAAAGCCCAAAGCGCGCGCGTCTGGGAAATTTTCAGAATAGAAACAGTGAACAGAATAGACAGTCTTGACAGTGTGTGGGCATCAGGCCTGCACATAATTGCTTTTTATTTTCTGTTTCATTTTTATCGGTCACACGGGTGATTCGAAAGTTGTAAATTACGTGCTTATTTGTTTTTTTTTTTTATTTCCTTTGAAAAAAAAAATATTTTGTCACTTGTTAGACCTTACACTACGCGCACAATTCTTATCAACTTCTCACTATCGAGTCGCACAAGTCCAACCCCAAACCCGTCGAGGCCCATCCTAGGAAGTTTCAAGCTCCACTCGACCTTGACTCTTCCGAAGCGGTAAACCTCAGCCCGTGGTGTAGTTCACGACTACATGCCGGGGGTGACCTTTAAGCCTCTCTTTAGCCGAGCACAAACCACACAATTCTAGTTAGGGTCTAACACTCCGTGACTCAAGTCGGTTTCCATGTGCCGAGATTTCCCTAAACTAATGTCTTCAAATCATACATGCCACTCGTTGTTTTGGACGAAACAAAACTCCATCCCCAAGAGGTTATTATGGACGAAAATAAAAATCCGTCCCCGCATGTATGATTCACTACATTAATTTAGTTTAATCCCGACACATGTAGGATTCACAAGTGTGGTGGAATCCGATGAGTATATGGGACCACGAGAAGGTCTATATACTAGTGTGACGATTCCACTATTTCTTAGAAACCCCAAAAAGGACCACGTCCTTCCAACTTTTGTAAATAAATAAAAAAAAGAGTCATTTTTCTTATGTGGTTAAGTCTTTTTCCTTTGTTTGTGGGTTAATTATTTTACTCAAAATATGTTTGTGGGGCCAACCTAAGATCGACCGTGTTCTCTCAATAGGTCCAATGGCTTCCAACGGCAACAACAACAAGAGTGAGAATACTTCCGTGTCCAACGAAAGGCTCTTCAACATAATAAGAGCCATGGGGGAACAAATGGATAGACTTGTCGAGGATGCCCGCCGCAAGGATGATTTATGGCAAGACCGTCTTGATCTCGAGAGGAAAATTCACGAGGAAGAAGTGTCCGAACTTAAGGCTCGTTTGCAAGAGCTCACCAACAGCAAGGCAAAGGTCCATGGTAAAGCACGCTCAAGTGGCTCGCCTCTCAAAAGTCACAAATGTTCTACCAACGATCGTGTCTACACTCCCCTCCAAGGTATGACCGTCACCAAGGCCTATGAAGATCTCAAAGCAAAGGGACAAATTTCTCCTCTCCAAGGGTACAAGCAACCATAACCGTTACGTCGCAACCATGCCCACCACAAGTGGTGTGACTATCACCAATGCAGCGGCCACCTCACCGAGGATTGCTTCTCCCTCCGCGACATCATCCAAGATTCGATTGACAATGGTGAATTTACCGTGGGTGAAGAACAACAGTCAGAGAGTGAGAACATGCAAGAACTCATCAAGGAAGGGGCTCAGATTTGAAATAGGGTCTCAACAAGAGATCATGCCGCAAGGAAGGCTACAACGACAATGGGGACTACAGCAACAATCTCCGTTTCTCTTTTTCTACCTAGTAATAGGAATAAAAAAAAAAAGAGTCAAAGTCCTCTTTAGTGTGCATTAAAGTTTTCTCTCGTCCCATGTTCAATGTCGAGTCTTATTATCAAATAAAAGTCGTTCTTGTCCTCATACACTCTTCCAAGTTGTTCAATTAATTCTTGGCAAAATGATGAAAAAAATGTCTAAACAAGTTTTGGAATGAAGGCCATCGCTTGAACGCCTAGGGGCTAAACATCAACGACGGCATCAACAACGAAGACATCAACAAAGACGAAATCAAGACAAAGAAAGGTGGAGCAACGATCATGAAGCAAAGTTTTCAAAAGGGGATAAAAAAAAAATAGCTCGCTAGGTTGAAATCCTCAAATCAACCTAGGCAAAAGTTAGAGCACAAAAAAAAAAAATAAAAAAAAAAAATATCCCCCTTCATTCAAAGAAGTTCACAACAACAAAATCATTCCACCAAACGAAGCAACATCGACAACAATCACGACGAAGCAACAATTCATCATGGCAAATGGAGCATCCACAAGAACTACGGTGACCTGAGCCTCTACACTGGAGGAACGTAGGCAACCTTCGGGTCCGGTCTCATGCAAGAAAGAAGATACGTTTAGCCCTAGCGCGTTACGGTGATTGGCCTTCATCTCGAACTTGTCAAGACATTTTTGTACGATTCATTTGCCGATGAATTGATCACCCAAAGATTGAACAACTTTCTTAGATTTGGAATCGCTTTCCGTTCCTTGTCGAGTCTAGGGGTTTCTCTTCTTTCTGCGATACTCCCAGTTTCTTGCAATCAAACTGGGGCTTTCTTTCTCTTCTCTCTTAATGACTTACCTGCCTTCGTGAGTCATTCAAAAAAAAATCTATACATACATGAAGTCAATACTAGGGACACTTCCCTAGTCGAGTCAATGTCACTCATCTTTAGTGACAAGAGGTCTTCACCACAAAATCACATGTCTTATCTCCTCAGCCAGAGTCAATGCACACTTCCCTCATTAATCGAGTCAAAAAAAAAAAAAAAAAAAAAAGAAGACGCAAAAGAGATGCCTGCTAGATTGAAAACCCGAAAGGGCGGTCTAGGCAAAAAACAGGGTGCCTCATAAAAAAAATGAGAGAGTGAGAGAGAGAAGGGAAAGATAAATGGAGATCTCCGGCTTCTAAGGAAGACAACTGCACAAGCTCTACATTGGATCTCCTCAACAAATCAATTCCCCACCGAGTCAACTTTGGGATTGCAAAAGGCTCGACAAGATATGGCACCATCAAAGGTTGTCTTGGGTTATCGGCATCATTCTCCAGCAGTGTGCATTTTTGGGTTCATGAAAAGAAGGCCCGTGGTAACCAAGACCCATCTGAGAAGGAGCCCATCATAAAAGGGCACGAGGTTGCACAAATAATCCCTAGCTAGTCAATTGGCTTGGGCAGCAAATAGCAACAACATGTGTCTCAGTTTTCAAAGCTTCTGCAAGTATATGCTTCTAAAGTACGCCGAAAGGCTCCCGTGAAATGGAGTAGCTCTTGCCATGTCCTCTCATGTTTGTTCCCTCGCAAGAGGATGAGTCACTTTTGTTTTGCTCAATAAATGGTGACGCCCTAGGGGATATGTGACTCAAGAACAAGTGTTTCTTTTGCTTCATTTGACAATCAATAAGCCCTAGGGGCTATGCTCGAGAAAGATGTGTGAGACTATCCTCAAAGTCTCTCAAAAGGGATGTCAAAAAGCCCTCTTGTCATGTGTGCCCGTACTCGTTCCCCCAATCAAGGATGGACCTTTAGGGGCTACGGTAAAGTCTTAAAGGCTCCCTCGGCAAGAAGCAATTAATTTCAATGTCCCCAGCAACATTTGAAGCTTTATACCGAAAGGTCTCAAGGGGCTTCGCAATCTACAATCTTTTGGGCTACGGCATTACAATGATAAAAGCAAAGGGAAATAGTGGGGCTTCGCATTAACAAGCTCCTGGGCAGTGGTACCCGAGCAATGAAATTTGGGAGTAGTCTTATGGCTCCATGAAATGGATCAAACTTCAATGGTCCCTCAACACTTCCAGTTAAAAGGCCTCTTGGTTTTAAATGAAGGCTCCGATGATATGAATGAATTTGATGATTCTTGTTAGAACTCACAGTGAGATTCTGAAGGAAGTCTTAGAGAAAAGGAAAAAGATTCAATATGCTAGACTCACCCGGCTGAGTTATGGCGGGCAATGCCAATATGTTAACTCTAGAGATAGAGTTACAGCCAATCCCAATGTTTCTGAAATACAGCACCCCTTCTCCAAGATCAAAAGCACAGGCTGCATCCGAAGATCCGCCGTCGGTTCAACTCAAGAAGACTCGAGCAAACATACCGTTCAAGACTTTATCACACCAAGACCTTATCATCTGCAACAACATCACCATCTCCCACGAGACATCTCCCAAAGACCGTACTACATTTTCAACATGGACCTTCCGCCATTTGGGTATCAACCACAAAAGGGCCATCCATCTCCAAGCAAGAGAAAGAAGGAGATCGCCTTCAAGAGTCCTACCCGATGTGGCATCCGCTCTCAATACAAAGCTAAGCCGATTTGGGGCTTCACATCGAAAGGTCTTCACATCCCGCCATCTCGAAGCCCACATGACATTTGGGGCTTAGCAATCTCCCGAAGCTTGGTATTAATAATCTTCTCTTGGGGCTTGCTCTCGTCAACATCAAAAGGCGATTTATCATAGGGCTATGCAAGATTGGCATCAAGGGCATTATAGGGGATTTTCAATCAACAACTCCTTATCTCGGCATCGAAAGTCTTTTGAAGCCCCATAAACGACATATCTCTTGGGGCTAGACATTAATTTTCATCGGACACCGCGGCGACAACATTCAAGCGAGGCAATCCGGACTTCGATTGAACATGACTTGATCTTGGGTTGGCTTTACAAACACACAATGGTTAAAATGGTTCACCCACGAACTAAAAAAAAATCTTTTTTTCTCACATGTGTGCATATTCTTTCCCTTCTAATCTTAAAAAAAAAAACAAAAAAACAAAAAAAAAAAATATATTTTTCTTTTTCTCCTTCTATGTGTGCAAAAGTATGTGCTCTACTTTGCTTTGCTCCTAGCTTCTCTTCCAGCACTCTCCATCATCCTTGAACTACGCTGGTCTGATTCCTTCCAAGGGATACGTAGGCAGCCTTTTGGCACGACCAACCCATCATCCAGAATACCATCTCGCCGACACTCCTTCAAAGGCAAGAACAATTCATCACCATCAACATCATCATTCTCCATCCAAAGCATATACATTCTTTAGCAAAAGCATCAACATCCTTCAGTAATCCATCCCCAATCAAGCGGCAATGGTAAGTGAAGGTATGAATACATCCGAGGCTTTCCTCAAATCACACCGCACACAAAATCACTTTCTTCATTCTTACAAAAATTCCCTCTCATGCAAAACTGCTTTCAAATCACATTGCACCACGAGCACAATTTCTCTCTTCATTTCACACTTCATGCATCTTCTTGCACAAACACATATACATGCCAAGCACACACATAACAGGTACCACCACGAAGTCAACAGCATCCGTTACTCAAGGCACTTCATCCCCAGCAGAAAATGGTCCATAGTCAACCATGCCCGCATCCCCACGATAAAGTCAATAGCAACTGCAGCTCTAGACAGCAATTTAGTCCACGGTGATCCCGTAATTAGCAAACGGATCCCGCCATCAGCAAACGGATCCCGCAATCAGCAAACGGATCCCGCTTCAGCAAACGGATCCCGCCTTCAGCAAATGGATTCGCTTCAGCAAATGGATCCCGCATCAACAAATGGATCCCGCATCAGCAAACGGATCCCGCATTCAGCAAACGGATCCCGCTTCAGCAAACGGATCCCGCATCAGCAAACGGATCCCCGCTTCAGCAAACGGATCCCACATTAGCAAATGGATCCCGCATTCAGCAAACGGATCCCGCCTCAGCAAACGGATCCCGCTTCAGCAAACGGATCCCGCATCAGCAAACAGATCCCGCTTCAGCAAACGGATCCCGCTTCAGCAAGACGGATCCCGCCATATCCTTTCTATATCAATAAAGCCGCTCACACAGGGAGCGCACCCCCATCTTTCACAATTTCAAAATTCCCCTCTTTCTTTAAATTGCGGCCGTGGTGGGCCGCCTCAAGCCACCACACCTTTTTAAATTTTTGTGGCTGTGGTGGGCCGCCTCAAGCCACCATACATTTTTAAAATTTTGTGGCCGTGGTGGGCCGCCTCAAGCCACCACACCTTTTTAAAATTTTGTGGCCGTCGTGGGCCGCCTCAAGCCACCACACCTTTTAAAAAAATTTGTGGCCGTGGTGGGCCGCCTCAAGCCAACCACACCTTTTTAAAATTTTCTGGCCGTGGTGGGCCGCCTCAAGCCACCACACCTTTTTAAAATTTTGTGGCCGTGGTGGGCCGCCTCAAGCCACCACACCTTTTTAAAATTTTGTGGCCCTGGTGGGCCGCCTCAAGCCACCACACCCTTTCCATCCGCGAAAGTCGCTCACACAGGGAGCGCACCCCTATCCTTCGCAAATTTCAAATTCATGTTTTATTGAGTCTTTGCTTTCTCTTGTCGATGTCCTCGGCGGTTGTCTTTCTTTCGTCGACGCGTTTTTCTTGCAATCCACATCGCCGAGGAGCTCTGTAGACACCCCGCCTTGGACCTCTCATGTCCCGATTGCATACATAGTATTTTTATTTTACTTGTTTTTGTTAATTTCTGTTACTTCTGTTAAGTTCCTAACTGATTTCGTTAGTTTTGGACTAAACTGCATAACAGAGTTAACTTTAGAGTCATTTCTATCATTCTGTCCTTCTCACCCGCGGGCGCCTCCCGCACTGCCCATGGGATGCGCGCGCGTCTCGCCCTACAAGCGGGACCCGCGCGCCGCCCGATATGGCAGTAACGGGCTGCAACCTTTTCCCTCCATTTTTCTTGATCACAAACAGCCCTTTTACTCCCTAATCCCATATTCTTAGCCATTCTCCATAAAAACAAAATATTTCATTTTATTATTATTTGATTTTCTTTTATTTCTTTCATTAATTCTTTTATTTATCTTTTTCTTGATAGGTCAATTCCATTTCACATGGATTGACCAATTTCCCTCCAACCTTTCCCTCCTAATTTTACCTATAAAAACCATCATCTCCAACCTTGGAAGGGGACCTCTTTTCCATCTCTTTTGGATCTCTTTTACCTCTCTTGGACCTTCTTTTTTACTTGAATTTTCTCTACACATACACTATACACAAATCCTCTCAATAAGATTTCTCTACAAAACACTACACAAAGTGTTGCACAACATTTTCTCTACAACAACACCATCTTCAAGTCAAGGTTTAAAGTTCTTCTTCTTAAGGTACAACTTCCCTTTTTCTTCTTCTTATTTTATTCATGTCTAGTCAATGTATGAAATCTCCATAAAAAGGGATACAACCAAAATGCCACTTCACTATTGAAGTTTGGTCAAGGTTACATCCCAACATTTTAATTCTACTTTAATTTACATTCTCATTTCTTAATGTAATTACCTAGCAATAATTCGACTTGTAATCTTTAGCATAAATCAATAAATAAACAATTCTCCTTTATTTTTCCTCTATAAATTTCCCCTTTCTTTTCATTATAATTGTTAGCACATTTCTCTTATTAATAAATTGAAGGATATTTAACATTAGAACACCAAAAGTAGCAAGACCCGCGTAAGCGGGGCGGAGTGGGTGTTTAAGTATTTCCCACTCCGTCACCTAACCCCGGAATCCCTCATCTCAAGAATCTTTGGTTTCGTAATCAATAAAAAAGGCTATTTTCTTAGGTTTTCTCGCGTTCCTCTAAAACGTGGGTGGCGACTCTAAAATCAAGTAGACATCCTAGGATAATTCACCGCTCTATCCAAGCCGTGGTTCCCCCGGGGTATCTACACAATCCATCATTGGAGGGGGACTTTTTTTTTCACTCTCTTAACAAAAGGAGGAAGAATTCTTGAATCAAAAACACTTTAAAACACATAAAATCCATTTTCAAAGAGTGGTCACTATAGACAATTTGGTTGTTCCCCATTCAAGCACAAGGTTCAATGTTCATTCTCTTATAAACTTTTGATCTCATCTTTATTTTCTCTACTTGTTAAAATCTTTTTATTACACTCTTCATCTTTAATGTGTATGCAATCTCCATAAAAGGGATACAACCAAAAGGCCACTTCACTGTTGAAGTTTGGCCAATGTTACATCCCAACATTCCAAATTCCACTTTAATTTTCATTTCATTTCTTCATGTAATTGTTTGGCATAATTGTTACATGTAATCTTTTAGCTTAAATTAATAAATAAAAATAATTCTCTTTTATTTCCTTTTAATTTTCCCCTTTCTTTCCATTGTAATTGTTAGCACTTCTTACATTAATAATTGAAGAACTTTTCTTTTTAGTATTAGAAAACCAAAAATAGCAAGATCCGCGTAAGCGGAGCGGAGTGGGTGTTTAAGTACTTCCCAGTCCGTCACCTAACCCCCGAACCCCTCATCTCAAGAATCTTTGGTTTCGTAATCAATAAAAAAGGCTATTTTCTTAGGTTTTCTCGCGTTCCTCTAAAACGTGGGTGGCGACTCTTAAAATCAATTAGACATCCTAGGTAATTCACCGCTCTAGCCAAGCCGCGGTTTCCCGGGGTATTGTTAGTACCCGACCTGAAAATGAGTTTATTAGGACTTTCCCAAATATACAAGGACTTTATAGGAATTAGAAACCTTACAAAGACTTGTCCCGGATTCCCAAAATATCTCATTTATGGCAAAATCTATCAAATTAGGTAATAAATGGTTTCCTTAAAACCATGCAGAAACCCTAGCTTAAGAATCAAGTCAGCCGGCAGCCTTGGCCACGCGGCCAACATTGCTCCGCGTTGATCTTGGCCACGCGGCCACTATTGTAACGGCATCAACAATGGCCAGGCGGCCAACCTCGCGCCGGATGATCTGGACCATCAGATCCTCCCATCAGTTTACTATATAAACCACTCCATTCCATTGGTTTTGGGTCCGATTTGGAGAGCTCTAAGTCCGAGTTTTGGAGTTCTTAAACACTAGTTTGCTCTCTAATTAGCATTCAAACACTCAAGAAGATCCAAGTTTATTTCTTGCCAACATAGGTAAGTTTTCTAACTTTTTCTTCGTGTTCTTGCATTATTTTTAATGTAGATCTTTTATATTCATGTTCTTGCATGTTTATTCATAGTTTCTTCATATTCTTTGCATACACATTCATATGTTCATATATGTTCTTCATATGTTCTTCGTGTTCATAGATTAAAACCTTATTTATGCCATATTTAGGGTTGCGATCTTCATAATTACATGTTATTTTATAGCCGATGATGATCGAGGGTTCATCAACCCGAGGATGATCTAGGAACTACTTCTAAACCCTAAACTTTAGGTAATTCCCCCCTCATTATGCATGATCCCGATTCTTCTGCCTATTCTAAATTCTTCTCGAACTACGCTGACCTGAGCTTCTCACATTGAGAGGAACGTAGGCAATCTTCGGATCCGGTCTCAACCACTAACACACTACATACACCGCATCATGATAGAAAGACCGATCATTCGGGCAATAGGAGTGATAACGTCCAATATTCTTCTCTTGTTGTAATTTAACCCCCGAACCCATTAAACATGCTTTTTCTCAAAGTTTTGGCTATAATTAAAACGGCGTGGCGACTCTCATAATTTTAATGTTACTATGAATATTCCCAAATTCAAACACACGTATTCACAGTGGCGACTCTGCTGGGGACTGCTTTGAAACTTTTTCAAACTTAGTGGGTCTAACTTTCGTCACATCATGATGCTTGCCATGTTTACACATGCACACACCTGCCATGTTTACACATGCATGCACACACCTGCCATGTTTACACATGCACACACCTGCCATGTTTACACATGCACACACCTGCCATGTTTACACATGCACACTTGCCATGTTTATACATGCACACACCTGCCATGTTTACACATGCACACACATGCCATGTTTACACATGCACACACCTGCCATGTTTACATATGCACACTTGCCGTGTTTATACATGCACACACTTGCCATGTTTACACATGCACACACCTGCCATGTTTACACATGCACACTTGCCATGTTCACACATGCACACACTTGCCATGTTCACACATGCACACACCTGCCATGTTTACACATGCACACTTGCCATGTTTACACATGCACACACCTGCCATGTTTACACATGCACACACCTGCCATGTTTACACATGCACACTTTCCATGTTTACACATACACCTCACACTTTGCCATGTTTACACATGCACCTCACACTTTGCCATGTTTGCACATGCACCTCACACTTTGCCATGTTTGCACATGCACCTTGTATTTTTGCCATGTTAATATGTGTACCTTGTATTTTTTCAATACATGTATTTTTTGTACTTTCCCTATAGTACTAAGGTCAAACAAAACTCTGCTATGCTCCCTTGTACATTATTTTCCTTCTCCTGCATTGCATTGCATAGCATCATTCAAACATTCAAAACTTCTCTCTTTTCTCCTTAAAAAGAATTAGTTTCTTGCCACACACTACCACTAGTCCGTGTCAGCACTGCACATGTCCCTACTACCCGGAGTTTTCGATGTGCGGGAATTTGTGCGCTACTGCCGCCCTTTTCGAGTCACTCGTCTACTCCACTCACCGTGTACGTTCCGCGAGCGGTGGGAACCTTTTACCTAACCGTGTCAACCCACACATAGAGATTAGGACACTCCTCGGATCACCCATTTAGGATGTAAAAAAATGCAAAAACTTTTCGCAAAATAAAATGTGCATTGCATCTAGGCGACCTCTAAGGTCCATCGCTCATCCGTGGGCCATCATTGCGATCCATTTGGGTCTACCCTTCACCTTCGACCGCCTAGGTCAACCTTCTCAACCTTTGACCGCCTAGGTCAACCTTACCAACTTTTGACCTCCTAGGTCAACCTTATCCGCCTTTGACCCCTTAGGTCAACCTTTGACCTCCTAGGTCAATCTTTGACCGCCTAGGTCAACCTTCTCAACCTTTGGCCCCCTAGGTCAACCTTTGACCGCCTAGGCCAACCCTCTGAACCTTTGACCTCCTAGGTCAACCTTTGACCCCCTAGGTCAACCTTCTCAACCTCTGGCCCCCTAGGTCAACCTTTGACCGCCTAGGTCAACCCTCTGAACTTTGATCTCCTAGGTCAACCTTTGACCCCCTAGGTCAACTTTCTCCGCTCTTGACCCCTTAGGTCAACCTTTGACCCCTAGGTCAACCTTCTCCGCTCTTGACCCCCTTAGGTCAACCTTTGACCCCTTAGGTCAATCTTATCCGTTTAAGTCAACCTTCGACCCCTAGGTCAACCTCATTTGTCTTTTAACCTCTTAGGTCAACCTTTGACCCCCTAGGTCAACTTTCTCCACTCTTGACCCCCTTAGGTCAACCTTCGACCTCTTAGGTCAACCTTTGAGCCCATAGGTCAACCTTATCCGCCTTTGACCTCTTAGGTCTACCCTTGACCTCCTAGGTCAACCTTATCACCCTCGACCTCTTAGGTCACCCCTCGACCTCTTAGGTCAACCCTTGACCGCCTAGGTCAACTTTATCCGCCTCCGACCTCTTAGGTCAACCCTTGACCTCCTAGGTCAACCTTATCTACCTTTGACCTCCTAGGTCAACCTTTAACCGCCTAGGTCAACCTTACCACCCTTTGACCTCTTAGGCCAACCTTTGACCCCCTAGGTCAATCTTATCCGTTAAGTCAACCTTTGACCCCCTAGGTCAACCTTACCAACCTTTGACCTCTTAGGTCTACCCTTGACCCCCTAGGTCAACTTTATCAACCTCCGACCTCTTAGGTCAACCCTTGACCTCCTAGGTCAACCTTATCTACCTTTGACCTCCTAGGTCAACCTTTAACCGCCTAGGTCAACCTTACCACCCTTTGACCTCTTAGGCCAACCTTTGACCCCCTAGGTCAATCTTATCCGTTTAAGTCAACCTTTGACCCCCTAGGTCAACCTTACCAACCTTTGACCTCTTAGGTCTACCCTTGACCCCCTAGGTCAACTTTATCAACCTCCGACCTCTTAGGTCAACCCTTGACCTCCTAGGTCAACCTTATCTACCTTTGACCTCCTAGGTCAACCTTTAACCGCCTAGGTCAACCTTATCTACCTTCTCATTTGATTGCTCGAGAATGGACCTCGTTGATTAGTTAATGAGTTATGGTTAATTGGTAAACAAGTAGCCTCAAATTAATAAATGTTTTGATCAATTGTGAGTGAAGAAGTCAGGAGTAGAAATATGGGGAAGAGAGAAGAGAAGGAAAGAGCTAAACACTTACTTTCTGTCAAAGCAGGGGCTTCCTCCCTTTTGTACATATATACCCTCAGTTGCTCAAAGAGTCAAAATGTGAGTACTATCTCTCTCTCTCTCTCTCTCTCTTACTCTCACCAAAATGCCCCCGCATGTTTAAACAATTATTTTCCTTTTTTGAGTCGACTGAATGATTTTCAAAAAAAAAAAAAAAAAAAAAAAGGTGATGACGCAAAAGAGATGCCCGCTAGATTGAAAACCCGAAAGGGCGGTCTAGGCAAAAAAAAGGGTGCGTCTTAAAGGAGGTAGGATACCCCGCTCTACACCCTTATCGAACTGGGGCTTCCCCAACAGAAGGGGTCGACTATGTGGTTTCCCAGAGAATACCGAGGCGTCAACAAGGATACACTTAGAAGAAGGGCACCCCTCATCGTCAAACTCGGCACGCGACGACCTATTTGGATTGATTAGAATCATAATTAATTATAAGGCATCTGTATAAGATCATGACACTTTCATAAAGTTTTCTCCTCCCCGACACTTTGTTTATAAACCCGCACGCTCGGTCTCCACAAAATTGTAAAAACATCCTCGATCCATCTGAGACCCATCTCCGTGATTCTTGAGTTGACTCGGTCCTTCACCCTATTTCCTACACAATAGGATACCCTTAGGTCCCAACTTACCTGGTTCAAAACCTTAGGTCCCAAGCCTACCCGGTCAGTCTTGCCCAAGCTACACCATAAACTCTCTAGGTCCCGAGCCTACCCGATCGGTCTTACCTAGGTCCCAAACCTACCCGGTGAGTCTTACCTACGTTACATCATAACCTCTTAGCTCGACCTTCCGCAAGTTCGTAGCATGACCCCTTCGGCCTCAAACCGGTTCTACCCAAAACTTCAGACCTTAAACCAGTTAACCAAAGCCAAATCCTTAGGGTGACCCATTAGGTCCCGAACCTACCGGTCCCGAGCCTACCCGATCTCCTAGATCTCAAACCTACCAACACATACTCGTCCTTACCCTGTCTAAGCCATAGCTCTCTTATCCTCCTCGGTCCAACTTCTAAGGTCCACCCATGGTCTAACCTGTGGAGCGAGCCCTGAGGGCCCAAGACCATTCGAGTCTACCAAACACCTACCTTTTAGGTCTCTAGAATATCTGATCCATACCTTAGGCCTCAACCCCTAAACCTTTAGGTCACAAGACTTTCTACCCTTTAGGTCTCTCACCTTACATCTCCACCCGTTTGACTCTGTAATTCCCAAGCCTACTTGGTCCGACTAAAAGCGACAACATCTACGTCTCCCGACTCCCATCATGTCCAAGCCATGACCCTACCACTCTTAAACCTACCAAGTACCAACCTAGTGTCACCCATTAGCCTCAAAAGACTTCCTAGTCTGACCTTCAACCCCTTAAGGACTCTAACTTACTTAATCCAAGTCGAGTCCAAACCTCGCCACCTACAAGGTCCACCCTCGAACTCCATGGATCTCAAACATCGCTCCCCCAACGAGTCCAAACCTCAAACATGCTCGAACGCATAGGATCTTCCGCATACCGTGACATGCCATAAAGATATCAAAACCCGTCCGGTCAAAACTCGTGCGGGTCCCATCCCTAGCCTACCGTCACAATCGCCCGAAACGAGTTTGGTCACTCGCAATGACCTCTAAGACAAACTTCGGTCCTAAGCATACCCAATCCAACTTAGGCACCTATTGTACTCGAGCAAAGTCTTGGACACTCAATCCCTTTACCTAAAGCGCCAACGTGGTCACATATCCAGACCATCTCCCGCACATGGTTCGCACCTAGCACACCTTTAGACCCAAACCCGCCATGTCCGCCTTACACCCTTAACTGGTCCCAATCCGTTGCTCCTTGGCCGACCTCAAGCCTGCTTGATCCTAACCCATAACGCGGCTTATCTAGGACAAAAGACTTACCCGCTTGAAAGCCTTATGTCCCAACGCTACCCTGCCTAGCCTTCGATCTCCTAGATCTCACGCCTACCATTCCATTAGGCCCCGGTCTCCTCAACACATGTCTGAGTCTTACCCTAGCTAAACCCTAGAACTTTAGCCTAGGCCTAATCTATCGAGCCTATCCAGCCACGAGGTATCAAGCTCATTTGCCCCAAACCGCAACACTCTTAGACCTCAAACTTGCTCGGTCTAAACCAAGACAAACCTTCAAATGCTTTTGGTCTCCAAACCCTAGCCTTAAAACTAGGTAAACACATTCTCTAAACCCTAGCCTCGAGCCTAGGTAGTCATATCATTCTCTCTGAACCCTAGCCTCAAGCCTAGGTAATTACATCCTTTCAAACCCCAGCCTAAAGCCTAGGAAGTTACATCCTTCTAAACCCTAGCCTTGATCCTAGGTAGTTACACCGTTCCTAAACCCTAGCCTCAAGCCTAGATAGTCACCTTCTATTCAAAGCCTAGCCTAGGTAATCGTATTCCCTCTAAACCCTAGTCCCAAACCTAGGTAATCGCCTTCTCTCTAAACCCTAGCCTCAAGCCTAGGTAGTTACCTTCTATTCATAACCCTAACCCCAAGCCTAAGTAATTACCTCCTTCCAAACCCTAGCCTAAAGCCTAGGAAGTTACATCATTCTTAAACCCTAGCCTCGATCATAGGTAGCAACATCCTCTTTAACCCTAGCCCAAGTTCTAGGGAATTTCCAAAGCCCTGCATGCAACATCATTTCCAAATTCCCGAAACCCTAGTCTCGAAACTAGGAAATTTACAATCTCAATTCTCCGTCTTATTGAACCCTAGTCCAAAACCTAGGATATAATGCCCGGTCCAAAACTCAATCAACCCTAGCCTCAAGCCTAGGAAGCCGCATTCGCTCTAAACCCTAGCCGCGAGCCTAGGTAGTCGCATTCGCTCTAAACCCTAGCCGCGAGCCTAGGTAGTCGCAGTCGCTCCAAACCCTAGCCTCAAGCCTAGGTAGTCGCACTCTTTCTAAACCTAGCCTCAAGCCTAGGTAGTCGCACTCGCTCTAAACCCTAGCCTCAAGGCTAGGTAGAAATTATCCTCTTTAAACTCTATCATCAAGCCTAGGATTCAACATTCCCTTCAAACCCCAGTCCTATACTTAGGAAACTCCTTCACCTTAGTCTCAAAACGTAGGAAGTTTACAGTCCTTAGCCTTAAAACCTAGCCTAAAGCCTAGGTTACCATGAACCTTTCCAAGCCATAGTCACCAATCCCGGAAAATGGTGAACCCTAACATCAAGCTTAGTGGACCTTCCACAAAAGCAATCCCTCTTCCCAACGGTCCATGTCTCAAGCCTAGGAAGTCACAACCCTTTTCAACTCCCAACCTTGGGTCTAAAGCCAACGCCTTTGCAATCTCTAAACCTACCACAACTCCAAGCCCTAGCCTCGAAGCCTAGGATATTTCTAAAACCCTAGTCCCAAACCTAGGAGAGTCATGGTCCTTAAACACCAGTTTCCAAACCCTTGTTCGAAACCCTAACATCTAGGAAGTTCCCAACCTCAACCTCTCCAAACCTAGTCTCGAAACCTAGGAAATTTATAATCTCAATCCCCCGCTAGTCTTATGCCTAGGATACAATAGCCTTTCCATATTCTCTCCGAACCCTAGCCTCGAGCCTAGGCAGTCGCATTCTCTCCAAACCCTAGCCCGTAAGCCTAGAAAACCCACATTGTATCCAAGACACAACCTCAAGTCTAAACAACCATAACATCTTTTGCATCCTTATCTCAAGGATAAGAGGCTACCCATCCCCTTTCCTTAGAAGCCTTAGGTCCTACCCTAAGCAACCAAACAAAATGTCCCTTACCTAATACCTTCATCTTAATGGTTCGTAGCCTCATATTAGGTATTCCTCCTAATTTAGGTAAGCGAATCCCAAAACATTACGCTTTCCGTGGTCGTCCTTTGCTCACCAAAGAGTCCTTTACCTTAGCAACTCCCCGAGAGTCCATCTCCTTTGTGACTCCCCGAGAGTCCCTCACCTTTGTGACTCCCAAGAGTCTATCACCTTTGTGATTCCATGAGAGTTCATCCTTTTTGCAACTTCATAACAATCCGTCATCTTCGCGACTCATGATAAGTTCGCCAGCTTTATGACTCTGCAAGGGTCTATTGTCCTTTAGAACATCATTTGGTTTTAAAAGCCTAAAAAAATCTCTAAATTATCCTTTGTTTAAAAACTATCGTGGTGACCGGGAGTTATCCCTACTGCACGAATGTTTCACCCCTTTAAAAACTATCGTGGTGACCGGGAGTTATCCCTACTGCACGAATGTTTCATCTCTTTAAAAACTATCGTGGTGACCGGGAGTTATCCCTACTGCACGAATGTTTCATCTCTTTAAAAACTATCGTGGTGACCGGGAGTTATCCCTACTGCACGAATGTTTCATCTCTTTAAAAACTATCGTGGTGACCGGGAGTTATCCCTACTGCACGAATGTTTCATCTCTTTAAAAACTATCGTGGTGACCGGGAGTTATCCCTACTGCACGAATGTTTATCTCTTTAAAAACTATCGTGGTGACCGGGAGTTATCCCTACTGCACGAATGTTTCATCTCTTTAAAAACTATCGTGGTGACCGGGAGTTATCCCTACTGCACGAATGTTTCATCTCTTTAAAAACTATCGTGGTGACCGGGAGTTATCCCTACTGCACGAATGTTTTATCTCTTTAAAAACTATCGTGGTGACCGGGAGTTATCCCTACTGCACGAATGTTTCATCTCTTTAAAAACTATCGTGGTGACCGGGAGTTATCCCTACTGCACGAATGTTTCATCTCTTTAAAAACTATCGTGGTGACCGGGGAGTTATCCCTACTGCACGAATGTTTCATCTCTTTAAAAAAACTATCGTGGTGACCGGGAGTTATCCCTACTGCACGAATGTTTCATCTCTTTAAAAACTATCGTGGTGACCGGGAGTTATCCCTACTGCACGACTGTTTCGTCTCTTTAAAAACTATCGTGGTGACCGGGAGTTATCCCTACTGCACGACTGTTTCGTCTCTTTAAAAACTATCGTGGTGACCGGGAGTTATCCCTACTGCACGACTGTTTCGTCTCTTTAAAAACTATCGTGGTGACCGGGAGTTATCCCTACTGCACGACTGTTTCGTCCCTTTTAAAAACTATCGTGGTGACCGGGAGTTATCCCTACTGCACGAATGTTTCATCTCTTTAAAAACTATCGTGGTGACCGGGAGTTATCCCTACTGCACGAATGTTTCATCTCTTTAAAAACTATCGTGGTGACCGGGAGTTATCCCTACTGCACGAATGTTTCATCTCTTTAAAAACTATCGTGGTGACCGGGAGTTATCCCTACTGCACGAATGTTTCATCTCTTTAAAAACTATCGTGGTGACCGGGAGTTATCCCTACTGCACGAATGTTTCATCTCTTTAAAAACTATCGTGGTGACCGGGAGTTATCCCTACTGCACGAATGTTTCATCTCTTTAAAAACTATCGTGGTGACCGGGAGTTATCCCTACTGCACGAATGTTCATCTCTTTAAAAACTATCGTGGTGACCGGGAGTTATCCCTACTGCACGAATGTTTCATCTCTTTAAAAAACTATCGTGGTGACCGGGAGTTATCCCTACTGCACGAATGTTTCATCTCTTTAAAAACTATCGTGGTGACCGGGAGTTATCCCTACTGCACGACTGTTTCGTCTCTTTAAAACTATCGTGGTGACCGGGGTATCCCTACTGCACGTACATTTGTTATTGCTTCGTTATATTATCGCGATGACCGAGAGTTGTCTCTACTTCGCGTACGTTCTGTTGTAATTTGCAGAGGCCCGTCTACCTCTATATTGCGTAATATCCACCACTTGTTATTTATGAATTGTGATTGACAGAGGCCCGTCTATCTTGATATCGCATAAGCTCCGGCTATTACCATTTTACCATCTTGGGATTATGTAGACCCCGCCGTCTATATGTCTCGCACCATTGTCACCCTTACCTTCTTTCCCCAATATTTGCTTAGGATTCGTATGGTTGTAGAGACTTCGGCGCCTCTATGACATACCATCCTAGATCAATCGTAATTGGCAGAAGCCTCGGCGTTTCTATTTGCGAGCGATCCAGCATCTATTTTAGGATTCGTATGGTTGTAGAGACTTCGGCGCCACTATGACATACCATCGTAGATCAATCGTAATTGGCAGAAGCCTCGGCGTTTCTATTGCGAGCGATCCAGCATCTATTTTAGGATTCGTATGGTTGTAGAGACTTCGGCGCCTCTATGACATACCATCCTAGATCAATCGTAATTGGCAGAAGCCTCGGCGTTTCTATTTGCGAGCGATCCAGCATCTATTTTAGGATTCGTATGGTCGTAGAGACTTCGGCGCCTCTATGACATACCATCCTAGATCAATCGTAATTGGCAGAAGCCTCGGCGTTTCTATTTGCGAGCGATCCAGCATCTATTTTAGGATTCGTATGGTCGTAGAGACTTCGGCGCCTCTATGACATACCATCCTAGATCAATCGTAATTGGCAGAAGCCTCGGCGTTTCTATTTGCGAGCGATCCAGCATCTATTTTAGGATTCGTATGGTCGTAGAGACTTCGGCGCCTCTATGACATACCATCCTAGATCAATCGTAATTGGCAGAAGCCTCGGCGTTTCTATTTGCGAGCGATCCAGCATCTATTTTAGGATTCGTATGGTCGTAGAGACTTCGGCGCCTCTATGACATACCATCCTAGATCAATCGTAATTGGCAGAAGCCTCGGCGTTTCTATTTGCGAGAGATCCAGCATTTATTAGGATTTGCATGATCGTAGAGACTTCGGCGCCTCTATGACATACGCATCCTAGATTGATCGCGTTGGCAGAAGCCTCGGCGTTTTCTGTTCGCGAGAGATCCGACATCTATTACTTTAGCGCGATCGGAAGGAACCCTGGCGATCCTGATTGCGTTTACCATTCCATCTTGGGATTATTTAGACAGCGTAGTCCTTATTTTCCAAATAACTCTATTGCTTACGAATGATTCGTTCTTCATACAGGATAGTGCCCGTAGGTTTATTATCCCTAGCAGGAGTCCGATATCTCGTTTTATCCCCAGTAGAGCTCTGAACTACGACCGGCTTGATTCCTCGAAGGATACGTAGGAAACCTGAAAAGGTTCAGCCACCCGACCGATGCGGTCATCTCTCATCCCCAGCAGGTGCACTTTCCCCAGCAAAAGATGTTGCTCCCACAAGTGAACATGTATTCCCAATTTCCCATCAGATTTGAACTACGTTTGGCTTGATTCCCCCGCGGATACGTAGGTCGCCTGCCAAGGTTCAGCCGTTCCCTTACCTTTCATCTGTTTTGAAACTCATGTTTCAGACGGATCCTTCTTTTTATCGTCGACCCCACATTGCCTTGCAAGAAGCGTCGCCGAGGGGCTACTGTTAGTACCCGACCTGAAAATGAGTTTATTAGGACTTTACCAAATATACAAGGACTTTATAGGAATTAGAAACCTTACAAAGACTTGTCCCGGATTCCCAAAATATCTCATTTATGGCAAAATCTATCAAATTAGGTAATAAATGGTTTCCTTAAAACCATGCAGAAACCCTAGCTTAAGAATCAAGTCAGCCGGCAGCCTTGGCCACGCGGCCAACATTGCTCCGCGTTGATCTTGGCCACGCGGCCACTATTGTAACCGGCATCAACAATGGCCAGGCGGCCAACCTCGCGCCGGATGATCTGGACCATCAGATCCTCCCATCAGTTAACTATATAAACCACTCCATTCCATTGGTTTTGGGTCCGATTTGGAGAGCTCTAAGTCCGAGTTTTGGAGTTCTTAAACACTAGTTTGCTCTCTAATTAGCATTCAAACACTCAAGAAGATCCAAGGTTTATTTCTTGCCAACATAGGTAAGTTTTCTAACTTTTTCTTCGTGTTCTTGCATTATTTTTAATGTAGATCTTTTATATTCATGTTCTTGCATGTTTATTCATAGTTTCTTCATATTCTTTGCATACACATTCATATGTTCATATATGTTCTTCATATGTTCTTCGTGTTCATAGATTAAAACCTTATTTATGCCATATTTAGGGTTGCGATCTTCATAATTACATGTTATTTCATAGCCGATGATGATCGAGGGTTCATCAACCCGAGGATGATCTAGGAACTACTTCTAAACCCTAAACTTTAGGTAATTCCCCCCTCATTATGCATGATCCCGATTCTTCTGCCTATTCTAAATTCTTCTCGAACTACGCTGACCTGAGCGTCTCACATTGAGAGGAACGTAGGAAATCTTCGGATCCGGTCTCAACCACTAACACACTACATACACCGCATCATGATAGAAAGACCGATCATTCGGGCAATAGGAGTGATAACGTCCAATATTCTTCTCTTGTTGTAATTTGACCCCCGAACCCATTAAACATGCTTTTTCTCAAAGTTTTGGCTATAATTAAAACGGCGTGGCGACTCTCATAATTTTAATGTTACTATGAATATTCCCAAATTCAAACACACGTATTCACAGGTATCTACAGTGGCGACTCTACTGGGGACATAGAGGGTTAAACTTGCATTTTCTGCTTTTGGTGTTCTTATATCTGTTTTTTGGGCATTCTGGTAAAAAGGGTAGGAAGCGCGCGCCTCCGACCTTCTTGGCCTAAAGCACGCGCGTCCGACCCTCATTACCAGAATCTCCCACCTTCCATCTTGTCCTTCAAATTTCTTATTTCTATGCTAACAAGTTTCTGCAGGGGAAAGTTACATAATTTGGAACCAGGGCAATCCCCTGAGTCCGTGGTTTCTTCTGACATTCTGACAGGTACCCCAGATGCGCGCGCCTCCCACATTCATGGCGAAATGCGCGCGCTTCCCACGTAACTGCCCTGAGTCGCCCGCTTCTGGGCCATTTTCCAGAACAAAACAGTAAACAGAACAGTGAACAGAATGGGCAGTTTTGACAGTGTGTGGGCACCGGGCCTGCATACACCCCCTTTTACTTTTGTTTATTCATTTTTATCAGTCACACGGGTGATTCGAAAGTTGTAAATTACGTGCTTATTTGTTTTTTTTTATTTCCTTGAAAAAAAAATATTTTGTCACTTGTTAGACCTCACACTACGCGCACAATTCTTATCAACTACTCACTATCGAGTCGCACAAGTCTAACCCCAAACCCGTTGAGGCCCGTCCTAGGAAGTTTAAAGCTCCACTCGACCTTGACTCTTCCAAAGCGGTAAACCTCAGCCCGTGGCGTAGTTCACGACTACATGCCGGGGGTGACCTTTAAGCCTCTCTTTAGCCGAGCACAAGCTACACAATTCTAGTTAGGGTCTAACACTCCGTGAATCAAGTCGGTTTCCATGTGCCGATATTTCCCTAAACTAATGTCTTCAAATCATACATGCCACTCGTTGTTTTGGACGAAATAAAACTCCCTCCCCAAGTGGTTATTATGGACGAAAATAAAAAAATCTGTCCCCGCATGTATGCTTTATGACATTAATTTAGTTTAATCCCGTCACATGTAGGTATCACAAGCGTGGTGGAATCCGATGAGTATATGGGACCACGAGAAGGTCTATATACTAGTGTGACGATTCCACTATTTTTCTAGAAACCCCAAAAAGGACCACGTCCTTCCGACTTGACGATTCCACTATTTTTCTAGAAACCCCAAAAAGGACCACATCCTTCCGACTTTTGTAAATTAAAAAAAAAAGAGAGTCATTTTTCTTTATGTGGTTTGAGTCTTTTCTCTTGTTCGTGGGTTAAATCATTTGATTCAAAAGGTATTTGTGGGGCCAACCTAAGATCAACCGTGTTCTCTCCGTAGGTCCAATGGCTTCAAGCGGCAACAACAATAAGGGCTAGAATACTTCCGTGTCCAACGAAAGGCTCTTCAATATAATAAGAGCCATGGGGGAACAAATGGATAAACTTGTCGAGGATGCCCACCGTAAGGATGATTTGTGGCAAGACCGTCTTGATCTCAAGAGGAGAATTCATGAGGAAGAAATGTCCAAACTTAAGACCCGTTTACGAGAGTTCACCGAAAACAAGGCAAAGGTCAACGGTAAGGCATGTTCAAGTGGCTCGCCTCTCAAAAGTCACAAAGGTTCTACCAACGACCGTGTCTACACTCCCCTCCAAGGCATGACCGTTACCAAGGCCTATGATGATCTCAAAGTAAAGGGACAAATTTCTCCTCTCCAAGGGTACAAGCAACCATAACCATTGCGTCGCAACCATGCCCACCACAAGTGGTGTGACTATCACCAATGCAGCGGTCATCTTACCGAGGATTGCTTCTCCCTCCGCAACATCATCCAAGACTTGATTGACAATGGTGAATTTACCGTGGGTGAAGAGCAACCGTTAGAGAATGAGAACATGCAATAACTCATCAAGGAAGGGGCTCAGATTTGAAATAGGGTCTCAACAAGAGATCATGCCGCAAGGAAGGCTACAACGACAATGGGGACTACAACAGCAATCTCCGTTTCTCTTTCTCTACCTAGTAGTAGGAAAAAAAAAAAGAGAGTCAAAAGTCCTCTTAAGTGTGCATTAATGTTTTCTCTCGTCCTATGTTAAATGTTCGAGTCTATTGAGTCATCAAATAAAGGTCGTTCTTGTCCTCATAAAGTTGTTCAATTTAATTCTTGGCAAAATGATAAAAAAAATGTCTAAACAAGTTTTGGAATGAAGGCCATCGCTTGAACGCCTAGGGGCTAAACATCGACGACGGCATGAACAACGAAGACATCAACAACGGTGAAATCAAGCCAAAGAAAGGTGAAGCAACAACCATGGAGAAAAATCAAGCAATGTTTCAAAGGGGGATTTAAAAAAAAAAAAAAAAAAGCTCGCTAGATTGAAATCCTCAAATCAACCTAGGCAAAAGTTAGAGCACAAAAAAAAAAAAAAAAAACCCTTAATCAAAGAAGTACAAAGATCAACATCATTCCACCAACGAAGGACGAATCAATATCAACCATCGCGACGAATGGAGCATCCACAAGAACTACGGTGACCTGAGCCTCTACACTGGAGGAACGTAGGCAACCTTCGGGTCCGGTCTCATGCAAGAAAGAAGATATGTTTAGCCCTAGCGCGTTATGGTGATCGACCTTCCTCTCGAACTTGTCATGACATCTTTGTACGATTCATTTGCCAATAAATTAATCACCTCAAGATTGAACAACTTTCTTAGATTTGGAATCGCTTTCCGTTCCTTGTCGAGTCTAGGGGTTTTTCTTCTTTTTGCGATACTCCCAGTTTCTTGCAATCAAACTGGAGCTTTCTTTCTCTTCTCTCTTAATGACTTACTTGCCTTCGTAAGTCATTCAAAAAATATACATACATGAAGTCAATACTAGAGACACTTCCCTAGTCGAGTCAATTTCACTCATCTTTGGTGACAAGAGGTCTTCACCACAAAATCACATGTCTTATCTCCTAATCCAGAGTCAATGCACACTTCCTCATTAATCGAGTAAAAAAAAAAGAAGACGCAAAAGAGATGCCCGCTAGATTGAAAACCCAAAAGGGCGGTCTAGGCAAAAAACAGGGTGCGTCATAAAAAAATGAATGAGAGAGTGAGAGAGAGAAGGGAAAGAGAAATGGAGATCTCCGGCCTTTAAGGAAGACAACTGCACAAGTTCTACATTGGGTCTCCTCAGCAAGTCAATTCCCCACCGAGTCAACTTTAGGATTGCAAAAGGCTCGACAAGAGATGGCACCATCAAAGTTTGTCTTGGGTTATTGGCATCATTCTCCAGCAGTGTGCATTTTTGGGTTCATGAAATGAAGGCCCGTGGTAACCAAGATCCGTCCGAGAACGAGCCTATCATTGAAGGGGTATGAGGTTTCACAAAATAATCCCCAGCTAGTCAGTTGGTTTGGGCAGCAAGCAACAACATGTAATTCAAGCTTCTACAAGCATGTACCTCTAAAGTATGCCAAAGGACTCCCGAGAAGTATGGTAGCTCTTGCCATGTCCTCTTATGTTTGTTCCCCCACACGAGGACAAGTCTCTTTCTTTGCTCAACAAATGATGACACCCTAGGGGCTATGTGACTCGAGAAAGAAAAATTCTCTTGCTTCATTTGACAGTTAATGAGCCCTAGGGCTACGCTCAAGAAAGATGTGTCGAGAAGCACCTTCTTATCATGTATACTCATACTTGTTCCCCCGATCAAGGATATGCCCTTATCGTTCCACTCCTAATCAATGGTGTCACTCTAGGGGCTACGATCAAGTTTTAAAAGCTCCCTTGGCAAGAAGAAATTCACTTCAGTGTCCCCGGCCGAGTCATGTGCAACATTGGAAGCTTCCTCAATTCGGCAACAAAGGTCTTAAGGGGCTTCGTAATCTACAAATCTTTTGGGCCACGACTTTACAGTAATTCAAGCAATGGGCAATATTGGGGCCTCGTAATTAACAAGCTTTTGGGCAGTGGTACCCGAGCAATGAAATTTGGGAGTAGTCTTATGGCTCCATGAAAGGGATCAAACTTCAATGGTCCTACAACACTTTCAGTCAAAAGGCCTCTTGGTTTTAAATGAAGGCTCCGATGATATGAATGAATTTGATGATTCTTGTTAGAACTCAAAGCGAGATTCTGAAGGAAGTCTTAGAGAAAAGGAAAAAGATTCAATATGCTAGACTCACCCGGCTAAGTTATAGCGGGCAATGCCAATATGATAACTCTATAAGCAGAGTTACGGCCAATCCCAATGTTTCTGCAATACAGCACCCCCTTCTCCAAGATCAAAAGCACAGGATGCATCCGAAGATCCACCGTCGGTTCAACTCAAGAAGACTTGAGCAAACATACCGTTTGAGACTTTATCACACCAAGACCTTATCATCTGCAACAACATCACCATCTCCCACGAGACGTCTCCCGAAGACCGTACTACATTTTCAACATGGACCTTCCGCCATTTGGGTATCTGTCACGACCCGAAATCCAGGCTCTATTTTATTAGTAATTAAATAATTATTTCTTATTTATTTGCTTGTTTATTTATTTAAATTATTTATTTAAATAATTATGTGTGCAATTTATGTGTCATAATATTTATGCCTAGCATTTTATTTGGGTCATTTGTGCTAGTGTAGAAATGTTGAGTCTTAATTATTAGTAGGGAGTGTAGTGTTTGTGTGTAGTGTGAGAGAGGGGGCCTAAGTGTAACATTTTGAATTATTTCCCCTACTCCCCTCTCCTCCCTCACCTTCTCCCTCACTCACTCCATCTTCTCCCAGCCATCTCTCTCTCTCTCTCTCTCTCTAGCAATTGGGTAAGTTTTTCTTCCTTCTCTCTTAATTTTCTCCATTTCCTCTCATAATCTATCATATCTTAAAACGTAAACCTTATTTAGATCGTCGATAGGATCGTTGGAAGCCAAAAATATTTGAAATCCATCAACTTTGAGAAAATCCAAGTAAGTTACTTTTCCCCCATTTTGATGTTAAAATGTTCATATCATGTTCATATAATGCTTTTGTTGTTATATTTGAAGTTTGGATGAGTTTAGAATTTATTTGGATTTTGGGTAAAAAAAAATGGTGAAATCTTGAATGTGGGATTTGATTCTTGATTTTGGTTGTTAAATGTTGTTGTATGAGTCTATTTAGACTTATTAGTTGTATTGGTACATTGGTAAATAAGTTGGAAGGTTGGATTTTGGTTGAATTTGTTTTGGGTTTGAAAATGGAAGAACCCATGTTGTTCTTCCCGATTTCCAGTAGTTCAGAGCATTGGGCGGCCGCACAAAAATGTATGGGCGACCGCACATATATCTGAAGGGTTTTGTTCTTGGTTTGAAGGATTTTGGGTGACCGCACAGTCCCTTTTGGGCGGCCGCACAAAACCCCTGAAAGTTTACAATTGTTAATTTTGGGTGGTTGAAGAATGCGTTTTGATCCAAATCTTGGGTGTCCTTCTAGTTGACCTTAGTGAACATTGTAGTACACTCTAGCGATAGAATTGGGTCCCTTGTGATCGAGTTTGTGTTTGAAACTAATTAAGTATTAATTGGGATTTTGGGACACCTTATTGAGGTATTGTTGGTTTGACTTATCCTTGTGATGATTATTTGGTATATGTTTGGGCATCTTATGATGTGTTAGTGATTGTTCCAATCGAATTGATTTTCGAGTAAAACTTGGTCTAGGTTTTAGGCGATGTCCTATAGTACCTAGAGGGTTGTTATTGAACACTAAAATGTAGGGTTTAGTCCGGTCGTGATCATGTACTAATAAGGGTAACCTTTTGGATTCGTTGAGGGTGTTTAGAGTTGGTTCGTCATGGACGGAGGTAAAACGTGAATTGGCGATTGGTTACTTACGGTTTGATTAACCTTAAGGTGTATTCATTCTGATTTCCTACCTTTGGAATTCCAGGTGTAAGAGAGAGTTGGGTTCATGGTCCTAGTATATCTTTATGAGTAGATGTTTAGGGTCATTTTGGTAATAGTCATTATGCTGTTTGTGAGCGACCGTTTGGGTTGTACTCTTTATGAGTAACTTGTGGGTATCATATTTAGGATGTATTTGATACGTGCCTTGTATTGGAATCATCTTGTTTTAATGATCAATGTTGTTGTGCTCTTTATGAGAAATTCCGTTTATCGTTGTTGTGCTCTTCATGAGAAACTCTTGTTATCGTTATTGTTAAACTCTTCATGAGTGCCCGTTGCATCTTTATGGTGATTATTTGGTATGGTTCCCTACTTTGGAATCCTTAGTTGTTTACCGTGCTAGTATTTTATTTCTTAGCATGATTGAAAGTCCAGCTGGTTAAATTGTGTATCGAGTCAGGCAATGGATAATGCTATAATGGCACGAGCCAGGTCCAGTATAGCATCGCCCATTGGTCCTTCTGTCCTCATCCAGATTGGCCTTGGTTGGGATGAGCTAGCTCCGTTGTGGGTATTCTAGCTAATCGTTTTGGAGCATGACTTTGTGGCATGGCTCCCGCCCCTTGTGGCACTTTACATTGTTATTGGTTCCGGTACCGGGTTTCTCTTCAGCTTTTATGCTACTATGAAGATGGATTGTTTGATTGATGGGTTGATTGGTCGCTTCTGACCGGGGATTCCTCTTCAGCTTTCATGCTATTATGAAGATGATGAATGGTTGGTTATTGAAGCTGCGCAGCGACCTTTATTTGGTTCTTTCAGTTGGGAAACCTTGGCTAATATCCTTTGTTATGTGTTTACTTTCCGCTGCTATCTGTTGACTGTTAATTGTTACATGCTATGTGATATTTATCATTGTTTATTTCTTATTGCATATTAGCATGTCATGTAGTTCCATTAGTAACTTACTGAGATTTTATCTCACCCCATTTATTTCCATCTTTGTTTTTCCTTAACCCCCCCCAGGAGGAAAGGATTAGGATTCGCGGATCGAGGAGGACGTCGAGAGGTTTGAGATTTTGGGGCAGGTTGTTATGGATCGGTTTACATTATTTAAATGTATAACCTTTTGGGGATAGTTTTATCATTATTGACGTCATTAAGAATTGTACATTTTTATTTTGTTAAGCATAAACTTGTGGAAGTTTATGATTGTTGTAATTGGTTTTTATCAAACTTGGTTTTGTAAAACTTTGGATCATCACCTTTTGGTATCAAATGAAATTTTTAACTTCTATATTTTAGAGTTTTGGTTTTAAGTCGACGTCCAGATCGCGGTCTCGGGCCCGCGGGGTTCGGGGTCGCGACAGTTGGTATCAGAGCTATGGTTTAGCTCTATGTATAAGTATAGGTGGATTAGTATGACCTAGGAGGGTAGTGTGTTCGGAGTGAGTAACAATTGTTGTTTTATGCAGGTACTTGTTTGAAATGTCTCGAAGGAGAAGTGGTGAAAGTAATACCGGTAATGCAAATCGGAATGAAACAAGGGATGAAGCCCGTGCAATGTTTTAGGGCATGTTTGAGGCGGCCATGAAGGCCATACATGATCAAGGTCCGAGGGTAGAACAAGCACCACCACCCCGCTACGGATTGGAACAATTTCTGAAATTGAAACCGGTTGAGTTCAATGGGGAACCCGATGTAAGGAAGGCCGAGCTATGGATTGAGTCGATGGAGAAAATTTATGATGTCTTTGGCTGCACCGATGAAGACAAGGTCCGGTTTGCGGCTTATAAACTTGTGGGTGCCGCCGAGCATTGGTGGAAGGGTGTTAAAGCGAATTGGGATGATACTCACACAGTGTATGCATGGGAATTGTTTGTGCGAAAGTTCAAGGAGCATTTCATTCCGGTAGTGGATCAAAACCGAAAGGAGATCGAGCTGCTCAACCTGGAGCAAGGTTTGTTGTCTATAGCTCAGTACTCGGCTAAGTTCACAGAATTAGCCCGGTATTGTGACTATCTTGTGCGGACCGAGGAGCAGAAAGCTACGAGATTCATCCGGGGTTTGAAGACTTCTATTCGGACTCAGCTTATAGCCCAGAGGATTGTGACATTTCAGGATGCGGTAGACCGGGCATACTTGATCGAGCAAGATATTGAGGAGCATAAGAGGAAGACCGAGGTTTCAAATGCGGGTAAACAAGTAAGCCATGCTAAAACTCAACCACACCACCGTTCAGATAACCGAGGTAATTTGGGAACACCATCTCAGTTTAAGGGACAAACCGCGCTAGGGAATCCGGGTACTACTTCGAGGAAACAAGGGAAACAAGGTAGGTGGCTTTGCACTTACTGTCAGAGGGAAGGCCATTTGGAGGATAAGTGTTGGAAGAAACAAGGAAAATGTATCAATTGTGGTCAACTGGGTCACTTCATAAAAGACTATCCGAGGTATAAGGTTCAATCATCAGGAACAGGAACCAGTACTTCACCGGGTCAGAAGAGAGATGCTTCGGGGAACCCTAAGGTATAGGGCAGAGTAATTGCGACCAATCAGCACTCACCAGGTAACGGATAAATTTCAGGAGGTATTATTTTGCGTCGTGAGAGCGAGCGCGTGCATTTTAGGATCATCGCATTTATGTGTTTCTGTGCATTAGTTGCAATTATTTCTTCTGAGTCTTTGACTTATGTGTTGTGGGTGTCTACTCCTATGGAGGAGTTTAGGGTATCTGATGAAGTCTTATGTGCTTATGATGTTCTTAAGTATGGTTATGTCTCACCTGCTAAATTAGCCATATTGCTATTGCAAGATTTTGATATTACTATTGCTTTAGTCTATTGTTGTAGAGGGATTGTTATATTCTCCATTCCTAATTTCTTAAAACTGTTTGAGACCGTTCCCTGGGTAGAGTTATACCTATCTTTTCTTAATTGAAATCCGAGTATTTAGTTTCGGTCGATTTGTTGGGCGTATTTATCATTCGTAAGATTTCATTTGCTTCCGATTAGTACCTAGTGTTTGAGAAGAAGCTTGGAGTAAATTGCATTGTGTGGTACGATTTGTTATGGACGATGAGTTGTTGTAGGAGTTATTGTCATTAATGGTGATAAGCGTGTTAAGTTAGAAAGGACTAAGTACGTTTTGGGAGAGTAATAATTTCTCAATCTATGTTAAAGGCCTTTTGAAATTTTGGTTAGATAGTGGTTCTATGGTTCTAAATCCCTTCTTGGTGGCGTTTCCCGAGTTGGATCAAGGGTATGTGAAGGAAGTGGAGTATAAATACTGGGGCATAATTAAGGAATATCATGATTTGATATTGGGTCAGTTGGAACATTGCTAGCTAATTGGTTTATTATGAAGGTAGTACTATTGAGCCTAAGTATCATTAGGTTAATAAATGTATGCGTGAGAGACTAACTTGGGTTAGCTATTGAGGATTTGAGATTTGTTGATTTCCTTGGGTTTATGAGCACGGATTATAATGTAAATGGGAGTTAGAGAAAATCTTTTGAAGATGAAATTTGGACCGTTTTGCGGACTATTGAGTAAATTGAATTGTTTGGGCTTCAAGACCGGATTAATGAAGGGGAGAGTATAACATAGATTAAGTGGACACTTTGTACGAGGAATTTTGGGGTTGTAAGGTGCTATTAATTTAAGGTGTTAACTCAAAGTGAAAGCACTATAATGGTAATCCATAGAGATGTAGCCATTTCGATGAATATTGTGGAAATAGAAATTCATTTAGCCTTTTTATATTTTTTAAGCTAATTAGGCTTGGGATGGTGATGTTTTGAATTTCTGGGGAATACTACTAAGTATGCGATTTACAAAAGGAAACACCTTTGCAGTGTAATTAAGGTTATGAATAAGATGAACTTGAGGTATCTCGGGAACTATGTTAGGAGCAATTGAGATTCTTGATTTTGAATTTGGATCCTAATTAGTAGTGGGGGTTATGGTTGAAGGAAGTCAAGTGCGAGAGGTCCTGGTATGGTGAACATTATTTAAGGTTACCTTGTAGTGGTTTAGAATGGACGATTGAGGAATTTGAGAAATGGCAGAACTATCGTATCCGTAGCTATTTGGTCTTTCGGGTAAGTCTCGTTAAAATTCGGGTCGAATTTTCTTTAAGGGGGAGTGAATGTCACGACCCGAAATCCAGGCTCTATTTTATTAGTAATTAAATAATTATTTCTTATTTATTTGCTTGTTTATTTATTTAAATAATTGTGTGTGCAATTTATGTGTCATAATATTTATGCCTAGCATTTTATTTGGGTCATTTGTGCTAGTGTAGAAATGTTGAGTCTTAATTGTTAGTAGGGAGTGTAGTGTTTGTGTGTAGTGTGAGAGAGGGGGCCTAAGTGTAACATTTTGAATTATTTCCCCCTACTCCCCTCTCCTCCCTCACCTTCTCCCTCACTCACTCCATCTTCTCCCAGCCATCTCTCTCTCTCTCTCTCTAGCAATTGGGTAAGTTTTTCTTCCTTACTTCTCTCTTCATTTTCTCCATCTTCCTCTTATAATCTATCATTTCTTAAAACGTAAACCTTGTTTAGATCGTCGATAGGATCGTTGGAAGCCAAAAATATTTGAAATCCATCAACTTTGAGAAAATCCAAGTAAGTTACTTTTCCCCCATTTTGATGTTAAAATGTTCATATCATGTTCATATAATGCTTTTGTTGTTATATTTGAAGTTTGGATGAGTTTAGAATTTATTTGGAATTTATTTGGATTTTGGGTAAACAAATGGTGAAATCTTGAATGTGGGATTTGATTCTTGATTTTGGTTGTTAAATGTTGTTGTATGAGTCTCTTTAGACTTATTAGTTGTATTGGTACATTGGTATATAAGTTGGAAGGTTGGATTTTGGTTGAATGTGTTTTGGGTTTGAAAATAGAAGAACCCATGTTGTTCTTCCCGATTTCCAGTAGTTCAGAGCATTGGGCGGCCGCACAAAAATGTATGGGCGACCGCACATATATATGAAGGCTTTTGTTCTTGGTTTGAAGGATTTTGGGCGACCGCACAGTCCCTTTTGGGCGGCCGCACAAAACCCCTGAAAGTTTACAATTGTTAATTTTGGGTGGTTGAAGAATGTGTTTTGATCCAAATCTTGGGTGTCCTTCTAGTTGACCTTAGTGAACATTGTAGTACACTCTAGCGATAGAATTGGGTCCCTTGTGATCGAGTTTGTGTTTGAAACTAATTAAGTATTAATTGGGATTTTGGGACACCTTATTGAGGTATTGTTGGTTTGACTTATCCTTGTGATGATTATTTGGTATATGTTTGGGCATCTTATGATGTGTTAGTGATTGTTCCAATCGAATTGATTTTCGAGTAAGACTTGGTCTAGGTTTTAGGCGATGTCCTATAGTACCTAGAGGGTTGTTATTGAACACTAAAATGTAGGGTTTAGTCCGGTCGTGA
The DNA here is from genome assembly GCA_026119855.1 of Campanula takesimana. Lineage (NCBI taxonomy): Eukaryota > Viridiplantae > Streptophyta > Magnoliopsida > Asterales > Campanulaceae > Campanula > Campanula takesimana. The sequence continues at coordinate 1,536,160 of JAOWBW010000072.1, forward strand.
TCATGTACTAATAAGGGTAACCTTTTGGATTCGTTGAGGGTGTTTAGAGTTGGTTCGTCATGGACGGAGGTAAAACGTGAATTGGCGATTGGTTACTTACGGTTTGATTAACCTTAAGGTGTATTCATTCTGATTTCCTACCTTTGGAATTCCAGGTGTAAGAGAGAGTTGGGTTCATGGTCCTAGTATATCTTTATGAGTAGATGTTTAGGGTCATTTTGGTAATAGTCATTATGCTGTTTGTGAGCGACCGTTTGGGTTGTACTCTTTATGAGTAACTTGTGGGTATCATATTTAGGATGTATTTGATACGTGCCTTGTATTGGAATCATCTTGTTTTAATGATCAATGTTGTTGTGCTCTTTATGAGAAATTCCGTTTATCGTTGTTGTGCTCTTCATGAGAAACTCTTGTTATCGTTATTGTTAAACTCTTCATGAGTGCCCGTTGCATCTTTATGGTGATTATTTGGTATGGTTCCCTACTTTGGAATCCTTAGTTGTTTACCGTGCTAGTATTTTATTTCTTAGCATGATTGAAAGTCCAGCTGGTTAAATTGTGTATCGAGTCAGGCAATGGATAATGCTATAATGGCACGAGCCAGGTCCAGTATAGCATCGCCCATTGGTCCTTCTGTCCTCATCCAGATTGGCCTTGGTTGGGATGAGCTAGCTCCGTTGTGGGTATTCTAGCTAATCGTTTTGGAGCATGACTTTGTGGCATGGCTCCCGCCCCTTGTGGCACTTTACATTGTTATTGGTTCCGGTACCGGGTTTCTCTTCAGCTTTTATGCTACTATGAAGATGGATTGTTTGATTGATGGGTTGATTGGTCGCTTCTGACCGGGGATTCCTCTTCAGCTTTCATGCTATTATGAAGATGATGAATGGTTGGTTATTGAAGCTGCGCAGCGACCTTTATTTGGTTCTTTCAGTTGGGAAACCTTGGCTAATATCCTTTGTTATGTGTTTACTTTCCGCTGCTATCTGTTGACTGTTAATTGTTACATGCTATGTGATATTTATCATTGTTTATTTCTTATTGCATATTAGCATGTCATGTAGTTCCATTAGTAACTTACTGAGATTTTATCTCACCCCATTTATTTCCATCTTTGTTTTTCCTTAACCCCCCCAGGAGGAAAAGGATTAGGATTCGCGGATCGAGGAGGACGTCGAGAGGTTTGAGATTTTGGGGCAGGTTGTTATGGATCGGTTTACATTATTTAAATGTATAACCTTTTGGGGATAGTTTTATCATTATTGACGTCATTAAGAATTGTACATTTTTATTTTGTTAAGCATAAACTTGTGGAAGTTTATGATTGTTGTAATTGGTTTTTATCAAACTTGGTTTTGTAAAACTTTGGATCATCACCTTTTGGTATCAAATGAAATTTTTAACTTCTATATTTTAGAGTTTTGGTTTTAAGTCGACGTCCAGATCGCGGTCTCGGGCCCGCGGGGTTCGGGGTCGCGACAGTTGGTATCAGAGCTATGGTTTAGCTCTATGTATAAGTATAGGTGGATTAGTATGACCTAGGAGGGTAGTGTGTTCGGAGTGAGTAACAATTGTTGTTTTATGCAGGTACTTGTTTGAAATGTCTCGAAGGAGAAGTGGTGAAAGTAATACCGGTAATGCAAATCGGAATGAAACAAGGGATGAAGCCCGTGCAATGTTTTAGGGCATGTTTGAGGCGGCCATGAAGGCCATACATGATCAAGGTCCGAGGGTAGAACAAGCACCACCACCCCGCTACGGATTGGAACAATTTCTGAAATTGAAACCGGTTGAGTTCAATGGGGAACCCGATGTAAGGAAGGCCGAGCTATGGATTGAGTCGATGGAGAAAATTTATGATGTCTTTGGCTGCACCGATGAAGACAAGGTCCGGTTTGCGGCTTATAAACTTGTGGGTGCCGCCGAGCATTGGTGGAAGGGTGTTAAAGCGAATTGGGATGATACTCACACAGTGTATGCATGGGAATTGTTTGTGCGAAAGTTCAAGGAGCATTTCATTCCGGTAGTGGATCAAAACCGAAAGGAGATCGAGCTGCTCAACCTGGAGCAAGGTTTGTTGTCTATAGCTCAGTACTCGGCTAAGTTCACAGAATTAGCCCGGTATTGTGACTATCTTGTGCGGACCGAGGAGCAGAAAGCTACGAGATTCATCCGGGGTTTGAAGACTTCTATTCGGACTCAGCTTATAGCCCAGAGGATTGTGACATTTCAGGATGCGGTAGACCGGGCATACTTGATCGAGCAAGATATTGAGGAGCATAAGAGGAAGACCGAGGTTTCAAATGCGGGTAAACAAGTAAGCCATGCTAAAACTCAACCACACCACCGTTCAGATAACCGAGGTAATTTGGGAACACCATCTCAGTTTAAGGGACAAACCGCGCTAGGGAATCCGGGTACTACTTCGAGGAAACAAGGGAAACAAGGTAGGTGGCTTTGCACTTACTGTCAGAGGGAAGGCCATTTGGAGGATAAGTGTTGGAAGAAACAAGGAAAATGTATCAATTGTGGTCAACTGGGTCACTTCATAAAAGACTATCCGAGGTATAAGGTTCAATCATCAGGAACAGGAACCAGTACTTCACCGGGTCAGAAGAGAGATGCTTCGGGGAACCCTAAGGTATAGGGCAGAGTAATTGCGACCAATCAGCACTCACCAGGTAACGGATAAATTTCAGGAGGTATTATTTTGCGTCGTGAGAGCGAGCGCGTGCATTTTAGGATCATCGCATTTATGTGTTTCTGTGCATTAGTTGCAATTATTTCTTCTGAGTCTTTGACTTATGTGTTGTGGGTGTCTACTCCTATGGAGGAGTTTAGGGTATCTGATGAAGTCTTATGTGCTTATGATGTTCTTAAGTATGGTTATGTCTCACCTGCTAAATTAGCCATATTGCTATTGCAAGATTTTGATATTACTATTGCTTTAGTCTATTGTTGTAGAGGGATTGTTATATTCTCCATTCCTAATTTCTTAAAACTGTTTGAGACCGTTCCCTGGGTAGAGTTATACCTATCTTTTCTTAATTGAAATCCGAGTATTTAGTTTCGGTCGATTTGTTGGGCGTATTTATCATTCGTAAGATTTCATTTGCTTCCGATTAGTACCTAGTGTTTGAGAAGAAGCTTGGAGTAAATTGCATTGTGTGGTACGATTTGTTATGGACGATGAGTTGTTGTAGGAGTTATTGTCATTAATGGTGATAAGCGTGTTAAGTTAGAAAGGACTAAGTACGTTTTGGGAGAGTAATAATTTCTCAATCTATGTTAAAGGCCTTTTGAAATTTTGGTTAGATAGTGGTTCTATGGTTCTAAATCCCTTCTTGGTGGCGTTTCCCGAGTTGGATCAAGGGTATGTGAAGGAAGTGGAGTATAAATACTGGGGCATAATTAAGGAATATCATGATTTGATATTGGGTCAGTTGGAACATTGCTAGCTAATTGGTTTATTATGAAGGTAGTACTATTGAGCCTAAGTATCATTAGGTTAATAAATGTATGCGTGAGAGACTAACTTGGGTTAGCTATTGAGGATTTGAGATTTGTTGATTTCCTTGGGTTTATGAGCACGGATTATAATGTAAATGGGAGTTAGAGAAAATCTTTTGAAGATGAAATTTGGACCGTTTTGCGGACTATTGAGTAAATTGAATTGTTTGGGCTTCAAGACCGGATTAATGAAGGGGAGAGTATAACATAGATTAAGTGGACACTTTGTACGAGGAATTTTGGGGTTGTAAGGTGCTATTAATTTAAGGTGTTAACTCAAAGTGAAAGCACTATAATGGTAATCCATAGAGATGTAGCCATTTCGATGAATATTGTGGAAATAGAAATTCATTTAGCCTTTTTATATTTTTTAAGCTAATTAGGCTTGGGATGGTGATGTTTTGAATTTCTGGGGAATACTACTAAGTATGCGATTTACAAAAGGAAACACCTTTGCAGTGTAATTAAGGTTATGAATAAGATGAACTTGAGGTATCTCGGGAACTATGTTAGGAGCAATTGAGATTCTTGATTTTGAATTTGGATCCTAATTAGTAGTGGGGGTTATGGTTGAAGGAAGTCAAGTGCGAGAGGTCCTGGTATGGTGAACATTATTTAAGGTTACCTTGTAGTGGTTTAGAATGGACGATTGAGGAATTTGAGAAATGGCGGAACTATCGTATCCGTAGCTATTTGGTCTTTCGGGTAAGTCTCGTTAAAATTCGGGTCGAATTTTCTTTAAGGGGGAGTGAATGTCACGACCCGAAATCCAGGCTCTATTTTATTAGTAATTAAATAATTATTTCTTATTTATTTGCTTGTTTATTTATTTAAATAATTGTGTGTGCAATTTATGTGTCATAATATTTATGCCTAGCATTTTATTTGGGTCATTTGTGCTAGTGTAGAAATGTTGAGTCTTAATTGTTAGTAGGGAGTGTAGTGTTTGTGTGTAGTGTGAGAGAGGGGGCCTAAGTGTAACATTTTGAATTATTTCCCCCTACTCCCCTCTCCTCCCTCACCTTCTCCCTCACTCACTCCATCTTCTCCCAGCCATCTCTCTCTCTCTCTCTCTAGCAATTGGGTAAGTTTTTCTTCCTTACTTCTCTCTTCATTTTCTCCATCTTCCTCTTATAATCTATCATTTCTTAAAACGTAAACCTTGTTTAGATCGTCGATAGGATCGTTGGAAGCCAAAAATATTTGAAATCCATCAACTTTGAGAAAATCCAAGTAAGTTACTTTTCCCCCATTTTGATGTTAAAATGTTCATATCATGTTCATATAATGCTTTTGTTGTTATATTTGAAGTTTGGATGAGTTTAGAATTTATTTGGAATTTATTTGGATTTTGGGTAAACAAATGGTGAAATCTTGAATGTGGGATTTGATTCTTGATTTTGGTTGTTAAATGTTGTTGTATGAGTCTCTTTAGACTTATTAGTTGTATTGGTACATTGGTATATAAGTTGGAAGGTTGGATTTTGGTTGAATGTGTTTTGGGTTTGAAAATAGAAGAACCCATGTTGTTCTTCCCGATTTCCAGTAGTTCAGAGCATTGGGCGGCCGCACAAAAATGTATGGGCGACCGCACATATATATGAAGGCTTTTGTTCTTGGTTTGAAGGATTTTGGGCGACCGCACAGTCCCTTTTGGGCGGCCGCACAAAACCCCTGAAAGTTTACAATTGTTAATTTTGGGTGGTTGAAGAATGTGTTTTGATCCAAATCTTGGGTGTCCTTCTAGTTGACCTTAGTGAACATTGTAGTACACTCTAGCGATAGAATTGGGTCCCTTGTGATCGAGTTTGTGTTTGAAACTAATTAAGTATTAATTGGGATTTTGGGACACCTTATTGAGGTATTGTTGGTTTGACTTATCCTTGTGATGATTATTTGGTATATGTTTGGGCATCTTAAGATGTGTTAGTGATTGTTCCAATCGAATTGATTTTCGAGTAAGACTTGGTCTAGGTTTTAGGCGATGTCCTATAGTACCTAGAGGGTTGTTATTGAACACTAAAATGTAGGGTTTAGTCCGGTCGTGATCATGTACTAATAAGGGTAACCTTTTGGATTCGTTGGGGGTGTTTAGAGTTGGTTCGTCATGGACGGAGGTAAAACGTGAATTGGCGATTGGTTACTTACGGTTTGATTAACCTTAAGGTGTATTCATTCTGATTTCCTACCTTTGGAATTCCAGGTGTAAGAGAGAGTTGGGTTCATGGTCCTAGTATATCTGTATGAGTAGATGTTTAGGGTCATTTTGGTAATAGTCATTATGCTGTTTGTGAGCGACCGTTTGGGTTGTGCTCTTTATGAGTAACTTGTGGGTATCATATTTAGGATGTATTTGATACGTGCCTTGTCATGGAATCATCTTGTTTTAATGATCAATGTTGTTGTGCTCTTTATGAGAAATTCCGTTTATCGTTGTTGTGCTCTTCATGAGAAACTCTTGTTATCGTTGTTGTTAAACTCTTCATGAGTGCCCGTTGCATCTTTATGGTGATTATTTGGTATGGTTCCCTACTTTGGAATCCTTAGTTGTTTACCGTGCTAGTATTTTATTTCTTAGCATGATTGAAAGTCCAGCTGGTTAAATTGTGTATCGAGTCAGGCAATGGATAATGCTATAATGGCACGAGCCAAGTCCAGTATAGCATCGCCCATTGGTCCTTCTGTCCTCATCCAGATTGGCCTTGGTTGGGATGAGCTAGCTCCGTTGTGGGTATTCTAGCTAATCGTTTTGGAGCATGACTTTGTGGCATGGCTCCCGCCCCTTGTGGCACTTTACATTGTTATTGGTTCCGGTACCGGGTTTGTCTTCAGCTTTTATGCTACTATGAAGATGGATTGTTTGATTGATGGGTTGATTGGTCGCTTCTGACCGGGGATTCCTCTTCAGCTTTCATGCTATTATGAAGATGATGAATGGTTGGTTATTGAAGCTGCGCAGCGACCTTTATTTGGTTCTTTCAGTTGGGAAACCTTGGCTAATATCCTTTGTTATGTGTTTACTTTCCGTTGCTATCTGTTGACTGTTAATTGTTACATGCTATGTGATATTTATCATTGTTTATTGCTTATTGCATATTAGCATGTCATGTAGTTCCATTAGTAACTTACTGAGATTTTATCTCACCCCGTTTATTTCCATCTTTGTTTTTCCTTAACCCCCCCCAGGAGGAAAAGGATTAGGATTCGCGGATCGAGGAGGACGTCGAGAGGTTTGAGATTTTGGAGCAGGTTGTTATGGATCGGTTTACATTATTTAAATGTATAACCTTTTGGGGATAGTTTTATCATTATTGACGTCATTAAGAATTGTACATTTTTATTTTGTTAAGCATAAACTTGTGGAAGTTTATGATTGTTGTAATTGGTTTTTATCAAACTTGGTTTTGTAAAACTTTGGATCATCACCTTTTGGTATCAAATGAAATTTTTAACTTCTATATTTTAGAGTTTTGGTTTTAAGTCGACGTCCAGATCGCGGTCTTGGGCCCGCGGGGTTCGGGGTCGCGACAGTATCAACCACAAAAAGGGCTATCCATCTCCAAGCAAGAGAAAGAAGGAGATCGCCTTCAAGAGTCCTACCCGATGTGGCATCCGCTCTCAATACAAAGCTAAGCCGATTTGGGGCTTCACATCGAAAGGTCTTCACATCCCGCCATCTCGAAGCCCACATGACATTTGGGGATTAGCGATCTCCCGAAGCTTGGTATTAATAATCTTCTCTTGGGGCTTGCTCTCGTCAACATCAAAAGGCAATTTATCATAAGGCTATGCAAGATTGGCATCAAGAGCATTATAGGGGATTTTCAATCAACAACCCCTTATCTCGGCATCGAAAGTCTTTTGAAACCCCATAATTGACACATATATTGGGGCTAGACATCAATTTCATTGGACACCACGGCAACGATGACAGAATTCAAAGCGAGGTAATCCGGACTTCGACCGAACATGACTTGATCTTGGGTTGGCTTTGCAAACACACAATGGTTAAAATGGTTCACCCACAAACTAATTAAAAAAAAAACGCAAAAGGATTTTTCTTTTTCTTTTTCTATGTGCAAAAGTTCGTGCTTTATTTTTCCTTGCTCCTAGCATTCTTCCCCAGCGTCCTCCACCATCCTTGAAATACGCTGGTCTGATTCCTTTCAAGGGATACGTAGGCAGCCTTTTGGCACAACCAACCCACCATCCAGAATGCCATCTCACCGACACTCCTTCAAAGGCAAGAACAATTCATCACCATCAACATCATCATTCTCCATCCAAAGCATGGACATTCTTCATCAAAAGCATCAACATCCTTTAGCAATCCATCCCCAATCAAGCGGCAATGGTAAGTGAAGGTATGAACATCATTCATCTCAAGCAATCTCCGCTTTCAAAAATCACTTCACGCACAGAATCACTTTACTTCTCTCTCATACAAATTGCTTTCAAATAACATCACACCACAAGCACAATTTCCCTCATAACTGCCATTTCACATCCCATACATGTCACAAGCACATATACCTGCAAAGCACACACTTAACAGGTACCACCACAAGGTCAACAACATCTATAACTCAAGGCACTTCATCCCCAGCAGAAAGTGATCCACCGTTAACTACACCTGCATCCCACAGAGTCAAACAATTACAGTTCAATGACAATAACTCGGTCCATGGTGAGCCGCAAAATCACCACCTCTCCATCAAGCAACACAACATTATCACATATAGGCAGACAGAGCCTCGGATCCCGCCTCCAGCAAACGGATCCCGCCTTAGCAAACGGATCCCGCATCAGCAAACGGATCCCGCATCAGCAAACGGATCCCGCTTCAGCAAATGGATCGCGCATCAGCAAACGGATCCCGCTTCAGCAAAATGTATCCCGCATCAGCAAACGGATCCCACCATATCCTTTCTATATTAATAAAGCCGATCACACAGGGAGCGCACCCCTATCCTTCGCAAATTTCAAATTCATGTTTTATTGAGTCTTTGTTTTCTCTTGTCGATGTCCTCGGCGGTTGTCTTTCTTTCATCGACGTGTTTTGCTTCGAAATCCACATCACCGAGGGGATCTGTAGACACCCCACCTTGGACCTCTCATGTCCCGATTGCATACACATTCTTTGTCTTCCTCTTTACTGTTATGTTTTGTTACTTTTCGTTAACTTTCGTTACTTTCCGTTAAGTTCCTGACTTACTCCGTTAGTCTTGGATTTGACTATGTGGAAAAGTCAACCTTGAGTCTTTGTTTCATTTATTTTCGTTGACTTTCGTGATGTTTGTTAATTTTTTGGAATAATTCCGTTAGTTTTGGGGCTTAACTGCATAACGGGGTTAACATTTGGGCTAAAATATGAATTTTGTGAAGCTAGGATGCGCACGCCTTTGCCCTCCTTTGTGGGAGGTGTGCTCCTCCCATAGGGGGGGTGGGAAGCGCGTGCTTCCCGCTTCCAGAATCTCAGATTTTGCCAAATTTCCCTCCTTTTCTGATTTGTAACCCCCAAGGCCATTATGCCTTGGCTTGATCCGGGGAAGGGCCATCTTTGTGACCACAAAGACCTTACCTAACACCTATAAAAACCCTTCCAATCCATCATTGGAGGGGGACTTTTCTTTTCACTCTCTTAACAAAAGGAGGAAGAATTCTTGAATCAAAAACACTTTAAAACACATAAAATCCATTTTCAAAGAGTGGTCACTATAGACAATTTGGTTCTTCCCCATTCAAGCACAAGGTACAATGTTCATTCTCTTATAAACTTTTGATGTCATCTTTATTTTCTCTCCTTGTTAAAATCTTTTTATTACACTTTTAATCTTTAATGTGTATGCAATCTCCATAAAAGGGAACAACCAAAAGGCCACTTCACTATTGAAGTTTGGCCAAGGTTACATCCCAACATTCCAAATTCCACTTTAATTTTCATTTCATTTCTTCATGTAATTGTTTGGCATAATTGTTACATGTAATCTTTTAGCATAAATTAATAAATAAAAACAATTCTCTTTTATTTCCTTTTAATTTCCCCCTTTCTTTCCATTGTAATTGTTATCACTTCTTACATTAATAATTGAAGGACTTTTCTTTTTAGTATTAGAACACCAAAAGTAGCAAGACCCTCGTAAGCGGGGCGGAGTGGGTGTTTAAGTACTTCCCACTCCGTCACCTAACCCCCGAACCCCTCATCTCAAGAATCTTAGGTTTCGTAATCAATAAAAAAGGCTATTTTCTTAGGTTCCTCTAAAACGTGGGTGGCGACTCTTAAAATCAATTAGACATCCTAGGTAATTCACCGCTCTAGCCTGCCGTGGTTTCCCGGGGTATCTACACATGGTTGATGTCATATATAAATCTCATATTAGTTGTCATTTGAATCCTTAGACATGAAGTTATTATAGTCTTCCACTTGATGAAGATTATGTTTGACATATTCAAACGTTAACCTTAACCAGGTAGCTATAAAGGGTATGATTGGCATAATCGGATTCACGTAGGGAAGAATAATAAGCTAAATGGATTTGTCCCTCTTAGGAGAGATGTCAAGCTTGGACCCCTCGAAGGAATGATGTTGATGAAATATTTGGCCAAACTCAAATGGATTGATTTGATCAATATCATTTGGATTATCAACATATTCGGTATCGAGAAAGTATTGAACAAAACAAGTTGACTTGTTGACCATGACTTGTTTTCAAAGACATCGTGGACAAAGGGATTATGACATGTTCTAAAAGGAATGCGAACTTGTATCTAGTTATACTATTTGGGTCGAAGGTCCTTTTGAGGATTTTAGGAATTTAGAGGAGAAAACCGGAAAAAGGGGGTGGTCCGGGCGGACCTTTGGGAGGGTCCGGGCGGACCTCTAGGGTTTCTGCCCAGAATTTTCCTGTTCCGTTTTCTTATGGGTTTGGTCACTTGTTACCTATTTGGAATAGGTGAAACAAGTATAAAACCCCCTTCTAGTTTCCCTAATCAGTCCTAAGTATTGGCTTATGTTTGTGAGTGCCTCCAAGGGTTTGAGAGGATGAATTTCTTGTTCTAAGACATCCCTAGATTGAAGAACAAGAATATCACATACATAATAATTCCATATAGTTCTATACATTGAGAAAGCGTGTTTCTCAATTTGGTGTAGCAACCAAGATCAAGTGTTCTTGATACCGCTAGAGGGTGAAACTTATCATCTTCATAGTTCGTGATTCTTGCTTTGTTCGTGATCAAGATTTCAAGCCTCCATTGAATTCAAGGTTGCAAAATCAAAGGCATCAAGGGTTAGTACTCTAGTATTCATTATGTTGTATTTGACTTAATCATATGAATGGATCTATGGGCTTTGGGTTTCATTAAATTTAAATGCTTAATTCCGCTGCGCATGTTACTCCGAAACCCAACACTAATAATAGTTTGCAATCTGATAAGTGACTTTTCTTTTATAAAGTGTTATTCTTTGAAAAAGTTTTAAAAAGGCTATTCCCCCAACCCCTCTAGCCTATTTTCCTACCAATTGGGTCTAACATCTCCAAAGGAATCTCAAAGAGGTTCGAGAACCCGAAAATAACATTGAATCGATGGTGGAATCTGAACAAGTTACACAAGGAGTTTTGGAACCCGTTCAAGATACACAAGTCCGTTACAAATCTAGTAGGTTATGATCTGAACCCGAGAGATATGGATTTCTCGTAACGGATAGTAATGAAGTAGAAATCATTGAGAATGATGAACCTACTTCCTACCAAGAAGGGATGTCCACTGCTGATTCAAATTAATGGGTTGGAGCCATGGAATCTGAAATCCAATCCATATATGATAATCATGTTTGGAACTGGATAGATGCACTGGAAGGCGTAAAAACCATAGGATAAAAATGGGTTTCCAAAAAGAAACTGACATGAATGGAAATGTGCATACTTATACAGCTAGACTTGTAGCGAAAGGTTATAGGCAAATTCATGGTATTGACTATGATGAAACTTTTTCACCCGTAGCAATGATCAAGTCTATAAGAATTTTAATTGCCATAGCCTCATATTATGACTATGAGATATGGCAAATGGATGTCAAAACAGCGTTTCTTAATGGGAACTTACTTGAGGATGTGTATATGACACAACCTGAAGGTTTTGTAAATCCAGAAAATTTTAATAAAGTATACAAGTTGCATAAATCCATCTATGGGTTAAAGCAAGCCTCTAGGTGTTGAAATCTTCGATTTGATGAATCGATGAAAGTGTTTTGTTTCATCAAGAACGAAGATGAGCCTTGTGTATACAAAAAAATTAGTGGGAGCATAGTTTTATTTCTAGTGTTATATGTTAATGACATATTACTCATTGGAAATGACATTCCGTCACTTCAGTCTGTAAAGACTTTGTTAGGAAAATGTTTTCAATGAAAGATATGGGAGAAGCCGCTTACATCCTTGGCATAAATATCTATCATGATAGATCTAAGAAGTTGATTGTTTTGCGTCAAAGTACATATATTGACAAAGTTCTTAAGAGATTCGGCATGGAAAACTCTAAAAGAGGAAATTTGTCAGTTTCTCATGGCATAAATCTTAACAAGAATCAGTGTCCTAAGACAACTGATGAGCGTGAGAGAATGAGTGGAATCCCATATGTTTCTGCAATTGGATCCATCATGTATGCCATAATATGTACTAGATCCGATGTCTCTTATGCTTTGAGCATGACGAGTAGATACCAATCGATTTGGAGATTATTCCTTAGGCCCTTGAGAAAGGCCTTGTGTTGTGTCATGTTCTCATTTGTTATGGAGATAACAACCTTGGATTATTTTATCTTTTATGTGTTTATTATAATAATCCACGTCCCTAGTACTTATGAAGAACTAGTATAAGTTTAATTGATGTTCATGTGATGATCATGTGTATATGATACAAATTAAACTTATTTGTACTTGTTGGTGAACAAGTACTGGACATGACCCACTATGAGATTTATATCATGGTCAAATGTATTCATTAAATCTCATTATCATTGGAATCCTTAGACCTGAGATTATCATTGTATTTCACATGATGAACGTTGTGTTTGACGTACTTAACGCTACCCTTAATCAGTTAGTTATAAAGGTTACGATTGGCATAATCGGATTCTTGTAGGGAAGAATGACAAGTCAAGATGGGATGTTCTCCCTCTTTGTATTAAAGAGAGATATTTGTTTGGCCACTCGAGAGTGAGATTGATGATAGTGTATGGCCATACCCAAATGAATTGATGTGTTCAATGTCATTTGCTCATATCAATCTACTCGGGATCGAGAAAGCATGGGACACTTAAGTTGACTTAGACCGTGGCTTATGTTCAATATGATATCGCGTGAAAAAAGGATCATGATATGTTCTATGAGGATAAACGAACTTCTTTAAGTTATATTAATTGGGTAATCATGATGGCTTGCTAGAGTCTGCTCATGATTTATGAGTTTGACCATGGTTGGACTCATTGCCAACTTAATATAATCCTATGATGTCACACACAAGAGAACGAATTGTTAAAAAGGCAAAAGGCTGAATTTCTGGCGGGCACGGACGTGCCAGTTTGTGAGCACGACCGTGCCATTTAACAAGCACGACCATGCCTGTATTCGACTTGGGCAGGTTTGGTTCGCACATGTTAGTACCCGATCTGAAAATGAGTTTATTAGGGCTTTCCAAAATATACAAGGACTTTATAGGAATTAGAAACCTTGCAAAGACTTGTCCCGGATTCCAAAATATTCCTCATTATTCTAGAACATCTTAAAAATGGCCAAAATAGGGTTTCCTTATCTCATATTAAACCCTAACTTAAAAATCACGTCAGGCGGAGGACTTGGACACACGGCCATGTTCGACCTTGGCCACGCGGCCACATCCGCCTCAGGTGATCTGGACCGTCAGATCTCTCCATTAGTTTGCTATATAAGGTCCCCCTTTCCTCTTGGTTAAGGATCGGAATTTTAGAGCTCTTAAGTGGTGATTTTACTCCCAAATCAAGTCATTCAAGCATCCAAGAACGCTCTCAAGAATCCCACAAAGATCTAGGTTTATTTCTTGCCAACATAGGTAAGTTTTCTTACTTTTCTTCATGTTCTTGCCATGTTCTTAGTTTAGATCCATAATATTCATGTTCCTTGCATGTTTATTCATATGCTCATCATATTATTCATATGCTCATAATATGTTCTTCACATGTTCTTCATGTTCTTAGATTAAAACCTTATTTATGCTATATTTAGGGTTACGATCTTCATGTTTGCATGTTATCTCATAGCCGATGATGATCTAGGGTTCATCAACCCGAACATGATCTAGAAACTACTTCTAAACCCTAATCTTTAGGTAATTTCCCCCATCATTATGCATGATCCCGATTCTTCTGCCTATTCTAAATTCTTCTCGAACTACGCTGACATGAGCTTCTCACATTGAGAGGAACGTAGGCAATCTTCGGATTAGGTCTCAAACACATTACACACAACATACACCACATCATGATAGAAAGACCGATCATTCGGGCAATAGGAGTGATAACGCTTAATATTCTTCTCTTGTTGTAATTTGACCCCCGAACCCATTAACTTGCTTTTTCTCAATGTTTTGGCTATAATTAAAACGGTGTGGCGACTCTCACATTTTAATGTTGCTATGAATATCCCAATTTCAAACACACGTATTCACAGTGGCGACTCTGCTGGGGAGTGCTTTGAAACTTTTTCAAACTTAGTGGGTCTAACTTTCGTTCGTATCATGATGTTTGCCATGTTCTTACATGAACCTTATGCTTTTGCCATGTTCCTTCATGCTCTCCATACTTTTGCCATGTTCTTACATGCACCTCATACTTTACCATATTTACATACACACCCCCTATACTTTGCCATGTTTACACATGCACCTCTTACTTCTTCCATGTTTACATATGTACCCCTATACTTTGCCATGTTTACACATGCACCTCTTACTTTAGCCATGTTCTTGCACGCACCTTACATTTTTCCATGCTCACGCATGCACCTCATATTTCGCTATGCTTTCATATGCTCCTTGTACTATACCACTTCGTCACTTGTGCCTTGTATTTTTACTAGGTCAATACATGTATTTTTATACTTTCGCTATGTTCACCCTAGTACTAAAGACAAACAAAACTTTGTTATGCTCCCTTGTACATTCTTATCTTTTCTTTCTCTTGCACTGCATTGCATACATACCAGCATCAAAAACTTCTCTTTTTCTCCATAAAAAGAATTAGTTTCTTGCCACACACTACCACTAGTCCGTGTCAGCACTGCACATGACCCTCATCACCCTCGGAGCATTCGATGTGCAGAAATTAGTGGTGCTACTGCAGCCCTTTTTTCGAGCCACTCATTTCCTCCACTCATCGTGTACGCTTTGCGAGCGGTGGGAACCTTTTATCCTACCCATGTCAACCCACACATAGAGATTAGGATACTCCTTGGACCAACCAATTAGGATGTAAATAAAACTTTTCGTTAAATAAAATGTGCATTGCATTTAGGCGACCTCTAAGGTCCATCGCTCATCCATTGGTCCATCTGTCAAAACTCGTCATCTTGACCTATCTAGGTTATATACCTGTTACGTTTGACCCGTCTAGGTCTACCCATAATTATGATCCATTTAGGTCTACCCCCCTCGACCTGCTTTGGTCAAAACCTTATCACCTTCGACCTCTTAGGTCGACCTTTGACCCTCTAGGTCAACCTTATCACCCTTTGACCTCTTAGGTCAACCTCTCGACCCCTTGGGTCAACCTTATCTACCTTCGAGTTTTTAGGTCACACCTTGGACCCCTTAGGTCAACTTTATCACCCTTTGACCTCTTAGGTCAACCTCTCGACCCCTTAGGTCAACTTTATCAACCTTTGACCTCTTAGGTCAACCTTTGACCCTTTAGGTCAACCTCATCCTCCTTTGACCTCTTAGGTCAAACCTTAGACCCCTTAGGTCAACCTCATCCGCCTTTGACCTTTTAGGTCAAACCTTGGACCCCTTAGGTCAATCTTATTACCTTTGACCTCTTAGGTCAACTTTTGACCCCCTAGGTCAACCCAATCACCTTTGACCTATTAGGTCAACCCTTGACCCCCTTGGTCAACCTTACCCGCTTTTGACCTATTAGGTCAACCTTTAACCCCATAGGTTAAACCCAATTACCTTTGACCTTAAACCGCTTAGGTCAAACCGTCATCTTGACCCACCTAGGTCATTACTTGACCCACCATTGTCCTGACCAACCTAGGTCAACCCGTCTCGCACCATCCTTGGCCCATCTAGGTCAACTTGTCCGTCTTAGGTTAAAACTACCCCTTCACCCATCTAGGTTAATCCTTGACCCGCATAGGTCGACTTACCTATCTTAGATCCATCTAGGTCAATATCCGACCTCCCTAAGTCAACCTACCCGAATAGGTCACCCTACCCACGTTAAACCCATCTAGGTTAACCATTTAGGTCAACCAAACTCACATTTGACCCGCTTAGGTCAAACCATGTCTATCCCGCTTAGATCATCCCATAGGAAACCCGCTATAACCCGCTATCTTGATCCATTCACCATATAGTTCAATCCAACCTTTTCCCAATTAGGTCGACCTATCCTACACCCATCTAGGTCAACCCACCATTATCGATGCGATCTTCCTTGACCAACCTCTCGGTTTATTTAGGTCAAACCTTAAGTCAAACCTTACCCGACTCATATAGGTCTTCCTCACCTATACTTGACCAAGGATCGAGTCATCTCCCCCTTTTTGACCCTTAAGGTCACTCTTTATCTCAAAAATATCCATACTTTACCAAATTGACCCCTATGGTCATCTCTCACCTCTTTTTAAAAGTCAAACTTCGAACTACGGTGACCTGAGCCTCTTATTGTGTGGGACCTCTCCCTCATGGTAAGGGGAACGTAGGCAACTTCGGCCCGGTCAAACTTTCAAATTTTTGTCAAAAATGCATTTCAAAAATGTGGACACTGACTCTTTTCCAAAAGTGAGTTTATAACGATGCCTTGTCATTAATTATGAGCCTAACATCATTGAAAATGATTAATGTTCCAATATTGTCGCTACTATAGCTCGCCCACAAATATCATCAACATGTTTTGAGATTGCCCTTGCTTGCGTGGCCGAACGACTCAAAGAACTTGAGGAACAAGAGATCCGTCATTCAAAGGAGAGACAAAGCATCACTGAGAAGCTCAAAGAACTAGCCACGATAATCCAAGGTGGAGTTTGGGATCAACGACAAGAGATTTCCGATCATGCTAGTAAAAATCTCTCATCAATTCACTTCAGATCACCTCAACACACCAAGGACGATGCAGAAATTAATGAGGACTCCCGCAGTTTCAACAAGGGAAGCAATGCAAAGAGACCACGTCCCGACAACTCAAACCAACGCCGCCACGTGCCTAAGGAATGTGGTTGGATACTAGAGTGAGCAATTGGGGCTACCTCCTTTAAATAATGAATAACAAAAAAAAAGGGGATCATTCAGTCTTCGTAGGCTCTAGAGTGTCCTTAGTCAAAAGTCCACCTTGGACGATTTTATGTAAAATTCCACCACGGACTAGTCAGTTTAAATCTTTTAGTGCCAATAAAAGAGTCTTTATTTCTTTTCTCTCTAGACTTGAGACATAATCTTGCATAAATCAGTTCCATGAAAATTGTCTTATTCACCATTTTCACTTGATTGCTATATCTTTATATGATGAATTAATCTTAAATATGCTCATTAATGACTACTCATTAAAAGTTAAATGGACCCGCAAACCATTTACATAACTAAGTAAACAATTAATCTCATGATAACAAATGCTTTGATCAATTGGGATGAACGAATCACTTTCTCTTCTCTCTACATTCTATCCCTATAAACTCTCTATATACACTCACCCCGTGTGCATCCTTCATATGCTCTCTCTCCCTCTCCCAAACACTATCCTCATACACCTCCCATCTCACCATTGGACTCCTTTTCCATACGGTCATGACGAAGACGTGGACTGTGGTTGCTCATTATCAAATAGGAATCTATGCTGCCACAATTCAAGAGGTTGTTTGTTCCCTTCATGAGTACTACATGCCGATATACTGGGGCTGTCTGTATTCCATCTCAAATATAAAAGAAATGCACGAAGTTGCTCATGCCATTAATAGGTGTACATGACAATCCGATGGAGCTCTGCCGGTAAGAATGAAGGGGCTACGAATCCCCCTCGCTGGCAAAAGGTCGCTTGAACTATAAGGAGGTTACCTTGCAATCGACAAAGGCGAAAGCAAACTAGGGGCTCGTCTTGCCCAATGTTTCATGTACAAATATATATATATATATATATATATATATATATATATATATATAAGGGCTCGCTAGGTTGAAACCCAAAAGGGAAGCCTAGGCAAAAATTAGAGCATTGCACAAAAAAGAAGCCCGCTAGGTTGAAAACCCGAAAGGCGGCCTAGGCAAAAAAAGGTGTGCACAAAGAGATAAAATAAATAAAAATAGAAAAGGCTATCACCATGGAAAAGTAAAATCCCCATTTTCTTTTCACTTCAAATGTTCTATTTCTCTTTCTTTCCCCACAAAGAAGATTAACACGGCAGCAGCAGCCCATGACAAGCTACAATGGAGCAATCCACCGCAATGAGCTATAATGAGGCAATCAACCGCAACAAGCAACAACAGAGTTACCCAGCTTGACAAGGAACAACTCACCCCAGTTAAACGAACCCCACACCTCTAAACTCAAACCCAATTTCATCATCAGCCGAGCATCTCTCGAACTACGCGGACCTGAGCTTCTCACATTGAGAGGAACGTAGGTAGCCTTCGGGTTCGGTCCAAAATATACAGAACCCACCTCGTAGCCAATCTTATTTCTCTTCTCTCTTCCCCCCATATATTTCTACTTCTGGTTTCTTCACCCACAATTGATCAAAACATTTATTATTTTGAAACTACTTGTTTACCCATTAACCAGAACTCATTAATCAATCAACGAGGTCCATTCTCGAGCAATCAAATAAGAATCTTGAATAAAACAATTTTCAAATGTCTCGACAAGTCTTCTGTTCTACAATCTAGGAAAGAGCTAAACACTTACTTTCTGTCAAGCAGGGGCTTCCTTCCTTTTGTACATATATACACTCAGTTGTCTAAAGAGTCAAAATGTGAGCACTATCTCTCTCTCTCTCTCTCTTACTCTCCCTACAATCCTCCTGCATGTTTTCACACAATTCTTTTTCTTTTTGAGTCGACTGAATGATTTCAAAAAAAAAGATGCAAAAGAGATGCCCGCTAGATTGAAAACCCAAAAGGGCGGTCTAGGCAGAAAAAAGGGTGCGTCTTAAAGGAGGTAAGATACCCCTCTCAATGCCTTCATCAAACTAGAGCGTCCCCAACAAAATAGGCTGACTATGTGGTTTCTCAAAGGATACCGGGGCTTCAACAAGCACATACTTAGAAGAAGGAAATCTCTCATTATCAATCTTGACGTAGAATTTCTCAAAGGAGGGAGGATACCCGCTCATCAAACTAGAGCGTCCCCAACATAATGGGTTAGCTATGTGGTTTCTCGGAGAATACCGGAGCTTCAACAAGGATATACTTAGGAGAAGGCCATCCCTCATCGTCAAACTCGGCACGTGACGAGTTCTTTGAATTTGTTAGAATCATAATTAATTATGAGGCATCTTTAGAAAATCATAACTCTTTCAAAAAGTTTTTCTCTTCCTCAACACATTATTTATAAACCCGCACCCTCGGTCTCCACAAAATTGCAAAAACATACTCGGTCCATCTAGGACCAATCTTTGTGATTATTAAACTAACTCGGTCCTTCACCCTATCTCCTACACTTTAGGAGACCTCTAGACCTAAACCCTAAACTCTCTAGGTCCCAAACTTACTTGATTCGAAACCATAGGTCCCGAGCCTACCCGGTCAGTCATACCTAGGTTACACCATAACCCCTTAGCTTGACCCTCCACAAGTTCGTAGCGTGACTCCTAGCCTCAAGCCGGCTCTATCCAAACCCTCAAACCTTAAACCCATCTACCAAAGCCAAATCCTTAGAGTGACCCATTAGGTCCCGATCCTACCCGATCCCCTAGATATCGAACCTACCAACACCAACTCATTCATACTGTGTCTAAACCATGGCTCCCTTATCCTCTTAGGGCCAACCTCTTAGGTCTACCCAGCCTAACCTATTGAACAATCCCTTAGACCCTAAGCCCATTCGAGTCTACCAAACGCCTATCTTTTCGGTCTCTAGCATATCCGATCCAGACCTTAGGTCTCAAATCCTAAACCCCTTAGATCATAAGATTATCTGCCCTCTAGGTCTATAACCTTAGAACTCAAACCTTAGAACTCTTTAGTTCCCAAGCCTGCTTGGTCCGACCAAAACGATGCCATCTACGCCCTCTGTCATATCCAAACCATGGCCTTGCCACTCTTAAACCTACTAAGTACCAACCTAGTATAGCCTCATAAATACTGCCTAGTCTTACCTTCAACCCCTTAGGTCTCTAACCTAATCCAACCCGAGTCTAAATTACGAATCTACATAATTTACCCTTAAGCTCTTTAGATCTCGAACCTTGCTCCCCCAACAAGTCCAAACCTCGAACATGCTCAAACACATAGGATCTCGCGCATACCATGCCATGAAGATCTCGAAATCCATCCAGTCAAAACCCGTGTCCTTAACACCTTTGGTCCCATCCCTAACCTAACTTCGCAATTGCCAAACGAGCTTGGTCAAGCGTATGACCTCTAAGGCAAACTTAGGTCCTAAGCAAACCCAATCCTATTAGTTACCTATTGTACTCGAGCAAAGTCTTTGAGACTCAATTTCTATCTTAAGCGCCAACGTGGTCACATCTCCAAACCCATTTCCCGCACCTATGGCTTGCACCTAGCCTAAACTCTCAAAACCTTACAATCCAGACCCACCATGCCCACTATAAACCCTTAACTTGTTAGACACTAGGATCATCCAATCCTAACCCTTAACACTCTTAGACCTCAAACTTAACCAAGACCAACCTTCAAACACTTCCGGTCTCCAAACCCTAGGCTCAAGCCTAGGTAGTCATATTCTCTCCAAACCCTAGCCTCAAGCCTAAGACGTCGCATTCACTCCAAACCCTAGCCTCGAGCCTAGGTAGTCGCATCCTCTCCAAACCCTAGCCTCGAGCCTAGGAAGTCACATTCGCTCCAAACCCTAGCCTCAAGCCTAGGAAATCGCATTCTCTCTAAACCCTAGCCTCAAGCCTAGGAAGTCATGTTGGTCCCAAAGGGAAACAAGGGTAAGGAAAATAGCTAGATGAGGGAGAATAGCTGTTTTAAAATTCTTTTCGTACCCTTGAAAATGCAATGGCAAATGCGCACTTAATCAAATAAGCACTATGAAATGCCTCTAAGTGAGTGAGTGAAATGTACAGCGGAATAGTTAAGTAAAGTAGGCACAAATGATTAAAAGGGGCG
This sequence comes from Campanula takesimana, assembly GCA_026119855.1. Classification (NCBI taxonomy): domain Eukaryota; kingdom Viridiplantae; phylum Streptophyta; class Magnoliopsida; order Asterales; family Campanulaceae; genus Campanula; species Campanula takesimana. Next base: position 1,557,212 of record JAOWBW010000072.1, read on the forward strand.
CAACACACACTCTAAGTATTTTGGCTCAAAGTGGGTGAAATAAGGAACTTAGGCAAATGATATAACAAACACAACACAATTCAGTTCAATCAATCTACAATGATTAAACAAGCAAATAGTGAGATAAGATAATAACTTGAAAGTAAATGACAAGAAATTAATGCGCGCTATTTGGGGAGGTTCGATCGGGAAATGATCTACATCGTCTACCAAGATGGTTAGTCTTGGATTTCTAATGGAGATCTTATATTAGTAGAGAGTGTTACAAATTACAATCGTTTGAGCTTATACACTAACTCAAGATCTAATATTCTATGAAAGAACAAATCCTAGACAATAACCGGTGTATCTCTAAAAGAAAGATCTAAGTGATCAAACATAAAAAGGTGCGTGTGTGATTTTAGATTCAAGGCTCTTTAGATCTTTGAGATTGAGAGAACAAGAAAACTAAAGTGTTTTTGCTTGAGGATCTGGGCTAAGGATGAAGGTATGAAGATGTTCTTGAGAATTCTGGAAAATCAAAGGCATTCTTCAAATCTTCAACAAATGCTTGAGAGAGAAATTTTGAATATCTTAGCAACTTCAAGACGTTTGAAGTTATGGGGTATTTATAGTAGAGCCAAAAAACTAGCCGTTGGAAATCCTTTATGAATAAGGTCAAAGGACAGATGTGATGTCGCTCATTGAGTGGAGCATGTGTCCTTTATAGCCGTTAGACACATAACACAAATATGACCGTTATGGACACGTGTCCTTAGATGCAGGCGCTTACGTGTTATTTAACCACCGTTGGATTATTGGCATAGTTTGAATTCCTTCAAGTCTTCATGTCTTCAATAAATCACAAGTGTTAAATCATTTCACAATGGGGCGCGTTGAGCCAATGGGGCGCATAGGCGTGTTGAGCCAATTGGAGCGCGTAGCGTAGCGCGCGCTATATCAGGCGCATAGGTGCAATGCCTATTAGGCGCTTGGCGCGTGGCTCAAATTAACTTGTGATATTTGTCGCGACCCCGAACCCCGCGGGCCCGAGACCGCGAGCTGGACGTCGACTTAAAACCAAAACTCTAAAATATAGAAGTTAAAAATTCCATTTTGACCCAAAAGATTTTTAATACAAGGTTTGGAAAATCCAAGTTTAACAACACCATAAAACAACTAGTGTAAGCTCCACAAGCTCACACCCAAGATAAAAATATACAATTCTTAATGACGTCAGTAATGGTAAAACTATCCCCAAAAAGGTTATACATTTAAATAATGTAAACCGATCCATAACAACTTGCCCCAATATCTCAAACCTCTCGACGTCCTCCTCGATCCGCGAATCCTAATCCTTTTCCTCCTGGGGGGGTTAAGGAAAAACAAAGATGGAAATAAACGGGTGAGATAAAATCTCAGTAAGTTACTAATGCAACTACATGACATGCTAATGCAATGACCGATAGCAATTAACATAAGATAGATAGCAGCGGAATAATAAGTGACATGCTGTCGAACAGTAACATCCAATAATCAATCATATAAATAAACATATAACAACAAATGAGAGGCTCCCTATCGCCAACCGTCCCATACCGGTTGGAAATAACGACCAGCTCATCATGCAACACATAAAGCTGAAATAAACACTCATAAGTGGATACATAGCCAAGGTTTTCCAAACCAGAACATCCAAATAAAGGATCGCTGCGCAGCTTCAATAATCAACAATCAACATCTTCATAGCAGCATGAAAGCTCGAAGAGAAAACCCCGGTACCGGAACCAATAACCAATGAGGTGTCACAAAGGACGGGAGACATGCCACAAAGTCATGCTCCAAAAAATAGCTAAAATGCATACAAAGGAGCTAGCTCTTCTCACATCCAAGGCCAATCTGGAGGAGGGTAATAATTGGGCAAAACAATGGTCAACATCATAATGGACTTGGCCGTGCCATCATAATATTTCGCATCGCCCGAACACACACAAAATACCAGCTGGACTTTCAAATAAATGCTAAGTAATAATAATTTAGCATGAATAACAACTTAAGGTTCCAGAGTAGGGAACCACACCAATTAATCACCATAAAGATGCAAACGATTACTCATGAAGAGTTCAACAACAACGAACACAAGAAGTTTCTCATAAAAGAGCACAACAACGATAAACGGAATTTCTCATAAAGAGCACAACAACAATGATTATTAGAATACCGTAATTTCATAAAGAGAAACCATACCAGATACATTCCAAATATGATACCCACGAGTTAATCATAAAGATCACAACCCAAACGGTCGCTCACAAATAGTACAACGACAATAACCCAAAATTATCCTAAACGTTTACTCATAAAGATGTACTAGGACTATGAACTCAACCATCTCATCACACCTGGAATTCCAAAGTAGGAATCAGAATGAATACACTTTAAGGTTAATCAAACCGTAAGTACCCAATTGCCAATACACGCTTTACCTTCGTCCTTAACGAACCAATCCCAAACGAATCCAAAATGTTACCCTTATTAGAACATGATTACGACCGGACTAAACTCTACATTTTAGTGTTCAACAACAACCCTCTAGGTACTATGGAACATCTCCTAAAACCTAGACCAAGTCCTACTCGAAAATCAATTCGATTGGAACAACCACGAACACGTCATAAGATGCCCAAACACCCAATAAAATCCCGAAGTATAAAACTTATAACTTAACTGAAAAACCTATACCATCTTGTAGTTCTCGAAGAGAGCTTCGAAACGATAGTTTACACGCCTAAAACGGAGTTCGCATGAACCCAATACGACTCTCGAAAGATTGGACCAAAAGGGGAATAAATTCATAACAGGGGAGGGGGTGCGCTCGCCTCCTAAGGGAGGGATGCGCGCGCCTCCTAGATCAGTTGGAAAATCGAGTTGAGAGAAGGAGAGGGTGCGCGCGCTTCATAAAAATGGGTGCGTGCGCCTCCATCCGACAGAAGCACAAATGATTAAGGATGGCATAAGGGTGCGCGCGCCTCCTAAGGGAGGGATGCGCGCGCCTCCTTGCCCGAAGGGCGATTTCCGGCCAAAAGTTCTGGGTTTCCACCATTAACTACCCCAAATCCAATACACACCAATTCTTTACCATTTCTAACACTACCAAGAAGGGAACTAAGGTACCTACACCATTTTGAGCCAAAATAACTCCAATCAACATCAACTAAAGACCTCACTCAAGGGTGATTCAAATACCCAAGATTTCACAAAAATGAACAAAATGCAAATCACTCCCAAATCAACCCAAGATGCAATAAATGGCATTCATAACATCAAATAAACATGGAGTAGCATTTCTAGCATAAAATAGGGGGAAAAGCAACTTACCCGGATTTCTCAAAGTTGACGGAATTCAAATCTTTTTGGCTTCCTACGATCCTATCGACGATCTAAACAATGTTCAAGTTTTAAGAAATGAGAGAAGATGAGAGGAAGAAGGTTTAAATGAAGAGAGAAGTGAGAGGAAGAAAAACTTACCCAATGAGCTAGAGAGAGAGAGAAATGGCTGGAAAGTGAATGGGGTGAGGGAGAAATAGAGGGAGTAGGGAGAAGATGATTAAAACTAAACTTACACTTAGACCCCTCCCTTACTACTACTCTCTACAAACAAACTCCCCACTAACAAATAAGACTCAACACTTCTACATTAGCACAAATGACCCAAATAAATGCTAGTCATAATTTATTATGACACATAAAGTGCACACATAAATATTTAAATAAATAATAATTTAAATATTTAAATAAGCAATTAAATAAATAATAATTATTTATTACTAATAAAATAGAGCCTAGTTTTCGGGTCGTGACATTCACTCCTCCTTAAAGAAAATTCGACCCGAATTTTAACGAGACTTACCCGAAAGACCCAATAGCTATGGATACGATAGTTCCGCCATTTCTCACTTCCTCAATTGTCCAATCTATCCCACTACAAGGTAACCTTAAATAATGCTTACGATAAAACTACCTCTCGAACCGAATCATTCCATCATTATCTTCGTTACTAATCAAAACTCGTACTCAAAATCGAAGAACCCAAACTATTTCCACACATAATTCTCGAGATATCTCAAGCTCGCCTTATTCATAACCTTAATTACACTGCAAAGGTGTTTCCTTTTGTAAATCACATACTTAGTAATATTCCCCAGAAATTCAAAACATCACAATCCCGAGCCTAATTAGCTTTTAAAATGTAAAATGGCTAAAGAAATTTCTATTTCCACAATATTCATCGAAATTGATATATCTCTATGGATTACCATTATAGTGTCTTCACTTTGAGTTAACACCTTAAATTAATAGTACCATGCGAACCCCAAAATTTCTCGTACAAAGTTCCCACTTAAATCTATGTTATACTCTCATCCCTTCATTAATCAGGTCTTGAAGCCTAAACAATTCAATATACTCAATAGTCCGCAAAACGATCCAAAATTCATCTTCAAAAGATTTTCTCTAACTCCCATTTAAGTTATAATCCGTGCTCATATACCCAAAGGAAATCAATGAACTCTAAATTCAATAGCTAACCCCAGTTAGTCTTTCACGCATACATTTATTAACCTAATGATACTTAAGCTCAATGGTACTATCAAAATCATAAACCAATTAGCTAGCAACGTTCCAACTGACCCAATACCAAATCATAGTATTCTTTAATACGCCCGAGTATTTATACTCAACTTTCTTCACTTATTTGTAATCCAAAATAAGAAATGCCACCAAGACAAGATTTAGGACCATAGAACACCCCTTTAACTAGAACTAAAATGCCTTTGATATAGGTCGCAATTTATTACTCTCCCGAAATGTGCTTAGTCCTTTCAAACTTACGCGCTCACCACTATCGATGATTATAACTTCCATAATATACTCATATCCCATAACACATCATGCTTTTCCTCATACTATCCAATTCCGATGCGCTCACGTAGATGCACTACAAGTAAACAAAATCTCCTATCCAGAAATCCTCAATTTGAATCCTCAACTCTTATAACCCAACCGATGCCATAAGGACATTGATCTAAATATTAGCACTACAACCTTGTACTATAACAACACAATTTAACCCAAGCTTTTTCCCAAACACTAGGTACTATTCGGAAGAAAATGAAAATCTTACGAATGATAAATACACCCAACAAATTGACCGAAACTAAATACTCGGATTTCAATTAAGAAAAGATAGGTATAACTCTACCCAAAGGAACGGTCTCAAACAGTTTTAAGAAATTAGGAATGGAGAATATATCAATCCCTCTACAACAATAGACTAAAGCAATAGTAACATCAAAATCTTGCAATAGCAATATGGCTAATTTAACAGGTGAGACATAAACATACTTAAGCACATCATAAGCACATAAGACTTCATCAGATACCTTAAACTCCTCCATAGGAGTAGACACCTACAACACATAAGTCAAAGACTCAGAAGAAATAAATGCAACTAAATGCACAGAAACACATAGATGCGATGATCCTAAAATGCACGCGCTCGCTCTCACGACGCAAAATAATACCTCCTGAAATTATCCGTTACCTGGGGAGTACTGATTGATCGCAATTACTCTGCCCTATACCTTAGGGTTCCCCGAAGCATCTCTCTTCTGACCCTGTGCAGTACCAGCTCCACTTCTCGATGATTGATATCGAATTTAGTACAATCTCTCGCAAAGTGCCCAAACCGACCACAATTAACACATTTTCCTTGTTTCTTCCAACACTTGTCTTCTGAGTGTCCTTTCCTCTGACAGTAGCTGCAGACTTTTCCATTTCGTGTCCCCTTATTAGAACCTTGATTTCTTACTGTTGGTTGCCCTTGAAGTTGCCTTCTGAATCGAGTTTGCACTCCAGAATTACCTCTGTTATCCGAATGTTGCTGTTGTGACTTACTCTGCCCTCCTTGTTTACCCGGGTTAACCATCTCAGTCTTCCTTCTGTGTTCCCCAATATCCTGCTCAATTAAGTAGGCTCGATCCACCGCATCCTGATAAGTCTGAATCCGCTGTGCTATAAGCTGAGTCCGAATAGAAGTCTTCAAACCTCGGATGAATCTCATAGCTTTCTGCTCCTCGGTCCGCACAAGATAGTCACCACACCTGGCTAATTCTGTGAACTTAACTGAATACTGTGCTACTAACATCATGCCTTGCTCCAAGCTGAGGAACTTGATCTCCTTCCGGTTTTGATCCACTAGAGAGATAAAATGATCCTTGAATTTCTTCACGAACCACTCCCAAGGATATGGCACAAGAGTCGCATCCCAACTGGTCTTCAGTGCCTTCCACCAATGTTCCACAGCCCCCACGAGCTTATAAGCTGAAAACAGAACCCTATCCTCATCAGTGCAACCAAAGACCTCGTAGATTTTCTCCATCGATTCCAACCATAGCTCGGCCTTCTTCACATCAGGCTCACCGTCGTACTCACTTGGTTTCAACTTCAAGAACTGCTCCAACCCAAATCGCGGAGGTGCTATATGTTCCTCTCTCGGCCCTTGGTCATGAATTGCTTTCACGGCCGCTTCAAACCTGTCCTGAAACACTGCACGGTTTTCTTCCCGTAGACCATTAAGATTCTGCGTCCCACTAGAAGCTTCACCAATTCTTCTTCTAGACATTTCGAACAAATACCTGCATAAAACCTTAACCGTTACTCACTCCGCACACAACTACCCACCTAGGTCATACTAATCCACCTAGACTTATACTTAGGGCCAAACCATGGCTCTGATACCAACTGTCGCGACCCCGAACCCCGCGGGCCCGAGACCGCGAGCTGGACGTCGACTTAAAACCAAAACTCTAAAATATAGAAGTTAAAAATTCCATTTTGACCCAAAAGATTTTTAATACAAGGTTTGGAAAATCCAAGTTTAACAACACCATAAAACAACTAGTGTAAGCTCCACAAGCTCACACCCAAGATACAAAATATACAATTCTTAATGACGTCAGTAATGGTAAAACTATCCCCAAAAAGGTTATACATTTAAATAATGTAAACCGATCCATAACAACCTGCCCCAATATCTCAAACCTCTCGACGTCCTCCTCGATCCGCGAATCCTAATCCTTTTCCTCCTGGGGGGGGGGTTAAGGAAAAACAAAGATGGAAATAAACGGGGTGAGATAAAATCTCAGTAAGTTACTAATGCAACTACATGACATGCTAATGCAATGACCGATAGCAATTAACATAAGATAGATAGCAGCGGAATAATAAGTGACATGCTGTCGAACAGTAACATCCAATAATCAATCATATAAATAAACATATAACAACAAATGAGAGGCTCCCTATCGCCAACCGTCCCATACCGGTTGGAAATAACGACCAGCTCATCATGCAACACATAAAGCTGAAATAAACACTCATAAGTGGATACATAGCCAAGGTTTTCCAAACCGGAACATCCAAATAAAGGATCGCTGCGCAGCTTCAATAATCAACAATCAACATCTTCATAGCAGCATGAAAGCTCGAAGAGAAAACCCCGGTACCGGAACCAATAACCAATGAGGTGTCACAAAGGACGGGAGACATGCCACAAAGTCATGCTCCAAGAAATAGCTAAAATGCACACAAAGGAGCTAGCTCTTCTAACATCCAAGGCCAATCTGGAGGAGGGTAATAATTGGGCAAAACAATGGTCAACATCATAATGGACTTGGCCGTGCCATCATAATATTTCGCATCGCCCGAACACACACAAAATACCAGCTGGACTTTCAAATAAATGCTTAGTAATAATAATTTAGCATGAATAACAACTTAAGGTTCCAGAGTAGGGAACCACACCAATTAATCACCATAAAGATGCAAACGATTACTCATGAAGAGTTCAACAACAACGAACACAAGAAGTTTCTCATAAAAGAGCACACAACGATAAACGGAATTTCTCATAAAGAGCACAACAACAATGATTATTAGAATACCATAATTTCATAAAGAGAAACCATACCAGATACATTCCAAATATGATACCCACGAGTTAATCATAAAGATCACAACTCAAACGGTCGCTCACAAATAGTACAACGACAATAACCCAAAATTATCCTAAACGTTTACTCATAAAGATGTACTAGGACTATGAACTCAACCATCTCATCACACCTGGAATTCCAAAGTAGGAATCAGAATGAATACACTTTAAGGTTAATCAAACCGTAAGTACCCAATTGCCAATACACGCTTTACCTTCGTCCTTAACGAACCAATCCCAAACGAATCCAAAATTTTACCCTTATTAGAACATGATTACGACCGGACTAAACTCTACATTTTAGTGTTCAACAACAACCCTCTAGGTACTATGGAACATCTCCTAAAACCTAGACCAAGTCCTACTCGAAAATCAATTCGATTGGAACAACCACGAACACGTCATAAGATGCCCAAACACCCAATAAAATCCCGAAGTATAAAACTTATAACTTAACTGAAAAACCTATACCATCTTGTAGTTCTCGAAGATAGCTTCGAAACGATAGTTTACACGCCTAAAACGGAGTTCGCATGAACCCAATACGACTCTCGAAAGATTGGACCAAAAGGGGAATAAATTCATAACAGGGGAGGGGGTGCGCTCGCCTCCTAAGGGAGGGATGCGCGCGCCTCCTAGATCAGTTGGAAAATCGAGTTGAGAGAAGGAGAGGGTGCGCGCGCTTCATAAAAATGGGTGCGTGCGCCTCCATCCGACAGAAGCACAAATGATTAAGGATGGCATAAGGGTGCGCGCGCCTCCTAAGGGAGGGATGCGCGCGCCTCCTTGCCCGGAAGGGCGATTTCCGGCCAAAAGTTCTGGGTTTCCACCATTAACTACCCCAAATCCAATACACACCAATTCTTTACCATTTCTAACACTACCAAGAAGGGAACTAAGGTACCTACACCATTTTGAGCCAAAATAACTCCAATCAACATCAACTAAAGACCTCACTCAAGGGTGATTCAAATACCCAAGATTTCACAAAAATGAACAAAATGCAAATCACTCCCAAATCAACCCAAGATGCAATAAATGGCATTCATAACATCAAATAAACATGGAGTAGCATTTCTAGCATAAAATAGGGGGAAAAGCAACTTACCCGGATTTCTCAAAGTTGACGGAATTCAAATCTTTTTGGCTTCCTACGATCCTATCGACGATCTAAACAATGTTCAAGTTTTAAGAAATGAGAGAATATGAGAGGAAGAAGGTTTAAATGAAGAGAGAAGTAAGAGGAAGAAAAACTTACCCAATGAGCTAGAGAGAGAGAGAAATGGCTGGAAAGTGAATGGGGTGAGGGAGAAATAGAGGGAGTAGGGAGAAGATGATTAAAACTAAACTTACACTTAGACCCCTCCCTTACTACTACTCTCTACAAACAAACTCCCCACTAACAAATAAGACTCAACGCTTCTACATTAGCACAAATGACCCAAATAAATGCTAGTCATAATTTATTATGACACATAAAGTGCACACATAAATATTTAAATAAATAATAATTTAAATATTTAAATAAGCAATTAAATAAATAATAATTATTTATTACTAATAAAATAGAGCCTAGTTTTCGGGTCGTGACAATATTTCTTCAAACTTGACATTTTTGCCCTATTCCTAAGCCTATTCTATTATAATAGACTTCCTAAAAAATGAAGTATAAATACTTCTTACATGTGGGTCTAAAGTCCATGAAATAAAACTTAGGTGATGGATCAATCAAATCTAATCAATCCTATTACATTAAAACTGAGATATATGTGGGCATACCCAACAATCTCTCCCTATTTGATTGATGCAATTACCTACTATATCAGGGACAAACATTATACTTTATAATAACATGTCCAAATAAATGAAATTGGTAAATCATGTCTCAAGTTAATGCACACACTAGTCAAAGATATAGATTTCTAATCTATTCCAATAAAGATAAAACATTACAAAAGGAAAGATAGAATCAACAGTTAACACATTCAAAATATATGAATTTTGGTTTGAAATGTGTTTAAACAAAGTTTAAACTCAATGCATGAAAAAATGAAACAGTTCAATTATGATGCACATGATTTTAAACAATATTCATTGTTCTACAAACAAGGAGTTTGAGTGAACAAGGTTTGAGTGAAATAGTGATGCTTTGTTCTCATTAAAACTCGAAATATAAGAGTTGGAGATTACAAGTTTTCAACAGAACAAAGAAACAAAAGGATGTGCTAAAACAGTTAAGCAAAAAGTCACTAACAAAAAGGTTTCTATTACAAAGGGTTCTAATAAATTATAATCAAAAGAAACTAAGGATTTGGAGGCGCGTCATCGTCTTCCTTCAATCCTTCTTCTATCTCTTTCACGGAGCGCTGAATCTGTTTTGACAGTTGATGACAATGGTTGACAACGCCATGAGTGTCAGTGACACCATCTTTAATATAGCGCAGATGATCAACATTGATGCTTTGATACTCATCAATGGTGCGTTAAGAAATGGCTTGCTGTTGAGAGAGATTTTTTGCAACTATTTGAAAGTTAGCTTCAACAGCAGCTTGCGCGGTGACAATATCAGCAGAAGTTCTTTCTGTGCGCCTGTCTGCACTAGAATGCGCAGCGTTGACGTGAGTAACTATTAATTCCTTCAAAACATCTATCTTAGAGAGCAAGGAACTAAAGTTAACCGGTGCGCCAGGAGCTGAACTAGAAGTAAGCGCAGGGGATTCAGGAGCTTTTAGAGCAGCGCTTGGTTCAATACTAGGTTCTGCACCATAGACAGTTAATCTAAGGATTTGTAGCTCATCCTTAACTTCCTTGAGTTTATCAACAACACTCAATAATTTTTGGCTATCCCCAGCCACCATCTCAAATAACTTCCTTATATCCAATGCTATGTTTGACTCTACTTCCCTTATAGCATTAATGAAGTCTTGGCCATCAGTGAGTTTGATGCCAGCGTCAATTTGATCATGAAGGGAAGCAAGAGTACCTTTAAATAACTCATTCATCTGATCAATAGCATCATTCCATTGCTGAGGAGTAAGGAAAAGTTTGTCCTTGATATCAGCATTTATGCGCACCATCTCCCCCTTAATGGCAGCAATCTCATCAGCTTGCTGAGTAAGCATAGTAGTGTGAAGTTCCATCTGAGAATTAATATGAGTTTGGCCTTGCTGGAGTTGCTGTAGGAGTGAAATAACCATACCTATATCAGGAGTGGGAGGAGCAGGCGTAGGAGAGACAGGGCGCCTAACAGGAGAAGGAGTAGGAGCATGGGGAGGAGAAGGTAGATACTCAGCGCTTGAAGAAGGTTCTTCAGTATGTGCAGGAGGTGTAGGAGCAACTAGAGGCGCGAAAGGGGTCTTGCGCCTGTTTAAGGGCTCGAGCTCCCCCTGAACTTGATCTTCAATAATACTACTGCCCAAAAGCTTGTTAATTGCGAAGCCCCAATATTTCCCTTTGCTTGAATTACTGTAAAGCCGTGGCCCAAAAGATTTGTAGATTGTGAAGCCCCTTGAGACCTTTCGGTATAAAGCTTCAAATGTTGCTGGGGACATTGAAGTGAATTGCTTCTTGCCGAGGGAGCCTTTAAGACTTGACCGTAACCCCTAGAGTGCCATCATTGATTGCGAGAAAGGTCCATCCTTGATTGGGGGAACGAGCACGGGCACACATGACAAGAGGGATTTTTGACATCCCTTTTAAGAGACTTTGAGGATAGTCTCACACATCTTTCTCGAGCATAGCCCCTAGGGCTTATTGATTTTCAAATGAAGCAAAAGAAGCCCTTGTTCTTGAGTCACATAGCCCCTAGGGCGTCACCATTAGCAAAGCCAGAGTGACTCATCCTCATGCGAGGGAACAAATATGAGAGGACATGGCAAGAGCTACTCCATTTCTCGGGAGCCTTTCGGCGTACTTTAGAAGAACATACTTGCAGAAGCTTTGAAAACTGAGACTCATGTTGTTGCTATTTGCTGCCCAAGCCAATTGACTAGCTAGCGATTATTTGTACAACCTCGTGCCCTTTTATGATGGGCTCGTTCTCAGATGGGTCTTGGTTACCACGGGCCTTCTTTTCATGAACCCAAAAATGCACACTGTTGGAGAATGATGCCGATAACCCAAGACAACCTTTGATGGTGCAATATCTTGTCAAGCCTTTTGCATCCCAAAGTTGACTCGGTGGGGAATTGACTTGCTAAGGAGATCCAATGTAGAGCTTGTGCTGTCACGACCCGAAAACCCGCCCCTATTTTCTAATAATAAATATCTAATTATTTATTTACTTCTTATTTAATTGTTTAAATTATTATTTAATTAATAATTTATGTGTGCATTTTATGTGTTATAATAATTTATACCTAGCATTTTATTTGGGTCATTTGTGCTAGTGTAGTATTATTTGGTCTTAGTTGTTAGTAGGAAGTACTAGAGTTGTGTGCTTAGTAGAGGAGGGGCCTAAATGTAACTTTTTTAAATAATCCTTCTCCTACTCCCTCCCTACTCCCCTCTTCTCCCTTACCCTCTCCCTCATTCCCAGCACACACAATCAATCTCTCTCTCTTCCTAGCTCAAGAAAAAGGGTAAGTTTTCTCTCTTCCTTCTCTCTTCAATCTAACCATCTTCCTCTTGTTATTCTCATTTCTTAAAACATGAAACTTGTTTAGATCGTCGTTAGGATCGTAGAGGGCTAAAAATATTCGAGTTCCGGCAACTTTGAGAAATTCAAGTAAGTTACTTTCCCCCCCCCCCATTTTTTATGCTAAAAAGTTCATATCATGCTTATATAATGCTTGGGTTGTTATATTTGAAGTTTGGTTGAGTTTGGAATTTATTTGGAAATTGTTAGTGTTTTGGCTAAAAATGGTGTTCTTGGGAATGTGGGGATTCAATCTTAGTTCAAGTTGTGGAATGATGTTATCTATGCCTCCCATAATCTTAGTTGTTGTTTTGGTTCATTTTGGAACTTGTTAAAGGAGTTGATTTTGAGTATTTTGTGTTGGGTGGATTTTTGGGTCGAAATTGTAAGAACCCAGCTCTATTTCCCGGCATGAAGACAGACCAGGCGCCCGCCCGGGTTGGACCAGGCGCCCGCCTACCCTACCTTTTCCAGCGGCCAGACCTTCTGGTCAATGAGCGCCCGCCCGCCCCATGCCAGGCGCCCGCCCGCCCCCCTATTCCAGAATTCTGCCCTTTTTCTTGGTTTAGACTAATGGCTTAACTAGCTTAGGTTTTATTCTTCTAATTAACCTAAGTTAACATCGTGGAACACTTTATTAATTGGAATTGATTCTTTTGTGAATAAATATGTTATGGAATTTGATTAAGTATCATTTTGGGAATGTGGTCCATCCTTGATGTGTTGTTTGGATTGGTTTACCTTTGTGGTAATTTATTTGGATTGGTTCCCTACTTTGGAATCATTAGTTGTTTATCGTGCTAGTATTTTATTACTTAGCCTTTACTTGAAAGTCAGCTGGTATTTTGTGTGTGTTTGGGGCGATGCGAAACATTATGATGGCACAGCCAAGTCCAATGTGATGTTGACCATTGTTTTGCCCCATTATTCCCTCCTCCAGATTGGCCTTGGATGTGAGATGAGCTAGCCCTTTGTGAGCACTTTAGCTATTGGTTTTCGGGCTTTGACTGTGTGTCACTGTCCCCTTATTATTGGTTCCGGTACCGGGATTTCTCTCAGCTTCATGCTATTATGAAGATGAATGATTGTTGATTATGAAGCTGCGCAGCGACCTTTATTTGGTTTATCGGTTTGGAAAACCTTGGCTAATTCCTTTGTTATGTGTTCATTTCCGCTGCTATCTGATATATGATAATTGCTATGTGTTATGTGATTTATTATTGATTATTCCATCGTAGCATGTCATGTACTTGCATTAGTAACTTATTGAGATTTATCTCACCCCCTTTCTTTTTATCTTTGTTTTTCCTTAACCCCCCCAGGACCAAGGAATTAGACTCGCTGATCACGAGGACGTCGCGAGGGTTGAGCTTTTGGGGAAAGTGTATATTGGTGGGTTTACATTATATAAATGTGTAACTCTTTTGGGGATAGTTGTACCACACTTTGACGTCACTAAGATTTGTATATTTTATTATTTTGTAGTGTGAGCTTATGGGGCTTATACTAGTACATTGTTGTTGTTAAATTGTTTTCCAAAACCTTGTGTTACCATCTTTTGATATGAATGAAATTTTTATCTCTGATATTTTGGTGTTTTGATTAGTAAGTCGATGTCCAGCTCGCGATCTCGGGCCCGCGGGGTTCGGGGACGCGACAGTTGGTATCAGAGCTTTGGTTTAGCTCTAAGTATAAGTCTAGGTGGACTAGTATGACCTAGGTGGGTAGTTGTGTTCGGAGTGAGTAACGGTTGATGTTTTATGCAGGTAATTGTTCTCAATGGCTAGAAGAAGAACGGGTGAAGGCTCTAGTGGGGCTCAGAATCAGAATGATCTTCGGGAAGAGAACCATGCCATGTTCCAAGGCATGTTTGAGGCGACCATGAAGGCAATTCATGACCAAGGACCGAGAGTAGAGCAAGCACCACCGCCCTGATATGGTTTGGAGCAATTCTTGAAACTGAAACCGGCAGAGTTCGATGGTGAGCCCGTTGTGAAGAAGGCCGAACTATGGGTTGAGTCTATGGAGAAAAATCTATGATGTGTTTGGATACACGGACGAGGATAGGGTCCGGTTTGTGGCTTATAAGCTTGTGGGTGCCACCGAGCATTGGTGGAAATGAGTTAAAGCTAGTTAGGATGACACTCACACAGTGTATGCATGGGAATTGTTCGTGCGGAAGTTCAAAGAGCATTTATTCCGGTAGTGGATCAAAACCGAAAGGAGATCGAGCTTCTCAACTTGGAGCAAGGTTTGTTGTCTATAGCTCAGTACTCGGCTAAGTTCACAGAATTAGCCCGGTATTGTGACTATCTTGTGAGGACCGAAGAACAGAAGGCTATGAGATTCATCCGGGGTTTGAAGACTTCTATCCGTACTCAGCTTATAGCCCAGAGGATTGTGACATTCCAAGATGCGGTAGACCGTGCATACTTGATCGAGCAAGATATTGGGGAACATAAGAGGAAGACCGAGGTGGCCAACCCGAGTAAGCAAGGAGCGCAGAGAAAATCACAACCAAGGATTGATAACCGAGGTAACTTTGGGGGACAATCTCAGTTCCAAGGGCAACCAATCCCAAGGAACCCGGGCACTACTTCTGGGAACCAAGGGAACTAAAATAGGAGACTTTGTTCCTATGGCCAAAAGGAAGGCCATTCAGAGGGACCGGTGTTGGAAGAAACAGGGAAGGTGTACCAATTGTGGTCAAATGGGTCATTTTGCAAGGGATTGTACTAGAGGCAGAGTTCAACCGACTAGGGTAGGAGCTGGGGCTCCACAGGGTCAGAAAAGGGATGCTACGGGAAAGGCCAAAGTCCAAGGAAAAGTGTTTACAATGAATCAGCATCAGGCAGATGATCCCTCAGTGATTGGAGGTATTGTTTCTATATCTAATGTGAGCGCGCGTACATTAGTAGATCCAGGATCATCTCATTCTTACATTTCTGTGCAATTTGCTTCTTTGTTAAATGCTGAATCTGAGTCTTTGCCCTATGTGTTAGAGGTGTCAACTCCTATGGGAGAATGTTTGGTGACCGATAGAGTATTTCGTGCTTGTGATGTGCTTATATGTGGTCGTGTCTTGTGTGCAGACTTGGTAGTCCTTCCTATTCAGGACTTTGAGTTATTTGGGTATGGATTGTTGAGCAAGTTTCATGCTTCCATTGATTGTCGTAAGAAAGTTGTTACTTTTTCTATTCCCGATGTGCCTAAATTTGTTTTTGAGGCTAGCCCTTTGAGTAGAAAAGTTCGTTTAATTTCTTATGTGAAAGCGAGAAAATTATTGCATCGTGGTTGTGAGGGTACTTGGCTAGTGTGCTTGATACTAGGAAAGAATCCCCTAGTTTGGAGAGTGTTCTGGTAGTTAGGGAATTCCCGATGTTTTCTCTTATGAATATGATATGCCTCCCGATCGTGAAATAGAGTTTTGTATAGACCTTTTGCCGGGTACAGCTCCGATTTCAAAGGCACCGTATAGGTTGGCTTCCGCAGAGTTGAAGGAATTAAAGGTTCAGTTGCAAGAGTTGCTTGATCGAGGGTTTATCCGCCCTAGTGTTTCCCCGTGGGGAGCAGCACCGGTTTTATTTGTGCGGAAGAAAGAAAGACGGTTCCTTGAGATTGTGTATCGATTACCAAAAATTGAATCAGGTTACAGTGAAGAACAAGTATCCTCTACCTCACATTGATGATTTGTTTGATCAGCTTCAAGGCTCAGTTGTGTTTTCTAAACTGATTTGAGGAGTGGGTACCATCAGTTGAAGATTCGATCGGAGGATATACCGAAGATGGCTTTTCGCACTCGGTATGGTCATTACGAGTTTTTGGTTATGCCATTTGGGTTGACGAACGCGCCTGCCGTATTTATGGATTTGATGAACCGGGTTTTCCATCCTTATCTTGATCGTTTGTGGTGGTTTTCATCGACGACATTCATGTCTACTCTAACTCGAGAGGAGCACGAGAAACACTTGAGGACAGTTTTATCCATTCTTGCGAGGGAGCAGTTGTTTGCGAAGTTTAGTAAATGCGAATTTTGGCTCGAGAAGGTTTCATTTCTGGGTCATGTTATTTCAAAAGATGGGAGATTTCTGTGGATCCTTCAAAGATAGAAGCCATAGTGGATTGGAAGAGACCCGAGTCAGTGACCGAGATCAAAAGTTTTCTGGGTTTAGCCGGGTATTACAGAAGGTTCATAGAAGGGTTTTCGAGGATTGCTACTCCGATGACTCAGTTGACCCGGAAGAATGTCCCACTTGAGTGGACCGAGAAATGTGACAAGAGTTTCGAGGAATTGAAGAAGAGGTTGACTACCGCTCCGATCTTGACTTTGCCTAATGGGAGCGATGGTCTAGTGATTTACAGTGATGCTTCGAAAGAGGGTTTGGGTTGTGTGTTGATGCAGAATGGGAAAGTGATTGCGTATGCTTCGAGGAAGTTGACCCCTAGTGAACAGAATTACCCCACTCACGATATGGAGTTGGCGGCGATAGTCTTTGCATTGCACAAATGGAAGCATTACCTTTATGGAGCGAAGTTTGAGATTTTTACCGATCACAAGAGTTTGAAATATCTCTTCTCTCAAAAGGAATTGAACAAACGGCACCGTAGGTGGATGGAGCTTTTAAAGGATTACGATTGTACAATATCTTATCACCCGGGAAAAGCAAATGTTGTTGCGATGCGATTAG
Organism: Campanula takesimana; assembly: GCA_026119855.1. Lineage (NCBI taxonomy): Eukaryota > Viridiplantae > Streptophyta > Magnoliopsida > Asterales > Campanulaceae > Campanula > Campanula takesimana. Next base: position 1,574,568 of record JAOWBW010000072.1, read on the forward strand.
TAGGAAGTCTTATGTGGCTTCGATGATGGTCCGTGAGTGGAAAATGCTTGAGGATGTTCGAGATTGGTGTCCTCGTGAATCGAGATATGGGGCGATTTTTGCGAATATTAGGGTATCTCCGACCCTAATTCAGAGAATAAAGGAAGCGCAGAGAGAAGATCCCGAGTTGGTGAAAATAATGGGTAAATTGAAAAAGAGAAGAACTTCGAGGATTTTTCTGTTAGCCCGATTGGAGTTTTGACTTTCCGTGGCAGATTGTGTGTCCGGATGTTAATAGGATTAAACAGAGAGTTCTTGATGAGGGTCACAAATCGAGGTATACCATCCATCCGGGAGTACGAAGATGTATCAGGATTTGAAACAACAATTTTGGTGGATTAACATGAAGAGGAAGATCGTAGACTATGTATCGAAATGTTTTGACCTGTCAACAAGTTAAAGCAGAGAATCAGAGACCCGCAGGTTTACTTCAGCCTCTTGAGATACCTGAGTGGAAGTGGGAACACATTACGATGGATTTTGTAACGGGACTACCCAGGACTCGAAGAAAAATTCAATGCAGTTTGGGTGATCGTGGACAGGTTGACTAAGTCTTCTCATTTCTGTACCCATTGATGTTTCCTATTCGATGGAGAAACTTGCGAATTTGTATATTCATGAGATTGTCAGATTACATGGTGTTCCGGTTAGTATTGTGTCGGACAGAGACCCCAGGTTTACATCCCGATTTTGGCAGTCGTTACAGAAGGCTTTGGGTACCGACTTGAGGTTTAGCACAGCATTTCATCCTCAGACTGACGGTCAGTCTGAGAGGACAATTCAGATTCTCGAGGATATGTTACGGGCTTGCACAGTTGACTTTCCGGATTCGTGGGATTCACACCTATCGCTTGCAGAGTTTGCCTACAATAATAGCTATCAGTCGAGCATTGGTATGGCCCCGTATGAGGCTTTGTATGGGAGGAAATATAGATCGCCTATTTTTTGGGATGAGGTCGGTGAAGCGAAGATCGTGGGTATTGATTTGCTTCAGGATTCAGTTGAGAAAGTTAGAGTTATCCGGGATCGATTGAAGACAAGCCCAGAGTCGACAGAAGAGCTATGCAGATAACCGAAGGCGAGATCTTAGTTTTCAGACCGGTGATTTTGTGTTCTTGAAAGTATCTCCGAAGGTGGGTATTCGAAGGTTCGGGAAGAAAGGTAAATTGGCTCCGAGGTTTATAGGTCCGTTTGAAATTTTGGAAAAGTGGGACTTCTAGCATATCGCCTTGCGTTGCCGTCATCCTTAGACCGGTTGCACAACGTCTTTCACGTTTCTATGCTTCGGAAGTACGTTCATGATCCTTCTCACGTGTTACCGAGGATACCGGAGGATATAGAGCCCGATATGACCTACGAGGAACGACCGTCCGGTTCGGATTTTAGATTCCAAAGTCCAAGAGTTGAGGAACAAGAGCGTCGCGTTGGTTAGAGTCCTTTGGAAGAATCATAATGTGGAAGAATCGACGTGGGAGCTTCGAGAGGAGATGGAGCGTAGATATCCGTGGCTTTTTAATTCGGGTAAATCTCGTTAAAATTCGGGTCGAATTTTCTTTAAGGGGGAGTGAAGTCACGACCCGAAAACCCGCCTCTATTTTCTAATAATAGATATCTAATTATTTATTTACTTCTTATTTAATTGTTTAAATTATTATTTAATTAATAATTTATGTGTTCATTTTATGTGTTATAATAATTTATACCTAGCATTTTATTTGGGTCATTTGTGCTAGTGTAGTATTATTTGGTCTTAATTGTTAGTAGGAAGTACTAGAGTTGTGTGCTTAGTAGAGGAGGGGCTAAATGTAACTTTTTTAAATAATCCTTCTCCTACTCCTCCCTACTCCCCTCTTCTCCCTTACCCTCTCCCTCATTCCCAGCACACACACTCAATCTCTCTCTCTTCCTAGCTCAAGAAAAAGGGTAAGTTTCTCTCTTCCTTCTCTCTTCAATCTAACCATCTTCCTCTTGTTATTTCTCATTTCTTAAAACATGAAACTTGTTTAGATCGTCGTTAGGATCGTAGAGGGCTAAAAATATTCGAGTTCCGGCAACTTTGAGAAATTCAAGTAAGTTACTTCCCCCCCCCCATTTTTATGCTAAAAAGTTCATATCATGCTTATATAATGCTTCGGTTGTTATATTTGAAGTTTGGTTGAGTTTGGAATTTATTTGGAAATTGTTAGTGTTTTGGCTAAAAATGGTGTTCTTGGGAATGTGGGGATTCAATCATAGTTCAAGTTGTGGAATGATGTTATCTATGCCTCCCATAATCTTAGTTGTTGTTTGGTTCATTTTGGAACTTGTTAAAGGAGTTGATTTTGAGTATTTGTGTTGGGTGGATTTTTGAGTCGAAATTGTAAGAACCCAGCTCTATTTCCCGCATGAAGACAGACCAGGCGCCCGCCCGGGTTGGACCAAGCGCCCACCTACCCTACCTTTTCCAGCGGCCAGACCTTCTGGTCAAATGAGCGCCCGCCCGCCCCATGCCAGGCGCTCGCCCGCCCCGCTGTTCCAGAATTCTGCCCTTTTTCTTGGTTTAGGACTAATGGCTTAACTAGCTTAGGTTTTATTCTTCTAATTAACCTAAGTTAACATCGTGGAACACTTTATTAATTGGAATTGATTCTTTTGTGAATAAATATGTTATGGAATTTGATTAAGTATCATTTTGGGAATGTGGTCCATCCTTGATGTGTTGTTTGGATTGGTTTACCCTTGTGGTAATTTATTTAGATTGGTTCCCTACTTTGGAATCATTAGTTGTTTATCGTGCTAGTATTTTATTACTTAGCCTTTACTTGAAAGTCAGCTGGTATTTGTTGTGTGTGTTTGGGCGATGCGAAACATTATGATGGCACAGCCAAGTCCATTGTGATGTTGACCATTGTTTTGCCCCATTATTTCCTCTCTCAGATTGGCCTAGATGTGATATGAGCTAGACCCTTTGTGAGAACTTTAGCTATTGGTTTTCGGGCTTTGACTGTGTGTCACTGTCCCTTGTTATTGGTTCCGGTACCGGGGATTTCTCTTCAGCTTTCATGCTATTATGAAGATGATGATTTGTTGATTATTGAAGCTGCGCAGCGACCTTTATTTGTTTATCGGTTTGGAAAAACTTGGCTAATATCCTTTGTTATGTGTCATTTCCGCTGCTATCTGATATATGATAATTTGCTATGTGTTATGTGATTTATTATTGATTATTGCATCGTAGCATGTCATGTAGTTGCATTAGTAACTTATTGAGATTTATCTCACCCCCTTTCTTTTTATCTTTGTTTTTCCTTAATCCCCCCCCAGGACCAAGAATTAGACTCGCTGATCACGAGGACCTCGCGAGGGTGAGCTTTTGGGGCAAGTGTATATTGGTGGGTTACATTATATAAATGTGTAACGCTTTTGGGGATAGTTGTACCACACTTTGACGTCACTAAGATTTGTATATATTTTATTATTTTGTAGTGTGAGCTTATGGGGCTTATACTAGTACATTGTTGTTGTTAAATTGTTTTCCAAAACCTTGTGTTACCATCTTTTGATATGAAATGAAATTTTTATCTCCGATATTTTGGTGTTTTGATTAGTAAGTCGACGTCCAGCTCGCGATTTCGGGCCCGCGGGGTTCGGGGACGCGACATGTGCAGTTGTCTTCCTTAGAGGCCGGAGATCTCCATTTCTTTTTCCTTCTCTCTCTCACTCTCTCATTTTTTTTTTATGACGCACCCTGTTTTTTGCCTAGACCGCCCTTTCGGGTTTTCAATTTAGCGGGCATCTTTTTTGCGTCTTTTTTTTTTACTCGATTAATGAGGAAGTGTACATTGACTCTGGCTGAGGAGATAAGACATGTGATTTTGCGGTGAAGACCTCTTGTCACTAAAGATGAGTGACATTGACTCTACTAGGGAAGTGTCCCTAGTATTGACTTCATGTATATTTTTTTGAATGACTCACGAAGGCAAGTAAGTCATTAAGAGAGAAGAGAAAGAAAGCCCCAATTTGATTGCAAGAAATTGGGAGTATGCAGAAAGAATAGAAGCCCTAGACTCGACAAGGAATGGAAAGTGATTCCAAATCTAAGAAAGTTGTTCAATATTTTGGTGATTAATTCATTGGCAAATGAATCGTACAAAGATGTAATGACAATTTCGAGAGGAAGGCCGATCACCATAACGTGCTAGGGCTAAACATATCTTCTTTCTTGCATGAGACCGGACCCGAAGGTTGCCTACGTTCCTACAGTGAAGAGGCTCAGGTCACCATAGTTCTTGTGGATTCTCCATTCGCCGTGATGAATTATTGCTTCGTCGTGATTGTTGTCGATGTTGCTTCGTCCTTCGTTTGGTGGAATGATGTTGTTGTTGTGAACTTCTTTGAATGAAGGGGGATTTTTTTATTTTTTTTTATATCCCCTTTTGAAAACTTTGCTTCATGATCATTGTTCCACCTTTCTTTGTCTTGATTTCGTTGTTATTGATGTCTTCGTTGTTGATGCCGTCGTCGATGGTAAGCCCCTAGGCGTTCAAGCGATGACCTTCATTCCAAAACTTGTTTTGACATTTTTTCATCATTTTGCCAAGAATTAATTGAACAACTAGGAAGAGTGTATGAGGACAAGAATGACTTTTATTTGATGACTCAATGGACTCGAACATTTAACATAGGACGAGAGAAAACATTAATGCACACATTAGAGGACTTTTGACTCTCTCTTTTTTTTTTTTTTTTAATCCTATTTCTAGGTAGAGAAAGAGAAACGGAGATTGTTGTCGTCATCCCCCATGTCGTTGTAGTCCTCATTGTCGTTGTAGTCTTCCATGTCACTACATTCTTCCATGTCATTGCTTGGGAACCCTTTATCGTTGAAGCTTGTGTCATAGGAGGACTCGGCCACTTCTCGGAGCAAATTATCAATTCTAACCCCCGCATCATACATGCTTGAAAAATTGGAGTGAAAAGCCCCACTAAGATGAGTGCGGTAGTCCATTTTCAAACACTTCAAGAAGATGTCCATTTGTTCCTTCTTGGAAGGCCTATCAACCATCTCGGCTAGCTTGTCATTCCAACGGCGATAGAAGTCCCAAAATGATTCATCACTCATTTGCACGGTGCTCTCCAATTCCTTCTTGGTGGGGCGGAACATGGAGTTGCCTTGATATTGTAACTTGAAGGCAAGCATAGCGACATCCCAATTGAGGCGGGTGGAAACTGGAAGACCCATATACCAATCTTTTGCGACCCCCTCGAGAGTAAGCGGGAAGCATTGTGCCATTATTTGAGGAGACATTTTCTTTGTAGCATGGCCCAAATGTAGGAGTCAACATGAGCGTCGGGGCAAGAGTTGCTGTTGAACTTTCCAATATCGGGCATCTTGAACTTTTCGGGAAGAGCCTCCATTGTGTTCATGAGGAGAGAAGCTTGATGAAGATCGGTGCTTGGGCCCTTGTGCAAATTTAGCCCACTAAGCTTTTGGTCAATGTAGGACATGAGAGTGTTGACCAAACCGGTATTGATGCCTTGGACCTTTCTTTCATTCGTGAGCCCCTTCAATTGGTCCTCGAGTTTGGATACTTCTCTCTTATGGGCCATTTCCACATGCTCATAGCGGGCTCGCCATAAATCATCCTTGCGGCGAACATCCTCGGCTAGTGTATCAATTTGCCCTTTCAATAATTTCACCATGCGGAATAACCCTTCGTTGGACATGGGAATGCCGTTGTCGTTGCCGTTTGAAGCCATTGGACCTATGGAGAGAACACGGTTGATCTTAGGATGGCCCCACAAACATCTTTTGAGTAAAATGATTTCACCCACAAACAAGAAAAGACTCAACCACATAAAGAAAAATGACTCTTTTTTTTTATTTACAAAAGTCGGAAGGACGCGGTCCTTTTTGGGGTTTCTAGAAAAATAGTGGAATCGTCACACTAGTATATATACCTTCTCGCGGTCCCATATACTCATCGGATTCCACCACGCTTGTGAATCCTACATGTATCGGGATTAAACTAAATTAATGTAGTAAAGCATACATGCGGGGACGGATTTTTATTTTCGTCCATAATAACTACTTGGGGACGGAGATTTATTTAGTCCAAAACAACGAGTTGCATGTATGATTTGAAGACATTAGTTTAGGGAAATCTCGGCACATGGAAACCGACTTGAGTCACGGAGTGTTAGACCCTAACTAGAATTGTGTGGATTGTGCTCGGCTAAAGAGAGGCTTAAAGGTCACCCCCGGCATGTAGTCGTAAACTACACCACGGGCTGAGGTTTACCGCTTCGGAAGAGTAAAGGTCGAGTGGAGCTTGAAACTTCCTAGGACGGGCCTCGACGGGTTTGGGGTTGGACTTGTGCGACTCGATTGTGAGCAGTTGATAAGAATTGTGCACGTAGTGTGAGGTCTAACAAGTGACAATTTTGTATACAGGCCCGGTGCCCACACACTGTTAAAACTGCCCATTCTGTTCAAGGTTTCTGTTTCTGGGAAATGCCCAGAAGCGCGCGCATTCAGATGCCTACTCAGGAGGCACGCGCGTTAGACTGAGAGAAGTGGAGGTGCCCGCTTCTGGGCAGTACCTGCAAATCAGCGGGTTCAAGGGATTTGCCTTGACTCTAAAATTATAAAACTTCTTCCCCTGCAGTAAACGTTAGCATAGAAACATGGAATTGAAGGACAAGATGGTGTTAGTACCCGACCTGAAAATGAGTTTATTAGGACTTTCCCAAAAATACAAGGACTTTGTAGGAATAGAAACCTTGCAAAGACTTGTCCCGGATTCCAAAAATATCTCATTTATGACAAAATCTATCAAAATAGGTAACAAATGGTTTCCTTAAAACCATGCAGAAACCCTAGCTTAAGAATCAAGTCAGCCTGCAACCTTGGCCACGCGGCCAACATGCTACGCGTTGATCTGGCCACGCGGCCACTCTTGTCAACGGCTTCAAACATGGCCAGGCGGCCTCCAACCTTGCGCTGGATGATCCTGACCATCAGATCTTCCATCAGTTTACTATATAAACCAATTCCATTCCATTGGTTTAGGGGTCCGATTTTGAGAGTTCTAAAGTCCGAATTTTGGAGTTCTTAAACACTATTTTGCTCTCTAATTAGCATTCAAACACTCAAGAAGATCCAAGGTTTATTTCTTGCCAACATAGGTAAGTTTTCTAACTTTTTTCTTCATGTTCTTTGCATTATTTTTAATGTAGATCTTTTATATTCATGTTCGTACTTGTTTATTCATATCTTCTTCATATGCTTTGAATGTTCATTCATATGTTCATAATGTGTTCTTCGCATGTTCTTCGTGTTCATAGATTAAAACCTATATGCCTATATTTAGGGTTGTGATCTTCATAATTATATGTTATTTCATAGCCGATGATGATCGAGGGTTCATCAACCCGAGGATGATCTAGGAACTATTCTAAACCCTAATCTTTAGGTAATTCCCCCCTCATTATGCATGATCCCGATCCTTCTGCCCTATTCTAATTTTTTGCGAACTACGTTGACCTGAGCTTCTCACATTGAGAGGAACGTAGGCAATCTTCGGATCCGGTCTAAACACTAACACACTACTAACACATTCATCATGATAGAAAGACCGATCAATTCGGGCAATAGGAGTGATTAACGTTCAAATATTCTTCTCTTGTTGTAATTTGACCCCCGAACCCACTACTAAAAAATGCTTTTTTCAATGTTTTGGCTTTAATTAAAACGGCCGTGGCGACTCTCATAATTTAATGTCGTTAAGAATATTCCCTTTGTAAATAAAAAATAATCATAAGATACTTCCCATGCGTCGCTCATCGGAAAGGGGTATTCACAGTGGCGACTCTGCTGGGGACTGCTTTGAAACTTTTTCAAACTTAGTGGGTCTAACTTTCGTTCACATCATGATGTTTGCCATGTTCTCACATGCACCTTACACTTTGCCATATTCTCACATGCACCACACACTTTGCCATGTTTACACATGCACACACCTGCCATGTTCACACATGCACACACCTGCCATGTTTGCACATGCACCCTACATACACTTGCCATATTTACACATGCACACACCTACCATGTTCACACATGCACACACCTTCCATGTTTACCATGCACACACTTGCCTGTTTACACACGCACACACCTGCCATGTTTACACATGCACAAACCTGCATTTTTGCACATGCACACTTGCCATGTTTTCACGTGCCCCTTAAGTTAAGCCATGTTTACACATGCACCCGCGCACTCCGCCATGTTAATACTTGTACCTTATGCCTTATACATGTACCCTCTGTTATCTTCGCTTTAGTATTAGGGTCAAACAAAACTCTGCTATGCTCCCTTGTACATTATTCTCCCTCTCTCTCGCTCTCTCTCTCATGCATTGCATTGCATCATCCTAACATTAAAAACTTCTCTCTTTTCTCCTTAAAAAAGAATTAGTTTTTAACGGCCACACTACCACTAGTCCGTGTCAGCACTGCACAGGTCCCCATTCCTGGAGTATTCGATGTGCAGGAATTTGTGCGCTACTGTCGCACTCTTTTCGAGTCACTCGTCTATTCCACTCACCAATTACGGTGGGAACCTTTTACCTAACCCGTGTCAACCCACACTAGTATAGGTAACACACCTAGGTTTTGACCGGTTGGTTTGGTTAGCTTTTTGTTAATAGTCAATTAACGTGCTGTCTATGTCGAGTCATCCCCAAGTCAATGATGAATCGAGATCTTTGAGAGAAAGTGCACAAAAAAGTGATTTCCCTACAAGGGACGTGCCAGGGTGAGATGAGTGTTTATTGTCAAGATCTCCGCTCATCATTAACTTGCGTAGGATGCAACATAGACATCACGTTAAATGCCTTTAAGGAAGGGTTAGTCGTAGGATCCGATGGTTGGTGGAAGCCGCTTGCCCTATAGGACCCTCGCCCAAATTGTCCGTTTGGGGGTGTGCAATGCAGGTGAAAAACGAGGGGTCTATAGACGTAGTGATGGCCTCCATTGATCGTAGTCTTCTAACTAGTTGCGAAAAAGGGGTACCCTTCCAACCAATTAGGATGTAAATAATGTATGTTTTGTAAATTAAAATATACTTTGCATGAGCCTTCCCCCTATCCTAAAGCTTCATTACCCTTCAACCTTTCAGCAGAGCAAGTTTGGATCCGCTCGGGTGGTCGACTACAACGCGAAGCTTCTACTCTATCCACGTTCTCAGTCTCATCATCAGCAATGTCGACTCCCGCTTCAGCTTCAGCCTCTACTCCTCCTGCTAGTGCCGCCGAGCTCAACACTGAGGCTAATCTCAATGGTATTCCCCCAAGCCTCCAGAACTTCCTCGCCGGTCTCGAAGCCAAGATCAAGAACCTCGAAGAAAGCAACAAGATGTTGGAAGATCAGAACCAACAGTTGAAGGGTCACATTCAACAAAAGGGAACTAAACTGGTGCCCGATGGTGAGAATTTCATTTATGTTGAGGATGAAGAGGTCAATACCAACTATCTCCCCAACACCAATGCCACTGCCTTCCCATTCCCAAGCTACCGCAATGTTCCACCTCCTTCCCTCTACACCCAACAAGGTTTCACTACCATGAGCAAGAACAAGGCTGTCTATGAACCTTCCCCTGAACTGCTTGGTGGCTACCTCTCTGCTAGCAAACTACCCGCGCCCTCGTTGCCTCTGAGTATTGGGATGGCCGCTACTACTACTTCCACTACTCCTCCCGTCATTCTGTCAGAATCTATACCCAACATCTCCAATCACCCTGTGGTCACGGCCATGCAAGATCAAATGCGCAAGTTGATCGAGACAGTAGATAAGCAAAGTGTACCGACTACCAAGACAATCAACCCTAGACAAGTGGGGGCTCTCCCCAAGGATTTCAAGATGCCTAAAGTGGCGATGTTTCATGGTGACTCGTGTCCTAAGACTCATTTGGATAGTTATGTGTTGGCCATGAGGGCTCGTGACTGCACCAACGAACAAATGGCTCGCGTATTCCATAGTACTTTGGATGGTATAGCTCTGCGTTGGTTCTTGGGGCTAGAACCAAGCGAAAGGCAAACGTGGGATCAAATCAGTGCCATTTTCTGTGAGAAATATCAAGCTAACTTGGATTGGCATGTGAATCAAACGGATCTTGAGAACACTATGCAAAAGCCCGGCGAGGCTATTTATGATTTTTACAAGAGGTGGAACCATCGGTTGTGTGAGGTCCAATACCCACCAAAGGCGAAGGAACAGAAACAGATTTTCTACAAATGCTTGCTACCGGAGATGAAAGCAGCTATAGGTAATGGTTACTTCCCTGATTTGCGGGAAATGGTTGACGCCGGAGTAAGGTACGAAGTAGGGTTTACTGGGATTGTGCCGCCAAAGGAAAGTCCAAAGACCAACAACAACAACTCCTTCCGCTACAAGGCTCCTACTGCGCCTGCGCCTCCTAGGGGTGGAAAGGAGGCCATCGGCCAAGTGAATATGGTCCAGAAAGAGGTCCCGTTAGATGTCCAAGCCGTAACAAGGAATGGGACTCCACAACAGAGGGAGCATTTTGATGATTTTGGTATGCCCATGGGGAAAGTCTTTGACGTGTTAGTCAAGAGAGGTCTTATCAAGCCTTTAGAGAATTACCAACCCGCCTACCCAAGAACCGATTTGGACGCCTCCAAGTTCTGCAAGTATCACAAGCACATCGGGCACACAACGGATGGTTGTATTCAATTGAAGCGCGTAGTTCAAGGGTTGATCAATGACAAGAAGATTGAGAAGCCGAAGGGTCCTAATGTGGTGAATAACCCTCTTCCTAGCAATGGGGGTGGGGTAAATATGGTGCAAACATGCGAGATCAGTATCCTAGAGCTCATGGATGCCTTTGACAAGATAGGGCTCACAATGGTGGATATCTTCATGGAATTGGTGACGTTAGAAATGCTTGAACCGTTAGAAGGACATCTCCCCAGTCTTGGTTGTGATTTATCAAAGTTTTGCCACTACCACAAGTGCACCGGTCACACTACCGAAGAATGTTTTGAACTCAAGAAAGCCGTGCAAGAGCTCATCCACAAGGGAGTAGTCGAAGACCCTAGAGATTATGTAGCTAGCAATGTACTCATGGTAGAACTTAGTGAGATCACTGATCCGGCCAAGCCTGTTGTGGCGGACTGTGATGAGATGGGTTGTATTCCAATGACTAATAATAAAGAATCTTCTTGCTACTTGTTGTCTTAAGAAGAACTAGTTAGTGAAGTCGAATCTCTAGAGGAAGAGAGTCCTAAGCCCTCTCAACCTCTTTCTTGGGCCGAAATCTTCGAGGAGGCCGAAAAGACCGAAGTTTCGCCCCCTTGTCATGACTCGCCATTGTCTTTGGAGGAGCTACGTGCAGAAGTTTGTCTCCTTACAAGATCTGGTCAAGTGTACCAATCCAACCCGAAGGGTGCAAAGAAAGTCTTTGGGAAAGAACCCGAGCAAGCCGACCTAGACAAAGAAGACCCTATCCTCACTCAACTCAAACAAACCCAAGCCCATATTTCACTATGGTCCCTACTCACCTCCTCCCTAGCCCATCGCCTCATGCTTGAGCAAAACCTCGCCGCCACCATGGTACCATCCACTATTACCCCGGAAGACGTCACCCACATGATTGATAATATCCACTATGGAAACATCATCACTTTCTCGGAGCTAGACCAGCCAGTGTTCGGAGTTGATCATAATGAGCCTTTATATATCACTGTTGAGGTGAATGGCAAGAAGATTCCCCGTGTATTCATTGATAATGGTTCTGCTATTAATATCCTGCCCTCAAGGATGATGGATGTGGTTGGCGTTCATGGTGTTGATTTATGCCCATCCAAGCAAACCATCAAAGCTTATGACTCTACATGCTGCGCCGTGATAGGCGAAGTCACCTTGCCCATTACCATCGGAACAAGGATCCTACCAACCGACTTCCACGTCATAGACATCCCCGCAACCTTCTCACTCCTTGGCCGGCCGTGGTTACATCAGTCGGGCGCTGTCCCATCTTCCCTGCACCAGTGTGTGATGTTTCAATCTGGTAATGAAGTGACCATCATCTACAGTGATCTCGTAACTGCCCAAGGGACAGACACCAAGGGCGTTCCTGTCTTACAGATTCAGCATGGAGAAGAGAGCTGACTCTTCAATGGCTTCGAAATAGTCGCTCAAGCACAGATCTGTACCATCGACCTGACCAAAACAACGGACAAGGTGGCACCTGTTGTCAAGATACTGCGTAACATGGGTTTTATACCGGGGCTGGGGCTAGGTAAGAACTTGCAAGGCCCCACAGAATTGGTTGAAGAGGTTAATCATCGAGGGTTGTTCGATCTAGGATACACCCTTACTCCTGAAGACAAGATGGAGCAACAAAGGATAGAATTGCTTAAAAAGATGAAGCTTCCCTACAAAAAGCCTGAAATGCGGCCATACCGCCTGTCCTTGAATAGCTACTTTGTCAGGGAAGGCGAGGAGTTTTCTTGTTTTGAGTTTGCCGAGCCATGGATTGACCACACCGGGAAATTGCAGAAAGGGTTCGAGATTTTCAGAGATGTGGAATTCGATCGGTCCAACATGAAGCTGACTTACATGGAATATGACAAAGCCACGGGCAGAGTTAGAACCATCAGGCATGAGTACTCCACCAAGGTGGCAGATGACTTGGCAGATCAACTTGAAGCCGCAACCCTTGACAAGCCAGCAATAGAAGCCGCAGAAACTCCAAGTTTGACTGAGACGTGGGACGGCCAATATCTGCTTCAACATCTGGGTAATCTGGGGCTCCACAAAGACATGGTTGCCATCATTGGAGACGATTCTGAAGATAAGGTGGACCCAAGGACATTGGTGGTGCCCATGGAGGACAAGCTCAAAAATTGGTGCATCATTGGGGGACCTATAGCTACTCCGGAATTTATGGTGGGAACACTGGGGCTTACTCCTTCTCCTGTCGCCATTCCTGCAGCATCTCCTGTCACTCGCCCAAAATCCCCGTCCCCAGAGTCTAGTGTTTTACATTTTGAATTTGAGTCTTCCTCTAAGTCTGACAACCTTACGTCCGAAGACTATGATCTTGTTGCAAACGCTATATTCCCTTTTGCCATGAATGAAACCCTCGACCTTTCCGAGTATCCCTCCATAGTCACTCTTTTAACTGATAAATTGGCTAATAATCAAACTAACGATATACACTTAGTTAATAATGATTCATTAGAAGAGGCAGACACAGACACATTAAATGACGAATACATTAAAGAAATCTCAGAACAGGTTATTAATCAAATAGAATCTCGAGCCCAAGCTGCCGATGAGGTGTTAACATGCGTGAATTTGGGGACCGAAGCCGAGCCTAAGGAAACGCAGATTGGAAGCTTCTTCAGCGGAGCCGAAAGGGAAGCACTGATTGAGCTACTCAGAGAATATGTGGATGTGTTCGCATGGTCTTATAAAGACATGCCGGGGCTCGACAACTCGATCGTAGAGCACAGAATCCCGACAGCACCAGACGCTAAGCCAGTCAAACAGAAGCTGCGCCGCATTAAGCCGGAATGGTCTTTACAAGTGAAGGAAGAGATTGAGAAGCTATTCCGTGTGGGTTTCATCAGGGTGATCGAGTATCCAACTTGGTTATCGAATCTGGTGACTGTCAAGAAATCCAATGGTAAAAGTCAGAGTATGTGTGGATTTTCGGGATCTCAACAAAGCTACGCCAAAGGATGACTTCCCCTTGCCAAATATCGACATGTTGGTGGACGCAACCGCCCATTATGAGGTCAAGTCGTTCGTTGATGGGTTTGCCGACTATAACCAGATCAAGATGGCCGAGGAGGACCAAGAGAAAACTGTCACGACCCGAAATATAGGCTCTATTTTATTAGTAATTAAATGATTTTTTTTTATTTAATTATTTGCTTATTTATTTATTTAAATTATAATTATTTAAATAATTATGTGTGCAATTTATGTGTTATAATAATTTATGCCTAGCATTTTATTTGGGTCATTTGTGCTAGTATAGAAATATTGGGGTCTTAGTTGTTAGTGGGGAGTTTTGAGTTGGGTAGTATTGAGGAGGGGGTCTTTGTGTAAGTTTTTAAATTACTCCTACCCTCTCCCTACACCTCCTTCTCCCTCTTACACTCCATCTCCCTCACCCTACTCCCTCCCATTCCCAGCACATCACCCTCTCTCTCCAAGTATTGGTAAGTTTTCTTCCTCTTCCTTCTCTCTTCATTTTCTCCTTCTTCCTCTCATCTTCTCTCATTTCTTAAAAAGTGAACCTTGTTTAGATCGTCGATAGGATCGCGTAGAACCAAAAAGATTTGAATTCCGTCAACTTTGAGAAAATTCAAGTAAGTTACTTTTCCCCCATTTTGATGCTAAAATGTTCATATCATGTTTATATGATGTTTGATGTGTTATTTTTGAATTTTGATTGAGTTTTGAATTTATTTTGAATTTATTTGAGTTCTTGGGAAGAAATGGTGAAATCTTGAATGTGGGAATTTGATCTTGGTCTTGTTTGATTAAAGGGTGTTACTTAGGTCCCCTTTTTGGTTAAATGATGTTTGGATACCTTAGGAATCATGTTGGGAGTGTTGATTTTGGGTATTATGAAAATGGTGTGGAATTGGTAAGGAAATTTAAAGAACCCAGCTGGGAATTCCTCCCAGCCCGTAGACCAGGCGCCCGCCTGACCCTGCCCAGGCGCCCGCCTACTCCCACTTTTTCTAGCGCCTGACTTTTTGGAAATTCAAGCGCGCGCCTGCACTGGCCCAGGCGCCCGCCCGCCCCCTGTTCCAGGAATTTGACCTTTTTGCTTGTTTAAACCAAATGGCTTAACTAGTTTGGGTTTAATCCTTCTAATTAACTTAAGGTAACATCGTGGAACACTTTATTGATTGGATTTGATTTGTTTGTGAATAAATATGATATGGAATTTGATTTGGTATCATTTTGGGAATGTGGTTCATCTTTGATGTGCTGTTTATATTGGTTTACCTTTGTGGTGATTTAATTGGATTGGTTCCCTACTTAGGAACCTTAAGTTGTTTATTTAAGCGAGTATTTATTACTTAGCATTTATTTGAAAGTCCAGCTGGTATTTTGTGTGTGTTTGGGCGATGGAAAGATTATAATGGCAAAGCCAAGTCCATTATAATGTTGACCATTGTTTTGCCCCCTTCTTTACCCCTTCTCCAGATTGGCCTTAGAAAGGATAAGTCAGCGTTCCTCTGTGAATGTATCTGGCTAACGGGCATGACTTTGTGTCATGGTCCTTGTCCTTTGTGACACTCTTATGTTATTGGTTCCGGTACCGGGGTTTTCTCTTCGGCTTTCATGCTATGATGAAGATGATGATTTGTTGATTTCTGAAGCTGCGCAGCGATCCTTTATTTGGATGTTCCGGTTTGAAAAACCTTGGCTATATCCTTTGTTATGTGTTTATTTCCGCTGCTATCTGTTATGTGATAAATGCTATGTGCTATGTGATATTTATTATTGCTTATTGCTTCTTGCATCACAGCATGTCATGTAGTTGCATTAGTAACTTATTGAGATTTATCTCACCCCCTTTTCTTTTATCTTTGTTTTTCCTTAACCCCCCCCCCCCCAGGTGCTAAGGATTAGTCTCGCTGATCACGAGAAAGAGGACGTCGGGTGTGGATCCGTTCTTTTGGGGAAGGTTGATATAGGTTGGTTTCCATTATGTAAATGTGTAACCATTTTGGGGTAGTTGTACCAATCAATGATGTCTTTAAGAATTGTATATTTGTATTTTGTTGGGCATAAACTTGTGGAAGTTTATGATAGTTGTATTTGGTTTTTATCAAACTTTGATTTGTAAAACTTTGGATCACTACCTTTTGGTATCAAATGGAATTTTTAACTTCAGTATTTCACAGTTTTGGTTTTAGAGTCGACGTCCAGATCGCGGTCTCGGGCCCGCGGGGTCCGGGGTCGCGACAGTTGGTATCAGAGCTATGGCATTAGCTCTAAGTATAAGTCTAGGTGGATTAGTATGACCTAGGTGGGTAGTAGTGTGCAGAGTGATTAACGGTTGATGTCTTATGCAGGTAATTGTTCTCAATGTCTGGAAGAAGAAACAGAGGAGGTACTAGTGGGGCACAGAATCAGAATGACACAAGGGAAGAAGCACGTGCTATGTTTCAAGGCATGTTCGAGGTGGCCATGAAGGCCATACATGATCAAGGTCCGAGGGTAGAACAAGCACCACCCCGCTATGGATTGCAGCAATTTTTGAAGTTGAAACCGGTTGAATTCAATGGGGAGCCCAATGTAAGGAAGGCTGAGTTGTGGATTGAGTCGATGGAGAAGATTTATGATGTATTTGGGTGTTCGGATGAGGACAAGGTCCGGTTTGCAGCTTATAAGCTTGTGGGAGCCGCCGAGCATTGGTGGAAAGGTATTAAAGCTACTTGGGATGATACTCACACGGTGTATGCGTGGGGGTTGTTTGTGCGAAAATTCAAGGAGCATTTCATTCCGGTTGTTGATCAAAACCGAAAGGAGATCGAACTACTCAACTTGGAGCAAGGTGTGTTGTCTATAGCACAATACTCGGCTAAGTTCATAGAATTAGCCCGGTATTGCGACTATTTGGTGAGGACCGAGGAACAAAAGGCTATGAGATTCATTCGAGGACTGAAGACCTCCATCCGCACTCAACTTATTGCCCAACGGATTGTGACATTCCAGGATGCGGTGGACCGAGCCTATCTTATAGAGCAAGATATTGAGGAGCATAAGAGGAAGACCGAGGTAGCCAACCCGAATAAGCAAGGAGCGCAGAGCAAGTCACAACCAAGGATCGAAAATCGAGGTAACTTTGGGGGACAATCTCAGTCCTGAGGGGAACCGATCCCAAGGAACCCGGGTACCACTTCCGGGAACCAAGGGAGCCAAATTAGGAAGCCTTGTACCTTTTGTCAGAAGGTAGGCCATTCGGAGGAAAGGTGTTGGAAAAAGCAAGGCAAGTGTACCAATTGTGGTGAAATGGGGCACTTTGCGCGAGAGTGCACGAGGTACCGAGGTCAAGCATCCGGGTCAGGAGTTGGTATTAATCAAGGTCAGAAAAGGGATGCTTATGGGAAGCCCAAAGTTCAAGGGAAGGTTTATGCCATGAATCAACAACAAGCTACCGATGATCCATCCGTTATTGGAGGTATTGTTTCTGTGTCTAATGTGAGCGTACGAGCGTTAGTAGATCCAGGATCATCTCATTCATACATTTCTGTGCATTTTGCTTCCATGTTAAATGCTGCATTCGAGTCTTTACCATACGTGCTAGAGGTGTCGACCCCTATAGGAGAATGCTTGATTTCTGATCGAGTCTTTCGTGCTTGTGATGTGGTTATTTGTGGTCGAGTCCTTTGTGCGGATTTGGTAGTTCTTCCTATCCAAGACTTTGATGTCATTTTGGGTATGGATTGGTTGAGCAAGTTTCACGCTTCTGTTGATTGCCGTAAGAAAACTGTTACTTTTTCTATTCCCGATGTGCCTAAATTTGTGTTTGAGGCTAGTCCTCTAAGTAGAGAGGTTCGCTTAATTTCTTATTTGAAAGTGAGAAAATTATTGCATAGTGGTTGTGAGGGGTATTTGGCTAGTGTTCTTGATACTAGGAAGGAATCCCCTAGTTTTGATAGTGTTCGGGTAGTTCGGGAATTTCCTGATGTTTTCTCTACCGAGTATGATATGCCTCCCGATCGTGAGATTGAGTTTTGTATAGACCTTTTGCCGGGTACGGCTCCGATTTCGAAAGCGCCTTATAGGTTAGCTCCCGCAGACTTGAAAGAATTGAAGGTTCAATTGCAAGAGTTGCTTGAGCGAGGGTTTATCCGCCCTAGTGTTTACCCGTGGGGAGCACCGGTTTTATTTGTGCGGAAGAAAGATGGTTCGTTGAGATTGTGTATAGATTACCGGAAGTTGCATCAGGTCACGGTGAAGAACAAGTATCCTCTACCCCATATTGATGATTTGTTTGATCAGCTTCAAGGGTCCGTGGTCTTCTCTAAACTTGATTTGAGGAGTGGGTACCATCAGTTGAAGGTTCGATCGAAGGATATTCCGAAGACTGCTTTTCGCACTCGGTATGGTCATTATGAGTTCTTGGTTATGCCGTTTGGGTTGACTAACGCGCCGGCCGTGTTTATGGATTTGATGAACCGGATTTTCCATCCCTATCTCGATTCGTTCGTGGTAGTCTTCATCGACGACATTCTTGTTTATTCGAAATCTCGAGAGGAGCACGAGCAGCACTTGAGGACAGTTTTATCCGTTCTTGCGAGGGAGAAATTATTTGCGAAGTTTAGTAAATGCGAATTTTTGCTAGAGAAGGTGTCATTTCTGGGTCATGTGATTTCTAAAGACGGGATTTCGGTGGATCCTTCAAAGATTGAGGCTATAGTGGATTGGAAGAGACCCGAATCAGTGACAGAGGTTAGAAGCTTTCTTGGTTTAGCCGGGTATTACAGAAGATTTATTGAGGCGTTTTCGAGGATTGCTACTCCGATGACTCAGTTGACCCGGAAGAATGTTCCGTTTGTGTGGACCGAGAAATGTGACAAGAGTTTCGAGGAATTGAAGAAGAGGTTGACTACCGCACCGATCTTGACTTTGCCTAATGGGAGCGATGGCCTAGTGATTTACAGTGATGCTTCGAAAGAGGGTTTGGGTTGTGTGTTGATGCAGAATGGGAAAGTAATTGCGTATGCTTCGAGGAAGTTGACCCCTAGTGAGCAGAATTACCCGACTCATGATATGGAATTAGCGGCTATTGTATTTGCGTTGCACAAATGGAAGCATTACCTTTATGGAGCGAAGTTCGAGATTTTTACGGATCACAAGAGTTTGAAGTACCTTTTCTCCCAGAAAGAGTTGAATAATAGACAGCGCCGATGGATGGAATTGTTGAAGGACTACGATTGTGCGATTTCTTATCATCCGGGGAAGGCGAATGTGGTAGCCGATGCGATTAGTAGAAAATCTTATGTGGCTTCGATGATGGTTCGTGAATGGAAAATGCTTGAGGATGTTCGAGATTGGTCTCCTCGTGAATCGAGACATGGGGCTATTTTTGCGAATATTAGGGTGTCTCCGACCCTAATTCAGAGGATAAAGGAAGCTCAGAAACAAGATCCCGAGTTGGTGAAAATAATGGGTAAATTGAAGGAAAAGAACTTCGGGGATTTTTCTATTAGCCCGGTGGGAGTGTTGACTTTCCGTGGTCGTTTGTGTGTTCCGGATGTTGATGAAATTAAGCAAAGAGTTCTTGATGAGGGTCACAAATCGAGGTATACTATTCATCCGGGTAGTACGAAGATGTATCAGGATATGAAGCAACAATTTTGGTGGATTAATATGAAAAGGGAAATAGCCGAGTATGTTTCGAAGTGTTTAACGTGTCAGCAGGTCAAAGCCGAGCATCAGAGACCCGCGGGATTGCTTCAGCCGTTAGAGATTCCCGAGTGGAAATGGGAGCATGTGACTATGGATTTCGTTACGGGACTGCCTCGTACCCGTAGGAAGTATGACAGTGTTTGGGTAATAGTGGATAGATTGACCAAGAGTGCCCATTTCTTGCCTATTGACATCAGATATTCGATGGAGAAGCTTGCGACCCTTTACATCGATGAGATTGTTAGATTTCATGGGGTTCCGGTTAGCATTGTGTCAGATCGAGACCCGAGGTTTACTTCTAGATTCTGGAAGGCGTTTCAGGAAGCTTTGGGTACAAATTTGCGATTCAGTACAGCTTTTCATCCTCAGACCGATGGTCAATCCGAGAGGACTATTCAGATTTTGGAGGATATGTTACGAGCTTGTGCGATAGACTTTTCCGATTCTTGGGATTCGCACCTACCGTTAGTGGAATTCTCCTACAACAACAGTTATCAGGATAGTATCGAGATGGCTCCGTTTGAGGCCTTGTATGGAAGGAAATGTAGATCGCCTATTTGTTAGGATGAGGTCGGTGAAGCGAAAGTTTTGGGTATTGATTTGCTTCGGGATTCAGTTGAAAAGGTTAGAGTTATCCGGGATAGATTGAAGACAGCCCAGAGTCGACATAAGAGCTACGCAGACAACCGAAGGCGAGATCTTAGTTTTCAGATTGGTGATTTTGTGTTCTTGAAAGTGTCTCCGAAGGTGGGTATTCGTAGATTTGGGAAGAAAGGCAAGTTGGCTCCGAGGTTCATTGGCCCGTTTGAGATTTTGGGAAAGGTTGGACTTCTAGCGTATCGTCTTGCGTTACCGCCATCCTTAGACCGGTTGCACAACGTCTTTCACATTTCTATGCTTCGGAAGTATGTTCATAATCCATTTCACGTGTTACTGAGGATACCGAAGGATATTGAGCCCGATATGACTTATGAGGAACGACCGGTTCGGATCTTAGATTCCAAAGTCCAAGAGTTGAGGAGCAAAAGTATTGCGTTGGTTCGAGTTCTTTGGAAGAATCATAACATCGAGGAGTCGACGTGGGAGCTTCGTGATGAGATCGAGAGAAAATTTCCGTGGCTTTTTGCTTAAGGTAAGTCTCGTTAAAATTCGGGTCGAATTTTCTTTAAGGGGGAGTGAATGTCACGACCCGAAATATAGGCTCTATTTTATTAGTAATTAAATGATTTTTTTTATTTAATTATTTGCTTATTTATTTATTTAAATTATAATTATTTAAATAATTATGTGTGCAATTTATGTGTTATAATAATTTATGCCTAGCATTTTATTTGGGTCAATTGTACTAGTATAGAAATGTTGGGTCTTAGTTGTTAGTGGGGAGTTTTGAGTTGGGTAGTATTGAGGAGGGGGTCTTTGTGTAAGTTTTTAAATTACTCCTACCCTCTCCCTACACCTCCTTCTCCCTCTTACACTCCATCTCCCTCACCCTACTCCCTCCCATTCCCAGCACATCACCCTCTCTCTCCAAGTATTGGTAAGTTTTCTTCCTCTTCCTTCTCTCTTCATTTTCTCCTTCTTCCTCTCATCTTCTCTCATTTCTTAAAACGTGAACCTTGTTTAGATCGTCGATAGGATCGCGTAGAACCAAAAAGATTTGAATTCCGTCAACTTTGAGAAAATTCAAGTAAGTTACTTTTCCCCCATTTTGATGCTAAAATGTTCATATCATGTTTATATGATGTTTGATGTGTTATTTTTGAAGTTTGATTGAGTTTTGAATTTATTTTGAATTTATTTGAGTTCTTGGGAAGAAATGGTGAAATCTTGAATGTGGGAATTTGATCTTGGTCTTGTTTGATTAAAGGGTGTTACTTAGGTCCCCTTTTTGGTTAAATGATGTTTGGATACCTTAGGAATCATATTGGGAGTGTTGATTTTGGGTATTATGAAAATGGTGTGGAATTGGTAAGGAAATTTAAAGAACCCAGCTAGGAATTCCTCCCAGCCCGTAGACCAGGCGCCCGCCTGACCCTGCCCAGGCGCCCGCCTACTCCCACTTTTTCTAGCGCCTGACTTTCTGGAAATTCAAGCGCGCGCCTGCACTGGCCCAGGCGCCCGCCCGCCCCCTGTTCCAGGAATTTGACCTTTTTGCTTGTTTAAACCAAATGGCTTAACTAGTTTAGGTTTAATCCTTCTAATTAACTTAAGGTAACACCGTGGAACACTTTATTGATTGGATTTGATTCGTTTGTCAATAAATATGATATGGAATTTGATTTGGTATCATTTTGGGAATGTGGTTCATCTTTGATGTGCTGTTTATATTGGTTTACCTTTGTGGTGATTTAATTGGATTGGTTCCCTACTTAGGAACCTTAAGTTGTTTATTTAAGCGAGTATTTATTACTTAGCATTTATTTGAAAGTCCAGCTGGTATTTTGTGTGTGTTTGGGCGATGGGAAAGATTATAATGGCAAAGCCAAGTCCATTATAATGTTGACCATTGTTTTGCCCCCTTCTTTACCCCTTCTCCAGATTGGCCTTGGAAAGGATAAGTCAGCGTTCCTCTGTGAATGTATCTGGCTAACGGGCATGACTTTGTGTCATGGTCCTTGTCCTTTGTGACACTCTTATGTTATTGGTTCCGGTACCGGGGTTTTCTCTTCGGCTTTCATGCTATGATGAAGATGATGATTTGTTGATTTCTGAAGCTGCGCAGCGATCCTTTATTTGGATGTTCCGGTTTGGAAAACCTTGGCTATATCCTTTGTTATGTGTTTATTTCCGCTGCTATCTGTTATGTGATAAATGCTATGTGCTATGTGATATTTATTATTGCTTATTGCTTCTTGCATCACAGCATGTCATGTAGTTGCATTAGTAACTTATTGAGATTTATCTCACCCCCTTTTCTTTTATCTTTGTTTTTCCTTAACCCCCCCCCCCCGGTGCTAAGGATTAGTCTCGTTGATCACGAGAAAGAGGACGTCGGGTGTGGATCCGTTCTTTTGGGGAAGGTTGATATAGGTTGGTTTCCATTATGTAAATGTGTAACCATTTTGGGGTAGTTGTGCCAATCAATGACGTCTTTAAGAATTGTATATTTGTATTTTGTTGGGCATAAACTTGTGGAAGTTTATGATAGTTGTATTTGGTTTTTATCAAACTTTGATTTGTAAAACTTTGGATCACTACCTTTTGGTATCAATTTAACTTCAGTATTTCACAGTTTTGGTTTTAGAGTCGACGTCCAGATCACGGTCTCGGGCCCGCGGGGTCCGGGGTCGCGACAAAAACAGCTTTCACCACCCCATGGGGAACTTTTTGTTATACTGTCATGCCGTTTGGACTAAGTAACGCTGGGGCTACCTACCAACGGGCAGTTATGACTTTATTACACGATATGATCCACAAGGAGATTGAGGTGTACGTGGATGACATGATTATACATTCAAAAGGGGCTGATGGTCAACACTTGATAGATCTCAGAAAATTCTTCAACAGGTTGAGAGAGCACGCCATGCGTTTGAACCCGGCGAAGTGCACCTTTGGAGTTCGCAGAGGTAAAGTATTGGGTTATATGGTCACCGAGAATGGGACCGAAGCCGACCCAAGGAAGATTCAAGCCATCCTGGAGATGAAGCCGCCCCGTACCGAGACGGAGATAAAAGGATTCATGGGACGCCTGCAATACATCTGTCGGTTCATCAATCAGCTGACCACCATCTGCGAACCAATTTTAAAACTGATGAAGAAAACAGCCAGTGTGGAGTGGGATTATGACTGCCAGATAGCCTTCAAGAGGATCAAACAGTATTTGGTGAATACCCCAATCCTGCGCCCGCCGCATAAGGAGAAGCCGTTGCTACTATACTTAACTGTGACAGACACCGCCATTGGAGCTATGTTAGCGCAAGAAGCCAAAGATTCCCGGATTGAGAATGCAGTGTACTTTGTCAGTCGAAAGTTACAAGGTAGCGAGCTTAATTACTCCGCGCTCGAGAAGACCTGCGTAGGCCTAGTATGGGTGGTGACGAAGCTCAAGCACTACATGGTGTCCCATCCGATCTTACTAGTCTCGAAAATGGATCCTATCAAGTATTTGTTCGATAAACCCTCCCTTTCTATGAGACTCGCTAAATGGTCAGTATTCTTGGGAGAGTTCGACATTACTTATGTACCGAGGAAGGCAATCAAGGGGAGGGCAATGGCCGATCAGCTCGCAGACTCTCCGAGCACCGAGACAAGAGGACCCGACCCTGAGTTCCCGGACGACAACATTTTCGCAATTGAGGTCGCAGAAAGGTGGCAATTATTCTTTGATGGAGCTGCAAACAAACGAGGGAATGGAGTCGGACTCCTACTTATTGATCCCAAAGATGAGCACACGCCCATAGCCATCAAGCTAAACTTTTCAACAACCAACAACGCCGCCGAGTATGAGGCGTGTATAGCCGGATTGGAGGCCGCCCTAGAACGCAACGTGAAAGAGTTAGAAGTGTACGGAGACTCTGGTTTGATTATTAACCAAACGGCGAAGAAATGGAAAACTATTGATCCTTGCCTGCAGCGGTACCAAGGCTACATGGACGAGCTGATAGCACAGTTCAAAGAGGTTACCTTCCACTTCCTGCCGCGAGACAGAAATAGGTTCGCGGATGCCCTAGCTACATTGGCCTCCTTAGTTAAAATTCCAGAGGGAAGGTCCGTGAAACCATTCAGGGTTGGACGAAGGGAGAACCCCGCCTATTGCTGTGAAATCCCGATCAATGCTGAGGTAAACGGAGATCAATGGTACGCCCAAATCTACAAATTCCTTAAGCACGGAGAGATGTCCTTTGACGGAGATGTGAAGGCCAAGAGTCTGAAAGCACTCAAAAGGTTGGCGGGGCAGTTTGTACTGGTTGACGATACTTTGTACAAGAGGCACTACGACAGTTTGTTGCTCTTATGTGTAGACAACAAGAGAGCTGAAGCAATAATGGAAGAAGTACACAACGGGTTGTGCGGACCCCACATGAATGAAAGGATGCTTAGACAGAAGATCACTCGGCTGGGCTATTATTGGATTACCATGGAGACGGACTGTATTCAATGGGTTCGACGGTGTCACAAGTGCCAAGTATGCTCAAACCTCAACCACATCCCCCCACACGAGTTATATAGTTCCACCACGCCTTGGCCATTCGCCACGTGGGGTATAGACATCATTGGGAAGATATCGACGGCCGGTAGTAATGGTCATGAATTCGTTCTCGTCGCGGTCGACTACTTCACAAAGTGGGTCGAAGCTCAGTCTTACAAGGTGCTGAATTCCAAGAAGGTAGCGCAGTTTATCAAAGAGAACATTATGTGTCGGTATGGAGTCCCTAACCTCATTATATCAGATAATGGCAGTCATTTCGAAGCCGAGTGTGCTTGCTTTCTTGTAGAATTCAAGATCGAACGAAAGAAATCTTCCCCGTACTATCCGCAGACTAACGGCGCGGTTGAGGCGGCCAACAAGACGATAGAGCAAATAATTCGCAAGATGGCTTTGTAAGGACGGGATTGGCCCGAGAAGTTACCATTAGCACTTTGGGGGTACAGAACGTCAGTCCGCACCGCTACTGGAGAGATCCCTTACGCTTTGACATACGGCATGGAGGCAGTGCTCCCTATTGAGTTGGAGGAGCCATCTTTGAGGATCTTGCTCGAGAACCAAGTGAATGAGGTAGAATGGCTTCGTAGTCGCTATGATCAGTTGGCAACGCTCGATGAACGCAGATTGAAGGCCATGGAACACATCCGGGCCTATCAAAGGAGAACGACGAAAGCCTTCAATAAAAAGGTCAAGCCTGTTGACATAAAGGAAGGAGACTTGGTGCTCAAAGCGCGCTTGCCTAACAAGTTCAACCCCCTCAGGAAATGGGCCCCCACTTGGGTAGGGCCGTTCGTAGTACAGAAGATCTTCTCCGGAGGAGCGGTCAGAATGGCAGATTTGGATGGCAACCCGTTCAAGGAACCAGTCAACCTCAGCAAGCTTAGACGCTACTATGACTAGACTCCCCCTCTAAAAAAAAAAAAAAAATGTTTACTACGCAAAAAGAAGCCCGATAGACTGAAAACCCGCAAAGGGCGGTCTATGCAAAATAAGGGTGCGTACAAAGCTCGCTAGATCGAAAACCCGCAAGGGCGGTCTAGGCAAAACTTAGAGCATTCCCCCTTCTATCTTCCCTTTCTCTAAAATCATTCTAGTCTGACTGGAGTGAACTACGGTGACCTGAGCCCCTTAGTCCTATTTGTAAAAGGGGAACGTAGGCAGCCTTTCAAAATGTGCGGTCTAAAAAACAAATACACATCCAAATCTTGTCAAGCAATTAAGATAGAAGTTGTATTTTCTGAAAGCAAAAACTTTTATTTCCATAGTCATCGCATGTTAACACTTATTCGATGAGTCTAAGCTTGACATACTTTTTGAATAAATAACCTATTCTGAAATCGAAACTAAAACAAAGTAACTAAATTAAAAACAATGTGTTTGCAACGACTATGGAAGGATCCTCGGAACTACTCTTTAGTGCCACTCGTGCCTTCGGTCCCTTTCTTCTTGCTTTGACCACGGCAAACCTGCTTCTTGTTAGGGGTCTCACAAAACCTCCTCTCAACTTCACTAACCCCTTTTGCTTTGACACTAGGAGTCTCTCCATCCTTTCTCTTCCTTGAAGTCCCCGCTCCATCTCCATTAGCCATGCTCTGACTCCTCTTCCTCTCATAAGCCATCGCCTCCTTCATCCTCAATGAACAACTAGGAGCACAGGATGCCAAAATAGTGCCCCTTAGGGTCTCTAGAGTCTGCTCCGTTTGCCCAAGTCTCTCCATAAACCAATCCAAATACTCTCGTGATAGGTAGGTGTTGTTGGAGCGTGTGATGAGAGTCCTACGGCAAAAACCGGCCTCGCCCCACATTTGAGAAAGGAGAACCGAAGCGCTATCGCCCAAATGAAGTATGCCAAAAGGAAAACGGGTCCTCTCCTCATCCCAACCCTCGGGGATGGTTTGCACTAGACCGTATTGATGGAGTACTCTAGCGGGGTAGTAGAAAGTGGTCCTAGAAAATGACGGAACTTTAATCATGTACAGTCCCACTTGCTTCTCCTTCACGGAATTAATGTGCCAATGGGGCACCACCCACTTGATGTCATCGGTCACCATCTCCGCCAAGTACCTCTCCCAACCCTTGAGAGTCATGCCCTCGAACCTCTCCTCCATACCTCTAATACGGTGCATCCATGGGGTCACCGCCGAAGAAACCGCTGGCTTGTTCACTCGGAGCCTTTCTTGCAACCACATGGTCAAAAGTCTATCACTGCCGCACGGCATCCCGCCATAAACCGCAAGATGAGGAATCCCACAAATGAGCTCCCCAAGGATGGCCGGTACAATGTCATGTCCCGAACGAGCCGCATTCACCATGGTCAAACATCCCTCACTAGCACATCCGACTTCGGAAGGGAAAAGAATAGAAGCAAATAAACACAAGGCAAGATGGTCCAAAGAACGGTCCGAGGTCACATCCGCATGCATAAAGTGCCTTGGCATCCAAGAAAGGTCGACGTAGCCACCTCTAGCATACTTACCAAGGTCATCTGCGGGCGCACCAAAGGCTATCAATTTGTCATGCAAAGAAATAAAATCAAAGGGCAATGCAAGTGTACCCTTCCATTCACAACCGCAAAGCGCCTTGATGTCTTCATAAGTGGGTACCATCTCATTAAAAGAAAAGTTGAAAACATGAAGACCGTCGTTCCAAAACTTCCCGCAAGCTTGCAAGAGGTTAGTGTTGGAGTTCATGTGCAAGAATGACCAAAGACACTTGATCCCATAGCGCTTCTCAAACTTCCTACGACAAGGACCGGATATCTTGGCAACCCACTTCTCCAAAGATGTTATGAAAGCTCCTTTTTCAAGTCTAGAAAGCCTTGCATTGTGATCCATGACAAAAGAAGAGCAAGTTGACGATTGGAACTCAAAATTGATCAAAAGAGCTGCTGGTACGAAGTTGAATAGGACACAAACTCCCATTAAATACTACACAACTCCGGATTCTTGCCAGGAAAAGGAAAACCGGAGGCGGCGCAGGATTTGGCCACGCGGCCACATATGCCCTTGGCCCCGCGGCCGATATTGTCCTTGGCCAGGCGGCCAACTTCGTCCTAGGCCACGCGGCCAACATTGCTCCGGATCTTGCCATGGCCAGGCGGCCAACATTGCTCTGGGCCTCGCCATGGCCATGCGGCCAACATCGCTCCATGCAGAAATCCAGTTTGTTTCCTCCCACTCCGTGACGGATCCATGCAACTACGTACCTGCCCCCTTCCATGGCTCATGCATTGTATAAAATTAGGAACATTTGTAAAATAACTAGTTTGCACAAGTAGGCTCCCACAATAAAATTGCATTTTTAGAACATAATATACATACATGCATTTTATATATTGGTTCTATACATACATATCCCTCTGCTCTCTACTAGCTAACAGTGTAGGAAATAAAGATGGACCCCGCCTAATCAGAATCTTCCTCCATGGTGTCTCCACGCCGCGCTAAAGCCCGAGAGCTACCGGCACCCGAACTCCGTCCCCGGACCGCTCGACCACCAATGTGAGAAGAGCCCGCACCGTTCGGAGACCGCTCACGACGCTGGGGTGACGCAACGTCATCCCTCTGACAAGTACATGAATGGTACGCTTCCCTCAGTAAGCGCATCAATACGTTCTCCCGCCGAGCTGAACGGATATATGCCTCTCAAGTCACCTGAAAGGGAAGCCAAGGCAAATGATTACAATGCAGAAAGAAATAGGTGTGTGCAAACATGACTAATATAAAGCACAAAGCCGTACCCCAGCGTCGGGCGGAGGAATGAATGTCTCCTCAACAAGATCTGCATCAGTCGGCTCCAAGTTAAGCTCCACCTCCCGACCGCCCCTCATCACTCTCACGCTACTCGAGCGAAGGGGCATGTCAACCAAAGGTCTACTCCTACCTACATAACGGGACGATCTCGATCCATCTCCCGATAACATCCTAGCCCGAACCTGAGGGCTGATCAGCCGTGTCCGCACGTAGCCGGCATAGTCATCACTCCCTCTGTAATGCTCTGCCGGAGTAGGAGCCAAGAAAGTCGCCAACCTCGCGGGAGGGAGCATATCCCGAGGAGGGTCATAAGGAGCCCACGGTAACGCACCAGCCCTGTGCTGACGAACCACCCTCTCTCCGAGATACATGGCCACCCCGGTGAGACCCACAAGCAGAACCCTAGAGGCGGTCAACTCCACTACATAAGGACCCACCGAAGCCTCATTGGACGGACTCCATGGGTAAAATCTAACCCCGATGGGCTCAGACATCGCGAACACCCTCCTCAGATCAGCAGCATCCACCGTCTTCCTATCCCGGTTTCTGCGGGGAGGAGCCCTGTTGCCTTTACACCAGTATGACTTGATGGGAACAACCTTGTTGGCACTCATCACCAACTGAAAAGGGGCGACACCGAAGATCTCGTACACCCAAGCCTGTGCATACAATGAAAAAAGACATTTCAGACCAAAAGATAGAGCGGAAATCTCAACAATGTGAAAAAAAGAAAGGTAGTCAAGAGCATACCTCAAAGGCGAACTGAAACCCGTCAAAGGCCGACGAGCTAGCCCTCGAGCAATGGTCCAAAGCCTGGTAAATCTCAGCCAAACCGGCTCCGCCCCAAGAAATCCCACCGACTAGGTCCAAGTCCACGAGAGCCCCTAGCAGTGAATACCGGCAGACAGTAGCCCCACTCGGAAACAAGATCTCTGAAAAGCTGTACCATAAGAACAGCCGGACCAAACAATCCAAATCATACTCCCCCTTACCAAAGGCCTCAATAGCCACCTCCACCAAGCGGTTCACCTTCCCGGCCTCCGTTCCATAACCCTTGACACCTCCTCCCAGGTCGGTGTTGACTCCCAGCAGAGCCTGTCTATAGTCCCGCCGCTCCGCCAAGCTCTCATCAAAAGGCAAAGGGGTACCAGTAAACCTCAACCCTGTGATGGCCGCAAAATCCGTCGGCGTGATGGTAATCTCTCCCCAACTGAAGTGGAAGGTATGGGTGGTATCCCACCAGAACTCCCGGTACACCTCTATCACCGCTGCCACCTTCAGGGTAGCCCCGACCATGCGGACACTGTCAAAGAATGGGCCAAAGCCCATAGCCTCGATCCGAGCACGCAAACCGCCCGGTCCCTCCGGCAGGGACGCCCACAGTTTGCCCACAGTCACTGTGGAGCCACGAGCCTTGATCCTGCAGGTAAACACAGCACAGGTATGTTACCATTCTAGCAATTTACAATTCTAGCAATTCAAATTCTAGCATTCCATTATTCTAGCATTTCATATTATGTGCATAAAACATACAAATGTGCGAGAAGGAGAGGAGTGAAAATTCGAAATTTACCTCTCGCGTCTCTGGAAGCCCCATCGACCAATGGCGCTCAGAGTCGATGTAAAAATCGTAATCTTGGTCGAACGTAGACCGCAGCAGATTATCGCGGTAATTCCGAGTCGCGGCTCGTGGTCTCAAACCGCCCCGTGGAATCAAGGGCGCCGCTTCAAAGCCCGCTCCCGGGTCAACCCCTACATTTCCGCCGCCTTGAGCATCAC
Source organism: Campanula takesimana (assembly GCA_026119855.1). Lineage (NCBI taxonomy): Eukaryota > Viridiplantae > Streptophyta > Magnoliopsida > Asterales > Campanulaceae > Campanula > Campanula takesimana. Next base: position 1,604,736 of record JAOWBW010000072.1, read on the forward strand.
CATGCCCCTCTCCTTGTTGCTCTTGTTGTGGAAGCATATACCCACCTTGGCCCGGAAAATCCCTAAATAACGCCTCATTGATCCAATCTGCCATAGCTTCAAGAAATATGTGAAATGAAATCTTCAAAATTATCAAAATCCGAGCCTTCTCTCTCTAAAAACTCAATTTTCTCTCCCTAACTCGTCAACAATGGAGGAAGGAAGAAGAAGAAAGAAGAAAGAAGGAGAAGAGGGAGGGTTTCTGGTGATGTGACCAAGAGTCAGCCCGCCGGCAACTTTGGCCACGCGGCCACTTATGCGCTTGCGACCCCAGCCGTCAGATCAGCGATCCATGTGAAGGAGATCTGACCACTCAGCGCTGTTGGCCACGCGGCCACTATTGTAATTCAGTATGTTTGGCCACGCGGCTAACCTTGTCCCTTCAGATAAAATTCCCTTTTTGCCCTTGATCTTTTCCCTTTAATTCATTTTAAATGCCCTTAGCACTATTTTGACTGATATTCGTTACCTTTGGGTACGGAAAGCCCCTTAAAATTTCCATTCTTCACCGAATATTTGCTTAGGATTCGTATGATTACAGAGACTTCGGCGCCTCTATGACATACGCATCCTAGATCGATCGGGATTGGCAGAAGCCTCGGCGTTTCTGTTTGCGAGAGATCCAGCATCTATTATTGGGATTCGTATGGTTGTAGAGACTTCGGCGCCTCTATGACATACGTATCCTTGATCGATTGTGATTGACAGAAGCCTCGGCGTTTCTGTTTGCGAGAGATCCAGCATTTATTATTAGGATTTGCATGATCGTAGAGACTTCGGCGCCTCTATGACATACGTATCCTTGATCGATCGTGGTTGGCAGAAGCCTCGGCATTTTCTGTTCGCGAGAGATCCGACATCTATTACTTTAGCGCAATCGGCAGGAACCCTAGCGATCCTGATTTCGTTTACCATTCCATCTTGGGATTATTTAGACAACGTAGTCTTTAATTTTCCCAAATAACTTCATTGCTTACGAATGTTCGTTCTTTATACAAGATAGTATCCGTAGGTTTATTATCCACAGTAGAAGTTCGATGTCTCGTCTTTCCCCAATGTCTCTGAACTACGACCGGCTTGATTCCTCGGAGGATAAGTAGGAAACCTGAAAAGGTCCAGCCACTCGACCGACGCGGTCATCTATCATCCCCAGCAGGTGCATTTTCCCCAACAGAAGACATTGTTTCCCATCAGAGGACAATCATTCTAAATTTCCCCATCAGATTTGAACTACGTTTGGCTTGATTCCCCTGCGGATACGTAGGTCGCCTGTCAAGGTTCAGCCGTTCCCATACCTTTCATCTGTTTTGAAACTCATGTTTCAGACGGATCCTTCTCTTATCGTCGACCCCACATTGCCTTGCAAGAAGCGTCACCGAGGGGCTACTGTTAGTACCCGACCTGAAAATGAGTTTATTAGGACTTTCCCAAAAATACAAGGACTTTGTAGGAATTAGAAACCTTGCAAAGACTTGTCCCGGATTCTCAAAATATCTCATTTATGACAAAATCTATCAAAATAGGTAACAAATGGTTTCCTTAAAACCATGCATAAACCCTAGCTTAAGAATCAAGTCAGCCTGCAACCTTGGCCACGCGGTCAACATTGCTACGCGTTGATCTTGGCCACGCGGCCACTCTTGTCACCGGCTTCAAACATGGCCAGGCGGCCAACCTTGCGCTGGATGATCCTGACCATCAGATCTTCCCATCAGTTTTGCTATATAAACCAATTCCATTCCATTGGTTTAGGGGTCCGATTTTGAGAGTTCTAAAGTCCGAATTTTGGAGTTCTTAAAAACTATTTTGCTCTCTAATTAGCATTCAAACACTCAAGAAGATCCAAGGTTTATTTCTTGCCAATATAGGTAAGTTTTCTAACTTTTTCTTCATGTTCTTGCATTATTTTTAATGTAGATCTTTTATATTCATGTTCGTACATGTTTATTCATAGCTTCTTCATATGCTTTGAATGTTCATTCATATGTTCATAATATGTTCTTCGCATGTTCTTCGTGTTCATAGATTAAAACCTTATTTATGCTATATTTAGGGTTGTGATCTTCATAATTATATGTTATTTCATAGCCGATGATGATCGAGGGTTCATCAACCCGAGGATGATCTAGGAACTATTTCTAAACCCTAATCTTTAGGTAATTCCCCCCTCATTATGCATGATCCCGATCCTTCTGCCTATTCTAATTTTCTGCGAACTACGTTGACCTGAGCTTCTCACATTGAGAGGAACGTAGGCAATCTTCGGATCCGGTCTAAATCACTAACACACTACTAACACATTCATCATGATAGAAAGACCGATCAATTCGGGCAATAGGAGTGATAACGTTCAATATTCTTCTCTTGTTGTAATTTGACCCCCGAACCCACTAAAAATGCTTTTTTCAATGTTTTGGCTTTAATTAAAACGGTGTGGCGACTCTCATAATTTTAATGTCGTTAAGAATATTCCCTTTGTAAATAAAAATAATCATAAGATACTTCCCATGCGTCGCTTCATCGGAAAGGGGTATTCACAGATGGGAGGCGGGCGATTCTGGTTCAAAGGGTCGTTAGGCCAAGAAGGCCGGAGGCGCGCGCTTCCTACCCTTTTTACCAGAATGCCCAGAAAACAGATATAAGAACACCAAAAGCAGAAAATGCAAGTTTAACCCTCTATGTCCCCAGCGGAGTCGCCACTGTAGATACCCCGGGGAACCACGGCTTGGCTAGAGCGGTGAATTAACCTAGGATGTCTACTTGATTTTAAGAGTCGCCACCCACGTTTTAGAGGAACGCAAGAAAACCTAAGAAAATAACCTTTTTTATTGATTACAAAACCAAAGATTCTTGAGATGAGGGGTTCGGGGATTAGGTGACGGAGTGGGAAGTACTTAAACACCCACTCCGCCCCGCTTACGCGGGTCTTGCTACTTTTGGTGTTCTAATGCTAAAAAGTCCTTCTATTGATATTAAAATGTGCTAACAATTATATAGTAAAGAAAAGGGGAATTAAAAGAGAATTATTTTATTGATTAAATGTCAAAGGTTACATTAAGAGAAAAAGAGTAAATTAAACTAGAGTGTAAATGTAGGGAGATAACCTTAACCAACTTTAATATAGTAAAGTGATTATTTGGTCATGTCCCATTGATGGGGATTGCATATATTAGAAAGACATGTAAAATAGGAGAAGAAGAATAAAGTACCTTAAGAAAGAGGACTTCAAACTTGGACTTGAAAATGGTGTTGTTGTAGAGAAATTGTTGTAGAACAATTTGTGTAGAGTCTTGTTACTAAGAACTCTTGTTGGGAGAATTTGTGTATAATGTAGTTTGTGAATCAAAGTTGGGGTCCAAGGTCCAAAAAGAGAGTCTTGGCTAGAGAGAAAATGTTGAGGTCCCTTTCTAAGGTAGAAATGAGAGGTTTTTATAGGTAGAAAAGAGAGGGAAAGGTTGGAGGGAAAATGATCAATCCATGTGAGATGGAATTGACAAATAGAAAATAAGATAAATAAAATAATAAATGAAATAAATAAAAGAAAATCAAATAATAATAAAAAGAAATATTTTGTTTTTAAGAAATGGCTAGAATAATGGGATTGGAGGTTATAAAACTAGGGGGATGAATGTGGAGGTAAAAAGAGGCTCTTTTGTGATCAAGAAGAGATGTTGTAAATAAGAAAAGGGAGGTAAATAAGGTGCAATCCGTTACTGCCATAATGGGAGGCGCGTGAGTCCCGCTTTAGGGGTTAGACGCGCGCGGAGCCCCAAACAGTGTCGGAAGCGCCCGCGGGTGAAAATAACAGAAATGACAGAATGACTCTAAAAGTTAACTCTGTTATGCAGTTTAGTCCAAAACTAACGGAATCAGTTAGGAACTTAACGGAAATAACAGAAATTAACAAAAACAAGTTAAATAAAAATACTATGTATGCAATCGGGGTGAGAGGTCCAAAGCGGGATGTCTACAGATATCATCGAAGAAAATTGTCCCATCTACTGCGACAATACATCAACCATTGAGGTTTCTGAAAATCCTATCATGAACTCAAAGACCAAGCACATCGACATCAAATATCACTTCCTCAAAGATCACGTGGAGAAAGGAAATATTCATTTAGAACACGTGGGAACCGACTATCAAATCTCCGACATTCTAACGAAAGCACTTGACACAAAACGGTTCATCTTTTTGAGAGGTGAAATGGGTGTGCTTGAACTCAACCAATTCCATATAGTTTTGTTATTACTAATGATTGTATGTTTTGTTGAGTTATGAGTATACTAGGTACAAAAGTTAAATCATTTTTAAATTTTCAAGGAAACTCACTGTGTGCCCAAGTATTTCCGCGCGCCTCACTCTCATAGCGCGCCTAGAGCATTCTCGCGCCTCATTCGTTGCTACGCGCCTCTAAGTTAAATGCACCTCCCATGCGTGCATTAAATATTGCGGCTCAATCAATGCTATCAAAATTTAATATTTCAATGATTGAACGTATTCAATTTTCACAAGTACCAGGATCCTGCAAATTTCAGACCCGGTGAGACGATTGATCTTGCTGAACTCTCACTTGATCCTATAGGGCTTGAAATCATCTCAACCCTTCACACCGCTAGACTTACTCCATTATTCACGCTGGATCAACCATTCTATTCTCCGCTCCTTGTTGATGAATTTTTCTCAACCGCTGCTCTAGTTGAGACGCCAGCTGATGGATACGTGCGCTACAGGATATGCACCACTGCTCAGAATGTTGTTATAACTATCTCTACGGGCACAATCAAGAACATAGTGAGTTTCAGAACTACTGGCCCTCAGGGTGTTTCAGGACAAGCAAACATTTATTCAGTAGCAGCGCAGAATATTGTAGTGCATACATATCTCAAAATTCCTACCCTTCTGAATAACATCAAAAATGTTGAGATTAGAGATGGTGGTGATCTGCTCGCGCATATAGCACATCTTGTTGATACTTCGATCGTGTTCAAACCCTGCAATGTGAACAGATTCACTGTGGAGCAGTGGGAGTATACTGCTGCCATTATGGGAAAGGCTAGGTTGAATTGGCCTCAAATTTTGTTCAAGACTTTATCGGAGCAGATAACCAAATACAACAAGAACCAAGCTGAAGGAAAGACAAAATTTAAAACCCACTGCAGGATTCTTACCAAAATCTTCCTCACTTATCCTGCCCTTGCCCAATTCCTTAATGAGAACCCTGCTTATAAAACTGATGATGTTCCAGTTTTTGGAAAAGACAACCTTGTCTTGAAGAGGCGCAGGAAGCGCATGGAAAAGCGCGCGCCTAGGGTTAAAGGTGCTCAGTTGGTTGATGAAGCCACTGAGTCAGATGAAGGAAAAGATGATGGTGCTGAAGACCATGCATAAGATGGCACAGAAATTGAAGTTGCACCTCGCACAGAACCAAGAGCTGCTCCAGGCGCAGAGAAAGGAAAGGGTAAAGGGATTGCTGAAGGTTGAAGTAGACCCTCAAAGCGTCCTAGAACTGAAAAAGATGATGAAGCAGATCTCAGACGTGCTCAAGAAGCTAGCCACCTTGAGGCGCAAAGGAAAAGGGATGAAGATTATAGGCTCAAACAGGCTGCTGCCTTAGTCAAAAAGGAAAGGCTTAAAGGTGCACGCTCAAGCGCTGATGCACGCGCGCCTGCTCCTACTGCGCCTTTTCCTCCCCGCGCGCCTCCAACAAAACCGTCAACTACACCAGTTTCTCCTGCGCCTACCAAGAAAACATCTCATGCGTCTACTCCAGTCATTAAACCAACTTCTGTCTCACTCACTGCTGATCAACAGTAACTCAGAGATCAAATATCTACTGAGTTATTTGGAGACTTAAGTGAGGATCGAGTTGAGGGGGAGCCAGAACCCTTAATCACGCGCAAATCTACTCATGCGCGTGTGGCTCCCGCGCCTCCACTTACTACATAAGATCCCAGTTCAAGTGCTGAATACCTTCCTTCTCCTCCTCCTCATTAAACAACTCCTATTTCTTCACCAACCAGGCGCCCTGATACTACTGCGCCCCAATATGACGCGCCTCCTCCTCCTAATACTGATTTGGGTGTAGTTATTTCTATGCTTCAACAACTTCATGAAGGCCAAGCTCGAATTGAGTCTCAGTTAGAGCTTCATACTTCAATGTTAACCAATCAGGCAGATGAGATTGCTGCCATTAAGGGGGAGATTACGCGCATTGGCACTGATATCAGAGACAAACATTTTTTTACCCCTCAGCAATAGTGTCGCGCCCCAGACCCGTGGTCCTACTTGGCCCCACGCTCGGGACACAATTGGAAGACGTCATAAAACACTTTTAGAATATTTTTTCGAAATATACTTTCTTAAAGTTTAACAAAATCGCACTTAAAGTTCACAGACTTCCACTAACTTTTAAACAAACTTTTCAAACAACTTTCACAAACGAAAGTATTTAGCCCGAAGGCTTACAAACTTTTATACAAATGTACAAACACCGACATTATCCAAAATATAGGTGTTACAAGATGATAAAGTCAAGGAAACTCTACCCAAAAGGTTATACATCTAAGTAATGTAACCTTGACAAAACTCATATCCCAAACTCTTACCACCACGACGTCCTCCCGTGCAATTATCCTATTCCCTAGACTCGCCTTTATCTAAAACAGTAAACAAATAAGGGATGAGAATGAATCTCAGTAAGCTACTAAAATACAACTACGTTACATGCTGATATGATAATCATAAAGAAACAATATCAACAAATAATCATATAGCATATAGCACATAACATGAGAGGCTCCCTATCGCCAACCGTCCCATACCGGTTGGAAATAACGACCAACTCATCATACAACACATAGTGTAGGAGTAAACACTCCTACGAGAATACCAAGCCAAGGTTTACCGAAATAACATAACCATCTGAGAATACCATCTGAGAAAACCATCTGAGCAGCATAAATAGCTGAAGCCGGGATCCCGAAAACCAAACCATAACTAATAGAACCAAAGTAACTAGAGAAGGAAATATGACACAAATTCATAACCCAAATGCTCACCAAAGGGAGCGATTCATCCCATCCAAGGCCAATCTGGACTTGGGAAACTGAGAAGGCACAGTGGACACCTTATAGTGAACTTGGCTTGTGTGCCACTATAATTCTCCCACCGCCTGACACAGAAGGTACCAATGGAAAACCTTATAGTGAACTTACTTGTACCACTATAATTCTCCCATTGCCTAACTCCACAACAAGACCAGGTGGACTTTCCACAAAGAGCACAGTAATAAATACTTGCTAAACAACAACAACCGGGCAATGATTCTAAAATAAGGGACCAAGCCAAACACATCACAAAGATGAACCAATCCAAACCACATCAAAAGATGTTCAAAAATACCCCATGTAACACTTATTCATATTCCCTAACACATTGTGGATACCCCGGGGTGGGGCCACGGCTTGGCTAGAGCGCGTGGGTTACCCTAGGATGTTTATTCATGTTTTAGAGTCGCCACCCACGTTTTTGAGGAACGTAAGAAAACCTAATGTTTATGAGCCTAAGTTTGATTTACGAAAACAGAGATTCTTTGGGATGAGGGGTTCGGGGGTTAGGTTACGAAATGGGAAGTACTTAAACACCCATTTCGCCCGAGCAAAGTCGGTCTAGTTTGTTCATAATTCACTTTTAAAGATAAATGCGTTCTTCCTATTAAAATGATGATGAAAAGGGGTTTTAGAGTTAAAATGTAGGGAGATAACTTCTAGGACAATTCAATGTAATGAAAGGACCATTGGTGTCATGTCCCAAATGGTTTTGGGTGATTGCACATTTGATTGGAAAAAGAAGAAGAAGGAGAAGAAGAGAAATGTTTAAGACATTTACCTATAGTATCCTTCAAAAGAGAACCTCTTGTAAAGCCTTGAAGAAGAGGTCGAATGCCTTTGTTGAAGAAATCTTAAGGGAAAGTCTACGAAAGAAGTGAGTAAAAGGAATAAAAATAATGATTTTCCAAAGTTTTCCTCCAATGATGGATTGGAGGGGTTTTTATAGTTGAAAGAGGACTGTTTTTGGAGCCAAACGGAGTCTCCAAGAAATCTTTCTCGGGCAAAATCATGTATAATGAGCAAGGGAGAGATTCTTGGGCAGAATCTGTAACTGACATGCCCAGAAGCACGCGCATCCCACCTAGGCGGCAGAAGGCGCGCGCGTCTGGCCTCCGGGGGCGGAGGCGCGCGACTCTGAGAAGCAATTTTTGACAGAATGGACTAGAAAGTTAGAACTGTTATTCAGTTTAGTCCTAGGACTTAACAGATTCCGTCTAGAACCTAACCAAAGTAATAGAAACTAACGGAAAACACTTAAAAGAGGGAGAAACACAAAATCAAGTGTGCAATCGAGGTGAGCGGTCCAAGGCAGGGTGTCTACAAAGCCCCTCGGCGGCATGGGTTGCGAAGTAAATGCGCCGATGAAAGACAGACATCCGCCTAGGACATCACCAAGAAAAGGAAAAGACTCGATAAAAGCAGGAATTTGAAATTGCGGAGGATAGAGATGCGCTCCCTGTGTGAGCGGCTTTAAGAGATAAGGGTGCGCTCCCTGTGTGAGCGACTTTGCTAATAGCGGGATCCGTTTGCTGATAGCGAGATCCGTTTGCTGAAAGCGGGACCTGTTTGCTGATAGCGAGATCCATTTGCTAGAAGCGGGACCTATAGGACCGTTTGCTGAAGTGCGGGACCCGGAGGACCGTCTGCTGAAGTGCGGGACCCGGAGGACCGTCTGCTGAAGTGCGGGACCCGGAGGACCGTCTGCTGAAGTGCGGGACCTGGAGGACCGTCTGCTGAAGTGCGGGACCCGGAGGACCGTTTGCTGAAGTGCGGGACCTAGAGGACCGTTTGCTTTGAATGGATGTAGATCTTGCTTGATGAGGAAACGGTGATTCTGCGGCTCACCCCGGACCAAATTGTTGTCGTGAGCCGTACCTTGATGTTGACTGTTCGACTTTGACTTTTGATGGGGTGCGGGCACAGTTGACTGCGGAGTGCTTTGTGCTGGGGATGAATTGTAAAAACTGACTTTTGAGGAAATAAAGGACACCCTACTTTGAGTGGGAGTTTCTCTCTTATTTTAGTTTTAAGACATGCCTTAAGGGCAGACCAAATTAATGTGTGCCCAGCTGGGTGTTTGCTGTCGTCGTTTGAGCTTCTCTTGTTGCTGGGATTGATCTTTTCTGTGGGTTGAAGGTATTTGAACGTGCCTGGGCTTCCTTCTTGAACTGACAAGGGCATGTTCTATTTCTGTCTGCTGTCAAACGCGCGCGCGTCTGGCTTTGGTCTCGGGAGGCGCGCGCATCTGGAATCGCTTGTCGGAGGCGCGCGCTTCTGGCTTGCTGAATTCTAGCCCCTTTCTTTTCTGAGCAGGGCACTCTAACAGCTATAAATTCAAACCATTTTCGATCAGAATGATCACACAGCAATATCCTGCATCCTTTCCCTTACTCCATACCTCAAAATTCTTGTAGCGATGGCCCCGATGACCTTTACTTTTGAAGTCAAAGTTTCCGTCCCTGAAGGTGATAAGTCCGTCCCCATTGCTCCGATTGTGAAGACGCGTCCTAGCGTCTTTGATCGTTTGGGAAGACCAAATGAAGGTGTTGTTGCCATGGATTCCGTGAAGCTGGTGGTCCATGTGAGGGATTATAGGCCTCGTTATTTGCCTAAGAAGAAAAAGGCAAGGGAAATCCTTCCCACGTGTGGAAGCGTCCCGTGGTTGTTCCGGTCAAAGCTCCTTCTAGCAAGGGCAAGGAGAAGGTTGTTGATGAAGCTCCATCTCGCCCGAATGTCTTTTCTCATCTTGGCGGTCTCGAAAATGCTCCACCTCCATCCAAGAGGACTAAAGGCCGTCCCCAAAAGCGATGGGTCCCCAAACCGAAGAAATATTAGATATTTCTTTTGTACCGCCGAGATTGCAATTAGAATAGACCACTTGTTTTAAGATTAATGTTTTAATGTCTTTTAATAGCTCAACATTTCCATTCTAATGATAAAAGTGATTCAAGGAATGAATAAAAATTGCATCTCGTTAATTCGAAATGGTTTGGGTATTTTGTTTATGTTTTAGACCGCACCCGAAGGTTGCCTACATTCCTCCAGTGTAGAGGCTCAGGTCTCCGTAGTTCAAACAAACGAAGACCATTTTTTTTTTATATGCACCATGTTTTTTGCCTAGACCGCCCTTTCGGGTTTTCAATCTAGCGGGCTTCTTTTTTGCACGTGCTCTAATTTTTGCCTAGGCCGCCCTTGCGGGTTTTCAACCTAGCGAGCTTTTTTTTTTTTTTATGGTCTTCGTTTATTAGATGTAAAATCTCTTCAATTTGTCGAGGTTGACTTCCTTTGGCAGCTGATCTCCATCTAAGTCCACGAGTCGGACTGCACCGCCGCTTAGTATCTTCTTGACTACGTACGGACCGATCCATCGGGGTCCCCATTTTCCGAGGGGGTTCATGGCATTAGGAGGGTGTTGTCTCAAGACCAAATCTCCCACACTGATGTTTCGGGGCTTTACCCTTTTGTTGAAAGCCCTAGCCATTCTTTATTGATAGGCCCTCGTACGTTCGATTGCTCTTAGCCTCCTCTCGTCGAGTAGGGCTAGCTGTTCGTATCGACTTTGCATCCAATCGACTTCATTGACTTGATTCTCGAGGAGGACCCGTAGGGAGGGAACTTCGAGCTCTATTGGTAGCACAGCTTCGGAACCATATACCAGTGCATAAGGAGTTTCTCCGGTCAGTGTCTGTATTGACGTGCGGTAGCCCCATAACGCTAGAGGTAGCTTTTCAGGCCAATCCCTTCCAGTGGACGCCATTTTCTTCCAATGGTCTCGATTGTCTTATTAGCTTCCTCGACCGCGCCGTTTGCTTGAGGACGGTATGGAGATGACTTGTGCTTAGTAATATTGTATTCTACCAGGAGCGCGTCCATCTCTTTCTCAAAGTGAGAACCGTTACCTGAGATGATCTCATGAGGAACGCCGTATCATCACATGATGTGGGTTTTCACGAATTCGGCCACTTTCTTGGCGTTGAGAACTCGGTAAGCCTGTGCTTCGACCCATTTTGTGAAATAATCCACGGCTACTAGGACGAAAGATTGTCCGTTGCTGCCAGTAGGGTGGACTTTCCCAATGATGTCTATGCCCCAGCAAGAGAAAGGCCAAGGCGTGGTCATATTGTAAAGCTGTGAGGGTGGAGCGTGCTGTAGATTGGCATGGAATTGGCATTTGGCGCACCTCTTGACTTTCTCGATGCAGTCCCTTTCCATGGTACTCCAATAATAACCCATGCGGAGTATCTTCTTGGTCAACAAAAACCCGTTCATGTGGGGCCCACATTCACCTTCGTGGATCTCATGCATTATTTCTTGAGCTTCGGTCTCATTTGCGCATAGGAGATTGATCCCTTCGTGGTGCCTTTTGTAGACTCGGTCCCCAATCAGTACATATCGGGAGGCTAGTCTTTGTAATGCCATTTGAGACTTCTTATTGCTACTCTCGGGATAGGTATCATCCTTGAGGAAATTCATGATATCCGCATACCACGGGGAGTTTGCTTGGACCTCGTTGATCTCGATACTCATGCAGTATGCCGGACTGTTCCTTCGGGAAATTTTGAAGGGCTTCACCATTTTACCCTCAGGTATTTCGACCAGTAAAGCGATGGTGGCTAGTGCGTCAGCAAAGCGGTTTTTGTCCCTTGGCAGGTAGTTGAAGGTGATTTCTTGAAACTGTTTAACCAACTCCTCGAGATGTTGACCATACCGTTGCAGAGTCGAGTCTTGAATCTTCCATTTTCCATATGTCTGATTGATGATGAGCAAGGAATCACCGAATACTTCTAAACTTGTGCTATTTCTCTTGAGGGCTGCTTCGAGCCCCGCTATGCAAGCTTCGTACTCAGCGGTGTTGTTGGTGCCTTCGAATTCGAGGCGGATAGCGATTGGAGTATACATGTCCTTAGGATCAACAAGTAACATCCCTATGCCATATCTATGCTTATTGGCTGCGCCATCGAAAAAAAGTTGCCACTTATTTTCTTCTGTTGTAGCACAAATTAAATGCTCGTCGGGGAACTGTACGTGTTCCCCCTTTACTTCGTCACACGGAAATTCAGCAATCTGATCACTGAACACTTTCCCCCTGATGGATTTGAGTGTGACGTAAGTGATATCATAGCCGGCGAGCATGAAATACCATTTGGCTATTCTTGTTGACATGAAAGGCTTTTCAAAGATGCAGCGGAGCGGGTCCACTTTTGCTACCAACTTGATTGGGAAGGCCTCCATATAATGTTTGAGATTTTGAGTAACCCACACCAATGCAGCACAAGACTTTTCTAAGACAGAGTAGTTCTTTTCAGCCCTTTGAAACCGGCGGCTGACAAAGTAGATAGCATTCTCTTTTGTAGAGTCTCGCTGTTCTTGTGCTAACATAGCCCCTAGGGCTTCATCATTGACAGTGAGATAGAGCAAGAGAGGCTTCTCCTTGTGCGGTGGAACCAAAACTGGAGGGCATGTCAAGTAATTCTTCACTTGGTCGAAGGCTTCTTGGCACGCATCGGTCCATTCTAGAGCCACATTCTTTTTGAGTAGCTTGAAGATCGGCTCACACATGGGAGTGAGTTGGTGCACAAATCGACTGATGTATTGAAGTCTGCCCATGAAACCTTTGATTTCCTTCTGCGTCCTTGGAGGAGGCATGTCAATGATTGCTTAGATCTTGGAGGGATCGGCTTCAATTCCCCTCTCAGTGACCATGTAACCGAGAACCATTCCTTTGACGACCCCAAAAGTGCACTTTGCGGGATTGAGTCTCATTTTGTGTTGTCGAAATCTTTCAAAGAACTTGCGAAGATCGATCAAATGTTGTTGACCATTGGTTCCCTTCGAATGGATGATCATGTCGTCTACATAGACCTCGATCTCTTTAGGAATCATGTCATGGAATTGATCCGTAACAGCCCTCTGGTAAGTAGCCCCAGCGTTCCTTAGTCTGAACGGCATGACTGTGTAGCAGAAGGTCCCCCACGGAGTTGTGAAATCTGTCTTGTGTTGATCCTCTTCGGACATGAGAATCTGATTGTAACCAGCAAAACCGTCCACAAATGAGCGGACTTCATAGTTGGCATTTGAATCGATGAGCATGTCGATGTTCGGTAGTGGAAAATCATCTTTCGGGGAAGCTTTGTTCAAATCCCGGAAGTCCACACAAACCCTAACCTTGCCGTTTGCCTTTCTTACTGTCACAATGTTGGCTAGCCAAGTCGGATACTCAATGACCTTGATGAAACCCACACTGAGGAGCTTTTCAATCTCTTCTTTGACTTGTAGAGACCATTCTGGCTTAATCTTTCTGAGTTTCTGCTTTATTGGCTTGGCGTCCTCTCTGATCGGAATTCTGTGCTCCGTGACCTTTCTGTCCAAACCCGGCATGTCTCTGTACGACCATGCGAATACATCCACAAACTCTTTGAGCAGTGCAGTCAATCTGTCTTTGTCTTCCCCCTTGAAGAAGCTGCCAATCTTTGTTTCTTTCGGCTTCTCGTTGGTACCCAGATTAACAACATGCAATTCCTCATCAGCCCCTGGACCATTTTCACCATGACAACGAACCTGTTGAGCTAGTTCATTTAGGTATGTTATGTTTTCGTGGTCTATTTCATCATAATTTGAATCGTTATTAACTTGTTTATTAAGTTCGTTATTAGTTAATTCATCATTTATGATGTTTGCAATCTCGGGGTCCTCAGAAATATCAAATTTTTCATTAGCAAAGAAAGGAAACACACGCTCGGCTATTCCCTCCATATCCTCTTGGGTGAGGGCATTAGAAACACTCTCAGAATCAAAAGTAAGTGTGAGCCTCTCTTCTTTTGTAGCTGTACGGGGTATGCAGCCCATTTCTCGGACCAAGAAATCTTCAGATACTAAGGGCCCCTTCGTTGAATACCAATTGTTGATTGGCTAGAAGCTTGGCGGGATCTCACTGATGGTTTCCTTTCTGACAACGGTGTCGTAGATGGCGTTGACTTGACAATCGTCTATGATGGCAAGTTCTTCAAACATGGAGGCTAAATCGGATAGTTCTTCCCCCACGCTAATCTCTACCTCGGACTCTACAGTCACTTTCTTGCCCCACCACTCTCGGGGTGACATTGGAGTAGGCTCCCTTTCTTGTGTCGGTATTTCACAATCAGTGAAGATCTCGAGACCGGGTTTTCTGACGCCCTTGTCGTTAACCCATGGTTCAGGAAAGATCATGTACGGAACATCTTCCCCTTGGCAAACAAAATAACCATTTAGTGTGTTGCGGTAAGGCCTCAAGTTAGGGATTTCATATTGTCGCCCTTCTTTACGAGCTTGGGTCTTTTGGTTCTTGACTGCTTGCTCGTATTTCAAGTCATCTTCGGTAGGCTCATACCCCAGACCAAACTTGTTCTTGACAAAAGGAATTTCTACGGGGTGTAATATCCCTTGTTGATGCTTCCCTAGGCCTAGACCGGGAAAGTGATTCATGTTCCTCATCATGCGGAGGATTTTAGGGTTGCCGAGGGTCCATTGTCTGTTTCCCCCTTCTTTGTCGATGGTGTTGACGCCGGAGAGAGTGGCATCTTCTATCCCATGTTGGACTTGGTGAACGGGTTGTCCCCTATTTCTGTGGATGGTAACATTCTTGGCCATGATGGTGACTATCTCGTCCCTATTTCTGATCTTAACACACTGATGGAGAGTGGAGGGTACCGCATTGGAACTGTGAATCCAAGGTCGGCCCAGAAGTAGGTTGAATGAAGCAAGGACATCAAGTACTTGGAATGGGAGGGACATGATCATGCTTCCAAATTCGATATCAACTTCTAACATTCCCATGACTGTACAGGCAGTGCTGTCGTACCCTTTGATAACTTGTGCGGAGGGTTGTAAATCGGAGCTTTTGAGCCCCAGTATGCCCATCACTCGGCTAGGCATTAAGTTGAGTGTAGAACCACCGTCTACTAGAACTCTTGAGATGGGTCTCCCCCTTGCGTTTACTTTGAGGTAGATGGCTTCATTGTGTTCGGACCCAAATGGCGGGAGGTCCATGTCGGCAAAAGTGATGACATTGCCGAAGTGAATGTGACCTATCATCGTTGTGAGGTCCTCGGGTGTCGTGTCGGGAAAGACCGATGTGTCATCCAAGTTCTTGATGACGAGGTCTCGGTGTCTTTTTGATGATGCAATAAGGTCCCAGATGGATATGTTGGCTTGCGTCTTCTTGAGTTGTGTTAACAAAGGATCTTCGGGTATGTCGCGTGCTTGCGATCTTTGAGAAGAGGTGTTGGTTGCTGCGGTATTGGGAGGGATTGCGCTCGTTGTTACTCGGCCACTGCGAGTGAGCACGTTCACGGTCCTTTGTAGCTTCTTCTTCCTATTCTCTAAGACTTCCCTCATAATCTCATCAAAAGTCACAACATAACAAGAATTATCAAGTTTATTCATATCATCGGAGCCCTCATTCACAATTGGGATCGAATGTGTGGTTCCTTCAAACTCTCCTACCTCTATTACATTGACACCACCCTCATTAGGGATCATGAATTCCTTCTTGTCTATGAGGTCTTGGATGGTGTTGCGGATGGAGAAGCAATCCTCGGTGAGGTGGCCGGTGCATTGATGGTAGTCACACCATTTGTGGTGGGCATGATTGGGACGGAGCGATTGTGGTTGCTTGTACCCTTGAAGAGGGGTGATTTGTCCCTTGGCCTTTAGAACTTCATAGGCCTCGGTGATGGTCATGCCATTGAGAGGAGTGTAGACGCGGTCGTTTTGGAACCACTTGTCTTGTGGTGGAGGAACCTTCTTGTAATTCCCCCTGTCAGTAGTAACGGCATTAACAGAAGCCTCTTTGTTTGAACTAGAGGCGGCCTTGTATCGGTAAGTAGGAGTGGCCTTTTTAATCTCCTTGAGCAAGTCATCCATGCGTACCCCCACCTCATACATTTGGGAGAATTCGGAGTAGCAAGCCCCACTTAGGTGGGTGCGGAGATCAATCTTGAGACACTTGAGAAAGATGTCCATTTGCTATTTTGTGTTTGGCCTCTCAACAATTTCAGAGAGCTTGTCATTCCATCTCCTTGTGAAGTCAATGAATGACTCGTTGTCTCTTTGAGTGGTGTTCTCGAGCTCTTTCCTTG
The DNA here is from genome assembly GCA_026119855.1 of Campanula takesimana. Taxonomy (NCBI): domain Eukaryota; kingdom Viridiplantae; phylum Streptophyta; class Magnoliopsida; order Asterales; family Campanulaceae; genus Campanula; species Campanula takesimana. The sequence continues at coordinate 1,621,003 of JAOWBW010000072.1, forward strand.
TGGGCCGGTGAGTGGTGTTGCCTTGACATTGATTTTTGAAGGCAAGCATAGTGGCATCCCAATCAAGACGGACAGTGAGCGGGAGAGTTACATACCAATCCTTTTCCGCCCCCTCGAGGGTGAGAGGAAAGCATTGAGCCATAAATTTTGGGGAGACCTTCTTCGGAACCATAGCCCAAATGTTAGTCTCGATGTGGGCCATCGGGCATGAGTTGCCCTTAAACTTGCTAATGTCGGGCATCTTGAATTTGTCGGGGAGAGCGGCCATCGTGCTCATGAGGATGGATGACTGATAAAGGCTTGTGTTGGAGCCTTTTCCCATGTTGTGGCCGTCAAATTTCTGATCAGTGTAGGCCATGATGGAATCGACCATTTTGGGGTCGTTGTTGTCAGTGCTTGGTTTCCCCACTTTTTTTGTACGGGCACTGACATATGGGCTTTCAAACAAACCCTCGGTCCACTCGGATTCCTCATTGTCATTAACCCCCTTGTTCTTGGAGAGCTTGAGGAGCTTGGCTTTTAGTTTGTCAACCTCGGCCTCGTGGGCCTCCCTTTGACTGTCAACATGAGCTTGCCACAAGGCTTCTTTGGTTTGAGCCTCTTGGTTAAGGGTAGAGACTTGTTGTTGGAGCGTTTGAACCATGGCGGAAAGCTGTTCGAGAGTCATGGCGTTGTTGGTGCTGGAGTCGCCGGCCATTGATGATGTAGAAGCTGTTGGAGTGATCGGTTCACGGACAAGCCTGTTGGATGAGTCTCTGTAGATGCGGAGAGTACCAATCGGACCTATAATTGGAGAAGTAGCCCTTGTCAGTCTCGGTTCACACTTTTGGTCCATGAAGAGGTTGAGAACACACAGTTGGGCACACGACTCGAACCACATAAGAAAAAAGACTCTTTTTTTTTTAAGTCGGAGGGAATGGGTCCCTTTTGGGGTTTCTAAAAAGATAATGGAATTGTCACACTAGTATATAGATCATCTCGCGATCCCATATACTCATCGGATTCCATCGCGTTTGTGAATCCTACATGTGTCGGGATTAAACTAAATTAATGTAGTAAAGCATACATGCGGGGACGGATGTTTTTTTATTTTCGTCCAAGATAACCACTTTTGGGGACGGATTTTTATTGCGTCCGTTTCAACAAGTTGGCATGTATGATTTGAAAACATTAGTTTAGAGAAATCCCGGTACATGGAAACCGACTTGGTCACGGAGTGTTAGACCCTAACTAGAATTGTGTGGTTTGTGCTCGGCTAAAGAGAGGCTTAAAGGTCACCCCCGGCATGTAGTCATGAACTACGCCACAGGCTGAGGTTTACCGCTTCGAAAGAGCCAAGGTCAAGTGGAGCTTGAAACTTTCTAGGACGGGCCTCGACGGGTTTGGGGTTGGACTTGTGCGACTCGATAGTGAGCAATTTATAGGAGTAATGTGCATGTAGTGTGAGGTCTATCACGTGACGAATTTTTTTTTATTTTTTTATTTTTTATTTTTTTTTTGAAAATAAAAGATAAAAAAAACACATAAGCACGTAAATTACAACTCCCGAATCACCCGTGTGACCGGTAAATAAAACATAAAATTAAACAGTCCAAAGGGTTCAATTCTGTTCTGATGCAGGCAACTGTGCCCACACCCCACTGTTCTGCTCAGTCACTGAAACCTATTCTTGCCCTGGAAATTGGCCCAGAAGCGCGCGCCTCGGGCTAGTGCTATGGGACGCGCGCGCCTGGCGCATTGTATCTGGGAGGCGCCCGCTTCTGGTCTCACCTGTCAGATTATCAGAAACTTATGGACTCAGGGGATTGCCCTGGTCCTGATTGTGTGATGGAACCCCTGCAATGTTTGTTAGCACGAAATAATAGGAAGAATAGGAAGAACACATGGAAGGCGGGCGATTCTGGAATTTGACTCGGGACGCGCGCGCTTTGGAACATGAAGGCCCGAGGCGCGCGCTTCCCATGTCAATTTCCAGAATGCCCAGAAAAGTGAATTATGAACAAAAACACAAGTTTAACCCTCAAGCGTCCCCAGCGGAGTCGCCACTGTGGATACCCCGGGGTGGGGCCACAGCTTGGCTAGAGCGCGTGGGTTACCCTAGGATGTTTATTCGTGTTTTAGAGTTGCCACCCACGTTTTTGAGGAACGTAAGAAAACCTAATGTTTATGAGCCTAAGTTTGATTTACGAAAACAGAGATTCTTTGGGATGAGGGGTTCGGGGGTTAGGTTACGAAATGGGAAGTACTTAAACACCCATTTCGCCCGAGCAAAGTCGGTCTTGTTTGTTCATAATTCACTTTTAAAGATAAATGCGTTCTTCCTATTAAAATGATGATGAAAAGGGGTTTTAGAGTTAAAATGTAGGGAGATGACTCCTAGGCCAATTCAATGTAATGAAAGGACCGTTGGTGTCATGTCCCAAATGGTTTTGGGTGATTGCACATTTGATTGGAAAAAGAAGAAGAAGGAGAAGAAGAGAAATGTTTAAGACATTTACCTATAGTATCCTTCAAAAGAGAACCTCTTGTAAAGCCTTGAAGAAGAGGTCGAAGGCCTTTGTTGAAGAAATCTTAAGGGAAAGTCTAGGAAAGAAGTGAGTAAAAGGAATAAAAATAATGATTTTCCAAAGTTTTCCTCCAATGATGGATTGGAGGAGTTTTTATAGTTGAAAGAGGACTGTTTTTTGAGCCAAACGGAGTCTCCAAGAAATCTTTCCCGGGCAAAATCATGTATAATGAGCAAGGGAGAGATTCTTGGGCAGAATCTGTAACTGACACGCCCCAGAAGCGCGCGCATCCCACCTAAGCGGCGGAAGGCGCGCGCGTCTGGCCTCAGGGGGCGGAGGCGCGCGACTCTGAGAAGCAATTTTTGACAGAATGGAATAAAAAGTTAGAACTGTTATTCAGTTTAGTCCCGGGACTTAACGGAGTCCGTCTGGAACTTAACCAAAGTAACAAAAACTAACGGAAAACACATAAAAGAGGGAGAAACACAAAATCAAGTGTGCAATCGAGGTGAGCGGTCCAAGGCGGGGTGTTTACACACATTTGTTTACAAAGGAACCAATTTCAAACACAAGGGTGTTCCCCAACAACCCTCTAGGTACTCTAGGATATCACCTATGGCCTAGACCAAGATTTAACTCTAATTCACTTGGATTTAAACAACTCAAACTTTTCAGCAGCCCTGGGCGGTCGCCCATACCAGACTGTGCGGCCGCCTAAAACACTCTGCCTCAAGACAAAAATCTTCCAGATAAGTGGGCGGCCGCACGTCCTATTAGGGCGGCCGCCCAACACACCCGCCAGGCCAAAACTTGAACAAACTATACTCCTTTCGTTCCACCGTTCCACAAGTATAAGTATAATTTTTCTAATATACTCATTTAGGGATACTTCCATTCATTTCCCCGTCCCAAGAATAATAGTATAATATTTATAATATACTTATTTAACATTTAACTCAAGTTAATATTTTACCGTCCCACAAGTAGGAGTATACTTTCAAACACTTATACTAACATTCACAGGATATAAACATACTCCATATACATACTTACATACAAACCAAGTCACTTACCCAGTATAATTATACTCACTTTATCCCAAATAAACAAGTATCACAAATAAATTCTTTTCACAATAATTTCACCACATATCACACATATAGCAAATATATGACCATTTTACTATTTAAGGGGAATTAGTAACTTACCTATTTCCCGAAAAAGTATCGCAAAAATATGTTTTGTTCGGGTAGAAATGACCTATTCAACGCCCTGATCATTTTTATATAATTAGATTTTAAAACGGGTAAGTAAATAAAAAGAATTAAATCGAAATAGGTTGAACTTACCTTTTTCTCTTAAACTTATATTTTCAACAAGGACCCTAAAGTTTCAACTTAATCATTTAACTCCTTTAACCATTATTACTACTAACTAAATAAATAACACTAATAATCAAGTAAGATATGCAAATCATAAAATATGATGCAACACATAAAATGCACACAAAATATCAAATTAAAATCCCCAAAAATATAAAATAAATAGGGACGGGTTTTTGGGGTCGTTACAATCACTCCACCTTAAAGAAAATTCGTCCCGAATTTTAGGATAACTTACCAAACGAATCAAACAACCAAGGATATTTCCTCTCATTTCAATCTCGAAGCTTCCAAGTTGATTCTTCCACATTATGGTTTCTCTATACAGCTCGAGCAAAAGGAATACTCTCATTTCTCAATTCTCGAATTCTAGAAATCAATCACTTGAACTGAATGCTTCTCCTAAGACTTACTCGATTCAATATCCTCTAAAACTTTAGACATACATGAGAAGAATCATAAACAGATTTGCGTAGCATCGACACATGGAACACATTATAAACCTTGTCAAGAGAAGGAAGTAACACAAGATTTTTTTGCCCACTTTTCTAACTTTAGTCACCCAAGTTTCATTCTTAACACTTTAACCCCTAAACTTATATTTTCAACAAGGACCCTAAAGTTTCAACTTAATCATTTAATTCCTTTAACCATTATTACTACTAACTAAATAAATAACACTAATAATCAAGTAAGATGTGCAAATCATAAAATATGATGCAACACATAAAATGCACACAAAATATCAAATTAAAATCCCCAAAAATATAAAATAAATAGGGACGGGTTTTTGGGGTCGTTACAATCACTCCACCTTAAAGAAAATTCGTCCCGAATTTTAGGATAACTTACCAAACGAATCAAACAACCAAGGATATTTCCTCTCATTTCAATCTCGAAGCTTCCAAGTTGATTCTTCCACATTATGGTTTCTCTATACAGCTCGAGCAAAAGGAATACTCTCATTTCTCAATTCTCGAATTCTAGAAATCAATCACTTGAACTGAATGCTTCTCCTAAGACTTACTTGATTCAATATCCTCTAAAACTTTAGACATACATGAGAAGAATCATAAACAGATTTGCGTAGCATCGACACATGGAACACATTATAAACCTTGTCAAGAGAAGGAAGTAACACAAGATGATAAGCCCAATCTCCAACTCTTACCAAAATCTCAAAAGAACTGATATATTAAGCAAACTCCACGAGAAGTAAAGGTATATCCCACGAATTCTAAGAATCAACTGAACAAGTTCTCAACATGTCCTCAAGAATCTGAATGGTTCTTCCTAACTGACCATCTGTCTGAAGATGAAAAGTCGTTCTATATCCCAATTCTGAATTCAAAGCCTTCTGAATTGCTTACTAAAATCAAGATGTAAATAAGGAACCCATATCCAATACCATACTCGTAGGCATCCCATGAAATCGAACTATCTTCTGAACAAATTAGTAACAACTGGAATTAACATTTATACCCTCGAAATAGATAAGGTGAGAAAACTTGGTAACCAATCCGCTATCAATCAACATCATTGGTCTCATCTATTCAGTGTAACTCCTTCAATAAAACCTTTCGCAATAGATTCATATCCACTCAGAAATCTCAAAGGCTTGTCACAAACCAACTGATCACTGATATTTACTTCCAGATTATTCGCAGCTCAAGGACTTAGTTGAATGCTTAGAATTTCGCATGTCAAACAAATCAAATGTAACTCTTCAAATTATCTCAATACTCTACATTTACTTGGATTCATAATTAAATTGGTCTTGTGTATCTCTTCAAGTACCTGTAGTTGAATTCCGTTATGCATGTTGGTTCCACTATGTATCGACTACATACTCTGCTACAAAAGTTAAAGTTCCATCACTAGCAACGAACAAAGTCGTGTTGTCTATCATCATTCATTCCACTAGTAATTTTCTATAGTTGAAATCATTCAATAGAGTAGAAACTTAAAGCTTCCACAATCGCAAAATCACACCATGTCTCAACTCACAAAAACTCCAAAATTTTAATTCTTCTAACATTCCCCATTTAGTTTTATCAAACATAAACTATAAGTCAATGTATCCTCTAACACATTACCTTTCCCGGATGATATAACATGATACTCTACCTGCATTATCTCATGTGTAACTCTCTTTGGAAAAACCAATACTTTAACTCTCATGGTTGGTAAACACTTCAATATGGCTCTATGAAGGTCATTCACTAATGCCATGGATATATAATCGCAATAAATCTCAAGTTATAGGTAGGAAAATTTTGTTCATAAGGAATCAATCTTCTCAAAGCACACATTGTTACCATACAATTTTGAAGCGATGAACATCTCAATCACTCTTTAAGGCATCACAATAAGTAATAAATTTATCAGATCCACTATAATGGTAAAATTCGACATATCCACTAGAAAATAGTAACACTGATCATATCCTCTAGATAACTGTAATACTAGTCAAATCCATTAAGCAATATCAATACTGAAGTTGTCATCAACTCTCGTTTCAACAATTCAAAACTCGTTTCACTCTTACCAATCCATCGTGAAAGTGTATCTTCCTGTGTCATATAGTTAGCGGTATACCTCCAATCACATTAGAAGGATCTAAAATCTATTGTTGATTGATGGCAGAAACACTACCTTGTACCTTAAGCTTCCCTGAAGAATCCCTCTTCTGGCCCTGAGAAGACCCAATTACATTTCCCGATAACTGATTCTTAAATCTAGAGCAATTCCTCCGAAAGTGACCTAACTGACCACATCTCATACAATTGCCTTGCTTCTTCCAACATCTTTCTTCTAAATGCCCTTCCTTCCGACAAAAGCTACATACTCGTTTGCCTTGAGTTATTCTATTCTGTGGCCCTTGAAAAGATTCCTTAGCTTTTGAAAATGTCCCTTGGTATTCTTTACTATCACCACGCTGGGGTTGTGGTTTTAACTGTCCTCCTCGTTTTGTCAAATCTGAGGCTTCAACCTTGCTTTTATGCTCAACTATATCGTCAATTGTTTTCATTACATTTTCAAACATACCTTGGAACATTGTTCGAACCTCTTCTCTAGCATTACCCAGCCCTGAAGGCCCCGCCTGATCACCCTCTGTTCCAACCATCCTCAGTGATTACCTGCATAAAACACTCAACGTTACTCACTCTCTACCCAACTACCCTCCTAGGTCACTTAGTCATTCTAGACCATCTACAACCTAGCTCTGATACCAACTGTCGCGCCCCAGACCCGTGGTCCTACTTGGCCCCACGCTCGGGACACAATTGGAAGACGTCATAAAACACTTTTAGAATATTTTTCCGAAATATACTTTCTTAAAGTTTAAAAAAATCGCACTTGAAGTTCATAGACTTCCACTAACTTTCAAACAAACTTTTCAAACAACTTTCACAAACGAAAGTATTTAGCCCGAAGGCTTACAAACTTTTATACAAATGTACAACCACCGACATTATCCAAAATATAGGTGTTACAAGATGATAAAGTCAAGGAAACTCTACCCAAAAGGTTATACATCTAAGTAATGTAACCTTGAAAAAACTCATATCCCAAACTCTTACCACCACGACGTCCTCCCGTGCAATTATCCTATTCCCTGGACTCGCCTTTATCTAAAACAGTAAACAAATAAGGGGTGAGAATGAATCTCAGTAAGCTACTAAAATGCAACTACGTTACATGCTGATAAGATAATCATAAAGAAACAATATCAACAAATAATCATATAGCATATAGCACATAACATGAGAAGGTCCCTATCGCCAACCGTCCCATACCGGTTGGAAATAACGACCAACTCATCATACAACACATAGTGTAGGAGTAAACACTCCTACGAGAATACCAAGCCAAGGTTTACCGAAATAACATAACCATCTGAGAATACCATCTGAGAAAACCATCTGAGAAAACCATCTGAGCAGCATAAATAGCTGAAGCCGTGATCCCGAAAACCAAACCATAACCAATAGAACCAAAGTAACTAGAGAGGGAAATATAACACAAAGTCATAACCCAAATGCTCACCAAAGGGAGCGATTCATCCCATCCAAGGCCAATCTGGACTGGGGAAACTGAGAAGGCACAGTGGACACCTTATAGTGAACTTGGCTTGTGTGCCACTATAATTCTCCCACCGCCTGACACAGAATGTATCAATGGAAAACCTTATAGTGAACTTACTTGTACCACTATAATTCTCCTATTGCCTGACTCCACAACAAGACCAACTGGACTTTCCACAAAGAGCACAGTAATAAATAGTTGCTAAACAACAACAACCGGGCAATGATTCTAAAATAAGGGACTAAGCCAAACACATCACAAAGATGAACCAATCCAAACCACATCAAAAGATGTTCAACAATACCCCATGTAACACTTATTCATATTCCCTAACACATTTTTTCACAAAGGAACCAATTTCAAACACTAGGGTGTTCTCCAACAACCCTCTAGGTACTCTAGGATATCACCTAAGACCTAGACCAAGATTTAACTCTAATTCACTTGGATTTAAACAACTCAAACTTTTCAGCAGCCCTGGGCGGTCGCCCATACCAGACTGTGCGGTCGCCTAAAACACTCTGCCTCAAGACAAAAATCTTCCAGATAAGTGGGCGGCCGCACGTCCTATTAGGGCGGCCGCCCAACACACCCGCCAGGCCAAAACTTGAACAAACTATACTCCTTTCGTTCCACCGTTCCACAAGTATAAGTATAATTTTTCTAATATACTAATATACTCATTTAGGGATACTTCCATTCATTTCCCCGTCCCAAGAATAATAGTATAATATTTATAATATACTTATTTAACATTTAACTCAAGTTAATATTTTACCGTCCCACAAGTAGGAGTATACTTTCAAACACTTATACTAACATTCACAGGATATAAACATACTCCATATACATACTTACATACAAACCAAGTCACTTACCCAGTATAATTATACTCACTTTATCCCAAATAAACAAGTATCACAAATAAATTCTTTTCACAATAATTTCACCACATATCACACATATAGCAAATATATGACCATTTTACTATTTAAGGGGAATTAGTAACTTACCTATTTCCCGAAAAAGTATCGCAAAAATATGTTTTGTTCGGGTAGAAATGACCTATTCAACGCCCTGATCATTTTTATATAATTAGATTTTAAAACGGGTAAGTAAATAAAAAGAATTAAATCGAAATAGGTCGAACTTACCTTTTTCTCCTAACCCTAGGAAGAACGTAGAAAGTTGCAGAGCATATTGTTAACACAAAGAGGGAGAAAGAAAGATAAGTTTAAGTTTATACAAGATTTTTTTGCCCACTTTTCTAACTTTAGTCACCCAAGTTTCATTCTTAACACTTTAACCCCTAAACTTATATTTTCAACAAGGACCCTAAAGTTTCAACTTAATCATTTAATTCCTTTAACCATTATTACTACTAACTAAATAAATAACACTAATAATCAAGTAAGATGTGCAAATCATAAAATATGATGCAACACATAAAATGCACACAAAATATCAAATTAAAATCCCCAAAAATATAAAATAAATAGGGACGGGTTTTTGGGGTCGTTACAATCACTCCACCTTAAAGAAAATTCGTCCCGAATTTTAGGATAACTTACCAAACGAATCAAACAACCAAGGATATTTCCTCTCATTTCAATCTCGAAGCTTCCAAGTTGATTCTTCCACATTATGGTTTCTCTATACAGCTCGAGCAAAAGGAATACTCTCATTTCTCAATTCTCGAATTCTAGAAATCAATCACTTGAACTGAATGCTTCTCCTAAGACTTACTTGATTCAATATCCTCTAAAACTTTAGACATACATGAGAAGAATCATAAACAGATTTGCGTAGCATCGACACATGGAACACATTATAAACCTTGTCAAGAGAAGGAAGTAACACAAGATGATAAGCCCAATCTCCAACTCTTAGCAAAATCTCAAAAGAACTGATATATTAAGCAAACTCCACGAGAAGTAAAGGTATATCCCACGAATTCTAAGAATCAACTGAACAAGTTCTCAACATGTCCTCAAGAATCTGAATGGTTCTTCCTAACTGACCATCTGTCTGAGGATGAAAAGTCGTTCTATATCCCAATTCTGAATTCAAAGCCTTCTGAATTGCTTACTAAAATCAAGATGTAAATAAGGAACCCATATCCAATACCATACTCGTAGGCATCCCATGAAATCGAACTATCATCTGAACAAATAAGTAACAACTGGAATTAACATTTATACCCTCGAAATAGATAAGGTGAGAAAACTTGGTAACCAATCCGCTATCAATCAACATCATTGGTCTCATCTATTCAGTGTAACTCCTTCAATAAAACCTTTCGCAATAGATTCATATCCACTCAGAAATCTCAAAGGCTTGTCACAAACCAACTGATCACTGATATTTACTTCCAGATTATTCGCAGCTCAAGGACTTAGTTGAATGCTTAGAATTTCGCATGTCAAACAAATCAAATGTAACTCTTCAAATTATCTCAATACTCTAAATTTACTTGGATTCATAATTAAATTGTTCTTGTGTATCTCTTCAAGTACCTGTAGTTGAATTCCGTTATGCATGTTGGTTCGACTATGTATCGACTACATACTCTGCTACAAAAGTTAAAGTTCCATCACTAGCAACGAACAAAGTCGTGTTGTCTATCATCATTCATTCCACTAGTAATTTTCTATAGTTGAAATCATTCAATAGAGTAGAAACTTAAAGCTTCCACAATCGCAAAATCACACCATGTCTCAACTCACAAAAACTCCAAAATTTTAATTCTTCTAACATTCCCCATTTAGTTTTATCAAACATAAACTATAAGACAATGTATCCTCTAACACATTACCTTTCCCGGATGATATAACATGATACTCTACCTGCATTATCTCATGTGTAACTCTCTTTGGAAAAACCAATACTTTAACTCTCATGGTCGGTAAACACTTCAATATGGCTCTATGAAGGTCATTCACTAATGCCATGGATATATAATCGCAATAAATCTCAAGTTATAGGTAGGAAAATTTTGTTCATAAGGAATCAATCTTCTCAAAGCACACATTGTTACCATACAATTTTGAAGCGATGAACATCTCAATCACTCTTTAAGGCATCACAATAAGTAATAAATTTATCAGATCCACTATAATGGTAAAATTCGACATATCCACTAGAAAATAGTAACACTGATCATATCCTCTAGATAACTGTAATACTAGTCAAATCCATTAAGCAATATCAATACTGAAGTTGTCATCAACTCTCGTTTCAACAATTCAAAACTCGTTTCACTCTTACCAATCCATCGTGAAAGTGTATCTTCCTGTGTCATATAGTTAGCGGTGTAGCTACCTTATAAATTCATCAATGAATCTCTAACCATATCCAATCTCAACAAGTTACATACCTCTACTACTGAAGTAGGATTTTTCCAATTACTATTGTATCCATATTTAAAGAATCAATAACCATGCCCGAATTGAAACTTCCTCAAAATAATATATCCTCTAACAAGAAGACATAATGACTTGATTTCACAACTATTTCCTCTCACAAAGCAATCCAATTACGGCTACAGATACAACTCAGCATATCCAACAATACCACTGAAGTAATTGTTAATTCAAACACTATGACTACAATTTATGATGCCCATACCTGGTATGAAAAAACGTTTTTAAAATATACCCAACTCAAAATTTCAACTGATGATAATCACTTCAAGTCAACCACTGAATAAACCACTGATCTCTGAAGTTGATCAATTATATCCCCCGTATAAAATAACAAGTGATAATTCGTTATAGTCATCTGGTTGAGCTCTTAGTATTCAATATACAATCGCAAAGTACCATACCTTTTCATAATAAACAATACTGATACATCCCACGTAGATATACTAAACGTAATGAATCCCTTGTCAAGAAATATCTCAAGTTGAATCTTCTACTCCTTTAACTCAACCAATGTTATGGATATATTGCACTAGATATCAACACTATAGCATTATACCGAACAACTCAAGATAACCCAAGGTTTTCATCAATCATGTACTACTCAATAGAAAATATATCTGAGATCCCACAAAGGTAGAGTACATTCTCTAGTTTAGCTATAGACACTCTGCTGCCAACCCCATAATCCAAATACCAGGCATAACCTTGTGATAAAAAAAATCAGACTTTAATGCATAAATAGCATGAATGCTAAACACATATATTGTCACGAACCGAAATATAGGCTCTATTTTATTAGTAATTAAATGATTTTTATTTAAATTATTTTCTTATTTATTTATTTAAATTATTATTTATTTAAATAATTATGTGTGCAATTTATGTGTTATAATAATTATGTCTAGCATGTTAACTGGGTCATTTGTGCTAGTGTAAAAGTGTTGAGTCTTATTAGTTAGTGGGGAGTTTAATTGAAGAGGTAGTATAGGGGGAGGGGCCTTTTTGTAACATTTCAAACATTTCTTCATCTTCCCCCTACTTCCCTCACCTCCCTCACCCTACTCTTTCACCTCACACTCCACCTCCCTCTCTCTCCCTGGAAATCTCTCTCTCTCTCCAAGCTTTGTGGGTAAGTTTCTTCCTCTTCTTTCTCTCTTCAATTACTCCTTCTTCCTCTCATTATTATTCATTTCTTAAAACGTGAAACGTGTTTAGATCGTCGCTAGGATTGCGTAGAGTCAAAAAGAATTGAATTCCGTCAACTTTGAGAATTTTCAAGTAAGTTACTTTTCCCCCATTTTGATGCTAAAATGTTCATCTCATGTTTATATGATGTTTGATGTGTTATATTTGAAGTTTGGTTAAGTTTAGAATTTATTTTGAATTTATTGAGTTTTTGGGTAAAAATGGTGAAATCTTGAATGTGGGGATTTGGTGTTAGTTTGGATGATTAAAGGGTGTTATTTAGGTTCCCTTTAGGTTGGATGTTGTTTAGGAGCCTTAGAAATGTATTGGGAAGCTTTGATTTTGATAACTTTAGTGAAAGTTGGGTTTTGGTTCGAAATGTGTAAACCCAGGCTGAATCTGGGCTTTGTTCATCTGGCACGGTCGTGCTCCTTTATTTGGCACGGTCGTGCCACATTCATTTTCCCACTCGTAATGGTTGGCACGGTCGTGCTCCTTTATTTGGCACGGTCGTGCCACAATTCCCTTTTCCTCCCGTCATGATTGGCACGGTCGTGCCACTCTCTTAGGCACGGTCGCGCCAAAAATTACCTTCCCTCTCGAAATGTTTGGCACGGTCGTGCCACTTTCTTAGGCACGGTCGTGCCAAGCTAAAATTCTGGTATATTTTTCCCTTTTCTTCTAAAATTGTTTCCTCCATAACTTTTTCATCCGAACTCCGTTTGGGGCGAATAAACTATCATTTCAAAGCTCTCCTTGAGCTCTTCGAGATGAGTGAATAGTTTTGCTTGTGTGTTTGAGTTAACTGGATCCTTTGTGATCAAATGTGATAAGGGATTGGTGTTATTATTGTGGAAATTATTAGAGCACCTTAATTGGTTATTGTTAGTGCACTTCACTTTCTTGGTGACTTCTTGGTATGGTTCCCTACTTTGGAACCTTAAGTTGTTTATTCATGCTAGATTATTATTAGCTCTATGTCGCGACAGTTGGTATCAGAGCTATGGCATTAGCTCTATGTATAAGTCTAGGTGGATTAGTATGACCTAGGTGGGTAGTAGTGTGCGGAGTGATTAACGGTTGATGTCTTATGCAGGTAATTGCTCGCAATGTCTGGAAGAAGAAACAGAGGAGGTGCTAGTGGGGCACAGAATCAGAATGATACAAGGGATGAAGCCCGTGCCATGTTTCAAGGCATGTTTGAGGCGGCCATGAAGGCCATACATGATCAAGGTCCGAGGGTAGAGCAAGCACCATCTCGTTATGGTTTGGAGCAATTCTTGAAACTGAAACCGGTTGAATTCAATGGGGAACCCGATGTTCGGAAAGCTGAGTTGTGGATTGAGTCTATGGAAAAGATTTATGATGTGTTTGGGTGTTCGGATGAGGACAAGGTCCGGTTCGCGGCTTACAAGCTTGTGGGAGCCGCCGAGCATTGGTGGAAAGGTATTAAAGCTACTTGGGATGATACTCGCACGGTTTATGCGTGGGAGTTGTTCGTACGCAAATTCAAGGAGCATTTCATTCCGGTTGTTGATCAAAACCGAAAGGAGATCGAGCTACTCAACTTGGAGCAAGGATTGTTGTCTATAGCACAATACTCGGCTAAGTTCATAGAATTAGCCCGGTATTGTGACTATTTGGTGAGGACCGAGGAACAAAAGGCTATGAGATTCATTCGGGGATTGAAGACCTCCATCCGTACTCAACTTATTGCTCAATGGATTGTGACTTTCCAAGATGCGGTGGATCGAGCCTATCTTATAGAGCAAGATATTGGGGAACATAAAAGGAAGACTGAAGTAGCTAACCCGAGTAAGCAAGGAGCGCAGAGCAAGCCACAACCAAGGATGGATAGTCGAGGTAACTTCGGGGGACAATCTCAGTCCCGAGGGCAACCGATCCCAAGGAACCCGGGTACCACTTCCGGGAACCAAGGGAGCCAATTTAGGAAGCCTTGTACCTTTTGTCAAAAGGTAGGCCATGCGGAGGATAGGTGTTGGAAAAAGCAAGGCAAGTGTATCAATTGTGGTGAAATGGGGAACTTTGCGAGAGATTGCACGAGGCACCGAGGACAGTCATCCGGGTCAGGGGTTAGTATTAATCAGGGTCAGAAAAGGGATGCCGCCTGGAAGCCCAAGGTCCAAGGAAGGGTATTTTCCATGAATCAACAACAAGCTACCGATGATCCATCCGTTATTGGAGGTATTATTTCTGTGTCTAATGTGAGCGCACGAGCGTTAGTAGATCCAGGATCATCTCATTCATACATTTCTGTGCAATTTTCCTCTATGTTAAATGTTGCATTCGAGTCTTTACCATACGTGCTAGAGGTGTCGACCCCTATAGGAGAATGCTTGATTTCTGATCGAGTCTTTCGTGCTTGTGATGTGGTTATTTGTGGTCGAGTCCTTTGTGCGGATTTAGTAGTTCTTCCTATCCAAGACTTTGATGTCATTTTGGGTATGGATTGGTTGAGCAAGTTTCATGCGTCCGTTGATTGCCGTAAGAAAACTGTTACTTTTTCGATTCCCGATGTGCCTAAGTTTGTTTTTGAGGCTAGTCCTCTGAGTAGGAAGGTTCGCTTAATTTCTTTTATGAAAGCGAGACGATTATTGCATAGTGGTTGTGAGGGGTATTTGGCTAGTGTTCTTGATACTAGGAAAGAATCCCCTAGTCTTGATAGTGTTTGGGTAGTTCGGGAGTTTCCCGATGTTTTCTCTACCGAGTATGATATGCCTCCCGATCGTGAGATTGAGTTTTGTATAGATCTTTTGCCGGGTACGGCTCCGATTTCGAAAGCGCCTTATAGGTTAGCTCCCGCTGAGTTGAAGGAGTTAAAGGTTCAGTTGCAAGAGTTGCTTGATCGAGGGTTTATCCGCCCTAGTGTTTCCCCGTGGGGAGCACCGGTTTTGTTTGTGCGGAAGAAAGATGGTTCGTTGAGGTTGTGCATCGATTACCGGAAGTTGAATCAGGTTACGGTGAAGAATAAGTACCCTCTACCCCATATTGATGATTTGTTTGATCAGCTTCAAGGATCCGTGGTTTTCTCTAAGCTTGATTTGAGGAGTGGGTACCATCAGTTGAAGGTTCGATCGGAGGATATTCCGAAGACTGCTTTTCGTACTCGGTATGGTCATTATGAATTCTTGGTTATGCCATTTGGGTTGACTAACGCGCCGGCCGTGTTTATGGATTTGATGAACCGAGTTTTCCATCCTTATCTTGATTCGTTCGTGGTGGTTTTCATCGACGACATTCTTGTTTATTCGAAATCTCGAGATGAGCATGAGCAGCACTTGAGGACAGTCTTATCCGTTCTGGCGAGGGAGAAATTATTTGCGAAGTTTAGCAAATGCGAATTTTGGCTTGAGAAGGTGTCATTTCTGGGTCATGTTATTTCGAAAGATGGGATTTCTGTGGATCCTTCAAAGATAGAGGCAATAGTAGATTGGAAGAGACCCGAGTCAGTGACCGAGATTCGTAGTTTTCTGGGTTTAGCCGGTTATTACAGAAGGTTTATTGAAGGGTTTTCGAGGATTGCTACTCCGATGACTCAGTTAACCCGGAAGAACGTTCCGAGGAATTGAAGAAGAGGTTGACTACCGCACCGATCTTGACTCCTAATGGGAGCGATGGTCTAGTGATTTACAGTGATGCTTCGAAAGAGCATTTGGGTTGTGTGTTGATGCAGAATGGGAAAGTAATTGCGTATGCTTCGAGGAAGTTGACCCCTAGTAAACAGAATTACCCGACTCATGATATGGAGTTGGCGGCCATAGTCTTTGCGTTGTACAAGTGGAAGCACTACCTTTATGGGGCGAAGTTTGAAATTTTTACGGATCACAAGAGTTTGAAGTACCTATTCTCTCAGAAGGAATTGAACAACCAACAGCGCCGATGGATGGAATTGTTGAAGGATTATGATTGTACGATTTCTTATCACCCGGGGAAGGCGAATGTGGTAGCCGATGCGATTAGTAGAAAGTCTTATGTGGCTTCGATGATGGTCCGTGAATGGAAAATGCTTGAGGATGTTCGGGATTGGTCTCCTCGTGAATCGAGACATGGGGCTATTTTTGCGAATATTAGGGTGTCTCCGACCCTAATTCAGAGGATAAAGGAAGCTCAGAAAGAGGATCCCGAGTTGATGAAGATAATGGGTAAATTGAAGGAAAAGAACTTCGAGGATTTTTCTTTGAGCTCGAGTGGAGTTTTGACTTTCCGTGGTCGTTTGTGTGTTCCGGATGTTGATGGAATTAAACAAAGAGTTCTTGATGAGGGTCATAAAACGAGGTATACTATTCATCCGGGTAATACAAAGATGTATCAGGATTTGAAGCAACAATTTTGGTGGATTAATATGAAAAGGGAAATAGCCGAGTATGTATCGAGGTGTTTAACGTGTCAGCAGGTCAAAGCCGAGCATCAGAGACCCGCGGGATTGCTTCAGCCGTTAGAGATTCCCGAGTGGAAATGGGAGCATGTGACTATGGATTTTGTTACGGGACTGCCTCGTACCCGTAGGAAGTTTGACAGTGTTTGGGTAATAGTGGATAGATTGACCAAGAGTGCCCATTTCATGCCTATTGACATCAGGTATTCGATGGAGAAGCTTGCGACCCTTTATATTGATGAGATTGTTAGATTGCATGGGGTTCCGGTTAGCATTGTGTCAGATCGAGACCCGAGGTTTACTTCTAGATTCTGGAAGGCGTTTCAGGAAGCTTTGGGTACAGATTTGCGATTCAGTACTGCTTTTCATCCCCAGACCGATGGTCAATCCGAGAGGACTATTCAGATTCTTGAGGATATGTTGGAGCTTGTGCGATAGACTTTTCCGATTCTTGGGATTCGCACCTACCATTAGTGGAATTCTCTTACAACAACAGTTATCAGGCTAGCATCGAGATGGTACCGTTTGAGGCTTTGTATGGAAGGAAATGTAGATCGCCTAATTGTTGGGATGAGGTTGGTGAAGCGAAAGTTTTGGGTATTGATTTGCTTCGGGATTCAGTTGAAAAGGTTAAAGTTATCCGGGATAGATTGAAGACAGCCCAGAGTCGACATAAGAGATATGCAGATAACCGAAGGCGAGATCTTAGTTTTCAGACCGGTGATTTGGTATTCTTGAAGGTATCTCCGGAGGTGGGTATCCGTCGTTTTGGGAAGAAAGGCAAGTTGGCTCCGAGGTTTATTGGTCCGTTTGAGATTTTGGGAAAGGTTGGACTTCTAGCGTATCGTCTTGCGTTACCGTCATCTTTGGACCGGTTGCACAATGTGTTTCACGTTTCTATGCTTCGGAAGTATGTTCATGATCCATCTCACGTGTTACCGAGAGTACCGGAGGATATTGAGCCAGATATGTCTTATGAGGAACGACCGGTTCGGATCTTAGATTACAAGGTCCAAGAGTTGAGGAGCAAGAGTATTGCGTTGGTTCGAGTTCTTTGGAGGAATCACAATATCGAGGAGTCGACGTGGGAGCTTCGTGATGAGATCGAGAGGAAATTTCCGTGGCTTTTTGTTTGAGGTGAGTCTCGTTAAAATTCGGGTCGAATTTTCTTTAAGGGGGAGTGAATGTCACGACCCGAAATATAGGCTCTATTTTATTAGTAATTAAATGATTTTTATTTAAATTATTTGCTTATTTATTTATTTAAATAATTATGTGTGCAATTTATGTGTTATAATAATTATGTCTAGCATGTTAACTGGGTCATTTGTGCTAGTGTAAAAGTGTTGAGTCTTATTAGTTAGTGGGGAGTTTAATTGAAGAGGTAGTATAGGGGGAGGGGCCTTTTTGTAACATTTCAAACATTTCTTCATCTTCCCCCTACTTCCCTCATCTCCCTCACCCTACTCTTTCACCTCACACTCCACCTCCCTCTCTCTCCCTGGAAATCTCTCTCTCTCTCCAAGCTTTGTGGGTAAGTTTCTTCCTCTTCCTTCTCTCTTCAATTACTCCTTCTTCCTCTCATTATTATTCATTTCTTAAAACGTGAAACGTGTTTAGATCGTCGCTAGGATCGCGTAGAGTCAAAAAGAATTGAATTCCGTCAACTTTGAGAATTTTCAAGTAAGTTACTTTTCCCCCATTTTGATGCTAAAATGTTCATCTCATGTTTATATGATGTTTGATGTGTTATATTTGAAGTTTGGTTAAGTTTAGAATTTATTTTGAATTTATTGAGTTTTTGGGTAAAAATGGTGAAATCTTGAATGTGGGGATTTGGTGTTAGTTTGGATGATTAAAGGGTGTTATTTAGGTTCCCTTTAGGTTGGATGTTGTTTAGGAGCCTTAGAAATGTATTGGGAAGCTTTGATTTTGATAACTTTAGTGAAAGTTGGGTTTTGGTTTGAAATGTGTAAACCCAGGCTGAATCTGGGCTTTGTTCATCTGGCACGGTCGTGCTCCTTTATTTGGCACGGTCGTGCCACATTCATTTTCCCACTCGTAATGGTTGGCACGGTCGTGCTCCTTTATTTGGCACGGTCGTGCCACAATTCCCTTTTCCTCCCGTCATGATTGGTACGGTCGTGCCACTCTCTTAGGAACGGTCGCGCCAAAAATTACCTTCCCTCTCGAAATGTTTGGCACGGTCGTGCCACTTTCTTAGGCACGGTCGTGCCAAGCTAAAATTCTGGTATATTTTTCCCTTTTCTTCTAAAATTGTTTCCTCCATAACTTTTTCATCCGAACTCCGTTTGGGGCGAATAAACTATCATTTCAAAGCTCTCCTTGAGCTCTTCGAGATGAGTGAATAGTTTTGCTTGTGTGTTTGAGTTAACTGGATCCTTTGTGATCAAATGTGATAAGGGATTGGTGTTATTATTGTGGAAATTATTAGAGCACCTTAATTGGTTATTGTTAGTGCACTTCACTTTCTTGGTGACTTCTTGGTATGGTTCCCTACTTTGGAACCTTAAGTTGTTTATTCATGCTAGATTATTATTACTTAGCATTTATTTGGAAGCCCAGCTGGCATATTTGTTGCATCGGGCGATGGGAAGGATTATAATGGCAAAGCCAAGTCCATTATAATGTTGACCATTGTTTTGCCCTTACTATACCCCTTCTCCAGATTGGCCTTGGAAAGGATAAGTCAGCGTTCCTTTGTGAATGCATCTGGCTAACGGGCATGACTTTGTGTCATGGTCCTTGTCCTTTGTGACACTTTTATGGTTATTGGTTCCGGTACCGGGGTTTTCTCTTCGGCTTTCATGCTATTATGAAGATGATGATTTGTTGATTATTGAAGCTGCGCAGCGATCCTTTATTTGGATGTTCCGGTTTGGAAAACCTTGGCTATATCCTTTGTTATGTGTTTATTTCCGCTGCTATCTGTTATATGATAATTGCTATGTGCTATGTGATAATTATTATTGTTTATTGCTTATTGCATCATAGCATGTCATGTAGTTGCATTAGTAACTTATTGAGATTTATCTCACCCCCTTTCCTTTTATCTTTGTTTTTCCTTAACCCCCCCCAGGTGCTAAGGAATAGTCTCGCTGATCACGAGAAAGAGGACGTCGAGTGTGGAAACATTCTTTTGGGGAAAGTTGATATAGGTTGGTTTACATTATGTAAATGTGTAACCATTTTGGGGTATTTGTACCAAACAATGACGTCACTAAGAATTGTATATTTTTATTTTGTTGGGCATAAACTTGTGGAAGTTTATGATTGTTGTATTTAGTCTTTATCAAACTTGGTTTTGTAAACTTTGGATTATCACCTTTTGGTATCAAATGGAATTTTTAACTTCGGTATTTTGAGTTTTGGTTTTAGAGTCGACGTCCAGCTCGCGGTCCCGGGGCCCGCGGGGTCCGGGGTCGCGACATATATCTACCATGATTAATTAAAGCACACTAGCGTATAAAACTCCACCACAATAATATCAAAATATTGCTATGGCAAAATAACTAAACCAGCAAGTAAAACATGCTCACAAATTTACACATCACAAGTGCGCAACACTCTATCAATCACCAAACACTCCCCCTTAGGATAGACACCTCTAACACCTAAGGTAGAGACTCAGGAGACACATGTAATCGAGAAGAAAAATACACAGACATATAAGAATGCGAAGAGCCAGGGTCTATAAGTGTATGTGCTCGCAAACTAGACATAGAAATTATACCTCCAATCACATTAGAAGGATCTGAAATCTGTTGTTGATTGATGGCAGAAACACTACCTTGTACCTTAAGCTTCCCTGAAGAATCCCTCTTCTGGCCCTGAGAAGACCCAATTACATTTCCCGATAACTGATTCTTAAATCTAGAGCAATTCCTCCGAAAGTGACCTAACTGACCACATCTCATACATTTGCCTTGCTTCTTCCAACATCTTTCTTCTAAATGCCCTTCCTTCCGACAAAAGCTACATACTCGTTTGCCTTGAGTTCTTCTATTCTGTGGCCCTTGAAAAGATTCCTTAGCTTGTGAAAATGTCCCTTGGTATTCTTTACTATCACCACGCTGGGGTTGTGGTTTTAACTGTCCTCCTCGTTTTGTCAAATCTGAGGCTTCAACCTTGCTTTTATGCTCAACTATATCGTCAATTGTTTTCATTACATTTTCAAACATACCTTGGAACATTGTTCGAACCTCTTCTCTAGCATTACCCAGCCCTGAAGGCCCTGCCTGATCACCCTCTGTTCCAACCATCCTCAGTGATTACCTGCATAAAACACTCAACGTTACTCACTCTCTACCCAACTACCCTCCTAGGTCACTTAGTCATTCTAGACCATCTACAACCTAGCTCTGATACCAACTGTCGCGCCCCAGACCCGTGGTCCTACTTGGCCCCACGCTCGGGACACAATTGGAAGACGTCATAAAACACTTTTAGAATATTTTTTCGAAATATACTTTCTTAAAGTTTAACAAAATCGCACTTGAAGTTCATAGACTTCCACTAACTTTCAAACAAACTTTTCAAACAACTTTCACAAACGAAAGTATTTAGCCCGAAGGCTTACAAACTTTTATACAAATGTACAACCACCGACATTATCCAAAATATAGGTGTTACAAGATGATAAAGTCAAGGAAACTCTACCCAAAAGGTTATACATCTAAGTAATGTAACCTTGAAAAAACTCATATCCCAAACTCTTACCACCACGACGTCCTCCCGTGCAATTATCCTATTCCCTGGACTCGCCTTTATCTAAAACAGTAAACAAATAAGGGGTGAGAATGAATCTCAGTAAGCTACTAAAATGCAACTACGTTACATGCTGATATGATAATCATAAAGAAACAATATTAACAAATAATCATATAGCATATAGCACATAACATGAGAGGGTCCCTATCGCCAACCGTCCCATACCGGTTGGAAATAACGACCAACTCATCATACAACACATAGTGTAGGAGTAAACACTCCTACGAGAATACCAAGCCAAGGTTTACCGAAATAACATAACCATCTGAGAATACCATCTGAGAAAACCATCTGAGAAAACCATCTGAGCAGCATAAATAGCTGAAGCTGGGATCCCGAAAACCAAACCATAACCAATAGAACCAAAGTAACTAGAGAGGGAAATATAACACAAAGTCATAACCCAAATGCTCACCAAAGGGAGCGATTCATCCCATCCAAGGCCAATCTGGACTGGGGAAACTGAGAAGGCACAGTGGACACCTTATAGTGAACTTGGCTTGTGTGCCACTATAATTCTCCCACCGCCTGACACAGAAGGTACCAATGGAAAACCTTATAGTGAACTTACTTGTACCACTATAATTCTCCTATTTGGGCGGCCGCCCAACACACCCGCCAGGCCAAAACTTGAACAAACTATACTCCTTTCGTTCCACCGTTCCACAAGTATAAGTATAATTTTTCTAATATACTAATATACTCATTTAGGGATACTTCCATTCATTTCCCCGTCCCAAGAATAATAGTATAATTTTTATAATATACTTATTTAACATTTAACTCAAGTTAATATTTTACCGTCCCACAAGTAGGAGTATACTTTCAAACACTTATACTAACATTCACAGGATATAAACATACTCCATATACATACTTACATACAAACCAAGTCACTTACCCAGTATAATTATACTCCCTTTGTCCCAAATAAACAAGTATCACAAATAAATTCTTTTCACAATAATTTCACCACATATCACACATATAGCAAATATATGACCATTTTACTATTTAAGGGGAATTAGTAACTTACCTATTTCTGGAAAAAGTATCGCATAAATATGTTTTGTTCGAGTAGAAATGACCTATTCAACGCCCTGATCATTTTTATATAATTAGATTTTAAAACGGGTAAGTAAATAAAAAGAATTAAATCGAAATAGGTTGAACTTACCTTTTTCTCCTAACCCTAGGAAGAACGTAGAAAGTTGCAGAGCATATTGTTAACACAAAGAGGGAGAAAGAAAGATAAGTTTAAGTTTATACAAGATTTTTTTTGCCCACTTTTCTAACTTTAGTCACCCAAGTTTCATTCTTAACACTTTAACCCCTAAACTTATATTTTCAACAAGGACCCTAAAGTTTCAACTTAATCATTTAACTCCTTTAACCATTATTACTACTAACTAAATAAATAACACTAATAATCAAGTAAGATGTGCAAATCATAAAATATGATGCAACACATAAAATGCACACAAAATATCAAATTAAAATCCCCAAAAATATAAAATAAATAGTGACGGGTTTTTGGGGTCGTTACAAATAGAGTGATGCTATCGCGCAAATGAATGATTTATTCAAAGACACACTTGCTAAGCTTCATGAAAGAATTGCATGAGGAATCAAGCTCCCTGATGGTCAAGCTTTCATAGACGCAATTAAGCAGGTAGAGACCAGTGTGGCTGCAGACATTAAGAAATTGCTTGACTTAGTCACTGGTGAAAGTGATAAGTTAGTGAATGTGATGGACAAGCTGAAGAAAATCAAGGATGAGCTCGAGAATACTCTAAGCGCGCATATAGATACCGCGTCCTCTTCTGCGCCCTCCTCTAGCGCCGCGCATTTTATCTCTCGCTCCCTACTCTCAAAGTTAGACGTTTTGAAGGAGTTGATTGTTACTCATTTTAATGCTGCGTATTCTAGCGCAGATAGGCGCGCAAAAAGAACTTCTGCTAATATTGTCACCGCGCAAGCTGCTGTTGAAGCTAACTTTCAAATTGTTGCAAAAAATCTCTCTTAACAGCAAGCCATTTCTCAACGCACCATTGATGAGTATCAAAACATCAATGTTGATCATCTGTGCTACATTAGAGATGGTGTCACTGACACTCATGGTGTTGTAAACCGTTGTCACCAACTTTCAAAGCAAATCCAGCGCTCCGTGAAAGAGATTGAAGAAGGTTTGAAGGAAGACGATGACGCGCCTCCTCCCAACCCTTAGTTTTTTTTTATTTTGTAAGTTTTTAGAACTCTTGTGATAGAAAATCTTTTTGTTTGTTAGAACTCTTTGTTAGTGATTTTGTGCTTAAATGTTTTAGCACATCTTTTGATTTTGTTCTGTTGACAACTTGCAATCTCAACTCTTATATTTCGAGTTTTAATGAGAACAAAGCATCACTATTTCTCTCAAACCTTGTTCACTCAAACTTCTTGTTTGTAGAACATTGAATAATGTTTAAAATCATATGCATCATATTTGAACTATTTCATACTTTCATGCATTAAGTTTAAACTTTGTTAAAACACATTTCAAAACTTAAACTCATACATTTTGAATGTGTTAAACTATGTTTCTATCCTTCCATTTGTAATGTTTTATCTTTATTGGAATAGATTAGAAATCTATATCTTGGACTAGTGTGTACATTAAATTGAGACATGATTTACCAATTTCATTTATTTGGACATATTATTATCAAGTATAATGTATGTCCCTGATATACTAGGTAATGGCATCAATAAAATAGGGGGAGATTGTTGGGTATGCTCACTTATATCTCAGATTCAATATAATAAGATTGATTAGATTTGATTGATCCATCACCTAAGTTTTATTTAATGGACTTTAGACCCATATGTAAGAAGTATTCATACTTCATTTTTTAGGTAGTCCATTGTAATAGAATAGACTTAAGAATAGGGCAAGATTGTCAAGATTGAAGAAAATCACTCTGGTGAGTTTAAGCCGTGCCTATGCATATGCGCCATGCGCCTGTTATGCGCGCGCTATGTATTGCGCCCCAAAGGCTCAGCCTATGCTTATGCGCCATGCGTCTGTTATACGCATGCTATGCATTGCGCCCCAAAGGCTCAACGCGCATAAATGATGCATTTTAACACTTAGTGATTTATTGAAGACTTGAAGACTTGAAGGAATTCAAACTACGTCAATGATCTAACGGTGGTTAAATAACACGTATGCACCCACATCTAAGGACACCTGTCCATAACGGTCATATTTGTGTTATGTGTCTAACGGCTATAAAAGGACACGTGCTTCACTCAATGAGCGACAGCACATCTGTCCTTTAACCTTATCCACAAGGGATTTCCAACGGCTAGTTTTTGGGGTTCTACTATAAATACCCCATAACTTCAAACGTTTTGAAGTTGCTAAGAATCTCAGAATTTCTCTCTCAAGCATTTGTTGAAGATTTGAAGATTGCCTTTGATTTTCCAGAATTCTCAAGAACATCTTCATACCTTCATCCTTAGCCCAGATCCTCAAGCAAAAACACTTTAGTTTTCTTGTGCTCTCAATCTTAAAGATCTAAAGAGCCTTGAATCTAAAATCACACACGCACCTCTTTAAGTTTGATCACTTAGATCTTTCCTTTAGAGATACACCGGTTATTATCTAGGATTTGTTTTTTCATAGAATATTAGATTTTGAGTTAGTGTATAAGCTCAAACGATTGTAATTTGTAACACTCTCTCATTATATAAGATCTCCATTAGAAATCTAAGACTAACCATCTTGGTAGAGGACGTAGATCATTTTCCCGATCGAACCTTTCTAAATAGCGCGCATTAATTTCTTGTCATTTACTTTCAAGTTATTATCTTATCTCACTATTTGCTTGTTTAATCATTGTAGATTGATTGGATTGAATTGTGTTGTGTTTGTTATATCATTTACCGTAGTTCCTTATTTCACCCACTTTGAGCCAAAATACTTAGAGTGTGTGTTGCGTTCCTTTTAATCATTTGCGCCTATTTTACTTAACTATTCCGCTGTGCATTTCACTCACTCACTTAGGCGCATTTCATAACGCTTAGTTGATTAAGTGCGCATTTGCCATTGAATTTTCAGGGGTACGAAAAGAATTTTAAAACAGCTATTCACCTCCCCTCTAGCTATTTTCCATACCATTGTTGCCCTTTGGGGCCAACAGGGTGGAGTCAATTGTGAAACTATTCCACAATTCTTTAGATGATCATCAAATTCTTGACTTAAGTGTTCCCCACCTCGATCCGATCGAAGTTCCTTAATACTTTTGCCAAGTTGTTTTTCTACTTCATTTTAAAGTATTCTAAATATCTCAAACGCTTCACTTTTATGTTTCATTAGGTAAACATACCCAAATCTACTAAAATCATCGGTGAAGGTTATGCAGTATTGAAATCCTCTAATAAGTCGCTTTCCCTTTCAACCAACTTGGTAAAAGGTGTCTTAGTCATTTTTCCAAGAAGACATGACTCGTAAGTGTCATATGACTCCAAGTCACATGAACCCAAAAGACCGTCCCCATGGAGTTTTGTACGCTTCTCATTAATATGACCAAGACGGCAATGCCAAATAAGTATGATTTACATCATTAGGTTTAGATTTCTTATTTATATGATAGACATCTTTATTATTTTCATTCTTGACATCAAGGACATAAAGTCCATTAAATGAATTTGCAATACCATAAAGCATATCATTTAAATAAATAGAAAATCTCTTATTCTCAATAAGAAATTTAAAACCGGAAGGTAAAGTGACTTCATAAGTCCCTACGGCTAATGCAACAACTCTTGCTCCATTCCCCACACGCAGGTCTACTTCACCTTCTTTAAGTGGTCTCCTATTCTTTAGTCCCTGCACATTAAAACAAATGTGAGAACCACATCCGGTATCCAATACCCAGGAACTAGTGGTAGAAAGGAGAATATATATCATATAGATACCTGAAGTCGACGTAGTCCCACTGCTCTTCTTCTTCTTTTGCTCTTCCATAAAAGCCTTGCAATTACGTTTCCAATGACCAATTTTTTGACAATGGAAACAAAGTACATCCTTTTGTGCATCGGGTTTTGCACTAGTAGCGTTGGCAACCTTTGCCTTGCTAATATTGGGTTTGGCAACCTTTGCCCCACCCTTTCCTTTGGCATTTGCCTTGTTCCCATCATGAACCATGAGCACTGGAGAACCTTTCTCCACTATCTTCATCTCCGCTGTTTTCATCATGTTATGCAACTCGGAGAGATTCTTATCCATTTCATGCATGTTATAGTTCATTACAAAGTGATTATAACTCTTAGGCAATGAATTAAGAATGAGATCTGTGGCTAGCTCCAATAGAATCGGATAGCCAAGTTTCTCAAGATGCTCCACGTAGCCTTTCATTTTAAGATTGTGAGGTCCCACTTGTTGCCCTTCACTCATTTTGCAAGAAGTGAATGCAACAATGGTTTTATACCTCTCTTGCCTAGCTTGCTCTTGAAAATGTCTCTTAACTCCACGCTTATCTCATAGGCTTCCAAATGTTCCAAACTTTGTTGGAGTTTTGAGCACATAGTCGCGAGCATGAGACAACTTATATCTCTAGAATCATTCCAATGTTTCTTGTGATTATCTCTTTCCGCCCTAGGGGAATTGGCTTCGGGTTCATTAGGAATAGGCCCATCAAGAATGTACAATTTATCTTCTTGACTTAGAACAATTCTTAGGCTTCGGATCCAATCCATGAAGGTTGTACGATTCTCTTGAAGCTTATCCTTCTCAAGGATCGATCGCAACGAAATTGATTGAGTGTTGGTTGTCATTATCTATAATTATGCAAAAATTTCCAAAATTTTATAAGTACCAATTTCATTAAAGAGATAAACAATGCATTTTTCCAAAAAATACTCCCACTAAATTATATAACCTTCTTATACAACAATTGTATAATACAATTAAAATGGGCTAAGATCCAACTTTAATTTAATTTCAAGTCCGCTTTGGCGGACCGCTCAAAATCAAATTAATTAGGTAGACAATTCTTGTCAATCATATCCAATATGAATCTTAGATCCTTTTATGATATTCTTAAGAAATCCAATTTCAAAAGCATGTTTTAATCTCATCTTTGCCTTAGGCCCAAAACTGTTTTGACGCCTAATTAAGTCCAACCATTTTAAACGCATAGGAAACTCTTATTCACTCATCTTGCTCATACATGAATAAAATCAATGCACCTAGCTTTGGCGAGCCCACATGAAAATACCCATGTACTTACAAGTGTTTTAATCATGGCATGGCATACGGACTTAAAATTTCAAAGAAGGTTCATCACCATATAGTGTACAACACATTTATGAGCACATAAGATAAACATGTTGAGCATCAAGTTTAACCACTAAATTAATCTCCATTAATTTAAGCATAATATTTATGTGTCATTAGTTTCTCTATAATTATGAGGATGAGACTCTTTGAATTTTGGTTATCATCTCTAAATCAAGACAACAAGAAGTGCGGCCGAACTAAGCCATAGGCAACCACAATTCCGCACTAATTCAAGAAACCAAGAAAGTAGTCCATGTGGCCGAAACTAAGCAATAGATGGTCTCGATCAACGTAGGCCAATTGCATTCACAATTCCACATGGACCTCCAAACTTGAATCAAGAACTTTGTCACTCAATTTTAGCAATTATGAACTCTTCATAATTCCAACTTCGTTTTATCTGTGAATCTTTGATTGCGATCAATTTTGGTAAACACAGTCTTGAGAACGTAAGCTAGCCATCCAAAAACTTGATCCAATCTCAGAATTCACAAGACTAAAACAAATAGGAAATTTAAACCCCAAGATCCACCCTGAACCCCAAGATCCGCCCATACCATACCAGCAATCCGGCTGGGTCTTCACTCGGGTCTGGTCGGACCTCCTCGAAAAAATCCCAGAAATTTAAAATTCAAAATTTGTCTCAAAATTGTTTTTCCCCGTGTGATCGCGCACCCTTCCCCCGGTGCCTGCACCGCTCGGTTTGGATTGTAAGGACTTGAATGTTTCTCGTTTGTTGTGAGTTGCCACCATGTTTAACAGAACACGGACCGTGAGATCTGGATTCGAGGGTTAAGTTATGAATTGGGAAGGTCAAGGAGCACCCAATTCACCCAATCTAGGATTGGTCTTGCTAAGAAATCATCATCGTTGCCTCAAAATCATGCAAAACATTCACAAAGGAGACCAAATAAATAATTTCTTATTTATTTGGGATGTCAGATCATATGCTTCGAGACCATCTCCATGAATTGGAGAGGCTCTAGGCTGATCCTTTAATGGAATCACACTACTTCAAAGCAAAGAAGGAGATGAGAAGATGGAAAACAGAGGGTTTTACCTAAGCGTTCTTTGAGAATCCTATGGATGGCCTTGACTAAAGGCCTTGATGATCCAAAGAATTTGACTTGACTTGAGTTATGATCTTCTAAATTTTGTGGGTATGAGGAGGAGGCTGATTATGAGAGCTTTCTTGGTAGATTTTTGGTGTGTAGGGTTTTAGGAGACCTCTTTTAGTTAACCATTAGTCATTCTAGGCAAGAACAACTATATTTAAAGGGTTTTCAAGGCTTAGGGACCAAGCAAAAGGGTTTAATTTGGATGTGTTAGTAACCGATTTGAAAAAGAGTTTATTAAGGCTTTCCCAAATATACAAGGACTTTATAGGAATTAGAAAACTTGCAATGACTTGTCTCGTATTTCCAAAATATAGCTAAATAGTCTAGAATGTATTAAAAATGGCCAAAATAGGGTATCCTTGTTTAAAACCAAACCCTAGCTTAACAATCACGTCAGCCTAGAATGATGGCCACGCGACCAAATCCGTCTATGGCCACGCGGCCATGTTCGACCTTGGCCAGGCGGCCATGTTTGCCTCAGCCAATCTCAGCCGTTTGATCCCTTGATCAGTTTACTATATAATGGCCCTCTTGCCTAATGGTTTAGGGTCGGACTTTTAGAGCTTTAATTACGAATTTTAGAGTTCTTAAACACGATTTTGCTCCCTAATTAAGCATTTCAAGCATCCAAGAACACCTTCAAGACTCCCAAGAAGATCAAGGCTTATTTCTTTCCAACATAGGTAAGTTTTCTAACTTTTTCTTCATGTTCTTGCCATGTTCTTAGTTTAGATCCATAATATTAATGTTCTTAGCATGTTTATTCATATGTTCTTCATATTATTCATATGTTCATAATATGTTCTTCAGGTGTTCTTCATGTTCTTAGATTAAAACCTCATTTATGCCATATTTAGGGTTGCGATCTTCATGATTAATATGTTATTTCATAGCCGATGATGATCTAGGGTTCATCAATCTGAACATGATCTAGGAACTATTTCTAAACCCTAATCTTTAGGTAATTCCCCCCATCAATTTGCATGATCCTGATTCTTCTGCCTATTCTAAATTCTTCTCGAACTACGCTGACCTGAGCTTCTCACATTGAGAGGAACGTAGGCAATCTTTGGATTTGGTCTCAAACACATTACATATAACATACACCGCATCATGATAGAAAGACCGATCATTTGGGCAATAGGAGTGATAAAGCTTAATATTCTTCTCTTGTTGTAATTTGACCCCCGAACCCATTAACATACTTTTTCTCAATGTTTTGGCTATAATTAAAACGGCGTGGCAACTCTCATATTTTTATGTTGCTATGAATATTTCCCTTTATTGTTAATGATTATTGCAAGATACTTCCCATGCATCGCTTCATCGGAAAGGTGTATTCACAGTGGTGACTGTAGACACCCCGTCTTGGACCGCTCACCCCGATTGCACATTTGGTTTTGTGTTTCTCCCTATTTTAAGCGTTTCTCATTACTTTTTGTTACTTCCGTTAAGTTTCTGACTGACTTCGTTAAGTCCAGGGACCAAACTGAATAACAGTGCTGACTTTCTAGTCCATTCTGTCATTTTTTCCATCTCCAAAGAGCGCGCTTCCATCCTTTGGGGCCAGAGGCGCGCGCATCCCGCCACCAAGGCAGGAGGCGCGCGCACCTAGGCGTCAGTTACAGATTTCTGTCCAAGAATCTCTCCCTTGCTCCTTTTAACAGGATTTGCCCGGAAAACTGATGTTGTTGACTTGGTTTTGGCACCAAAAACTCACCTTCTTCACCTATTTAAACACCTCTAATTCACCTTTGAATAGAGGAAGATTTTTGATCACTAACAAAACTATACACAAAATATACTTGCAAGGCATTTCTCAAGAGTAACTCTTTGAAGTTCTTGGAAGTATAGGTAAAGACTATTTTTTCCTCTTATCTTTTCTACTTCATCACTCCTCTCTTTCTTTTATTTTCAATCAAAGTGCAATCACCCAAATATTTTGGAAGATGACACCAAAGGCTACTTCACTTCATTGAAGCTAGTCAAAGAGTTATCTCCCTACTAGTGATGGTGATTTGTCCGAACCCGATCTATTTCGAGGGCGATCCGATCCGTAATTTTCGGGTTCAATATGCAATTTTATGATCCGTTCGGATATCGGATCGGTTTCGGTTAGACCCTGCGATCCGATCCGACCCGGCAGCATACTCTTCATCGCACGCCGCTACATTTTGCCCTACCTATATATTCTAAAATTAGGGCTCGGCAGCATACTCTTCATCGCACGCCGCTACATTTCAAAGCGAAACACTATGCCGTTCCTCAGCCTCGCTGACCTCGCCGACGATGCCGACCTCGCCGTTCCGACCTCGCCGTTCCAGGTTCCTCGCCGTCGCCGTTC
Organism: Campanula takesimana; assembly: GCA_026119855.1. Classification (NCBI taxonomy): domain Eukaryota; kingdom Viridiplantae; phylum Streptophyta; class Magnoliopsida; order Asterales; family Campanulaceae; genus Campanula; species Campanula takesimana. The sequence continues at coordinate 1,652,562 of JAOWBW010000072.1, forward strand.
CTCACAGTCGTGTACTCGCCCAAGGTAAGTTACTGTCAAATCTTTAATCCTTTTCTACTTCATGTGATTTTAAAATTGAGTTTCTTGAATTGTTGGATAAACAATTTGAGTTGGGTGAAGTGAATAGAATCTGGTTTTAGGACCAAATTGATTGGTGGTATGCTGTGGGCTGCAGGGTAGATGGTAATGTTGATACATAGCTATTTACATGGGGCTTTTGAAAGAGGTTACTGGACGTGTAGAAAATAGAGCTGGTGTTGCCAGTGGTTTCACTTGGTTCAGTTAGAGTTGTTTGGTTTAGTTTTATATTGTTTTTGATAAGGAAAAAGTAATTATATTGGAAGGTCAATATGGTGGTTCTATTTACACTGATCTGTGAGCATGCAGATTTTGTTGAATTGATACTTCATTGATTCCTCTGTTAGTATATTGATGTTGAAGCTAAGAACCAAACAATCTTATGAAATGAAATGATTACACTGGAGTTTATCCACAATGAAGTGCTAGGATACTTGATTGTCTATATCCATACAACAATACTACCACTATTCTTACTAGTTGAATAGATCATGTGCATTTTTTTTTCTGGGAAATGGTTACTGTACTATGGGTTGATGTTTATGAGGCTATGTGTTCAATTAGTAATCGTCCGTCTCTGTGTTGAATATATTGTTTAATAATTTATTTTGCTATGTGTTGAATTTTGATAGATGGCCAAAGAAATTGCCCTAGCGAATACAATTGATATTGATGATGATTTTCACATGTCTGAAGAAGACAAGAATGAACCCATCAATAAAGATTGTGGTGCCTCTCAAAGTGTTTCAAGCAAGACCCCCGTTGGTTCTAGCCCCTCTTTGAATGAGGTTGAGAGTTCTTCTACAGACATTAATAAGGGCTTAAGGTCTGAGGTTTGGAAGGATATGACTAAAACAACAATGAAAGATGGTGTTTTTGCGGTTTGTAATCATTGTCAAAAAAGGCTAGCAGGAGATGGTAAAAAAGGTACTACACATTTGAAAAATCATTCGCAAAGGTGCCCAAAGAGAAAGAATAGAGACACTAAACAAATGTTGTTACAAGGTAGAAAGAGAAAATTTGATGGTACGATGCAATATCGTCCGTTTGTTTTTAATAAAGATGAGGCGAGAATTGAACTTTCCAATATGATTGTCCTGCATGAATACCCATTGTCCATGGTTAACCACGAAGGATTCCGTTCTTTCACATCAAGCCTCCAACCATTGTTCGGACATGTTTCAAGAAATACAATAAAGAGTGACATTTTAAAGTTATATCATGCCAAGAGAGAGAAGGTGGTTGAGATGTTGGAGAGCTTGGACTCTAGGGTTGCTATAACTACGGATATGTGGAGTGCAAGGCCAACCAAGAAAGGATTCATGGCCGTAACTGCTCATTATATTGATTCCGAGTGGACTTTGCAAAATCGACTAGTAAGGTACGTTGTAATTTAGTTTCATATATTCTGTCTACTTGGTTTTATTTGTTGCTATAATAAGTTTTTTATTATATTTACTCTAGGTTTATTGATGTTCCTCCTCCACATAATAGTGATTGCCTTACGGAATACCTTATTGAAGCTTTAATAGATTTAAATCTTGATAGTAAATTGTCAACCGCCACCGTTGACAATGCTAGTACAATTGATGCCATGTTACCAAAGATTGTTGATAGATTAGATCCTAACACATTATTGATGAGAGGAAAACTTCTACACATGCGTTGTTGTGCTCATATATTAAATTTGATTGTGAAAGACAGTTTAGAAGTCATTAAAAGTGAGATTGAAAAGGTAAGAGATAGTGTTTCGTTTTGGATAGGTTCTCGGGCTAGAATTCAAAAATTTGAGAAAACGGCCCGTCAACAATCAATTAAAGAGACTAAGGTATTGGCTCTTTATTGCCCCACTAGATGGAATTCAACTTATATCATGCTTAAAACGGCCTTGTTATACAAAGTTGTATTTCCCCGGTTGAAACAAAAAGAAAGATCATATAATTGTTTACCTAGTGAGGAGGATTGGAGAAAAGTGGAAAGAATTACCGAGAGATTGAAAATTTTATATGATGTGACGGTAATGTTCTCCGCAACTTCTTGTCCTATGGCTAATGAGTTTTTTTTTTTTGAAAGTTTGTGAAATCAATTTGGCATTAAACGGTTGGGTTAATGATTCCGAAATCTTTATCTCGGAAATGGCAAAAAGGATGCTTGAAAAGTATAATAAATATTGGGGTGTTTGCCATGAGCTTCTAGGGATTGCATGTGTTTTGGATCCAAGATTTAAGTTGAAGCTTCTTGAGTATTTTTTCCCCCGTATTTATGGTGATTTGGCCATGGTTGAGATTGATAAAATTCGAAATAGTTGTTACGATTTGTTGAATGAGTACCAAAGTAAGGGACAAGTAAATGAAAATGTTGTGGGTGGGACATCTTCTTTGAGTGGGTTGAATGCAAGTGACACTCTTTCGGATTATGACATGTTTGTAAGTAGCACTTCTAGTCAAATGGATGGAAAATCGGAATTAGATCATTATTTGGAAGAAATAGTGTTGCCTAGGAGTTCCAACTTTGATATTTTGGGGTGGTGGAAGACAAATGGTCTTAAATTTCCAACTCTACAAAAAATTGCTAGGGACATCCTAGCTATTCCGGTTACAAATGTTACATCGGAGTCCGCTTTTAGCACAAGTGGAAGAGTTGTTAGCCCACATCGGAGTAGATTGGCATCTAATACATTGGAAGCAATGATGTGCCTTCAAAATTGGCTTCGGAACGAAAAAATGGTAACTATTTGAATTTACTATCTTTTTTTTTTATTTTATTTTTGCAACATGTTAATTTTGTTTGTTATATCAACACTTTTTGTATGTAGGAATTTCTTTGAAAGTGGAGGATGAGCAAAACATAGCAACTTGCAATGAGGATGTTGATGAGTAATTTAGTAGGTATAATTTGCTTTAGTAATAATTTTATTACCAATTACCATTTTATTCAAGTAACTTAGTTGGATTGATTAACACTTGTTATCTATTTGTATTTGTATAGGTTTGTTGCAATGAGGATGGTGATTGGTGACGCTTGAAGTATGTTGCTTTTGAAAACTTTATTTATGGATTTAGAACATTTGTTGGAATGTAACAACTTTTTCAATGCTTTGAGATTGTACTATGTAATGTTTAACTTTGTTTGGATGTTCTATATGTTTTTTGGTTGGAACAATAGTGGTTTCTCTGTTTGGATGTTCTCTCTTTTTTTTTTTTTTTCTTGTTGTTCAGAACAGTCGGTTTCTGATTCAGAACATTGGTCTGTTGCTGCTGCAAAATAATGGGAAGGGCGGATTCGGGTCGTAGCAGCTATCGGGTCGCGGATTCGGATCGGAGCAGCGTTCGGGTCGCGGATCGGATCGCGGGTCATAGCAGTTCGGATCGGATCGGGTTCGGTCATGCATGTTCATAATTCGGATCGGGTTCGGATCGGTCCTGATCCGACTCGAACCCGACCCGTTGCCATCCCTACTCCCTACATTCCAAAACACCTTTCAAAACCCCCGTTTATCATCAAAGAATAAGAAGAACATTTTATCATTCTTGTAGATTTTGATCAAGCAAGACCAACTTTAGTTGGGTGAGATGGGTGTTTAAGTACTTCCCATCTCGTAACCTAACCCCCGAACCTCATAAACAAGAATCTCTGTTTTCGTAATCAAACATAGGCTATAAACATTAGGTTTTTCTTATGTTCCTCTAAAACATAGGTGGCGACTCTCTATAAATTAAAACACAAATAGACATCCTAGGATAATTAACCGCTCTAGACAAGCTGTGGTTTTCCCAGGGTATCTACAGTGGCAACTCCGCTGGGGACTGTTTGAGGGTTAAACTTGCGTTCTTGATCAAAGTCTACATTTTTCTGGGCATTCTGGTTCCTGATGGAGGCAATCTACCTTATAAATCATGGATAAATTTTTCGATAAAAAGAAAGATTAGCATATGGTTTTCTTTAATTTGGAAAAGGCGTATGATAAAGTACAAAGATAGGTACTTTGGTAGGTTTTAGAAAAGATAAAAAGGTGTTTCAAAGAAATATATTGACATCGTCAAGGACATGTATAATAGAGTGTAGAACAAATGTACGGACTAGTGTTGGGAAGACAGACGATTGGAGTGCATTAAGGTTATGCACTTTGTCCCTTTCTCCTCGCTATGATAATGGACAAATTGACGAGGTCAATCCAAGATGATGTACCATGGTGTATGTTGTTCGTAGATGATACAATGCTGATTGATGAGACAAAAGAGGGTGTTGAAAGAAAGTTGGAATTGAGGAGACAACCTTTGGAATCTCGAGGCTTTAGGGAAGCAAGCTCGAATATTTGGAGTGTAAGTTTAGCATAGTTGGAAACGAAGAGGCAGGGGTGATCACATACGTGATCAGATAGAAGGTTGCCCAAGCTTTGGATTTTTTTCGCTATCTTGGATTTATTATCCAAAAGGAGGAAGAATTGGATGAAAATATGGTTCATAAAATCAAATAAAGTTTGTTAAAGAGGGAGAGTCCCACAGGATCAACATGCCTATAGATGAAAGGAAAAATTTACCACACGGCAATTAGGCCTACATTGCTCTTTGGCACTGAGTGTTGGTCATGAAACAGTGTCACATTTAAAAGATGAATGTGGAAGAAATGCGCATGCTACGATGTATTAAAAATGGCCAAAATAGGGTTTCCTTGTTTAAAACCAAACCCTAGCTTAACAATCACGTCAGCCTGGAATGATGGCCACGCGACCAAATCCACGCGGCCATGTTTTCCTCAGCCAATTTCAGCCGTTTGATCCCTTGATCAGTTTACTATATAATGGCCCTCTTGCCTAATGGTTTAGGGTCGGACTTTTAGAGATTTAATTACGAATTTTAGAGTTCTTAAACACGATTTTGCTCCCTAATTAAGCATTTCAAGCATCCAAGAACACCTTCAAGACTCCTAAGAAGATCAAGGCTTATTTCTTTCCAACATAGTTAAGTTTTTTAACTTTTTCTTCATGTACTTGCCATGTTCTTAGTTTAGATCCATAATATTCATGTTCTTAGCATGTTTATTCATATGTTCTTCATATTATTCATATGTTCATAATATGTTCTTCGCGTGTTCTTCATGTTCTTAGATTAAAACCTCATTTATGCCATATTTAGGGTTGCGATCTTCATGATTAATATGTTATTTCATAGCCGATGATGATCTAGGGTTCATCAATCTGAACATGATCTAGGAACTATTTCTAAACCCTAATCTTTAGGTAATTCCCCCCATCAATTTGCATGATCCTGATTCTTCTGCCTATTCTAAATTCTTCTCGAACTACGCTGACCTGAGCTTCTCACATTGAGAGGAACGTAGGCAATCTTTGGATTTGGTCTCAAACACATTACATATAACATACACCGCATCATGATAGAAAGACCGATCATTCGGGCAATAGGAGTGATAACGCTTAATATTCTTCTCTTGTTGTAATTTGACCCCCGAACCCATTAACATGCTTTTTTTCAATGTTTTGGCTATAATTAAAACGGCGTGGCGACTCTCATATTTTTATGTTGCTATGAATAATTCGCTTTATTGTTAATGATTATTGCAAGATACTTCCCATGCATCGCTTCATCGGAAAGGTGTATTCACAGTGGCGACTGTAGACACCCCGCCTTGGACCGCTCACCCCGATTGCACATTTGGTTTTGTGTTTCTCCCTATTTTAAGCGTTTCTCATTACTTTTTGTTACTTCCGTTAAGTTTCTGACTGACTTCGTTAAGTCCAGGGAACAAACTGAATAACAGTACTGACTTTCTAGTCCATTCTGTCATTTTTGCCATCTCCAAAGCGCGCGCTTCCATCCTTTGGGGCCAGAGGCGCGCGCATCCCTCCACCAAGGAAGGAGGCGCGCGCACCTAGGCGTCAGTTACAGATTTCTGTCCAAGAATCTCTCCCTTGTGTTGGGTTTCCAAGTAACATGCGCAGCGGAATATAGCAATTTAAAATTTTGAAACCCAAAGCCCATAGATCCGTCCGTATGATTAAATCAAATACAATAACATAAATATAGGATAAAACTAACCCTTGATGGCTATTAAATCTTCCTTGGTCTTTGGTGGAGAAACTTGAAGCTTGATCACGAACAAAGTACGAACACGAACTTTGAAGATGATGAGCTTCACCCTCTAGCGGTATCCACACCTTGAACGAATATCAAAGGAACTTCTTTGATCTTGGTTGCTAGACCAAAATTGTGAAACACATTTTCACATTTATATTGACTATATGGAACTATGAATTTCTTGATCTAATCAAGAATATTATTCTCTCAATGAATAGGAATTTCTTGCTTAATGGCTGGTGAAAAGATGCTTTTATAGGACCTAGTCATTAACTCTTAATGACCTAGGATTCCTAAATCCCGTCACCTTAATTAAGGCAAGTCCTTATTCTGCCAGGAATTCTGGCACGGTCGTGCCCCTTTATTTGGCACGGTCGTGCCAAATGGGTCGAACCTGTCAGACCTTCCCCGAATATTGGCACGGTCGTGCCCCTATGTTTGGCACGGTCGTGCCAAACGGACCGAGCCTTTTGCCTTGGTTTGGATTTATGGCACGGTCGTGCCAAAGCCAAAACCTGACATTTTTCCATAATTCCCATTTAGTCCTTTATGATTCGTTCTATTTGTGTGTGACCCTCTAAGATTACACTAAGTTGGCAATGGGCTCAAACATGAACTCATAAGATATGATTAGGTTCTAGCAAACCGTCATACCTACCCAAATAGTGTAACTAGATACAAGTTCGCATTCCTTTAGAATATGTCACAATCCCTTTGTCCACGATGTCATTGAACACAAGTCATGGTCAAACAGTCAACTTGTTTTGTTCAATACTTTCTCGATTCTGAATATGTTGATAATTCAAATGCTATTGATCCAATCAATCCATTTGAGTCCGGCCGAACATTTCATCAACATCATTCCTTCGAGGGGCCCAAGCTTGACATCTCTCCGTGGAGGGACAAATCCATTTAGCTTATTATTCTTCCCAACGAGAATCCGATTATGCCAATCATACCCTTTATAACTACCGTGTTAAGGTAGCGTTTGAATATGTCAAACACAATGTTCATCGAGTGGAAGACTATAATAACTTCATGTCTAAGGATTCAAATGACATAACTAATATGAGATATATGTACGACATAGACCATGACATAAATCTCATACAGCGGGTCATGTCCAGTACCTTGTTCCAAACAAGTACCCATAAATCTAACATGATCATCCCATGATCATTTAGCCTTTATACTAGTGCTTAACAAGTACTAGGGACAGAGATTATTATAAGTAAAGATGAACAACAATAATAATCAAAACATTTCTTTATTGATATGAAATAAATGATAACAATTACAACGTTTATTAAATGTGCCTAGGGCACCACTACCAACAATCTCCCACTTGCCCTAGGCCCAATCTCCCATGTATCTAATACCCATGGACCTAACATGACCATCATGTTTAGCTTGTGGAAGTCCCTTTGTTAGTGGGTCCGCAACATTGTCATCAGTAGGTACTTTGCATATATTTACGTCTCCCCTATCAACGATTTCTCGAATGATATGAAAATGCCTAAGTATGTGTTTGGATTTCTGATGTGCTCTTGGTTCCTTTGCTTGAGCAATAGCACCATTATTGTCGCAATAAAGGTCTATTGGATTAGCAATACTAGGAACCACTTCAAGTTCAGTTATGAACTTCTTAATCCAAACAGCTTCCTTTGCAGCATCCGATGCAGCAATATACTCAACTTCTGTTGTAGAATCAGCGGTTGTACTTTGCTTGGAACTCTTCCAGCTTACAGCTCCACCATTTAACATAAACACAAAACCTGATTGCGATCGGCTATCATCTTTGTCGGTTTAGAAGCTTGCATCCGTGTAAGCATTTACAACGAGATCATCTTCCATTCCTCCATAGACCAAAAACGAGTCTTTATTTCTTCTCAAGTACTTAAGAATCGCTTTTACAGCTATCCAGTGATTTTCGCCAGGGTCGGATTGGTATCTACTTGTCATGCTCAAAGCATAAGACACATCCGGCCTAGTACAAATCATGGCATACATGATGGACCCAATTGCCGAAGCATATGGAACATCATTCATTTTCTCACGCTCATCTTTTGTCTTAGGACATTGAGTCTTGCTTAGAGAAACTCCATGTAACACGGGCAAGGTTCCTCTCTTAGAATTTTCCATACGGAATCTTCTAATGACCTTGTCAATGTATGTACTTTGGCTTAAACCAAGTAGCCTCCTTGATCTATCTCTATAGATCTTAATGCCAAGAATATATTCGGCTTCACCCATATCTTTCATTGCAAAACACTTTCCTAACCAAGTCTTCACAGACTGAAGTGTAGGAATGTCGTTTCCAATGAGCAATATGTCATCCACGTATAAAACAAGGAATAGCACTATGCTCCCACTAATCTTCTTGTATACACAAGGCTCATCTTCATTCTTGATGAAACCAAACTCTTTGACCGATTCATCAAAACGGAGATTCCAACTCCTTGAAGCTTGCTTCAATCCATAGATAGATCTTTGCAATTTGCATACTTTAGAATCTTGTTCAAAACCTTCTGGTTGTGTCATATACACATCCTCTTGGAGTTTTCCATTTAGGAAAGCGGTTTTGACGTCCATCTGCCATATTTCATAGTCATGATATGCGGCAATGGCAAGCAAAATTCTTATAGACTTGATCATTGCTACGGGTGAAAAGGTCTCATCATAGTCAATACCATGAACTTGCCTATAACCCTTCGCTAGAAGCCTAGCTTTGTAGGTATGCACCTTCCCATCCATGTCAGTCTTCTTCTTGAAGACCCATTTGCATCCTATGGTTTTTACACCTTCGGGCGCATCAATCAAATTCCAAACTTAATTGTCTTGCATGGATTGCAATTCGGATTCCATGGCTCCAAGCCATTTGTCCGAATCAGGAGAAGACATCGCCTCTTGGTAGGTTGACGGTTCATCATTCTCAATGATTTCTACCTCATTACTATCCGTTACGAGAAATCCATATCTCTCGGGCTCGGACCGTAACCTACTAGATCTGCGAGTTGCTTGTGTATTTTGAACAGGTTCCACAACTCCTTGTGGTTCTTATTCTTGTTCCATTATTGGTTCAATGTTATTTTCTGGGTCTCGAATTTCTTCAAGATTTATTTTACTCCCACTGATTTCTTTGGAGAGAAACTCTTTCTCTAGAAAGACACCAGTTCGGGCAACAAACACTTTGTTGTCCTCATGGTTGTAAAAGTAATATCCTCTAGTTTCCTTAGGATATCCCACGAAAATACATTTATCAGATTTGTGTGCAAGTTTGTCTGAGACAAGTCTTTTGACAAAAGCTTCACAACCCCAAATCTTCATGAAAGATAGACAAGGCTTCTTTCCGCTCCACATCTCATATGGAGTCTTTTGAACCGATTTAGTTGGAACACGATTTAGTGTGAAAGCAGCGCTTTCTAGGGCGTAACCCCAAAAGGATATTGGAAGATCAACTTGACTCATCATTGATCGAACCATGTCTAACAAAGTTCGATTCCTCCTCTCGGACACACCATTCCATTGTGGTGTTCCAGGTGGAGTCAATTGTGAAACTATTCCACAATTCTTTAGATGATCATCAAATTCTTGACTCAAGTATTCTCCACCACGATCTGATCGAAGTGCCTTTATACTTTTGCCAAGTTGTTTTTCTACTTCATTTTGAAATATTCTAAATATCTCAAATGCTTCACTTTTATGTTTCATTAGGTAAACATACCCAAATCTACTATAATCATCAGTGAAGGTTATGAAGTATTGAAATCCTCCCCTAGCATTGCTACTTAATGGTCCGCATACATCGGAATGTATCAACCCCAATAAGTCGCTTGCCCTTTCACCCAATTTGGTAAAAGGTGTCTTAGTCATTTTTCCAAGAAGACACGACTCACAAGTATCATATGACTCGAGGTCACATGAACTTAAAAGTCTGTCCCCATGGAGTTTTGAGATACGCTTCTCATTAATATGACCAAGGCGGCAATGCCATAAATAGGTATGATTTACATCATTAGGTTTAGATTTCTTATTTACATGATAGACATTGTCATTATTTTCATTCTTGACGTCCAAGATATAAAGGCCATTAAATGAATTAGCAATACCATAAAGCACATCATTTAAATAAATAGAAAATTTCTTATTCTCAATAAGAAACTTAAAACCTTCATTATCCAAACAAGAAATTGAAATAATATTTCTGCTTAAATCCGGAACATAATAACAATTGTTCAAAACAAGAATTAATCCGGAAGGTAAAGTGACTTCATAAGTCCCTACGGCTAATGCAACAACTCTTGCTCCATTCCCCACACGTAGATCTACTTCACCTTCTTTAAGCAGTCTCCTATTCTTTAGTCCCTGCACATTTAGACAAATGTGAGAACCACATCCGGTATCCAATACCCAAGAATCAGTGGTAGAAAGGAGAATATCTATCATATAGATACCTGAAGTCGACGCAGCCTTGCTGCTCTTCTTCTTCTTTTGCTCTTCCAAGAAAGCCTTGCAATTACGTTTCCAATGACCAATTTCTTGACAGTGGAAACAGATTGCATCCTTTTGTGAATCAGGTTTTGCCTCAGAAGCCTTGGCAACCTTTGCCTTGCTTATCTTGGGTTTGACAACTTTTGCCTTGCCCTTTCCTTTGGCACTAGCCTTCTTCCCATCATGAACCAAGAGCACGGGAGAACCTTTCTCCATAATTTTCATCTCTGCAGTTTTGAGCATCCCATGCAACTCAGAGAGATTCTTATCCATTCCATGCATGTTATAATTCATCACAAACTGATTATAACTTTTAGGCAATGAATTAAGAATGAGATCCGTGGCTAGCTCCAATGGGATTGGATAGCCAAGTTTCTCAAGGTGCTCTACATAACCTTTCATTTTAAGAAAGTGAGGACTCACTTGTTGCCCTTCATTCATTTTACTAGTAGTGAATGCAACAATGGTCTTGTACCTCTCTTACCTAGCTTGCTCTTGGAACATGGTTCTCAACTCCACGCCTATCGCATAGGCTTCCAAATGTTCCAAACTTTGTTGGAGTTTTGAACACATAGCAGCAAGCATGAGACAACTTACATCTCTAGAATCATTACGATGTTTCTTGTAATTGTCTCTTTCTTCCCTAGGGGCAGTAGGCGGTGGTTCAGCGGGAAGAGGCCCATCGAGAATGTACAACTTATCTTCTTGCCTAAGAACGATTCTTATGCTACGGATCCAATCCATAAAATTTGTACCATTCTCTTCGAGCTTATCCTTCTCAAGGATCGATCGCAACGACATTGATTGAGTGTTATTAGTCATTATCTACAAATATGCAAAATTTCCAAAATTTAATAAGTACCGGTTTTCATTAAAGAGATAAACAATGTATTTTTCCAAACAAATACTCCCACTAAATTATATAACCTTCTTATACATCCAATGTATAATATAATTTAATTGGGCTAAGATCCAACTTTAATTTAACTTTTGAGTCCACGGAGGCGGACCGCTCAAAACTAAATTAATTAGGTAGACAATCATGTCAATCATATCCCATATGATTCTTAGATCCTTTTATGAGATTCTTTGAGAAATCCGATTTCAAAAAGCATGTTTAATCTCATCTTTTGCCTAGGCCCAAAACTGTTTTGACGCCTAATTAAGTCCGACCATTTTAAACGCATAGGAACCATTCAATTTAACGCACCTTGCGGAGGCAAGCCCACATTAAATTAATGAACCTCATCTTGCTCATATATGAATAAAATCAATGCACTTCACGGAGGCGAACCCACATCAAAATCACCCATATATAAACAAGTGTTTTAAGCATGGCATGGCAAAGAAGGACTTAAAACTTTCTTTGAAGGTTCATCACATATAGCATATAACACATTTATGAGCACATAATATAAACATGTTACACATCAAGTTTAGCCACTAAATTAATCTCCATTAATTTAAGCATAATATTTATGTGTCATTAGTTTCTCTATAATTATGAGGATGAGACTATTTGAACTTTGGTTATCATCTCCAAATCAATACAACAAGAAGTGCGGCCGAAACTAAGCCATATGGCATCCACAATTCCGCACTAATTCAAGAAACCAAGAAAGTAGTCCATGTGGCCAAAACTAAGCAATAGATGGTCTCGATGAACGTAGGCCAATCGCATTCACAATTCCACATGGATCTCCAATCTTTGAATCAAGAACTTTGTTTCTTAATTTTAGCAATTATGAACTCTTCATAATTCTAACTTCGTTTTATCTTTGAGACTTCGATTGCGATCAAGTTTGGGAAACACAATCTCGATGAACGTAGATTAGCCATCCAAACCTTGAACCAATCTTAGACTCACAAGACTAAAACAAATAGGAAATTTAAACCCAAGATCCACACCCAAGACCCAAGCTCTACCCCGCGCCAAAACCTAGGTCCGGCCGGGTCAATGTATGGGTCCGGTCGGACCCTTCCGAAAATCAAAATTTTAAAGTTCCAAAATTTGTCTCAAAATTGTTTTTCCTGATTCAATAAGGATTTGGTGTTCTTGGTGATCCAATCACCATGATCAACAAAATCTTGAATAAACAATTTATTCTTGAATCCCTAGAATATCAAAACTTTGATCCAATCAAAAATTGATAATCCAAACAATTTTAAATCCACCATAATTTTTATTGCGATTGAATAGTGCGATTAAAGTTTCTAAAACAATAAACCACATAAAATCATATAACACATAAACATCATGTAATCCAATATTCATATCATGCTAGGCACATAAACAATTTATATACACACAACATGATCTTAGTATTGAAATAATCAACATGAACGGGGCTCTGATACCACTGTTGGGTTTCCAAGTAACATGCGCAGCGGAATATAGCAATTTAAAATTTTGAAACCCAAAGCCCATAGATCCGTTCGTATGATTAAATCAAATACAATAACATGAATATAGGATAAAACTAACCCTTGATGGCTATTAAATCTTCCTTGGTCTTTGGTGGAGAAACTTGAAGCTTGATCACGAAGAAAGTACGAACACGAACTTTGAAGATGATGAGCTTCACCCTCTAGCGGTATCCACACCTTGAACGAATATCAAAGGAACTTCTTTGATCTTGGTTGCTAGACCAAAATTGTGAAACACGTTTTCACAATTATATTGACTATATGGAACTATGAATTTCTTGATCTAATCAAGAATATTATTCTCTCAATGAATAGGAATTTCTTGCTTAATGGCTGGTGAAAAGATGCTTTTATAGGACCTAGTCATTAACTCTTAATGACCTAGGATTCCTAAATCCCGTCACCTTAATTAAGGCAAGTCCTTATTCTGCCAGGAATTCTGGCACGGTCGTGCCCCTTTATTTGGCACGGTCGTGCCAAATGGGTCGAACCTGCCAGACCTTCCCCGAATATTGGCACGGTCGTGCCCCTATGTTTGGCACGGTCGTGCCAAACGGACCGAGCCTTTTGCCTTGGTTTGGATTTATGGCACGGTCGTGCCGTTTAAAGGCGCACGGTCGTGCCAAAGCCAAAACCTGACATTTTTCTATAATTCTCATTTAGTCCTTTATGATTCGTTCTATTTGTGTGTGACCCTCTAGGATTACACTAAGTTGGCAATGGGCTCAAACATGAACTGATAAGATATGATTAGGTTCTAGCAAACCGTCATACCTACCCAAATAGTGTAACTAGATACAAGTTCGCATTCCTTTAGAATATGTCACAATCCCTTTGTCCACGATGTCATTGAACACAAGTCATGGTCAAACAGTCAACTTGTTTTGTTCAATACTTTCTCGATTCTGAATATGTTGATAATTCAAATGCTATTGATCCAATCAATCCATTTGAGTCCGGCCGAACATTTCATCAACATCATTCCTTCGAGGGGCCCAAGCTTGACATCTCTCCGTGGAGGGACAAATCCATTTAGCTTATTATTCTTCCCAACGAGAATCCGATTATGCCAATCATACCCTTTATAACTACCGTGTTAAGGTAGCGTTTGAATATGTCAAACACAATGTTCATCGAGTGGAAGACTATAATAACTTCATGTCTAAGGATTCAAATGACATAACTAATATGAGATATATGTACGACATAGACCATGACATAAATCTCATACAGCGGGTCATGTCCAGTACCTTGTTCCAAACAAGTACCCATAAATCTAACATGATCATCCCATGATCATTTAGCCTTTATACTAGTGCTTAACAAGTACTAGGGACAGAGATTATTATAAGTAAACATGAACAACAATAATAATCAAAACATCTCTTTATTGATATGAAATAAATGATAACAATTACAAAGTTTATTAAATGTGCCTAGGGCACCACTACCAACACCTTGCTCCTTTTAACAGGATTTCCCCGGAAAACTGATGTTGTTGACTTGGTTTTGGCACCAAAAACTCACCTTCTTCACCTATTTAAACACCTCTAATTCACCTTTGAATAGAGGAAGATTTTTGATCACTAACAAAACTATACACAAAATATACTTGCAAGGCATTTCTCAAGAGTCACTCTTTGAAGTTCTTGGAAGTATAGGTAAAGACTATTTTTTCCTCTCATCTTTTCTACTTCATCACTCCTCTCTTTCTTTTATTTTCAATCAAAGTGCAATCACCCAAATATTTTGGGAGATGACACCAAAGGCTACTTCACTTCATTGAAGCTAGTCAAAGAGTTATCTCCCTACTAGGGATGGCAATTTGTCCGAACCCGGTCTGTTTCAAGGACGATCCGATCCGTAATTTTCGGGTTCAATATGCAATTTTATGATCCGTTCGGATATCGGATCGGTTTTGGTTAGACCCTGCGATCCGATCCGACCCGGCAGCATACTCTTCATCGCACGCCGCAACATTTTGCCCTACCTATATATTCTAAAATTAGGGCTCGGCAACATACTCTTCATCGCACGCCGCTACATTTCAAAGCGAAACACTATGCCGTTCCTCAGCCTCGTCGACCTCGTCGACGACGCCGACCTCGCCGTTCCAACCTCACCGTTCCGACCTCGCCGTTCCGACCTCACCGTTCCAGGTTCCTTGCCGTCGTCGTTCCTCACAGTCGCGTACTCGCCCAAGGTAAGTTACTGTCAAATCTTTAATCCTTTTCTACTTCATTTGATTTTAAAATTGAGTTTCTTGAATTGTTGGATAAACAATTTGAGTTGGGTGAAGTGAATAGAATCTGGTTTTAGGAACAAATTGATTGGTGGTATGCTGTGGGCTGCAGGGTAGATGGTAATGTTGATACATGGCTATTTACATGGGGCTTTTGAAAGATGTTACTGGACGTGTAGAAAATAGAGCTGGTGTTGCCAGTGGTTTCACTTGGTTCAGTTAGAGTTGTTTGGTTTAGTTTTATACTGTTTTTGATAAGGAAAAAGTAATTATATTGGAAGGTCAATATGGTGGTTCTATTTACACTGATCTGTGAGCATGCAGATTTTGTTGAATTGATACTTCATTGATTCCTCTGTTAGTATATTGATGTTGAAGCTAAGAACCAAACAATTTTATGAAATGAAATGATTACACTGGAGTTTATCCACAATGAAGTGCTAGGATACTTGATTGTCTATATCCATACAACAATACTACCACTATTCTTACTAGTTGAATAGATCATGTGCATTTTTTTTTCTGGGAAATGGTTACTGTACTATGGGTTGATGTTTATGAGGCTATGTGTTCAATTAGTAATCGTCCGTCTCTGTGTTGAATATATTGTTTAATGATTTATTTTTCTATGTGTTGAATTTTGATAGATGTCCAAAGAAATTGCCCTAGCGAATACAATTGATATTGATGATGATTTTCACATGTCTGAAGAAGACAAGAATGAACCCATCAATAAAGATTGTGGTGCCTCTCAAAGTGTTGCAAGCAAGACCCCTGTTGGTTCTAGCCCCTCTTTAAATGAGGTTGAGAGTTCTTCTACAGACATTAATAAGGACTTAAGGTCTGAGGTTTGGAAGGAGATGACTAAAACAACAATGAAAGATGGTGTTTTTGTGGTTTATAATCATTGTCAAAAAAGGCTAGCAGGAGATGGTAAAAAAGTTACTACACATTTGAAAAATCATTTGCAAAGGTGCCCAAAGAGAAAGAATAGAGACACTAAACAAATGTTGTTACAAGGTAGAGAGAAAAAATTTGATGGTACGATGCAATATCGTCCGTTTGTTTTTAATAAAGATGAGGCGAGAATTGAACTTCCAATATGATTGTCTTGCATGAATACCCGTTGTCCATGGTTAACCACAAAGTATTCCGTTCTTTCACATCAAGCCCCCACCATTGTTCGGACATGTTTCAACAAATACAATAAAGAGTGACATTTTAAAGTTATATCATGCCAAGAGAGAGAAGTTGGTTGAGATGTTGGAGAGCTTGGACTCTAGGGTTGCTATAACTACGGATATGTGGAGTGCAAGGCCAACCAAGAAAGGATTCATGGCCGTAACTGCTCATTATATTGATTCCGAGTGGACTTTGCAAAATCGACTAGTAAGGTACGTTGTAATTTAGTTTCATATATTCTGTCTACTTGGTTTTATTTGTTGCTATAATAATTTTTTTATTATTTTTACTCTAGGTTTATTGATGTTCCTCCTCCACATAATAGTGATTGCCTTACGGAATACCTTGTTGAAGCTTTAATAGATTTAAATCTTGATAGTAAATTGTCAACCGCCACCGTTGACAATGCTAGTTCAAATGATGCCATGTTACCGAAGATTGTTGATAGATTAGATCCTAACACATTATTGATGAGAGGAAAACCTCTACACATGCGTTGTTGTGCTCATATATTAAATTTGATTGTGAAAGACGGTTTAGAAGTCATTAAAAGTGAGATTGAAAAGGTAAGAGATAGTGTTTCGTTTTGGATAGGTTCTCGGGCTAGAATTCAAAAATTTGAGGAAACGGCCCGTCAACAATCAATTAAAGAGACTAAGGTATTGGCTCTTGATTGCCCCACTAGATGGAATTCAACTTATATCATGCTTAAAACGGCCTTATTATACAAAGTTGTATTTCCCCGGTTGAAACAAAAAGAAAGATCATATAATTGTTTACCTAGTGAGGAGGATTGGAGAAAAGTGGAAAGAATTACCGAGAGATTGAAATTTTTTTATGATGTGACGGTAATGTTCTCCGCAACTTCTTGTCCTACGGCTAATGAGTTTTTTTTTGAAATTTTGTGAAATCAAATTGGCATTAAACGGTTGGGTTAATGATTCCGAAATCTTTATCTCGGAAATGGCAAAAAGGATGCTTGAAAAGTATAATAAATATTGGGGTGTTTGCCATGAGCTTCTAGGGATTGCATGTGTTTTGGATCCAAGATTTAAGTTGAAGCTTCTGAGTATTTTTTCCCACGTATTTATGGTGATTTGGCCATGGTTGAGATTGATAAAATTCAAAATAGTTGTTACGATTTGTTGAATGAGAGTAAGGGACAAGTAAATGAAAATGTTGTGGGTGGGACATCTTCTTTGAGTGGGTTGAATGCAAGTGACACTCTTTCGGATTATGACATGTTTGTAAGTAGCACTTCTAGTCAAATGGATGGAAAATCGGAATTAGATCATTATTTGGAAGAAATAGTGTTGCCTAGGAGTTCCAACTTTGATATTTTGGGGTGGTGGAAGACAAATGGTCTTAAATTTCCAACTCTACAAAAATTGCTAGGGACATCCTAGCTATTCTGGTTACAAGTGTTGCATCGGAGTCCGCTTTTAGCACAAGTGGAAGAGTTGTTAGCCCACATCGGAGTAGATTGGCATCTAATACATTGGAAGCATTGATGTGCCTTCAAAATTGGCTTCGGAACGAAAAAAATGGTAACTATTTGAATTTACTATCTTTTTTTTTATTTTATTTTTGCAACATGTTAATTTTGTTTGTTATATCAACACTTTTTGTATGTAGGAATTTCTTTGAAGGTGGAGGATGAGCAAAACATAGCAACTTGCAATGAGGATGTTGATGAGTAATTTAGTAGGTATAATTTGATTTAGTAATAATTTTATTACCAATTACCATTTTACTCAAGTAACTTAGTTGGATTGATTAACACTTGTTATCTATTTGTATTTGTATAGGTTTGTTGCAATGAGGATGGTGATTGGTGACGCTTGAAGTATGTTGCTTTTGAAAACTTTATTTATGGATTTAGAACATTTGTTGGAATGTAACAACTTTTTCAATGCTTTGAGATTGTACTATGTAATGTTTAACTTTGTTTGGATGTTCTATATTTTTTTTGGTTGGAACAATAGTGGTTTCTCTGTTTGGATGTTCTCTATTTTTTTTTTCTTTTTTTTTTCTTGTTGTTCAGAACAGTCGGTTTCTGATTCTGAACATTGGTCTGTTGTTGCTGCAAAATAATGGGAAGGGCGGATTCGGGTCGGAGCAGCTATCGGGTCACGGATTCGGATCGGGTCTCGCATCAGAGCAGCGTTCGGGTCGCGAATCATAGCAGTTCGGATCGGATCGGGTTCGGTCATGCATGTTCATAATTTGGATCGGGTTCGGATCGGTCCTGATCCGACTCGAACCCGACCCGTTGCCATCCCTACTCCCTACATTCCAAAACACCTTTCAAAACCCCCGTTTATCATCAAAGAATAAGAAGAACATTTTATCATTCTTGTAGATTTTGATCAAGCAAGACCAACTTTAGTTGGGTGAGATGGGTGTTTAAGTACTTCCCATCTCGTAACCTAACCCCCGAACCTCATAAACAAGAATCTCTGTTTTCGTAATCAAACATAGGCTATAAACATTAGGTTTTTCTTATGTTCCTCTAAAACATAGGTGGCGACTCTCTATAAATTAAAACACAAATAGACATCCTAGGATAATTAACCGCTCTAGACAAGTTGTGGTTTTCCCGGGGTATCTACAGTGGCAACTCCGTTGGGGACTGATTGAGGGTTAAACTTGCATTCTTGATCAAAGTCTACATTTTTCTGGGCATTCTGGTTCCTGATGGGGTAAGCGTGCGCCTCTGGCCTTCTTGGCCTAAGGCGTGCGCGGCCCACATCAAAGACCAGAGTCGCCCGCTTCCTGATGTTCTTCCTGTTCTTCTCCTTTTTTCTACACTAATCATTTCTGCAGGGGTTATAATGCATATTCAGGACCAGGGCAATCCCCTGAGTCCAAAGTCTGATAGTCTGACAGGTTTGCCCAGAAGCGGGCGCCTCCTATAGATACTGCGCCATGCGCGCGCTTCCCACAACACATGCCAGAGGCGCGCACTTCTGGGTGATTTTCCAGAACAGGGACAGTTTCAGAACAGAGCAGGGTGATTGGGGTGTGGGCCCAGTTGCCTGCATTATGGACTGTTTTGGACCTCTTAACTGTTTTTCTTTTGTGTTTTGATTTATCGGTCACACGGGTGATTCGAAAGTTGTAATTATGTGCTTATTTGCTTTTCTTTCATAAAAAAAAAAGTAAAAAATGCTTTGTCACATGTTGGACCTCACACTATGTGCACAATCCCCTATAAATTGCTCACTATCGAGTCACACAAGTTTATAACCCCAAACCCGTCAAGGCCCGTCATAGGAAGTTTCAATCTCCACACGACCTTGACTCTTTAGAAGCGGTAAACCTCAACCCATAGCGTAGTTCATGACTACATGCCGGGGGTGACCTTAAGCCTCTTATTAACCGAGTACAAGCCAACACAATTCTAGTTAGGGTCTAACACTTCGTGACTGAAGTCGGTTTTCATGTGCTGAGATTTTCCTAAACTAATGTCTTCAAAACATACATGCCAAGTGGTTATCATGGACGAAATAAAACTCCGTCCCCAAATGGTTATTATGGACGAAAATAAAAATCCGTCCCCGCATGTATGCTTTACTACATTAATTTAGTTTAATCCCGACATGTGTAGGATTCACAAGCGTGATGGAATCCGATGAGTATATGGGACAGCGAGATGGTCTATATACTAGTGTGACGATTCCATTATTTTCTTAGAAAACTCAAAAGGGACCCCGTCCCTCTGACTTATATAAAAAAAAAAGTCTTTTCTTATGTGGTTTTGAGTCGTGTGCCTAATGTGTGCTCTAAGCCTCTTCATGGACCGAAAGTGTTACTCAATACTGACAAGGGCCTCTTCTTCAATATAGGTTCAATTGGTACTTACAGAGTCTACCGGGATTCAGCGAATCGGTTAGTCCGTGAAGTGATTACTCCAACAGCTCCGACAGCAACCATGAACGGCAGCAGCAACACCATGTCTCTCGAACAACTTTCAGCTATGGTTCAAGTGCTCCAAGACCAAGTCTCCACTCTTAATAAGGAGGCCCAAAATAAGGATGATCTTTGGCAATCCCACCTCGACAACCAAAGGGAGGCCCACGAGGCCGAGATGGAGCAAATGAAAGAGAAGGTCACCAAGCTTTCGAGTGGTAAAGACAAAGAGAACAATGAGGAGTCCGAGTGGACTAAGGGTTTGTTTCAAAGCCCTTATGTTAGTGCCCGTACCAAGAAAGTGGGGGAACCAAGCACCGAGAACAATGAGCACAAGATGGTTGATTCAATTATGGCATACATAGATCAATCCTTCAATGGCCTCAACGTGGGGAAAAGTCCCGACACGAACCTTTATTAGTCCTCCATTCTCATGATCACAATGGCCGCTCTCCCCGACAAGTTAAAAATGCCGGACATCAGCAAGTTCAAGGGCAACTCTTGTCCCATGACACACATCGAGACTTACATTTGGGCTATGGTACCGAAGAAGGTCTCTCCCAAGGTTATGGCACAATGCTCCCCCTTACTCTTGAGGGGGCGGCAAACTCGGGGAGTCGCAAAAGCGATGGACTCTTTGGGGAATAAAGGATGACCACGGAAAGCGTAGTGTTTGGGATCCATTTACCCCTACATTAGGACGGAATGCATAACATGAGGCTACGAGCCATTGAGACCAAGGCATTAGGTAAGGGAAACTTTGATTGGTTGCCTAGGGGTAGGACTTAAGGCTTTTTAAGTAAAGGGGTATCCTCCTAGTCTTGAGATAGGGATGCCTAAAGATGTTATGGTTTCTTAGACTTGGGATTATGTTTCGGAGATAATGTGGGTTTCCTAGGCTTACGGGCTAGGGATTGGATTTTGTTAAATATGAGGGGAGTATTGTATCCTAGGTTTGGTGCTAAGGCTTGAAATGGTTGGGAATTTCCTAGATGTTAGGGTTTTGAACAAGTGTTCAGGGAAACTGGCGTTTAAGGACCACGAATTACCTAGGTTTGGGACTAAGGTTTTAATAATATCCTAGGCTTTAGGCTAGGGCTTGGAGTTGTAGTAGGCTTAGGGGTTGCAAAGGTGTTAGCTTTTAAACATAAGGTTGTGAGTTGGAAAGGTTGTAACTTCCTAGGCTTGAGACTAGGGATTTAGGGAAGAGTGTAACTTCCTAGGTTGGAAGGTTTACTAGGATTGATGTTGGGGTTCACCATTTTCTGGGATTGGTGACTATGGATTGGAAATAAATGTTATAGCCTAGGCTTTGGGTTAGGGTTTAGGACAAAGGATTGTAAGCTTCCTATATTTTGAGACTAAGGTGTGGGAATTTCCTAGATCTAGGTGTTCGAGAATTTGGAAAGGACGTTGTATATGGGGCTTTGGAAATTTCCTAGGCTTAGAAGCTAGGGTTAGAGAGGATTATGACTTTCTAGGCTTGAGTCTAGGGTTTGGAGAGGATGCAACTACCTAGACTTGAAGCTAGGGTTTGGGAAGAATGCGGCTACCTAGGCTTGAAGCTAGGGTTTGGGAAGAATGCGGCAACCTAGGCTTGAGGCTAGGGTTTGGAGAGAATACGGCTTTGAGGCTAGGAGAGAATACGACTACCTAGGCTTGAGGCTAGGGTTTGGAAGGGTGTAACTACCTAGGCTTTAGGCTAGGGTTTGGAAGGGATGTAACTACCTAGGCTTTAGGATAGGGTTTAGGAAGGATGTAAATACCTAGGCTCTAGGCTAGGGTTTAGGAAGGATGTAAATACATAGGCTCTAGGCTAGGGTTTAGGAAGGATGTAAATACCTAGGCTCTAGGCTAGGGCTTGGAGAGATTGTCAACTACCTAGGCTTGAGGCTAGGGTTTGGAGAGAATGCGACTTCCTAGGCTTGAGGCTAGGGTTTAGAGAAAATGTGACTTGTTGGGTATGCCCACATATATCTCAGTTTCAATGTAATAGGATTGATTAGATTTGATTGATCCATCTTCTAAGTTTTATTTCATGGACTTTAGACCCACATGTAAGAAGTATTTATACTTCATTTTTTAGGAAGTCTATTATAATAGAATAGGCTTAGGAATAGGGCAAGAATGTCAAGTTTGAAGAAATATCACAAGTTAATTTGAGCCACGCGCCAAGCGCCTAATAGGCATTGCGCCTATGCGCCTGATATGGCGCGCGCTACGCTACGCGCTACGCTACGCGCTCCAATTGGCTCAACACGCCTATGCGCCCCATTGTCTCAACGCGCCCCATTGTGAAATGATTTAACACTTGTGCTTTATTGAAGACATGAAGACTTGAAGGAATTCAAACTATGCCAATGATCCAACGGTGGTTAAATAACACGTATGTGCCTGCATCTAAGGACACGTGTCCATAACGGTCATATTTGTGTTATGTGTCTAACGGCTAACCATCTTGGTAGAGGACGTAGATCATTTCCCGATCTCCATTAGAAATCCAAGACTAACCATCTTGGTAGAGGACGTAGATCATTTCCCGATCGAACCTCTCTAAATAGCGCGCATTAATTTCTTGTCATTTACTTTCAAGTTATTATCTTATCTCACTATTTGCTTGTTTAATCATTGTAGATTGATTGAACTGAATTGTGTTGTGTTTGTTATATCATTTGCCTAAGTTCCTTATTTCACCCACTTTGAGCCAAAATACTTAAAGTGTGTGTTGCGCCCCTTTTAATCATTTGCGCCTACTTTACTTAACTATTCTACTATGCATTTCACTCACTCACTTAGGCGCATTTCATAACGCTTATTTGATTAAGTGCGCATTTGCCATTGAATTTTCAAGGGTACGAAAAGAATTTTAAAACAGCTATTCACCCCCCTCTAGCTATTTTCCATACCCTTGTTGCCCTCTGGGACCAACAAGTGGTATCAGAGCAAACACCTTTATAAAACATTTTTGTTTTTCAAGCTTAAAAGCTTGGGTGCCGATTCGATATGGCAAACCCAAAACCTTCGGCAACTGCTAACAACACACATGTTCCAGTCTTTGATGAAGATCATTTTGACGTGTGGAAATTCAGCATCTTAACTCATCTCACCTCAATCGATGAAAGGCTTCATTTACATCCCAATGAAAGCGAATCCAAATCCTTGTACCAACGCTGCTCAACCAACCATCAAGAAACCAAGGGAAGAATGGAGTGAGGAAGAAACAAGAAGAGTTGCAAATGATGGCAAAGCAAGAAACATTCTCCTAAGCACTCTAAGCACGGCTATGAAACAACAAGTCATGCATTTTGCTACCGCCAATGAGTTATGGGATGCTACTGAAGAGCATAGAGAAGGAGACAAGGTTTGCAAGGAGAACAAGAGATACGAAGTACAAAAGAGATTCAACAATTTCTCTCAACTCCCCGGTGAAACTCTTAGACAGACTTATGAACGCTATTGTGAAATTATCAATCTCTGTATTTCACTTGGAAAAAAGTTCTCCAATAAGGAATTAAACACTAATTTCCTTGCTGCTTTTGGATCAAGATATCTACACAAATCTAGCGCCCTTGAAGACGCTGGAACTTTAGATGTATGGACTTTAAGGAACCTTTATGCAAATCTTAAGGTTTATGAGCTCAAACTTTAGCGCATCAGTGAAACTGAAGGAAAATCAAAATCCATTGCAATGGTAGCGCATAGAGAGGAAGTGCATGCGCCTGCGCCGGTTCAAGATGAGAAAAGTTTGGATCCTAAAATTTCTACTTCTGAGCTATTAGACATGGATGATGAAGACTTCGCTTTATTTGTGAAGAGATTCCAGAAGTTCAAAAAATTCTCAAAACCCGGCTCATTCAACAAAGCTCAAGGATCTACAAGCAGAGCTCCTCCAAAGTTCATGAGGAGCAGTGATTCTAAAAGAAAAGAAGACCTTGTTTGTTTTAATTACAGGAATGTTGGGTTTCGTAGTCACATGCGCAGCGGAAATTAGCATTTAAAATTTATGAAACCCAAAGCCCATAGATCCATTCATATGATTAAATCAAATACAACAATATGAATAGAGGAAAAACTAACCCTTGATGACTTTGAATTCTAGCTTTGATCTTGGTGGAGAACTTGAAGCTTTAATCACAAAAGTAAGAACACGAACTTCGAAGATGATAAGCTTCACCCTCTAGTGGTATCCACACCACGAACGAATATCAAGGAGCTTCTTGATCTTGGTTGCTAGACTAAAATTATGAAACACACTTTCACAATTTTATATGACTATATGGAATTTTATTTATGTGTTATTTTGTTCTTCAATCAAAGATGTCTTAGAACAAAATAAAACCTCTCTCAAACTCTTTTGAGACTCACATAAAACATTGGTCAAGAGTGCTGGCCGAATTTGGTCTTTTATACACAAGTAGGACCTATTCCAAATAGAAAACTTGTGTCAAAAATCGTCCAAAATTCGTTTCCTAATCAAATTAGGAATCTGCCACCCGACAGTACTGTGCGGCCGCCCAGAATCCACTGTGCGGTCGCACAACTATCTGAAACAAACTGGTAAAAAAATGAGCTAAGTGTGCGGTCGCCCAGTCCATACTGTGCGGTCGCCCACTTCCCCAGATTTCCAAAATTCCAATATAGTCCTTTTAAATAATCGTTCTATTGTGTGTGACCCTCTAGGATTATACTAAGTTGGCAATGGGTTCAAACATGAAACCATAAGATATGATTAGGTTCTAGCAAACCGTCATACCTACCCAAATAGTATAACTAGATACAAGTTCGCATTCCTTTAGAACATGTCATAATCCCTTTGTCCACGATGTCATTGAACACAAGTCATGGTCAACAAGTCAACTTGTTTTGTTCAATACTTTCTCGATTCCAAAAATGTTGATAATCCAAATGACATTGATCCAATCAATTCATTTGAGTCCGGCCGAACATTTCATCAACATCATTCCTACGAGAGGCCCAAGCTTGACATCTCTCCGAAGAGGGACAAATCCATTTATCTTATTATTCTTCCCTACGTGAATCCGATTATGCCAATCATACCCTTTATAACTACCCGGTTAAAGGCAGCATTTGAATATGTCAAACATAATATTCATCAAGTGGAAGACTATAATAACTTCATTTCTAAGGATTCAAATGACATAACTAATATGAGATATATGTACGACATAGACCATGACATAAATCTCATAGAGCGGGTCATGTCCAGTACCTTGTTCCAAACAAGTACCCATAAATCTAACATGATCATCCCATGATCATTTAGCCTTTATACTAGTGCTTAACAAGTACTAGGGACGGAGATTATTATAAGTAAACATGAACAACAATAATAATCAAAACATTTCTTTATTGATATGAAATAAATGATAACAATTATAACGTTCATTAAACGTGCCTAGGGCACCACTACCAACAAGGAAACCAGGAAACTTTGCTTCAAGCTGCCCAATTCCAAAATTTGAATATATGCAGAAGAAGAGCATCCATACTCCCAAGTTCACTCCCAAATTCACTCGTCACAAGGGAATGGTTGCTGAAGAAGAATCACCAGCAAATGAGCAGAACACTTGGATTGAAACAGACTCAGATGAGAGCGATGAAGATTCTGATGATAGACTCGTTTGTTTGGTGGAAAATGATGATGAAGTTGATACTTATGATTCTGATGATGACTACTCCAAAGATGTTCCTGATATGAATGTCTTGAATAAACCTATCAAGAAATCTACAGGTTTTCAAAAAGTGAAAAAGAAGAAAGGACCAACCCTCAGCGAGCTCGTTGAACAAGGATTTCTCACTCCGACTCAAAGCAATGGTGGATTGTTATTTTCTAGATGTGATCTGAGTGCTAGAAGAAAGCTCAGAAAGAGTGAATATATTAGACCTCAAGTTGCACCTATTCCTACAATCAATCATGATGAGGACATTGTAAAGCAAGAAAAGCTATTCAAAGAGGCTAAAAAGGTAATCAGTCGTTTTAGTGATATGAAGGAAGCTTTAGCACTATCATGTGATGAAATTTCCTAGCTTAAGACCGAGAAATATCTATTAAAATCTGAACTCACCCTCCTTAAGGAGCAGATAAAGAGCATGACTCCTCTTACTGTTAAAAACACTTTTCTAACAGAACAGAACTCACTTCTTAAAGTTCAAAATGATGAATTAGTTGCTAAAATTACTAATCTTAAAAAGATTACAAATGAGTGGTGCAATTCTCATGTCACTATGGAGAATATATTTGAGTCCCAAAAAGTCAGTGGTGATAAAAGTGGCTTGGGATTCTCATCAACTAGTGACAACTTTAAATATGATGTCTGTGCTGAAAGAGATAGTGAATTTACAAATCAAATTTTTTTTGAAATTCCCAAGGAAAAACATTCTAATTCAATGGGTAAAGGACAGGAAAAAGTCAAGAGACAAACATTCCATTATGTCTACCCAACGAAACAATTTGGGAAAGCTAAGAGAAGGAAGTAGCTACAGATGAATCATCTTCTAGCAAAATCATTCTTGAAACAAGGCGCGCTCCTTCTCCGAGTGCACATTATACGCCTAAGAGCCACCCCCCTCAGCGCCGTGCGCCTCCTAGCCCTATGCGCCCTCCAAGAAATAGCGCCCCAAAATTTTAAAAGAAAGATTTTGTTAAGGCTGGCTCATCTGACCCAAAGAAAAATGCTATCCCAAAGAAAAGTAAAGAGTTTGTGAAAACTCACGTGATTGGTGGCTTTTATCATTGTTCTATTTGTGATTGTTCGGGACATAAGGCCGTGGAATGCCTTTTGAGATTCACTCCCAATGCCAAAGGACGTAAAAATCCTAAGGTCAAGCAAGAGTGGGTCGTCAAAAGTTGCTAACGTATGAATTGATTCTCGATAGTGGGTGTTCACGACACATGACTGGAGATGAATCCTTACTTGAAGATGTTCATGAAGAAAGAGGTCCCTCAGTAACATTTGGTGATAACAACAAAGGTCAAGTTGTAGCATATGGAAAGCTCAAGAAAGACAAAGTGTGAATTGAAAGAGTCTCTCTCATCGAAGGGCTCAAGCACAATTTATTATCCATATCTCAATTCTGTGACAAAGGATTATAATGCCATTTTACCTCAACTCAATGTATTATCAAGAATGGCAAAACTGGAGCTACATTACTCACGAGATATTATAAGACAAATATTTACATTATTGATTTCCATAGTATGA